>CAMRHE010000130.1:0-617500 GCA_947044405.1 Leptodactylus fallax | reverse complement strand
TGTTTTGTTCCCTGAGCCATTTAGTTATCACCTTTGCTTTATGGCAAGGTGCTCCATCATGCTGGAAAAGGCATTGTTGAGCGCCAAACTGCTCTTGGACGGTTGGGAGAAGTTGCTCTTGGAGGACATTCTGGTACTATTCTTTATTCATGGCTGTGTTTTTAGGCAAGACTGTGAGAGAGCCGATTCCCTTGGCTGAGAAGCAACCCCACACATGAATGGTTTCAGGATGCTTTACAGTTGGCATGAGACAAGACTGGTGGTAGCGCTCACCTCTTCTTCTCCGAATAAGCTGTTTTCCAGATGTTCCAAACAATCGAAAAGAGGATTCATCAGAGAAAATGACTTTACCCCAGTCCTCAGCAGTCCACTCCCTGTACCTTTTGCAGAATATCAGTCTGTCCCTGATGTTTTTTCTGGAGAGAAGTGGCTTCTTTGCTGCCCTCCTTGAGACCAGGCCTTGCACCAAGAGTCTCCGCCTCACAGTGCGTGCAGATGCACTCACACCTGCCTGCTGCCATTCCTCAGCAAGCTCTGCACTGCTGGTAGCCCGATCCCGCAGCTGAAACACTTTTAAGAGACGGTCCTGCCGCTTGCTGGTCTTTCTTGGGCGCCCTGGAGCCTTTTTGGCACCAATGGAACCTCTCTCCTTGAAGTTCTTGATGATGCGATAGATTGTTGACTGAGGTGCAATCTTTCTAGCTGCAATACTCTTCCCAGTTAGGCCATTTTTGTGCAGTGCAATGATGACTGCACGTGTTTCTTTAGAGATAACCATGGTTAACAGAAGAGAAACAATGATGGCAAGCACCAGCCTCCTTTTAAAGTGTCCAGTGGTGTCATTCTTACTTAATCATGACAGATTGATCTCCAGCCCTGTCCTCATCAACACCCACACCTGTGTTAATGGAGCAATCACTGAAACGATGTTAGGTGGTCCTTTTAAGGCAGGGCTGCAATGATGTTGAAATGTGTTTTGGGGGATAAAGTTCATTTTCTAGGCAAATATTGACTTTGCAAGTAATTGCTGTTAAGCTGATCACTCTTTATAACATTCTGGAGTATATGCAAATTGCCATTAGAAAAACTGAAGCAGTAGACTTTGTAAAAATTAATATTTGTATCATTCTCAAAACTTTTGGCCATGACTGTAGTTGCTTGGCCCCAATGCTAATCTGTAACGGGGCCTGCACCTACCATGTGTCAATTATAATATTCTTCTATTTGGCAGAGGGACCTTTTGGGCCCTCACAGGCACCAGGGCTGGGGTGTGACTGCTACACACCCTATACTATGTCTGTGATGTCCATTATCAGTACGACCATATCCCGCTTTAAACTGCTCCTAGATAGAAGATATTTGCTGGCAGAGCCAAACAATTGTGTTTACTTGCTTTGGTACCAGTGAATGTAATACATTGTATAACTGGACTGATCAGCCATATGGGCCTACAGGCCCCCTCAACAGGAGGCAGATGATAGGGCCCATATAGGGCACCCTATTAGAGTGCATTCTTGTCAGATACACTGCTTCAGATGGGCTGGTGATGCCATCATGATGATCATGGTGAGGCCATTAAAGGAGCTTCTTGGAGCTAAAATATCGCTGACCTATTCATACAATAGGCTATCAATATTAGATTGGTAGGGTTCCAAGATCCAAAACCCTCACATATCAGCTGATCACACTCCAGTAAATGCTGCTTCCACTTCAGGTGTCACATGGCCTGCTTTCAGCTAAATCCCATTCAAGTGAAAGGGTCTGAGCTGCAATACCAAGCACCGCCACTATAAAATGTATGTTGCTATGCTTGGTAAGTAGTAAAGAGGTGACAGCTCCTGTCCGAACATTGAAGGCTCTTCGAATAGCTGATCTTTATGGTTGTTGTGTGTTGGACCCCCCTCCGATCTGATATTGATGGCCTATCCTAAGTATAGTTCATAGTCCTGGAAACCCTCTAATCCTAGATGAGAACAATCTCAGGTCATTACTATTGCATATAGTGGTAATGTGTAGTGTGTAATGTATGCAGCAATAAGTCATATCTATATGTGAACTGGATGCAGGTATTGTAGGTTATAGAGTACCATGTGCACAGATGGCACATACAGTCCATGGTGGCGCTGGTCGATTAAGATGACTAGCAGCCAGTTATCACAGTGGACTATGTATTTCTTGTGTCACCCAAGAGGGCCACAACACTCAACTCCATTTAACCTCAGGCACCTGCAGCGGAGACGTCCAGCAGATGTTTCCGTACAGTGTAAAGTGGTAATATGAGGATGGCGAGCCGGGCAGACATGCCTCCTCTTTATTAACATAAGTGCCGGAGCCATCTAAACACAATATCCCAGGCTGCATCATTGGCCCTGTGTTTGTTCTAGCCCGGCAGCCTACTCAATGGATGATGATAATTAAGTACCAAATATACCATATTGTGTGGCTGCATAATCAAATCAGGAGAGGATAATATTCTTCTGTATTAAGCTATTAATGTAATTGGTCATGAAGCATAAAATATGTTATGTAATTAAATAGGCTAGAAATTATATGGCCTATATTAAGAATTATCCAAGCTGAGAAAATGTTTTCTCTATGGCCGTTATAGGGTACATTGCTTTCTGTTTCCTGACTGCATTTGTAAAAAGGAGGAAGAAATAGGAAAATTGGCTCCATCAGTGGATGTCACGGCGGCCCCTTGAGATGGGCTATGAAATGCTGGCCTCTATTTACATATACAGAATGATTTAATCAAGGTACGTCTTCCTATATTCGGCCTCATTAAACAAAGAAGTTTCAATGTTATATGCAATTCTGTCTGCTCGGCTGCCTTCAGCCAAGGGGATGAAACTGGCAGCCGCACACATTTTTTTTTAATACGTCAAAAACACTTGAAGCTTTAAAGTCTAATGGATTTCTTAATCCAAGTGCAGTCATTCAGCCCTCAGTGAAAAATCCATTGCTTCATATTCACTTGCTCCTAAATGTGTCTCTCTTTAAATTTATTGACTGCTTCCCCCATTCTGTGTATAACAATTGATAGGAAGGAGCAACATGTAAAAAAAAAAAAAAAAATAGGAAGATGAAAATGGCAGGATCTCCCCAGCAGAGCATCCCGACAGTCACAGAGAGTCTACTCTTCATCTATGCATATGGGATCATTTGGGCATCCATCCAAGGCTAACAGATTTATATCACTCCGAGGACAATTTCACTAGCCCCAACATCTCCTGCTTTTAATCTCAAACACGTTTAATTTCACAGAAGGAATTTAATGCCCTGGAAGAAGTGTCACCTTCAGGAGGCAGGTACAGAGAGGACGCCGTGACAAAGACAGGACAACCCTTCAGGTGTATAGTAATGAGGCTTCGGCCCTGATGCAGATTAGTACATAGAAACCACTTTGCTGTTTTATTATTCCAGAGGACATGAATTTTCAGCCATTGTTGGTTCATGGCTGGAAGATCAAGGTCAATTCTAGAACTCAAGGTAGCACACATATATAATAGGGCAGCCAATGTACTCTTAAGGGAAGGATATGTAAATACCTAAACATATAGAGATTACAATGGTAAGGTGCCATGCACATGATTGTAGTTTCCATATATTATCCAGAATTATGGATAGTATACAGACCCATTTATTTCTACAACCAACTATATGCAAAATATGAAGCAAATCCTATTCCTGTCCATATTTGCTGCACAATTGTATGGGATCATACAAGTGTTTTTGTGGATCCATGATTCTAGATGCAATATGGACATGTCTTTGCGGACAGTAAAAATCGCTACGGTCATGTGCACGAAGCCTAAGGATATATTTACATGTGGCAGATTTGCTGCAAAAATTTCGGTGACTGGTTTGAATAAATAAATGCACATGTGTGGAATAGATTCTGTAGTTGCAGGCATGTGCATCTAAATATAAATATAACCTTGTGTACCATGTGTACATGTGATATTTTTGCTGCGGATTTTACAAGGGAAAATCCACCACATGAATCAGTACCAGCAAAACTGATGAAATAATGAGAAATCTTATCTACACACTGCGGAAATTGACCTGTGGTACAGATTTTTGCACCTGTGGAGTGTCAATTTCTGCTGTGGATTTTTACCACAGATTATACTTCCCTTAGTGTAGAGCAGCAAAATCTGCATAATGTATGCTTTGTAAAAATATGTCCCATGTGCATGTACCGTCAGGGTAAGTTCACATGTACCAGAATTGCTGCAGATGTTCTCTGCGGTGCATGTGAAGAAGTAAAATTTGCCGCAGATTACAATACCAGGCAAGCAAGGAAATCTTAACAAATGTCATCCACACGCTGTGTAACTTTCCTTGTGGCTTCTGAAATCTGCAACTGCAAGTTCTGTTATGGATTGTAACTGGAGTTGTTGTACATCTTGTCAAATCTGTACCAGAATCTTCATGATTTTGTGAGCATTTGTCTTGTAGATTTGTATTTGTATTGCAGATTGTATAAGGATTTGTTAGGGTTCACACTAACGTTGGATATCCTTTATGAAAGTGTCCCTTTAAAAAAAAAGGAAAAACGGACATCTATCATACCAGACGCTAACAGACACTAACTGGTGTTAATGTGTTTGGTTTTTTTAACTGATAATGTTAATGGACACATTAGAATCAGTTAGTGTCCGTTTTTATACTGTCCGGTTTTTTTTGTTTCTGCTTTCTGACGTCCTTAATGAAACCTTTTTTTTTTTCACGGACACAAAAGTCCTTCATGTCAGATTTTTTTTGTCCTTTTAAAGAAAGGACGTGACGGATTTGGTGTATAACGGATACTAACAGTCACAAGATAAATTCCCATTGAAATCAATGTAATTTTTATTGGATTTGTGATGGTTCTGCTAGTGTCCATTGCTAAAATCTTGTAACAGACAATCGCAATGGACACTACTGACGCCCCTTTACGGACATATTTGTCTCCCTAAAAAAAATTTTTGAAAGCGCGGAAGATGTTATGAATGTCCTGGTAAAATAGGTGATATTGGGCGATTGTAGCTATTTGTTAGTTTGTGTGGTCCGAAGTAGATTCCCATAACATATTTAGGCAATATGTGAGTATAAGACTTATCACGCTGCAGATACTTACTTCCCCTTGTTTGTGATTGCTCTGCAACTTGTTGGTTACATATAGTGCCACTGCCCATCCATGCCCATATTCATGCCCATTCCACTCATAGGTCCTGTAGGGTAAAAGGGAAAACCAAACAGAAAAATAAACTATAGTCACTGCAGTAACATTGGAGAGACCATAATACACATTATTACGGAAATAAATATGGTGTATTTGATACATTAGCAAGAAAAGGTGGAGTAGAAAAAAAAATTCAACATCCAGCTTCAATATCCATTAACTATGAACATTATGTACACAGAAAACTGACACAAAGACAAAAAAGTTGTCACCTCCTGCAAGCAGGCACATTATACCTGTGCAGGTTACACAGTGAACGCAATAACTGCTTGTAATATCACACAATGCGATATTACACAATGACTTCTTGCGATATCTTTTGTCTGGTCTTATACATAAGGCTTAGTTGTAAGAGAAAAAACAGTGAAATAAAATAAGATCCTACCATTCTAAATATAAGACAGAAAAAGATAATATTGTGATTATTAGAAAATTCCCTGAAAGAACAAAACTTGTAATAAAAAAACAACTTCATATTCTGCTTCCATTTCTATTCTGCTGCTTCAGATGGGTGATATAAGTCTGTATATAGGAGCTACAGAGAATAATGGAGTTATAAGGTGCACAAGGAATGTAAATGAGTACGTTCGCTAAATGCTTTAGGGGGCGCTATACAATCAAGGATGTACACATACATACATCTAGAATATATATATATATATATATATATATATATATATATATATATATATAGATGGGCTCTGTAGCTGGATCTGAAGTCTGAAATATTTTTTAATTTTTTTCTTTTATTGTGTTTTGCCATTATAGGACTGCATGTTCTCCCTATATATATATATATTTACATGATTTCTTCCACCACTCTAGTCTCCTCTCATAGTACTCTAGACACTTGCAGTTAGCTGATATATGAAATGTACACATATATAGCCACACATTTTCTGATGTTTTACGCCTATCCTTAACACTTTTTGTTACACTCATGGTTTGTATACACATAACATATTAGTCATATATGAAAAAAAAATCAGCATTGGCAATAGAACCAATTAAATTCCATCTTTCCAGAGCTTGTTAGATAATAAAAGAGGGACATGACCAAACAATTGAGTAGCAAAGGTTAAAGGGGTTGTCCAATTTAGAAACCCATCTTCATACACCGTGTTAAGGAAATCTCAATTAATAGAGAAAGGTGTGATCAGATGCTCATCTCAGAATAGAGACAGGTTACAAAGAGTTTTTCACTCTGGAGGACCCATCTCGTCATGCATTACAGAGAGAGTACATTGATTTGAATGGGCATTATGTAATGCTTCATCTCCCCTGTGGTGGCGCTGTAGAAAAATTAAACTGCCTTGTTTCCCCACAGACTACAGCTGACCAGTAGAAAGACACTTTTGGGATCTTCTTATTGTCAAGAGACCAAGAAGGGATTGCCCAAAGTGGAGAAACCCCTTCAACAGATGACAACAGATGTTATTGATCTTTTTTATTGTGCAGACCAAAATCCAGTGATCTGACTGGTTGCCATAGACAATATCATAACTTTCTGGACACACACATTTTTGTACTTTATGCACAATTGTGAACACAGTTTTTCAGCAGGCGATGTTATCGAACCTGTAAGCTAAAAACTTTCCTTAAGGGTATCATCATGAGGATCTCAATGTGCGCCAGCAGCAATAAATGGAGAAACAGAAAGATCATATCTCACCTGCAGGTCGGATCCCCATATGTTGCTGCCCGTCCAACACAAAGCTTCCCATAGGCTGCCCCTCTGGACTATATGCTGCTCCTTGGCTCACTGAAGGATCAAGAAGAAAACCTGATTGTGGTCAAACGTGGACACAGAGAAGGAAAAAGAAGAGAAGATATACCAAAATATCAGCAAAGGTTCCAGTTTTAGGACTGAAACACATACTTCAGACCAACAGAAACATGACAAGCAGAACATGGAGGCCTTGTGTCTACAATAAAAGCTCTACATGACTATGTGTGATATACATGCATATACACACATGAACAAAATTGTTGGTACCCCTCGTTTAATGAAAGAAAAACCCACAATGGTCACAGAAATAACTTGAATCTGACAGACTGGAATTTGCCAAACTACATGTTAACAAGCCACAAAGCTTCTGAGAGAATGTCCTATGGACAGATGAGACAAAAATCTAAATTTTTGGCAAGGCACATCAGCTCTATGTTCACAGACGGAAAAATGAAGCATATCTTGAAAAGAACACTGTCCCTACTGTGAAACATGGAGGAGGCTCTGTTATGTTCTGGGGCTACTTTGCTGCATCTGGCACAGGGTGTCTTGAATCTGTGTCTGGTACAATGAAATCTCAAGACTATCAAGGGATTCTAGAGAGAAATGTGCTGACCAGTGTCAGAAAGCTTGGTCTCAGTCGCAGGTCCTGGGTCTTGCAACAGGATAATGACCCAAAACACACAGCTAAAAACACCCAAGAATGGCTAAGAGGAAAACTTTGGACTATTCTGAAGTGGCCTTCTATGAGCCCTGACCTAAATCCTATTGAGCATCTTTGGAAGGAGCTGAAACATGCCTTCTGGAAAAGGCACCCTTCAAACCCGAGACAACTGGAGCAGTTTGCTCATGAGGAGTGGCCAAAATACCTGCTGAGAGGTGCAGAAGTCTCATTGACAGTTACAGGAATCGTTTGATTGCAGTGATTACCTCAAAAGGTTGTGCAACAAAATATTAAGTTAAGGGAACCATCATTTCTGTCCAGGCCTGTTTCATGAGTTTTCTTTTTTTTAAAAAAAATTCTGTTGAAGCATGGTTGAAAAGCAATGTCTGACTTTCATTTGTTCATTTTCATAGAATTTTTAGATATTATTACTTTTGTCAGATTCAAGTTATTTCTGTGACCATTGTGGGTTTTTCTTTCATTAAACGAGGGGTACCAACAAATTTGTCCATGTGTGTAACTGAATTTCACCAGGTCTAAGGAAACAGTTGACTCGTTCCCTGGATTTAGCTACAGGATTTTATCCACACATACACTGCACTTGAGAAAGGTTCCTGTGAGAACCCCGATACGTGGTGTACTTTTCCAATAAAAGGACATTTTCCATCTACACAAGTACACAAGTTGCTGGCAGATTGGATTGCTTAGATATATATATATATCTATTACAATACAATATATTCATATTCATCCCCCCCCAAAAAAAAAAAAAAAAAAAATCTGATTACTAAGGCAGCCTCATAGTATGGCTGGACTGCTACCAAACTTTGAACCAATAGATGCAGTCAGGTGCCAGGAATACTGACTACATTCTTTAACATGAGTTTGTCAGACAGCATATACTTAGCAATCAGATTATTTCTGTCTCAATATCAAAGGTGAATTGGCACTAAACCGAGAGCAGAGAAAGTGTTTATCCATGCACATTCAATTGTTCTCAGCCAAATAAGCTTTTCCTCCTGACTTCTTTCCCCCTTCACATGTATACTTGGAATACCATGAGGAAGGGGTAGATTAAAGGGGTTATTCAGGGAAAAATAAAGCTGACCAGTATATTCCATGCATTAGAATAATATAACCAGAGCCCCAATAATTACATTTGTAGAGTGCAGTGAGGTCCCTGAAGTCTCTGTGCGCTGCCTGCCCTGATCCTGTGCCACCTGTATGTGGTGTCACCGATCCTGCTCTACTCCTGCAGCATGACCATAGAGTAGAGTGGAGTCTGTCATGTGACTGAGTCAGCGCATCAGCAGGGGTGGCAGAGGAATGAAACTTCTGGCTTCCCCAGTAAAACTAATCATCAGGACTCTGGGGGACCTGCTTATATATTAGTTACAAAGCTTATCCAGTGCAGGGAATGCATAGGTAAGCTTTATTTTCCCCTGCATAACGGAGCAATCCAGACTGGAGTATTTGGTCTGTACCTCTCTGGAAAAAGTGCCTTAAACTTCTTCCAGAGGACCTCACTTCTGGTGTCAGCTTATCGACACTAATAAAAAGATAGGATGTTGAAATTCGACATGCCCCATTATATGCTCAAGAACATTCAGGAGGTCCCCATATGATAGTTAGCTAGACCCACTGAAACTGGCGAATTGAAGTTTTCTCTAAGTTGTGTGCCCTTCAACTTGGCATTGTTGGCTTGGACATGCTGGTATCTGTCCTCTGCCAATGGTCATTACTGTTAAACTATGGCATATAAATAGCAGTATGTCAGTAATGTAGGTAATTTCAGGGTTAATAGTAAAAAAAAAA
Source organism: Leptodactylus fallax (assembly GCA_947044405.1). Classification (NCBI taxonomy): domain Eukaryota; kingdom Metazoa; phylum Chordata; class Amphibia; order Anura; family Leptodactylidae; genus Leptodactylus; species Leptodactylus fallax. Next base: position 608,065 of record CAMRHE010000130.1, on the reverse strand, counting down.
AAATTAAAGAGGTTTTTCGTTGGAGGATCCCTTTGTTGTCGACAAGACCTGCTGACAATCTAATGTCTGTGGATTGGCAGCCTCTACATTTTTTGGCTGTTTTCCTCCCCAAAATGAGCGGCACCAGAGGTGTCTGGCAGCAGCGTACCCCTCCCCCCTATTGAAATAATGTACGTTCAGCTGATTTTTAGTGACAGAAGTTTCTACCAGAAGATAAAGGTTTATGAAGACAGACATAAGGTAAGTGCAATTATACAATTAGACCTTATATCAAGTGGAAGGAAATGAAAATCCTTGCAGAATGCGGATTGTATGTATATTCATTACAGATTTCATTGTAACTCTGGTCATTAAACGAGTTTGCTGGCTGCCATTTATAATGGGGGAATAGCTTCCAAAAAGAACGTTACCCCCCCACCCCCTTTTTTACAATTGCCCCACACACATTCTCAGTCTACACCTAAAAAAAGCCTGCGGTATAATGCAATTCCAGCCAGTTGTGTGTGAATAGACAGTCAATGAATGCACACAATAGGCTGCATATGGGAAAGACTTCCTTATACTGCCAAGAGCTGTTAGATGGCACTGGGCAGAATCATTGACTAATTTAACCCTTCCATGGTGAAAGCACCTGCTCCGGCGTGATAAGGGTTAATCGGTTTCTTAGTGGCCCAGTACTTTGCGCCAATTAATGGTCTGTGAGGAGGAGGGGATGCAATTGAATTGAGAGCATGCTGGAAATCTCCAATTAGCACCAATTAGCTGCTCCCTATGGTGGGATGCTGAGACTTAAAGCGGGTGAGATTGCCCCCTCTTCTTGTCCCTACTGTCTCACAGAATGTCTTGCTGTGGCATTTTATTTACTACCCATTGAACCCCTCTCTGTTTCATAAACCTTTTGACTGCTGGAAGGTTCTGACAGAAGCTTAACCCGTTCAATGTCACCCGGGAGATAAGAACTTGGCACCTTACCTGCTCGATTAGACTGGTCAATCATCGGCTGCACTATTCGTCTTCTGGCATTAATGAACCTGTAACACAGGAGAGGATGTCCTTGTTAATCTGCGCAAATTGTCACAATGTCCATCAAGGCGGAATCAATGGAAAAATACATCATGAACTGTATTTAGAAGTTCTTCATGGATCAGCAGCAGGATAAAACCTGAGGGGCGGCAAATGGGATAATTGTAAGAGTACCAGCCACCTAAGTAAAGGCAAGATGTTGCTCATGAGTGTTTCTGGAAATTTTTGAAAGACTCGAAACTCAGTAAGAAATTGCAATTCTTTAGGTTCCTTCCACAACAATTTATCTGTGGTCCCAGCAAAGATGTTTCTGATTTTCCAATGTGCAGCCCTAGCCCCATGCTTTTCTGATCTCTGTGCATAAAGCCCTCTCCCCACCCAGTCCACCCTAAATGAGGTCCAGGCTTTTTGTTTTCACGTGGCTTCAGCGGGGTCAGCAGAGACATCCATTAAACTGTCTCATGTTTTATTGCCAGCCTTACAGAGCTGTAGAGCTCCAGGAGTAAGACCCCCTCCCCTACTGCCCAATACCCACCACCTCCTGCTGACCCAAACTTTTAAAGCCAGGGGTCATACACAGGTCAGTGCCAACTTGGGTTGATTTCTGGTGTTGATTGGTAGCCTTAAGCTACACAATGTTTTATAACCTTGGCACATTTTGCTGGCAATGAATATTAAAATATTGATGTATGGCCACGACAGCATTGCCAGTAAAAATTATTTGAGCAATTGCTGGCTCATGTTTAGCATGGCATACTGTAGGCTGCCAGCGCTTTAAGGACTATGGTAGTGATTTACAAAGCAATTTTAACGTCTTACAGTTTATGCTTTGGAAATTAACAAAATGATCAAAGAGGAGGGAAAATCGAGGATTGCAGTTGCTAGTTTTCTGATTCTATCTGCATGGGGCTTATGGTGCCAAGACGCTCCATATTGCCTCCCCCTGAGAAGCACAAGTGGAGTCATTTCATAGGGAGCCTAGTTTTGATCTCCAGGAGGAAACCCACATTTATAAGTCACATAAACATACTAACTCCATATGGCGTTCTGGTTAGAGTTGACTCTACGGCAAAGCACCCTCCTTTCGACTGTTTGTGTATTCTATATTTATAGAAAAGTGCGACTTATGTTTGTTAAAATTTTATGTTACAGATAACACTTACATATAGTGTTAAAGATTTATACAAAGAGGAGAAGCAAATAGATGTGGAGCAGTATGTCTATGCAGATATTGTTTGCACTGAATATTTTACTAGTAGGTGCATTTCTGCCTAAAAGAGTCCTAAGTAATACATAGAAAGGGCAGGAGCAAGAGCTACCCTCAGCAGATGCCACCAGGGTGATGAGTCACAGTCATGACTCCTTATACAAAGAGGAGGAATAAGTAGATGTGGAGCAGTATGTCTATACAAATGTTAGTTCTGAATGTTTCTTTAGTAGGTGCATTTCTGCCTAAAAGAGTCCTAAGTAGTGTATTGCAAGTGCACATACAAAAAGTACCGCCATCAGATACCACCAGGGTCATGAGCGGTCCACACAGTCATGACTCCTATCAGTCCAACCAGCTTGTTTCTAAAAACATCATCAGACTTCCATCTTTCATTAGCTGTAAGCAGATGAATCCATGACAATGGAAGGTGATCTGAACACATGAGCAACACGCAGAGATTGGCAATGATCCAAGGCCTACTCAAGAAGACAACCACACAACTCAGATAGACCTGCTTCATAAACACCACCATCTCAGGTAAGGAAACAACATAGAAACTGCAGATTGTCCAATCAAAGACTGAAACTGAAGCTGGGATTTGAGGCTCCGTTGCTAAACAAAAGGGTCTATTAGGAATGTGTGGAAGGATAGAATGACAGATTTATCAGCTGTTAGACAGTGAAGGGTTAAAGGCGCTCAGGGCAGAGCATAAACCTGGACCCAGGGGGCTGGCATGCACCATTTCTGTTTACCAAGACGGGTGTGAGGGGAGCAGGGTGTGTATCCTTTATTCCGACATGTGTTTAGTATTAAATACATGGGGGACTTTCCCTCCGCCTTTTCCCTAAAAGTAGGTAGTAATGGTCCCCCATTTGACAAGGACATGCAGAGCCATAAGTCACTGGGCCGTTAAGGCTGGATTTAATTTAGATGGTAATCCCAGAATGAGTGCCTGCAATTTTTCATGTTACCTTAACTGGTAATTGTTGCCATTAATCCTCTGTGTTTTGAGTTAAACAAATAAGTTTCTAGTATAATGCAGACCCCCTTAGTCCATGCTCCGCACCTCCTATGGATGAGAAACATGGCCGCTCTCTAGGGCACACACACTGTCACTGTACCTGGGAAACTCCAGTGAATGATAATTCAGCTGTCAACTATAACTATGGAGAACCATATTCGGGCCGAGAGTAATGGTAGAAGTTGGATTTGGACATGTTTATCATAAAGCACTAAAGTCCACTCCTCAAATTTCCACATTCAGATGTATTTTTTTAACATTTAGAATTGAGAGGTACGACAAACTGGGCACAGGAAGTTAATATCAGCGCCACTGAAAATCTAGATATGTAGCAAGAGTCCCTTTATCCACCAACAAAGACCCTCTGAGGCCTGCAAACCATTATGGACCCCCACCCCCAACACACCTCTAGCTCGGCACTCAAGCCTGTCTTCAAACAAGTCATTAAATGGTGGGTTGAAGGTTCAAACAGGGGTCATTTCTTTGGATACTACACAGAAATGTTTAGTAAACTGGGAGCTCTCCACTGATTGCCCTCTGCCATGTGTGCCTGAGTATCGGGCCAACACACAAAACATCATGAAGCCTCTCCTGTTACCATAGCTTGGAGCCCGCGTCTCGCCTTTCTTCCTGGATCTTGTTTACAAGGAAGTGTAAACCTGGTAGACACCATCGGATGATAACTATAACTCCTGTAACGCTTGTTACTCTTTCTTAGTTCTCATGTAGATGTGTAGATTATGTCTTATGGGTGTTGAATATTTGATAATACAAAATAAAGCCTCAGGGGTTGAGAAGAACAGATTCAAGATTGCCCCAACTCAGGTATGTGAGAAAAGAAATACAGTGAAACATCTTCAAGGCACCCACTTGGGCTTCTAAGGAGTGGTCTTCTCAAAGAAGACAGCCTATATAATATAAAGTGGAACTAAAAATTGGTCAAAGGAAATCTGGTCTAAATAGACTGGAGGTCTACTCAAAGAAGAGGTTTGTTGTATACAACAGCTATCCAGTAGGATCAGAATGTGCTTCAAGTGGCCAAACATTTATTGGAAAATGTAATAGTAACATTCAGAAGGTAGAATTACTCCTGAAATCAACCATGTTAGTATCATAAATGGAACATGCTGATCATACAATATAATAGAGCTGATGTGAGGGGCTAATGTATGCAAATACTCATCATGTTGGCACTACGCAGGAAGAAAACTCTCTCTATAAAGCCACATATAGGTAGCTATCCTGTAAGTCAAAGTCTGACCCAATAAAGAGCCTTGAAACATGACTAGGGAGAGTTTAGCCAGGCCAGAGTCTCAGAGAGACACACCCATCTTTAGACAGCTGTTTTGGTACCTTTAGCACTGTTACTTTGTGTTGCTGGAGTCCTGTCCAACCAAGGACATCATCTACAAGGAGTTTGTATGTTCTTCCCGTGTTTGCGAGGGTTTCCTCCGGGTACTCCGGTTTCCTCCCACACACCAAAGACATACTGATAGGTAATTTAGATTGTGAGCTCTGTATGAGACAGTGACTGACAATATCTGTACAGTACTGCGGAATATGATGGTGCTACACACGTGGACAAAATTTTTGGTACCCCTCGTTTAATGAAAGAAAAACCCACAATGGCCACAGAAATAACTTGAATCTGACAAAAGTAATAATATATAACTACATATTGACAAGCCACAAAGCTTCTGGGAGAATGTCCTATAGACAGATGAGTCAAAAATCGAACTTTTGGCAAGGCACATCAGCTCTATGTTCACAGACGGAAAAATGAAGCATATCTTTAAAAGAACACTGTCCCTACTGTGAAACATGGAGGCTCTGTTATGTTCTGGGGCTGCTTTGCTGCATCTGGCACAGGGTGTCTTGAATCTGTGCAGGGTACAATGAAATCTCAAGACTATCAAGAGATTCTAGAGAGAAATGTGCTGCCCAGTGTCAGAAAGCTTGGTCTCAGTCGCAGGTCATGGGTCTTGCAACAGGATAATGACCCAAAACACACAGCTAAAGACACCCAAGAATGGCTAAGAGGAAAACATTGGACTATTCTGAAGTGGCCTTCTATGAGCCCTGACCTAAATCCTATTGAGCATCTTTGGAAGGAGCTGAAACATGCCGTCTGGAAAAGGCACCCTTCAAACCCGAGACAACTGGAGCAGTTTGCTTATGAGGAGTGGCCAAAATACCTGTTGAGAGGTGCAGAAGTCTCATTGACAGTTACAGGAATCATTTGATTGCAGTGATTGTCTCAAAAGGTTGTGCAACAAAATATTAAGTTAAGGGAACCATCATTTCTGTCCAGGCCTGTTTCATGAGTTTTCGTTTTTTTTTTTAAATTCTGTTGAAGCATGGTTGAAAAGCAATATCTGACTTTCATTTGTTCATTTTCATAGAATTTTTAGATATTATTACTTTTGTCAGATTCAAGTTATTTCTGTGACTATTGTGGGTTTTTCTTTCATTAAACGAGGGGTACCAACAATTTTGTCCACGTGTGTATATAAGTTAAGCTAAATGATAATAATATTGCCCCTGATCAGTAGAGCAGGGTACTAGTTGGCTAACAGCTACAATCTCTAGTTGTTTTCAGACTCTGTAATGGATCAGATATTGACTTACAGTGTAGTTACCCATAGCTGGCATTATAAAGACATTTTCTTCTTTCTGGAGGAGAGCTAATTTTCTCCCATAGAGCACACACCAGTTTACTGGCATATATGATGCCTGATATTAGGGCAGGTGCATAGCCCTAACAGGGCATGTGCCTTCTCATAAATGAGGTGCATCTTTCATCAGTGCAGGGATTGTCAAGATCAGTTTACTTCAGAAACCTCTGAAATCTAGTCTAGTCAAGGAACTAGAACATAACACAACCAGACCATATACTGAGTAAAAAAAAAATAATAATAACAAACCACTTTTTTGTTTTTTGGGGGGACAGTACATTACAATTTAGACGATACGATACTCCAAATTACGTAACTATGCTTTATATGGCCATAGAAGTTCTCAGTATAAATCATTCAGACATTTTGCTCCTTTTAACTGACATGACTGTGAAAGTAACTCAAGGAAAAGTGTTGCAGTCCCTTTATACATATCATGTCTTGCCAAAAACCATTATTTCAATACAATTACACAAAACAACTGGTGTCACTGCTTTGATAGAAAGCCCTAAATCAGTCCGTAATCTAAAGAGTTATATCTCCAGTGCCTAAACAAGACTGTCTTAGTTTTTTAGGATTTTCTAAATGATCGTCAGTGCTATGTTAATAGAGGACTATCTGAGGGCAATTGGAGGAGTAATCTATGCACCTGTATTATTAGATTTCAATTCCTATCATTTCTCCTGGGTCCCACTTCCCAGGTGGCTCTGGGGAGGCAGATGGTTCTTGTTGCTACATTTATTGAGGGTTTTGCATAAGATTCCTACCGTGGAGGAGAAGATAGCAAGGCCTGGCTCCATCATTCCTGATAGTTTGCATATCAATCTGATTTGCATACAACTGGCCCTCTGCGACACTGATTGATGGATGGGCCTTGGAACAATGACTGGCTGAAACTTATTTGGGAGCAAGTGTTACTGTATTGACATATTGGTCACTGAGCAAGGGAAAAATCTATATAGAAAAATGTGCCAAAAGTGAACTGTTGTAGAGGGGGTGGTCTTGGTGACAAAAATAGTGACATGGGTACAGCCGTAAAAATCAGACCAAATTTATATCAATTATCTACTATATGCATATGATTGAATAAAACTGTTTAATTGTATTTCACTGATTTATATGAAGCACCCCCTTTAAAAAATAACCAGAAATTGAAATTTTGGTGACCTGATAGTAGATTTCTTTTAACGGACAAAGCGAAGTAAAATTAAAAAAAAAAAAAAAAAAAAACTGCCCACGGAAACGGAGCAATTACAGAGTGCAAGCTTTGAAGAGATGAAGGTGAGTGTGCATGTCCTCAGCCTTTCTATACCCCTTATTAGCTGTGAGGAAGATATTTTCGAGGTCTCTGGGAGAGATCTCTGGGCCAGATGTTACCTGTCCATCAAGCTGCAGAAGTGGACAAGTAGGCTGGAAGGGAGCATGTCAGCGCTTTGATCTGGGATAGAGGAACGGCTGATTTATGGAGTGGAACTCTGTTCATCCGTTCTGTTTTACTTTCTGTCCTAAGGCAGAACCACATATTGCAGAGAGAAGGGAAGAGAGAGGTAGGGAAAATGCACCGTTCTTTACAACATCAACAAGCTCTGACAACTGAAACAGGGTTTTTCTTGGCCTTAACAAAGCTCGCAGGCATATCCTTTGATGCTCCTGTTTTCCCCCTTGTGCTTGCTCTCTCTCTCTATCTTGCTGTTTAATTCAGCTCTAGTAAATGGAATGGACTGTGGCCAGCATGCCTGGGGCATAAACACACCTGTGTGTTCAGGATGTCAGCGCATATGGGAGTGTACAAGATACAGCCAGGTCATTGCTATCTTTACCTGGACAGCCTGTCTTCAAACAAGTCCTAGCTCTGCTTGTCCTATTTTCTGCTTTTTATTACTATACTCTGGCACTACTGCTTTTCATTGAGATGTTTTACAGGCAATGCTTCATGGGAAAGTAAAAGATGCAAATTAACTCTCCTCCAGAAGAAAGGTAACAGTCTCTAGTGCCACCTACAGGTAGCTACCATGTCAATGTCAAACCCCAAAAAAAGAGTCTTGGAACAGATCAGACAGCAATCTGTAATATGTGTTTTTAATTACTTGCCCCTCATCAAACAGAAAAGAATACGAGCTGGCTGCGAGAGATGCCTATAGTCATCATCACCATCATTATCATGGCACAGGGATGTTATCTATATAGGAGTTGTCTTCTATTGTAATCCTGTCTCTGATGTAAATGGGGTTACTGCTGCAAAGAAAACCCCTAAAATGTCTATCTATTATTAGGCTTAGTGACCATTGTGAACATTACAGTATTTTTTTTTTAAATATAGTGATGTGGACAATTAAAAAATAGTAACCAAAATTCTTAAAATATATGTTTAACATAAAAAAAATGATTTAAAAAAAACAGGTCATTTTCTGATGAAACATTCCCTTTAACTACACTGTGACACAGAACTTTAACTTTTTTCAGAGGTGGGATAAGTTCTATTTATGCCTAAGGCAGGGATTTTGGGATTTGCTCTACCAACCTTGGTCCCTGAAGTTCCTCTGCCGTCCCCTTCTTCCCCGCTCTTATATATTAGTCTGTTCTGGAAGGATGCTGTACCCTCACCAATGTCTCAAGGGGAACAGCTCAATGTACCCCAGAACTGTGAATAAAGAATCCAATAGGTTCTATAAAGAAAATAGGCCCCTGAGACCAGGTGGAAATGTCCCATGTATTTTTAGACATTGCACATGTAATATTATTGTGTTCCGACAATGCCAACCCAAAGACCATCAATGGATATGTTGGTGGATTTATCCAGGTTAAAGGAGACCACCACACCCTAGATATTATATTTAGGAGTAGGTCTAATAACCAAGATTTTTCACACCCTTCTGGTCACATTCCCAAGATGGTCAGCAATGTGTCAGACCATAAGACAATACTGTATTGTACTCAATCTTCTTAGAGTCAGGCAGCCACTTTGCAGGGTCATAGAAGCATAAAGCAGGATTATTCTATATTGTGTGCACCACTGTATGGACAGGAGATGGTACAAGTGTAATATTAGCTCATCCTCAGGGTAAATGAGGGACAATTAGAATAACCTGTAAATGCAATGTATGAACAAGGGGTTAAAGGGCTGAATAGCGGTCAGCACTTCCTAATGTCCTGCACAAATGGTAAGGGGCAGATCCAGAAAGCACATTAAATAAAGGTGGAAGCATTCAAGTGAATCGATTAGTCTGGCTTAGTACCAGCTGGACAATGGTGCCAGGTCCCAGGGGCCGTGGTTTCTCTGCAGGGTCTTAACCTTGAATTAAAGAATATGTGATAGCTGTAAAGAGGCCAGAGTTTTTAGCAAGCAGCGTGGGCAGCTCTTATATCCTCACACAGGACGCTCTGATCAGCACAGGGAAATGTCACTGGACAAGCCGCCGCGAACACCTGTGCGATTTCTGCAGAGGGGGTGTCCTATCTTTATGTGTGGTCGTGAAGGAGCAGTAAATATGAACAGGGGCCTATTAAAATTCTGCCCAAGTCTAATAGGGTAGTTCACCAGTTCAATAGGAGCAGAGGCGCGCAATGAAATATTAAAACAACTATAATATTTTAGTAACTTAAAGGTCAGATGCGTGGCTAATGAATCGGCGGCGTTAACCCTTTGCGATCTCCCATCCATTCAAGCCAATGGCAGTGAAAGGGTTGGATTGTTTTCGCTTCTAACTAGGCTGAGTAATCCCGCGCTGTACTTTAATTTGGTTTTAATTTTATGGGCCTCGCTTTAACGGCATGCCTTACAGACCTTTATTCCTTACAGGAACAGTTACCTCATAAACACAAGATCCGCCGCTTCCTATACACTTCGCCTTCCACCTTAAACTGCATTTTCCCCTCTCTCTCCTTTTCTCTTCCACTTTTATTACTATGGCCTTTTCCATTTTTTTCTGCTCCAAGCCTGGGACACAAATCTCGCTGCTATTGCAGTGTGTGACATCTCCGCTCGTTTGCCGCTGCTCATTAACAAACAATACTGCTGTGAAATTGGTTTAATGACAAAGTAATAAAATTGCTATTCTGCTCACAGAGAGCCCGAGGCATTCTGAGGCAGGCTCTGGGTGCCAAGATGCATTAAGCTGCTTATTCGTAAAACAGGGAATCATCTGGTTCTAACCTCCCCTCCCCGTATACATTCTGCCTTTCATCTCCTGATAAAAAAAGATGTATTTTCATAGGTATTTCTCGGAGTCTATATATGAGATTGTTAGAGAGCAGGATTCTCTGGGTGAACATTGGCATCACCCTTACACATGATGCACAAACATCAATCCAGGGCACTAATGTCCTTCACAATTCAATGTACAGGAATGTTCTCATGCACCCTCATTGGTACCCCCCAGCTGCTGAATCCGACTATCAACTCCAGACAAGTGGTGTGGTACTACCCGGAGGGACAACCGATGACTGCATTCAAGCTCCTTTCGATGAACATAGGCGATAAAAACAACATTGATCTTATTGGACAAATTACCAGTTGTACAGATCATTGTCACATCATAGATGCTTGATGGTTTAGAAGGAACTCTGATAGTCTACACACAGGGGTCATCCTGGTTCATAGATATATAGTCAGTGGATTTGTATGTACAATAGGCCATTGTACTCAAACGTACTTATGGAATTGTCATCTTAGTTAAAAAGGACCAGTCCCTTCTCCTGATATATCTAGTAAAATATTGTATTCTCCATATAATAATCCATGGAGCGCTCATTCTTTTAACTATGCATTGTGCTGTTCCTCTGTTATTCCCACTATAATTTCTGAATAAATTGACAGCTGGGTGTTACCATTCTCAAGGGGTGTGGACAATGTTAGACAGAGACACCCACCCCACACACCCCCATCTTAGGAAGAATAACAGAGGAATATAGAAAACATGTTCTGTAATTCTTACTTACAATTATTTACTTTCACAGTTAGGAAAGATGACAGATTCACTTTAATCCACTTGGAAAATCTTCCCAAAAATTAAAAATTTGAGCAATTGAAATCCAGATGCCCAATCCTTATCGCTCCTGCTATCGGTGGGGAGGTAGAAGACCCTTATACACATTTGTTGGTTGGCTGATGCAGAGGAGATTGGTTGGTTCAGCTGTTATACATCTAATGTGTATGGCCACCAGCGTAACTACTATCAGATATCCTAAACTAATTGTAGAAGGCACAGACAGAGTTGGACTTTGCCCAACAAATACATTTACGTCACCTGACAAATACAGAAAATAAATTACGTCAATGAATGATAGAGAAAAGGCAATACAGTAATAGGGACTTTAGAAATGGACCCTGTTTCAAGTGGTTTTCATTGACATCAAAGTCAGAGCTAGTGTTCTGTCTCCATAGATCTGTATTCAGGTATGGGGAGGAAGATGCTGTTGATGGATGTGAACACTAGCCAACAATTCCTATAATGTTCTAGTTATAAGCGGCACACATTCTGTTTAATACCAGGACAATTGACTCTAGCTGACCATACACATTAGATGAATGTTGGTCAATGTACCCAATCCTTTCAATCGTTCACAATGGAGATAAACTACTGCTAGACACTGGACCATGGCTTATTCTCCCAATTCAGGTCACTTCAGATGCATGCATATGTATGGGGTAGAGGAAGTTGGGATAAATAGCTGTCTGCCAACAGCTTTATGCTTTGGTATAGAACAAAGCTTCCATTAAGGAGAACCTTTCACCACCTCCGCCATTTTCAGTTCTGTGCATACTATCATAGATTAAACTCCTCTGATTCTGGGGAAGTTGAGAATTTTTTTCTGTAGTCCCCTCTGTTCCTGAGCAATCAGTGCAGTTTTGATGTCTGACATGCCAATGAGGCTCTATACTGTCAAGTGGGTGGTGTCAGGCAGGAACAGGTTAGGGGGCAGAATTGTGAGTTCTCTGATGCTGACTAAAGGATGCATAGAACTGGAGTACTAAAGTATTTGGCCAAAGGTCCTCTTTACACAAATAGACTTTAGTAAAAGTCATTGTATATCTTCCAAGCTCCTCAATTAAGTTAAATCTACTTTGTACTACATAAAACAATTGTAAACCCAAAACCAAGAACCCTTTTTCAAAAAACACATGTGCAGTCAGTAAGAAAAGGGTAGGGGGCTTTATCTGAGTTTGGCTCACCTGTAACCCTTTCACACTCTTTTCCGGCCCCTAATCGCTCATTATCTCTGGGTGATGATTACCTGCCAATCTGATACACAGTTTTAGTTCCTGGGACTGTCACCTTTAACCAGATTGAAACCTCAGTTTGCTCCTTGCTAATGAGACTGATATCTTATCACCATAACTTAGGGAGAGTTTCAAATCTCATGTTTACCTCGAAAGGTGAAGGAGCGAGGAAGACAAACAGACTTTGGCATTGTTTGCAGAATACTCATATGTTTGTGCATGTACATACCCTGATATTCCTATATTTCTATCTATGTAATTATATGTTTTTAGCACTTTGTAGAGTGTAACCATATCAACTGTCATATCCTCTCCTTGTACACGGAGGATGTGTTCACTATATGTGCTAATTAGCAAATAACCACAAGCATGCTGGGAACTTATGTGCTTGATAAAACCACAACTATATGATGTCAGAGGTTAAATGCAATATAAAATACACACATGAACTATAAAACTTTTAGCAGCAAAGGTCTCTCATAAGGTCTTATGTGTGATATATACAGCGGGAGACATCTATATACATGTTTCACCTATATAAACAAGTTCATTTGTAGAACCAGGACTACTGTACATTCTAGTTGTAGAATAAAAAAAGTTTATTGGCGGTATCTATTATTGTAGCAGTACCCTATTCATGCTGCAAACCCTGAAATGGTCTAAGTATATCTTCAATAATTTGGCCAAAAGCTATTCCTTCCGATTCCCAAATACACATACATGCTTGGTTTGGCTGAACATGTATGTGTTTTCAATGGAGAGATTGGAGTAAGCTGCTTTCAGAGGAGAATCCAGGGAGAACAAAAGAATAGGGAGTTGAAATTTAACATTCCCAATCCTTCATTTCCCCAATATCATCTGTCGAGGAAAAGTCACAAGTACACATACTCCTCCATTTCTCCAATATCATCTGTCAGGGGAAACTTACAAGTACCCGTACACATAAGGTGGTCACCTGGTACCTCCTGAAATTGGCAGGCTCATCCAATTTTTCTTTGATTTGTATGGGGGCCCTAATAGTGGTGCTATTTGTGGACATTTTTATCTAGCACTGGACAAACCCTGTAATAACATATATTATATAAAATTAAATGATGCCATTGGATCATTGGAAAGCCCTTAATATGGTTACTATCACATGACAATATTCTGCTCAGTATTTGTAAGGCAAACCGGGAATGAGTCCAAAGCCCAAAAGAGGTTAAAATCTTTCCATTAAAATTTTAGGTTCCAATTTTAGTTTACAATTACCGGTGCAAAATACTGACCAAAATACGTCCATGTGAAATTGGACGTAGTATAACCTTGCCAAACCGCACAAGTCCCCCCTGAAGCTGTCTAAGCCAGAGACGCTATCACATTTATAAAGTTTACTTCCATATCTACACCCGGCATTCACTCTAACACAAGGCTTTATGATAAATGTAATATAGCCGTGATTATGAATTGCTCTGATATATATGGACAGGATAAAATAAACTTCCAACATTCCCATTTGGATTGACAAATGTTCTGATAAAACCACACATATCACATTCACATAATCTTGTTTATATCTCCCTATATTGAAAATTGGATTTTTATATTGTCAAATTTTCCAGACAGGAAATAAAAAAGACACGAAAACAAAAGCCCTAATAGAGCATTCCCAAGTCCCAAAAAGAGATAGATCTGTTGGCGAAGAAGCGCCTCTGCTTATCCTCATACTACGTTATCAGTCTCTTCTCTAGGTTAGCAGTTTATTTCTACATTAATCACGTTGACAGAAGCAAGGCAACTCAATTTTCTGCCTCTCTAGCTAGGCACATCACTTTCTGTACTGCACTCAGCATGGAAACGGCTGCATCTAAGCTGTGGTTACTGGTTTAATTGAAATGCTATCCACACTATAGGGTGCATTAAACTCTGATAACAGCAGTTCCTGTGGCCAACTTAAGTAGCTTGGAAAAAAAAAAAAAAAGCGGTGAAAAAAAAAAAAAAAAATTGCCCAACTGATAAGTCAGACAAACCAGCTAATTCTCCGAGCGTGTCTCTCATTGTGATCCGTAAAAAATGGGGGGGAAAAAAATGAATCAGAGAACCACGAAAATCAATTGACCCGCGGGTGGCTCATCAGGAGCTCAGCCTGATAAAGCTAACGGCTTTGTTGGTGTCTGCCTGCCTGCACACCACAGATAGAGCACTTTGTAAATGAACCTGCTTTGATAAATATATTAAGGGAAGCTGTGAATAAAAGGCGAAGGTTTCTCATTTGTAAATACAGAGCCGGCTACATGGAATTAGAATGATAAAATAGAGTCCCATGTAATTAAGTTTGTATTAGTACTGAAATCCGTGCAAATACTCTCCCCCGAATTCTGAAAGAGAACTGTCGTTTCAATTAATCTGAACATCACCCCGGAATGTCGGGAACAAAATTAAGCCTGTGATAAAAACCGGGGCCTGTATTTTGATAAGTAAATCCAATATCATTTCTTTGCGGCTCTGATCGTTGTCTGAAAATCCTGCAGCTTCTCTGCCTCCCCCTCCCCAACCCTCCCTGTCTCTCTCTCATCCAGCCCTACAGTCAGGGCTAATCCACACAGAAAGGTATCGTTCTAAAGCTGGCTGTGAAATATCAAAGCAGGTCGTGTGTTGTCAAGATGGGCCAAGAAATCACAAAACACAAATCACAGCAACCTGCTCCGAATACTCTGAGCCCCCCCCCCGATGTCCCACTCAAGACCTCTCATAACAACATACATAGACCTAGCAGGGGTCTGCCTAGAGAAGGCAGCAAGTCATACGAAGGGGATATAGGTAAAGCAATTCTGGACTCCATCTGCATTAGATGTTCTGCTAATTGACTGGTTCCAGGTGACTTCATGACCTTATGAACAAATTAAATTATATGTAACACTTGGGGAAAGTTCAGGGCAATAAGAGATAACCAGAAACTCAAAATAGTAAAGAAAAAACACAATTTATAGAAAATATTGAAAGTGAACGTGAGTGACGCCATTATACAAGAATAAATAATACCAAATCAATACATCCATTCAATGCCTAGTTTTAAATTCAGCAAAAGCCAACCCCTATCATGAAATTTACCCACAACGGTTGGTTAAACCATTTGGTAGATCGCAGTATTTGGAATTTTACCAATGCCTAGTCTACTCTGCCGCCCGGCTACCGGAGCCATTTCTAGTGCGGTAGTATATCCATGACGTGTTTTTTTAATACATAAATTGCTGGTCAAGGCTAAGTGGGAGTATGAAGCGCTTCCAGATGATTATGAACACTGAGGTTCTCTGAAATATAGAAGCTGAGAGCCCCTGCTGTAGAAAGCATAAATCAGCTTGTTAAAAGGCAACACCAAGTAGCTTTTAATCAAATGTCACAGACTGCAGCATTATGATTTTCCTCCCTCATTAAAAACACAGCCATTGAAAGCATTATTGGAGCACTAGAAGAATTGCATCTGCTGTCCTCCACTGCACACGTCACCGGCCTCTCTCATCTGTGTACATATGAGGCAAGAAACCCTGCACAACCAAGCTGGGCCTGACAACTTTATACAGAAAAAATGCAACTAGCCTAAAGCTGGAGTCAGACAGAGCAGGATTGTTAGCAGTATAATTACTGATCAGATACTGCACTGGATAAGCTTTAAGAAAAATTTAGTAAGAATGAGCTGCAGTACCAGACTCAACCTGCAAACAAGGGTGGCACTGTTTCTTAAAACATTGTAAACCAGACCAATTGTTCTAATTCTGTAACCTTTTATGAACTATACTACCTTTTACTGAACAATAAGCAAAAAATTCCAATGCGGGTGACACAAGGATATGGAAGTGTAGTAAAATATTTTTGGATGCATACCCTTTTAGATGGAATTAAGACACAAGCTACTCTTTATTACTTACCAGTTATTTACTTGCAATATAGTCAGCCCCGTGTCTTGTGCTAACTGTTTCTTCTGTTCTTCTGAGGGGTATGGATGCTGTAAGAGAAGAAGCAGAGAACTTTAGTGCTGAAGTACTTTGTGATGCACTTAAAAGGTAACTAGACTGAAAGAAATTATTGTCAAAAACAGCAACAAAAAATGTAGCGAGCTTGGTGATCTTCATCAGTCCCTTAGACTTTGAAAGGGGTGAGACCACTGTTCCCTTCAAGCAGGGGACATAGGACATACCCATTTTTGAAACCAGTGGAGGTCCCAGCAGTGGTCACTTAGCACCTATTCTGTATCTCTATAAGATATTCATTTCTGCACTTTAGAGTAACTAGACTATAAAAAGTTATTGTCGAAACACCAACAGAGTACAGTACTTGGCTTTCTTCGTCAGTCCCATAAACTTTGAATAGGGTAGCAGCGCGCGTGTGCAACCACTGTTTCATTCAAACAGGGGACATAGGACCCCCATTGTTGTGGTCAGTGGAGGTCCCAGCAGTGGTCAGACACTTAAACCTAAGGGTTCCCAAAGACAATGCAAACTGGCCACTGGTCAGCACATTTACTTGATATGATGCATCGGTACTTGCTATTGTTTTAAATAGAAAGTCTAGTCGCAGACCAACACAGCGCCCTGTTTGGTCAAATTGAGTACACATGTTCGGATTGATGACATGATGTTAATAGAATTTTTAATTTTGTGTTTCTGTTTGACCCCTCCCCAACTCCCTAACTAGATTAAAGTTGACGCTGAATGTTTGGCGGACGGCTTTGTAGTATGAAAAATGACTGCACATCTCTGTGTACTCGATGCCCAACATGGAAAGAAACACAAGCGTGTACAAAGACAAGCCATAAATCAGAGTTCAGAAAGTGGGGTAGTCCGTCTCCTTACCGCTCCTATGACATGGTTCTGTGAAAGGGCACTGGAGTCCCATCCCTTGTGTTTGCACTGCGCTGTTTACACAGGCTGGAATGCTCCATTGCCAATACATTAGCCCAAGTCGAACAATAAATATCATCCATTCAGCACCAAGCAAACTTTTTTCCGCTTCTATGAAGGAATTAGTAAGGATGGGCTTAAAGAACGGCAATACAATGGGTTACATGAGTCCCCCCTTCCAAACATAGCCGGATAGGAACTAAACCAACAGCTTATTGTTTGTGTGCCAAATGCATAGATATTGGGGCTTGGAGAAAAGAAAGAGGCACTCGGATGCAATTTGTGATGCAGAGCTGGGTGTAATAGTATATAATTGTGACTAATGACATAGAAGGGTTTTTGCCTGGTACATATTGGCAGTCGTCAGATCACCGGGCGCTGGAGTGGGGAGGCAGGACAGGGTTAATTCTGTTTGTATGTATACCACAGGCTTTTAATATTCTGCAAATGTTAACACAGAAAGATGATAATGCCAAGTTAATATGGGTTAAGGATAAAATGAAAATACATTTTTTCTGATTGCTGGGTGCTGACAAATTTTTGGCTTCCTCAGCAGCCTCTCTATTGAATCCATGTAATTACACCCAGGCTTTCCCCCCTGTATGCCCCCCTCTCTGCTCCTCCTCTCCGCCTGCCCATGCTGCTAATGACCTCCTCACTGTTATCAAAACCACTAATAGTTCTGGGCCCAGGGAAAAGCACTGATCAGGGCATATTGGGAGGCTCGGGGTAATTTGCATGGGGCTTGCAGAGTCCGCTCACACTCATCTTGTCCCATCACTGCTTGACTGTCAAAGGCTGTGAACAGCCTGTGTGATAAATGCTACCTCTAACCCATAGACCCGCTCCCAACAATGCCACTGCCACCTATTCTCCTGGCGGTAATGGAGATAATGAATGAGCTCTGACGAGAAACCCGGCTCATCACCATCCCAGGGTGGCTGGGAACAGAGTGCCTCCAACTGCATGGAGAAAAGGCGCCTTAATTGGCTGAAAACATCATTTAAGGCAAAAAAGGGGGGACGCGGTATGTTAATTTCACCCACTGAGACTGTGCAAAGCTGTTAACTAGTTCTGTGCTCCATGACGTGGACCTCTGCTTGATTCACTCTTTAATCCCTTTGATGCAGTGCACTCCTTAGTAGCGCTTTGGGGACTCCTTTGGCCTGTACTTTGTGCCCTATACAGAATGAACAGTGACACAGAAAAAGAATCGATGGCAAATTGATTACAGGCCCTGCCCCTCCTGGTGCTCGCTGACATCCTGAATACGGAGAGCACCAGGATTTACCCTGCAGTGCACACAAATAGAACACCACTTTACAGGTTAGTAAACAGAAAGGTTGTCCTTGAGCAGAGATACATGTCGCTCTAATCGCTCCTCCTGACAAGGCAGCCACCGAGCCACACTCATTTCACACCATAATGAGCTCTGCAGCACAAACAAAGCAAAAATGTAGATTTTTCGACTAGCCCTTTAAATAACAAATAAACAGCTGTGCCACTAAAACCAAATCTATCATGATAGCACATGTTATATATTACAATCCAATACATATTACATTGGACTGGAAAGCCGTGTTCTAAGGCTAAGGCCACACATACGATACGCAGCTAAAGAACGCTGCGAAAAAGAAAGAAAAAACACCACAAAAATGAATTTTACATTTTTGCCTCATCCCCCACCTCATATAAATCTATTGGAAAAATATTGTGTAGTGCTTTTAAAAAAAAAAAACATAAGTTTTTGAAAATGCTGCTTTTCCGCAGTCTTTTGTAAATGAGACTAAACAAAATTCTCATTGACTTATCTGGGACTATAAAACATATTTTTTCAGCTGCATTTCTGCACTGTGTATCTGCAACATATGGTTTCAGCCTAAAGATAACTTGTTCTGGTAAATTCTTGTATGCTTTATGGAATAAGAATTCTGGAGCATCTTTTCATATAATGCTTCATTGTGCTGCTCCTCTGTTATTCCTCTTAGAAATGTATATATGAAATTGACAACTGGGTGTTACCTGTTGGGGGTGTGTCCCTGCATACTCTCACACTGTCCAATTACTCCTGGCAGTGTCAGACTCTGTAGGGACCCACCCCTTTGACAAAAGTTATATCCAGTTTTTAAATTTATTCATAAATTTCTAGGAGGAATAACTGAGGAACGGGACAACGCAGAGTTATGAGAAAGGATGCTCCAGAATTGTTATATTATGTGGAATACAAGTATTTACTAAGTCAGAATTGGTGACAGGTTCACTTTCAGTTAAAATCATGTAGTGCTATATGGGTGTACAGAAGATGCCAGAGTACGCCAGAACATGGTCATGTGAAAACATAAAACTTTTACCTACTCAAAACATCAGAAAAATATAAAATAATAATAATATTTATAATTATATATATAGCTTGTATAAGGCCAGTTTAATTGCGTAGGGAATATTAAAACACACTACAAACTGCACATTTTGTGTGAATTTTTTTTTTAACCACAATTTGTGTGTTTCTTGGGTCCTTGTGTCTTTTTAGGTGTTTCGCAATTGGCATCTCTATAGAAAAAAGCATGTCAAAAATGTGTGGCCAAAAAAAAAAAAAAAACACCAAAAATGCTTGAAAAACACCACCAAAAATGCTTGTAAAAAAAAAACAAAAAAACAAAAAAAACACACATGAATTTAATGGCATTTTTTTACAAGCTTATAAAAACTGCCACCAAAAAAAAAAAAAAAAATAGTGTTTCCTAGCACTTGTTCCTGGCACAGACGTGCAGGATAATATATAATTTGACATGACCAGAAGCAGAAGGCTGAGCAGAGATAACCAATTATGAGACTCCTCTGATTAGAAATCTAAGTGATAAGAGCAGATTTTATGGCGGCGGCGCTTTATTATGGGATGTCTTCCTGGAGCTTCACTACCGTTACAGGTATATTCCATATAGTTTATTATGAGATTACAAAAATCCAGAATATTTCATCATTCAGCACGTGTCAAAATGGCCGCACCATATAAACTAAATTACCCTGCATAAAAGAAATATAAAGCAATTTGATGAAATGGTCTAAAAGAAAAGCTCTCTTGGTTGCCTATAGCAACCAATCACAGCCCAGTTTTCATATCCTATAGTGGGCTTGAAAAATTATTATGGCTCTGCGCTTGCTATGAGCAACCAAGACAGTTTTGTTTTTGTTTTTTTTTAATAGACAATTTTAATCTGCCCCAATTATTTTTATAAACCTATCGCCATCAGATTCCGAAGGGTCATAATTGTGACCTGTCCCGAACTTCTTAAGCTGTAACTTGAAGCTCCTGGGCCCCAGTGCAATATATGTAATGTGGCCCCCCCCCCTTACCATGTGCTATCTATAATACTGGTGTCTTCTTACATTGTATAGAGGCCTTTGGGCCCCCTAAGGCTCCAGGGCCCGGTAGCAATTGCTACCTCTGCACATCCTATAGCTTCTCCCATGAATATCACTACAAAGGCTTTATGCACACAACCATAGTTTTGGTCCGTATGCTATCCGTTTTCACTGATCCATGAATATGCATAAGTCACGGACCCCATACACACATCCTTAGTTTTCACGGACCAGTGTTTGGGGGGCATAGCAGCTGCAAAATATTGAGAAGGTCCTATACCTGTACATTTTTGCAGCTCAGTCCATTCAAGTGTATGGGTCCGTGAAAAACACGGATAGCACACACATGCCAATCCATGTGCTCTCCATTATGTTTTTACGGACCTATACACTGCCTATGGTTGTGAGCATGAAGATTTTTTAGGCAGATGCGCCACAAGGATTCTGAGAAAGCTGAGGGACCTCTCTTGTGGCGGGTGCACTTTGTCATACTGTCCCAGCTTTCCCAGACACTGATATAACTTAGTGCATATACTGACTGTTTTTGCAATCTTATAAAGGAACTGTAGAAATACATTCGTAGTGCCTATGGCAATCTTGTATGACAGTGTAGGCCTCATTTCTACGCCTTTGATAGAGATAGTGGCTGATCTTGTTCTACCGAATAATATCCTAATTATACTTTATTACTCCCCATGCTACAAATTACCACATTCATTACTAGGAAGAGCTTTACTAAGAAAAACTGGGTTGTAAATGTAAGTCTTAGTAGTCACTGAGGTCGCTGCGCCACGGCGGTAAATATTGACTAATACAGTAATTTGTATCACATGAACCTGAGTGAAGTGACAAGCGACACAATGTAGAACATGTGAAAAGAATCTTATGACAAACCCAGGTTAAACATCCTGCAGCAGAACTCTCACAGGAGTTCCTACAGTCTAGATCCTGGTAGTGCCTGAAGGGTTAACCTTGCACGCGCATGTGTGAAGAAATGTCAGGAGGAAGGCAGAACGATCGTAGGGAAAGAGCTGGTGTGGGAGGCCACATCTCATATTAGAGATTATAATGCAAAATATGGGAACACACGATCAGCGTGGGCGTAATTAAATTAATTAGCGATATAAAGCGCTCCGAGGGAAGTGTCTCCACACACAGAGGTATATGGATAAAACAGGTTTTAAATATTTAGTAGGAAGCCATCTGCTACATGCTGGTTTGTTCCTGAGAAATATAAATAAATAGATTTTATGTCTAAACCCTTGTGCATGTCCCTCGCCTCTGAAGAGGTTACATTTACCTCTCTAGGATGATGGGATAGGTTAGGAGTAGAGGCGAACTTCTTCCGGATGATCTCCGCTGCCTGGCTAGATAGTACGTTCCTGTGGCTTAGGTGAGGCAGTACTACTCTATGTGACTAATTATAATCCTAATACTTGCCGCTCACTCACAATCCAGCTGGCCAGACATCTGACATGACCACATGACTCATTCTTCATGTGATTTTCCTGAACATTATCCCAACTCTTTCGAAAGTATACAGACTTGTTCACACACATGCTGTGCTGGTGCACATGTAAAAAAAAGTTACATATGGTTTTTTGATGTTGGTGAGAAGAAACTGTGGTTTCCTGGACCAACAGACTAAGGGCGCATTTACATGACCGAAGTGCAAAATGGAACGCAAAAACATCTATTTTTCACAGTCATCTTGCACCTGAGGGGCGGCTGGTTTCACGAATCCCTCATACATTACAGCTTATGGAGGGATCTATGAAAACGGATGAAAATAGAACATGTCAGTCCAATACAACAGTCATGTGAATAGCCCCATTCACGGACGTCGAATGTAATGCTGCCATGTGACGTCTGTAATTCACTACCGTGTGACTATAGCTTACAAGGTGCTCATCCTACATCTATACAGAACACATGCACACCCACTTTGTGTGTAATAATAGCATTACAATGCAAATTGTTATATGAGGTCTAATGGAACCCATGGAAATAGAGCCCAAATAGTAATTGATTGCCCCTAGGGTCCAATCTTATGTTGAATCTTGGGCCCACTGGAGAACCCTTTAGTACCGTAGTGGACCAATCCAACTCTAAGCTTGTCCATATACATTACACTCTGTTGGCTGAACGTTTGTTCAGTCACTAGATATCCATCTCATCGTGCATGCTCATGCTGAATGTGCATGTGTTGTCAATGAAAAAGAGGGACAAAGCGGCAGCCAAACCATTCTAGCAGTGGTTTATCTGCTTTGATAACAAAAGGATTGGGCATATTTAAGTACAACATGTCCAATCTTTCTTTTCTCCATTATCTGTCATCTAGGGGGGTTTGGGACACCTCCACACACATTAGATGGTAAGTTCGTCCCACTAAAACGGTCAGTTTCACCAACATTAATCTAATGTATATGGCCAATTTCAGAATGCAGAGGCACACTAGGGCCCATACAGTTTTGATGAACTGATGTATTTTATATCCATTGTTGAAACTGGGAAGGGGGTCACATAAAAATACTATACCTGTAACAGGCAGTGTAAAAATTGTAGAATGTGAATACAATTTCTCAACCCGATGTCTAGTGTCAGGAAAAACATGTATCAGTCAGGTTGGATTTTACCTGTTTGTGCTGGATAGAACTATGACAGAGCTGTCTGGCAACCACTCACCTCACAAGACTCTCATGTAATGGCCTACAGATTCAGTCAAGCCAAGCATGCACATTACTGGAGATTGCCAGGTTGTAAAGTAGTAAGTCTGTCATGGCTTATCTGGCAGTCATCTTTATTTTGTAGCCACCATATACAACCCCAATTCCAATGAAGTTGGGCGTTGTGTAAAACAAATAAAAACAGGATATGATAATTTGCAAATCCTTTTCAACCTATATTCAATTGAATACACTACAAAGACAAGATATTTAATGTTCAAATGGATAAACTTTATTGTTTTTTTGCAAATATTCACTCATTTTGAATTTGATGCCTGCAACACATTCCAAAAAAGCTGGGCCCGTGTCCTGTTTACCACTGTGTTACATCACCTCTCCTTTTAACAACACTCAATAAGCATTTGGGAACTGAGGACATGGATTGTTGAAGCTTTGTAGGTGGAATTCTTTCCCAGAGGACACGACGTCCAGGATTTCCAAAAACAATGTGAAACGTGGACTGGTCAGACCATAGGACACTTTTCTACTTTGCGTCAGTCCATCTCAGATGAGCTCGGGCCAGAGAAGCCAGCGGTGTTTCTGGGTGTTGTTGATATATGGCTTTCGCTTTGTATGGTAGAGTTTTAACTTGCACTTGTAGATGTAGCATGAACTGTGTTCACTGACAATAGTTTTCTGAAGTGTTCCTGAGCCCATGTGGTAATATCCATTACAGAATGATGTCGGTTTTGTAATGCAGTGCTGTCTGAGGGATTGAAGGTGATGGGCATTCAATGTTGGTTTTCGGCCTTGCCGCTTACTTGCAGAGATTTGTCCAGATTCTCTGAATCTTTTAATAATAATAATAATAATAATAATAGTCCCACAATGGGGAAATTTTTGATGATATTATGGACTGTAGATTATGAAATCCCTAAATTCCTTGCAATTGTACGTTGAGAAACAATGTTCTTAAACTGTTGGACTATTTGCTCACACAGTTGTTCACAAAGTAGTGAACCTCGCCCCATCCTTGCTTGTGAACGACTGAACCTTTCGGGGATGTTCCCTTTATACCCAATCATGACACTCACCTGTTTCCAATTAACCTGTTCACCTCCGGAGTGTTCCAAACAGGGTTTTTTTGAGCATTCCTCAACTTTCCCAGTCTTTTTTTTCTTTTGTTGTCCCTGTGCAGCTATTTTGGAACTTGTTGCAGGCATCAAATTCAAAATGAGTGAATATTTGCAAAAAAAAAAAACAATAAAGTTTATCTGTTTGAACATTAAATATCTTGTCTTTGTCGTGTATTGAATTGAATATAGGTTGAAAAGGATTTGCAAATCATCGTATTCTGTTTTTATTTATGTTTTACACAACGTCCCAACTTCATTGGAATTGGGGTTGCATATACCGTAAAACCTCTGCAAAAGACCACCTTTTCCTAAGACAGATTTCCAGTTCCAGCATATATTGTGCATACCTCCCCTCTTTGATACGACCACCCCCATAGAAGGCCACTTCGCTGTGAAATGTTGGGTGGTCATCTCAAAGAGGTTTCACGTATTTTACCATACCTGTCAATACTGAGATGTTTACTGGAGAGTTATCTATAAATTTGCTTTTTTTTAATCCCACGTGATATTTTGTGTCCGGTTTTCTGTTAATACCAGTAAGATGCTGATTTTTTTTTCTTATAATGTTTTTCTAATTCTTTACCAGCCCGGAAATGGTAACCGCCATGCCTGAAAGATGCAACAAGAGCATGGAGGTTAAGCCATTATCCAATCCCAGGAGTTGCGTTATCACAAAGCCGTGCTGTAATGCCTCAGTACCTTTGCGGGAACCTGCTCTTTTAAAAGCTCATTACTAGAAACCCGCTTTTCCTCAAGGGCATTATGTGTCCAGTAGGCCTCATTTTAAGCATCTCAAACCTTCACTGTCAGACTATCGGAACAAGCGCTTTTATTTCTACCTAGGTCCACTTCCACTCAACTAACTGCATGCGGCAGCATTAACCCTTTGGAAACACCTCCCTATTGATTAGCCCTGTCCTAGGAGAGGGTAGGAGACAAAATTAAATTAAATCTTCACTGCACGTGCTAACCTGATGATGAAGATCGACTTACAGTTCTATGCAAATCTGGTTTACGACACCAAAATTACATTTCCTAAACCGTGTCTGCAATCTATATGTGGGCATTACAAGCCACCATGGAATGGAAAAATGTCACGTCAGTAGACAACTAGGAGGAAATCTTCACAGAGTCTATATGTTCTACCCATATCTGCTGAAGTTTGCCGGCCTCTCCCTATGTACAGTCATGGCCAAAAGTTTTGAGAATGATACAAATATTAATTTTTACAAAGTCTACTGCTTCAGTTTTTCTAATGGCAATTTGCATATACTCCAGAATGTTATAAAGAGTGATCAGCTTAACAGCAATTACTTGCAAAGTCAATATTTGCCTAGAAAATGAACTTTATCCCCCAAAACACATTTCAACATCATTGCAGCCCTGCCTTAAAAGGACCACCTAACATCGTTTCAGTGATTGCTCCATTAACACAGGTGTGGGTGTTGATGAGGACAGGGCTGGAGATCAATCTGTCATGATTAAGTAAGAATGACACCACTGGACACTTTAAAAGGAGGCTGGTGCTTGCCATCATTGTTTCTCTTCTGTTAACCATGGTTATCTCTAAAGAAACACGTGCAGTCATCATTGCACTGCACAAAAATGGCCTAACTGGGAAGAGTATTGCAGCTAGAAAGATTGCAGCTCAGTCAACAATCTATCGCATCATCAAGAACTTCAAGGAGAGAGGTTCCATTGGTGCCAAAAAGGCTCCAGGGCGCCCAAGAAAGACCAGCAAGCGGCAGGACCGTCTCTTAAAAGTGTTTCAGCTGCGGGATCGGGCTACCAGCAGTGCAGAGCTTGCTGAGGATTGGCAGCAGGCAGGTGTGAGTGCATCTGCACGCACTGTGAGGCGGAGACTCTTGGAGCAAGGCCTGGTCTCAAGAAGGTCAGCAAAGAAGCCACTTCTCTCCAGAAAAAACATCAGGAACAGACTGATATTCTGCAAAAGGTACAGGGAGTGAACTGCTGAGGACTGGGGTAAAGTCATTTTCTCTGATGAATCCCCTTTTCGATTGTTTGGAACATCTGGAAAACAGCTTATTCGGAGAAGAAGAGGTGAGCGCTACCACCAGTCTTGTCTCGTGCCAACTGTAAAGCATCCTGAAACCATTCATGTGTGGGGTTGCTTCTCAGCCAAGGGAATCGGCTCTCTCACAGTCTTGCCTAAAAACACAGCCATGAATAAAGAATGGTACCAGAATGTCCTCCAAGAGCAACTTCTCCCAACCGTCCAAGAGCAGTTTGGCGCTCCACAATGCCTTTTCCAGCATGATGGAGCACCTTGCCATAAAGCAAAGGTGATAACTAAATGGCTCAGGGAACAAAACATAGAGATTTTGGGTCCATGGCCTGGAAACTCCCCAGATCTTAATCCCATTGAGAACTTGTGGTCAATCATCAAGAGACGGGTGGACAAACAAAAACCAACAAATTCAGACAAAATTAAAGCATTGATTCTGCAAGAATGGACTGCTATCAGTCAGGATTTGGTCCAGAAGTTGATTGAGAGCATGCCAGGGAGAATTGCAGAGGTCCTGAAGAAGAAGGGTCAACACTGCAAATATTGACTTGCTGCATTAACTCATTCTAACTGTCAATATAAGCTTCTGTTACTCATAATATGAATGCAATTCTATTTCTGTATGTGATAAAAACATCTGACAAACACACATAAAAACCAGAGGGCAGCAGATCATGTGAAAATATAATATTTGTGCCATTCTCAAAACTTTTGGCCATGACTGTATGTAAATACTTTAAAACTTTAAGGCTTTTTTCGGAACTTCTATAATCGATGATCTATCCTTTGATAAATAGGTGATCGTTGGGGGTCTGACAATCAGGACCCCTGCTGATTAGCAATTTGAAGAGGCTGTGGTGCATAGGTCACATGGTGCAGCAGCAACTCTGTCCCATTCAATTGAATAGGACTGAGCTGCAATGCCTACACAATGTATGGCGATGTGCTTGGTATTCAGTGAAGTCGCAGTGCTCACCTGAAGGCTATGGCCTCTTCAACCAGCTAATCTGGGTATCAGACCCCAGTGATCTCATACTGATTTATTCTCAGGACTTGATAGGTTATCAATATATATGTCATGGAAAACCTCATTAAAGTGACCATACCTATTAGATGGCAGTCAAATATGTAAATTTTTTTCAAGACATGTAATGTGTATGATGAAGTCCTGACTCTCTCCTAAGGGTAGATATTGGGCAAAGAAGCATTAAGCCTGTTTAATATTAACCTGCCCAATCTTCAAGAGAGATAAGCCACCACCCAACGCCGACAGCTACCTATTGTGTATTATGTAAGCTGGCCATACACATTACATGACTGTCAGCTGAAACTGCCATTGTCAGGAGGGCCGACTGACCATCTAAAGTATATAAGGACCTCCAGACCGATCCCTAAGATTGGATTGCAACTGCCCAATTCTTCGTTCTCTGGGACATTAGCTGTCATCAGAGCTGTCTGGCATCTGCTTCCTTCTCTCTCCCCTTTCAGGTTACATAGTTGCTCAGCCAAGCTGAGAGCACGTTCAAGTGTATGGGGAGATTGGTGACAACTTTCTTATGTGTTTGACCAGCTTGAGACTGAGTCCCACTGAGTGCACTCTGTATACAGCACTATGGAATATGTTGGTGCTATGCAAATAGTAAACAATTGTAGATGTTTATGTTACTATTATGTCTGCATATTCCTTGTAATTATGGAGGAAGGACCAGGTCTTGTCCTTCTCCACTGGGGTTTTGTAGGTCAAAAGTACCTAAAGTGGAAGAGCATGTTCTACGAGTAAAAGTGTCCAACCCGTTTCTGTAGACAGAAAAGTAAGGAGGCCAAAACCATACCCAAAATATTATCTTTGTGTTTGTCAAGTGAAGGAGACTCGGGTGCATTAAATGTCAATGATCTTTGCACTGGTCTTGTACTAGGGAGTTCCTCAAACAGAAAGAAATGGAAGCGGGAAGTGTGAACAGGATGCTAGGGAGTCCCGGAGGAGAATGCCAGCAGTAATAGACAGACCTATACATTACCAACAAGATAACCCCAAGACACACCACAAGTTGTCCAGTACAATACACTACTCAACAGTCCACCATGTCACTGTAACAACTCCACTGCTCTTCAAGTTAATAAACCAGAGGATTTACATCACACATCACACTACAGCACCTCTCCACTATCACCCAGACTCAACAGAACATCTACAGCACCCAGTCACCTCCTGGCACAGGGCACAGCAAGCAGGCCAAAGGTTCTGCCAGGGATCAGCAATAATCTAAGCCTCAGGCTCTGCCATCCTCCAGATAAGCTGCAGCTTCCCTTCAACTGATGAATGCTGAAAGAATCCAGCACCCAGAGGTGCTGAAAGAAACTGGGATGTCTGTCAGCAGTGGAAACCCTGGCAACTCTCAGACTAGCCTGACATGTCTAACAGACTCTTTCCGCCATGCTCATGCTATCATACTCTTTGTTCTATGCCATTAAGTAGCATTGCTTTATTCTGCGTGAGGATTTTCATTGCACAAGTCTCATATCATCATCTTCAGAGGACAGTTTCTTCCTTGTAGATCCAGTACGGATCTGGATATAAGGCGGTGTGCAGTGTGGATGTGGGTGTGTAGCCTCCTCCTGTAAATGGGTTAATATTGTGCCTGAGTAGAGAGGCAGCAGCGTGAGAAGTGCTGAGGTTGTGCAATGTGCAGGCTCCAGGTGTCCCCGGGCAGCTGCTGATTTCAATTCTCTCCTTTTCTTGATAAACCTATTCTGGCCTCCACTCCTTGACATCTTCTGCACAAGGTCCCCTGTATTATTCATCAGGGTTTCCTCCAAGATGTAACCCTCCATTAACCCTCCGAGGGTCAGGCGACACACTGTGCTAATTACAAGAAAACAAAAATAACCCCATCAAAAGGATAAGATGTCACCTTATAACTGGAGACCGGATGGCAGGGATTTCATGGCACTGTACTAAAACTGACCTCAGTAATGCATGGATAGCATAGGCTACGCTCAATATATATGATCAAGATGGTTCACCTATGCCACATTGTACCTCTAGAAAACAAATGCCTGTATCATAAAGTTCAGTAAGCCATCATAAAGGGGTGACCCAGGCCCAGATTTACTAACAATTAGACAATATAAACTTAAACAGGCGGTCTGAAAATGCACCAGATTTATCACAGTGACTGATGCAGGATGATAAATCTGTCCTATCTTTAGGCCGTCTAGTCTAAGTTTATACCACCTTTTAGTTGGCTTTACTTTAAGGCAGAATTTTACAACACAATTTTGCAACATCTTGGCACATTTGAGTAACATTTCTTTTTTATGAGAAGTCAAATCCACATGTCTAGCAATTTTGAAATATTTTAGGCCAAGTTTTGCCACATTTATGCCAGTGTCTAGTCGTAAGCCCAACAGTAAATTTGGGCTAAAAAGTGCAAATTCTCCATTTAAGGCTAAAGCCCCACGTTGCGGAAACGCAGCTTTTTTTGTTGCAGATTTTGTTGCGGTTTTTTGAGCCAAAGCCAGGAATGGATTGAGCAGAAGGTAGAAATATAAGAATTTCATATATATTTTCCATTCCTTTTGTAGACATTCTTGGCTTTGGCTCAAAAAACCGCAACTAAATCTGCAACAAAAAAAACGTGTTTCCGCAACGTGGGGCCGTAGCCTAAGAGTGTATTATTTAGACTGCGCAATTCAGTAAGGGAGCCTATAGATCTCTAAAGCTCAGAGCCCTCTTGCACTGCCCAATTGTCTGACTACTCATACCACGCTACATGCAGGATGAGTATTTATATGTATAACTAAAACAATTTCTTCTAGCTCACATTGTGCCAAAAATGGCATATATGCTGTATACCACATTTAGTATTATTATCTTCACACAGTGGATATTTTTTTCAGCATATTGGAAAAAGCGCCATAAATTTCAAGAATTTTTCATGGCTTTTATAAGCATTTTTGATGGTTTTTGTGTTAGTTTCTGACTTTATTTAAAAGTCCTATTGAGAAGCCTATAGGAAAAGCGCCAGAAAATATACTGCACCCAAAACATGGTGGATTTTGATACAAACAGCGCCACAAAAAAATTCCATAAACCAAAACATTTTGTATATAGTATTATATTGCACTATAGACTTTGAAATAACACCCGATGTAAAAACACACCATTAGGCTGAAGCCAAACATTGCGGAAAAGATATGGGTTTTTTTTGTTTTTTTGGTTTGCTTATTTTTTGTAGATTTTGCTGCAGTTTTTTGAGTCAAGTCCTGACTTTGGTTTAAAAAAAAATGAAGAAAAATCTGCATTATAAAACACAGCTTTTCTACAATGTGTGGTCTAAGCCTCAAAAACCACCACAAAAAATTGTGAAATAATGTGCTATTTTATCCACAATTCACTCCTGCCTTCAATATAGGAGAAGGTACCATATACCATTGCACTGTAAACAAATTTCTCAGCTCCTTGTCCCAGCATGCACTGGAAAGGTTAGAAATGTAACCATTGCTTGGGGTGTTATTGGAAGATAACACACCCAACATTTTGTATTTTTTAATTACTTCAGGAGAGTGGCTGGTTTCCAGCATTAGTTAAGTCTCCCAAATTTTAGATCAGGCTAGGACATGGAAAAATTTAATTGACCCTTGACCTTACTGCGCCTTTCCTCCCATTGGGTACTTGCTAAGTGTCAGCAGAAGGTCAGATGTCAGCCTGGAGGAATAGAACTAACAAGCAACTAAAATAACTTTTGAGCCAACCCAAAATAAATAATACCGCCATTTAGTGAACAGGACTAGACCGTATACACAGATGCTCATTTTACCAGCATAATATAATCACGTGAAGAATATATCTGACTCAGATTGACAATTACATATGTAAATCCAAATAAAATAATGAAGCAGAAGACCCAGACGGCAATGATCTCCCATTGTATTAGACGGAGTGCAGAATTTGCTTAAACTACAGATTTTTTGAAGACACAGAAAGGTTAATCTGATTATGGTTAGAGGCTAAACCTACTAAGCAGAATGAGTATTGCAACATATGTTCCAGTAGACTGGTAGATGAAAGAGGATCTTCTAGAGGCCTACAGGCTGTAGGGTTCAAGTCTAGCAATTAGAGGGAATGGACACTTTACAGATAGGATAGCATGGCGGTTTTGTATCTTTTTTTAGTTATGGCCATTGATTATGCCTTTCATAATCTAATAATGTTTCACTACACTGAAGGTGTGAACAGTCACTGATGACCTTTTAGATAGTACAGAGGGTGATGTAGCAAAATGCTCATGCTATGTACGTATGCAGTACATGGAGGTATAGATACAACATGGTCTGTGATATTGGTATTTAGTATGAAACACTTTTACAGGTTGCTGTGGACTGAAAACCGGAGGCCTTTGGAGTTACAGTAGAAACCATAGGGTTCTTTGGGGTCATATTTAAGATCTGGGTGATATGGACACCCCAAACAGTCATGTGCTTGATGGTTGATTATATCAGGGTTACCTAATGTGTATGGGGTTGTTGCAAGTTTCAGTGTTCCATCTGCTGTCAAAGGAAAGAACTATTGGCCCGTTGGTTTTCAACATGCCTGCCCTTTTTGTTCTCAGGAGAGATAAGATGTCTGGCAGACACTTATTCCCCTCTCCCAATTCAGAACGCATGCAGGATCAGCTAAACCAAGCATGCATATGTATAGGTAGGTCTGGAGGAATAGCGGTCAGTTTCTGGCAGCACCTTATCTCCTCTGAGAAGGGATTTCATTACTGCCCGATCTTTCATTTCGGTGGCCGTTACCTATAAAGGGAGTCAGGAAGTCCCCATACATATGACCTGCTGGGTTTGGCCAACATTGAGCTGATGTGTATGGAGGCTTTACCGTTACTAAAGGCCTGCCCAGACTACTAGAGTCAGCTACCAGGTTACCTATGCTTTCACTTATCCTGTTTTTGTGGCTTTTTGGTGGCTTGTTTCTTTAGTACATGTGAACAATCAGGCAGATCATGTAAGTGCAACACTATGTAAATAGATCCAGAGCATACTGTGGAACCATTCATACCGTAATATAGGGCAGCCATTGTTTTTTTTTTATCATTTAAGTGAACAAAATGGCTGTCTCCGCAATGGTTTTATTCCATATTGTCGTTTGGCTGCCGTCCATTGTTTTCTTATCAGCATTTTTGTTCGGAGTGCTCCATTTCTGTCTGTATGATGATCTGAGCCTGAGTAAACATGTTCTTTGAGCTTCACTTAGTAATGTGAGGGGATCTGCTGGGCCATAGAGCAGGATAAGGGGACCTTTTTTCTTAAGCACTGAGCTTTGAAGAATTCCTGCCTATACAATGCAGAGTGACACGCTGCAAGAGATAAACCTGCCTGTTGTCTTTTGTGCCTGTCTGTTGGATTCTTCTGTTGACCCTCTGGCCATTAGCCAATGTAATATGATATTACAAGGTTCCTTTCATGACCTATCCTGTCACCACCTCAAGCAACCATTAGTCGTCATCTATGGGCCGATCGGAAAGCCGCAAATACACCAAGAAGAAAAAAACAAAAAGCAGAGTGTCTTATTTTATCTCTAAATCTAATCCCACCTTATGTTCTACCTGAATCCTCCGACACATTCCTTTTGAGTCTCACATAGGTAGAAAAAAAATGTAGGATGGAATAATTATAAAGCCCTCCAACTAAAATCCAAATACTTTCTCAATGGCTTCCTTTTTTGGACTTTGGGTAAACTGGAAAGGTAGAAAATTATTGGAAAATAGAGGAATATATGAAAGAACTTCTGCTATGATAGACTTGACCAATTACACAAGATCTGAAGGGGATATATTACACTTTTATTAACTATCCAAATTCCAAAAATTCAACTTTGGTGTGTAAAATACAGCAACCGGAATGAGGCATTAACCTTTATCGTAGGCTCCACAGAGGCACATGGTTACTTGCAGTCATGGCAAAATTGTGATTTCAATGTTTGTGCTTCAAAAAGTTTGTCATTTGTTACCTTTTTCTTCATAGGAAAACCTTTAGACCACTCAAGAGACCATATGTTGATGTGGAGGCTTAGGCTACATACACAAGAGCGTTGTTAAAACAGCTGTGAAAAATTGATGCAACGTCCGTTTTTTCGCAGCTGTTTTGCTTATGTGGGGCAGCTGTTTTTACGGATCCCTCAAAGACTTGACATTTGCTATTTTATGATGGTCCATTATAGACACATAGTAACCGTGTTCTAAAAATGGCTGTGTGACGACCTTTACAAAAGCAGCCATCACATGGCCATTCATGTCAATAAGGTGTCCATACACTATAGATGAATGTCACCAAACCTGGCCGGCCATCTAATGAGCATAGTGGGGTCCTGACTCTCTCCTGACAGCAGATGTTGGAGGAAAGAAGGGTCCAGCATGAAGAATATTTGATAGTGACTTATTGCTGACTCTCCATTGAAAACACATTCACACTCAGCTGAACCAAGCATTCAGAAAGTATAGCTGCCTGCTGAGGAAGTATTTTGCTGAAAACTATAGAAGTTGTATGGTCAAGTTATATCTTTGGTAAAATTTTGGACAGTGTCTTTCTATTAGTATGATCCTCAGACAAGGAGATGATCACAGGGTGGTCAATTGTAATCTGTTGTGTTTTCCAGCAAAAAGTGTCCAGTTTTCCTGCACTGCCACCTCAGGTGATATAAAGTATGACATCATACCCTTTGAAATCAGTTGGCTGTTCATGTAATGCATAAACTTTTTGGGTCCTCCAGAGTTCCAGACATGATTTGAAGTTTCTGAAAGGTTGGACCATCTCTATTAACTCAGAATTTCCTAATGGATTTTCTAAACCCAAGATCCACTTTAATGCCAGACCTCCAGCTATAGTACACTGTTGGATTACATATCTGTATTGGAGCCTTTTTCCACAGTTAACCCTTGGCTGAGATACCGATGCCCGAGTTTATTTTTTTCTATATTTGAAAAACCCAAATTCAATGACATTGGCTAAAAATACTTAACAGCTGTATCATTTCTTATCAAATAACTAATATGTCTAGATACATTACACACATTCCAGTGATACTGTTTCTTTAAATGATAGCATTTGGAGTAGAAAGTAGTTTTCTGGTCATTGATCCAAACCCAATTGATGGATATAACAGTCTCATTAAATGGGGCAACATTATTTTTTTGAATCAGTCACCCACTGCCATTTTAGAAAGTGAACTTTTTGCTCCGAGAGGAAAATTGCTGGTGATAAGCGCTATAAATCTGAAACCGCTGATTTGATGTGATGTATTCATTTTTAAAAGTTCACCTAATCCCTCACGTGAATAATGCTGCGCACATATATCTACCCAAGGCTGATTCCAGAAGATAGCTCAACTCAATGATCTCTTCTCTTGGCATCTACACAATTAACATTCCTTCATTGCACATCAGCAGCATGTTAAATTTTACCTAACAACCTCAATGGGTGCCTATAATCTCATCACATTATATGAAGCATGTCCAATAAAAAGAGCATTGACAGTCACTTTAGCACAATATAGTCAAGAGGTTTCATCTGCAATGGCCCAGAGAAAGATGGAGCAACGCCATTAAAACGCACCTTGCCCCAGCCAGTGCTTGGCAGGCTGATAAATGCCAAGATTCCTCAAAAACTTCTAACAAGTGATACAATAAAATACAGCATGGAGCCTTGTTGTTAGTAAACTAATAAGGTCTTCCAGCCACTATATTACAATGAAACATGGCTGTGGTAAATATGGCTCAGAAGGGGTACTATGTCTCCTTAAGAAGATTCAATGTACAGAGACTTATAGACCAGTGGTTTTCACATATCTCAGGGGGTATGCCCTGCAGTCCACGGGGGTGCATGCCACGACCGAAAAGAACACTGCTCTAAAGAATACTGGAGTGAGCGGTGGGCTGGGTTCATTATCACCACTCTGCTCCCCACTCTTTGCCTCACATCAGACCCTAAAAAGAATTCTGCTCACTGCTCGCTCCCTGGACATTATATTGTACAGGGGCACTGATGGAGCCATTATACAGTGTGTGTAGGCTCTGAAGGGGCCATTATTCTATGTGCGTGGACATCAGTCCCATGCCCCCACCATCACCTTGCTCCACAGACCCCATTCCCTTATAACAGATTCTGCCAGGGTCCTATTATGGTGTTCATCACTTTGATAGGAAGACTTGTGCTGCATGTTGTGCTATTCTTCTCATCAAATCTGACATAGCTGCTGACCCAGGCTCTAAATGCAGCCTTATTAGCCTAACATTTATACTGATCGCTACTAATAGTATTTGGTTGGAACTTTTTTTCATTAAAAGGGTACTTTGCTTGCCTATAGACCATACATGCCCTGCTAAGGATCCTTGGAAAAGAATATGCAAATAAGTTATCCTTAGTGGAACATGGAAAACTTGCTCCAGCTCCCTATAGATCAACCTCCTGTACATATCCTGAAGAAGCTCTGGCGAAACGCGTTGGGGGGGTTCCATAACATTCGGTCCTGACTGGGGATCGCTATTTTACTTTCATCATGTACTTTCATCATGCTATTTTACTTTTAAATGTAAAGCACCATGGAATTAATGGTGCTATATAAATAAACAATAACAATAATAATAATAATAATAATAATAATACATGGCTACTGGTAGGCACTATATGGATTGATACTGGCATTCTCTCTATTGGGATGTTCTTGCATTCTATTATAAATCTATAAGACCTTATTGTGAGCTCTCTTTAAATCTATTTATCTTATACTTATATACTCAGATTGTGCACTTCATTGTGATACAAGTATTTTTTTATTTCTATGATACTTAGTAAGCAATTGATCTACTGTGAGAGCCTGTATGTGTGCTTTTACCAGCACTATTATGTGTTAATATATGTGAGTAGCTCTCCCCAGTATATATGTGACCTGAATGATAGGTATATGTTGTACATACGTCCTATTTTCTTCTTTTTTAACCACATTGTGATCTATTAATTATTTATGTGAAAATAAATTTTGTAAATTTTTTACTATACTAGTTAATGACTTGTGTTTTTTGACCAGAATGTTTTCTTTTTGGGTTCCCTATAGATCAACACCTGATTTTCCAGAAACCCAGTGCCATGATCTGGGATTAAAGCCAAGCCAGAAGGAATATCTCTTCTAAAAGGGAGACCCATCTGCAGACGGCTGTTTCAGGGTTATTGCCTCTCTTCAGTGCCACACAATGAGAGATCACAGACATATGTCAGAAGGGGTACTGTGTCTCCTTAAAACCAGGCATTGATCTATACTGAGCTACCTTTCGCAATGTGGCAATAAAGCAAGTTCTCCTTTTTCCACCAAGGAAGACTTATTAGCATATTGTGGTAAAAATAACACACAAGCTGTATTTCCAGAAGGGGGCAGCTATTTGGGGGGCTAATCTGATATTTATCTATAGAAATGGTACCTGTTAAAGGGATTTACATGTTGAATCTGAATGCACCATGTTTTAGAGCAAATTCAGCTTATTATGCTGCCCTTTGAAGTCCAGTGGGTGGGCCTACTCAGTGACTGATAACTATCTCTGAGTAGGACCACCCACAGGACTCCTAAGCTCAGAAGAATTACAGGTTTAAATGTATAAATTTCAAACTATACTAAATCTTTTCTCACAATTCTATATATTGATTTGCTTATGTTCTCCTG
This sequence comes from Leptodactylus fallax, assembly GCA_947044405.1. Lineage (NCBI taxonomy): Eukaryota > Metazoa > Chordata > Amphibia > Anura > Leptodactylidae > Leptodactylus > Leptodactylus fallax. The sequence goes on along the minus strand of CAMRHE010000130.1, from coordinate 571,137 downwards.
CCCTATAACATGCTGCCTAGACGGCATTTTCAATGTGGCAGGTTCCCTTTAAGTCACACTATAAGGTGGCAGGGTTCCAGGGCCACACTTTGCCTTTACTTTATGTATACCATGAGTCACCTGGTTTGTCAAACAGCTGTGTTTGTTCCAGAAGTAAAGAATAGTGAAGTTTATCTTACAAGTACACTGTTGATCTTTGCTGAAGAGGAAGACATACAGCTCAGAGATGCTACAAGTTCTGTTCTCCTGCACCAGTAATATGAGCAGCTACATTTCTGAGATAGTTCTCATATTTTGGTTCCTTTGTAAACATATGTAAGATATTTATCAGAGAAGGGAGGGGGCCTGGCTCTGTATCTCCCCCAACTTCTCCTACCTGATTATCCTGCTAACAGAAAACCACCTCCTGGTGTAGCATTGGGGCTGAAACGTAGCAACTTTCACCCTTAAGACTTGTTTTTAACCAGCAAGGGCAAAATCGTCTAAATAAAATAGAATTCCATTTACTGAGAGATATTTAGGTTTTATAATTTAATTTAGTAAATTCCATCATGCAGTCATATGGAGTAATTTGGTCTGGTAAAAATAAATGTACGAATCTGTAAATGTGAAAATACTGGTGAATTTCTTACATGGTACTGCCGTGTTTAAGGTGAAACTGTCACGCTGTGCATGTGAGGTTATAGTGCTGGAGTCTCTGAGGAGATTATATAGCTTTTGTATTAAAAGATTCAGTATAACTTGTCATTTTTTCCATTTTATTTCCTGTTCTTTCTAGATTTAGTAGTCCAGTGGGCAGTCCTACTCAGTGACTGACGGCTACCTCTGCATGCAAGATATTTCAAGAAAGACTGTCAGTGACAAATAATACCATACACCGGACTCCTAAACCCAGGGATATCTTTTCCAAAAAGCTCTACATGAACTTGCTCAGCTCCTCCTGCTCTGTAACATGCTGCCTGCAGATCACACTGTATATACAACATGACAGGTTCCCTTTAATTCTTTTCATATATGCAATAAATTGTGCCTAATGAAAAGGTGAATTTAGCACCCCATTTTCTATTATCCCCCTTAGAGGGTCTTTGCCACAAACATATTAAACCATATTTAAATTTGTGGACAGTTAAAAAGATAATTATTTATATTTGCTAAATTGTTTTTAATAATTTGCAGAGTTTTAAAGATTTTATTCAACCATTTTTCTGGTGACAGTCTGTTGTTTTGACAGGTTGCCAATGGATATGTCCATGAATGCAGGAACTTTCTATGATCTGGTACTTGTCAGAAACCCAGCAATGATATCCCTATTGTGGCCGGGTTATCCTCTCATACAGGTACACAAAAGGCAGGGACTTTATATACATGAGAAGCCTGGCTACTTGGCAGATCATAGAAAGTTCCTGCATTCCTGGTCATATCCATTAGCAATTGATCAAGACAACAGACTGTCACTACTAAGATGGTTAGAGAAAATCTTTAAAACTGTGTAAAATTCTTTATTTATTTTGGCAAAAATGCCTATACAGTGGGGGTGAATTTGTCAAGACTGGCATTCTGTATGGCACAAGATGCATCTGAAGTATTAAGATTTTCCGGCCTCTAAATAATACAGGCCTGTCACCAGAATTGAAATCTACACCTGTCTACATCTTTGGCACGAGAAGGGGCCAATGAAACTTGCGTAGGTGGTAAGTAAATTCCCCCCATTGTTTACAAATATCAATATGGTTATGTTCATGGAAAATCCCTTTAATCGTTAAAGCAAACTTACTATTTGCCTACTTTCTGACCTTTATCCACTCAATAATGCCAACTGTGTGCCCTTTATTTCAGACACGATCACCCACAGGACTGAAACAAGTTGTGATATGGATAAGACGCCAGACATTAACACCTGAACTGAGCAGGCACTCCATACGACCACTGTTCACACAGTGTAGAATGGGCAGCACACGGACTCAACATTAACACAGTTTTGTCAGTGTGCTAATTCACTTCACATGTCTATGAAGAAACAATAGCGTATAACATGTCTTGCAATTTCCAGTCCTCTAGTTGAACTTGATGGTCATAAGTTTTTTTTTTTTCAACCGTACTATGTAACTATGAAACCATGAAACCATGTACAATTCTATATTACTGTGTGAATCACCACCACAATTCTATATGCATTGCATCATCGGTTGGCGGTTCATTATACCACGCATAGTATGCGTTTTCTAAGCAGACGCATTACCATTAAATAAATCAATGCAGCTACGTCTAAGCAGTGCGCACGATTCTGCAGCATTTAGTGCCGCCCTGGAATCCCCACATCAACACTCTAAAATTAGAAAGTCATAAAGCCTCAAACCCAGGCAACTGCTTGAAATTCTTCCGTATGCTGTTTACACCTGCACCTATGAGGCTCTTCCACACACCTCAACATAAACACGGTATTACATGGCTGAGTGCGTACAATAATTTCTGCACTGCATGCAATTCTATCATTCATGACATTGTGGAGGGTGCTTGGTCTCCCAATCCTCTCTTCCCATTGCTTGCCGCTTAACCCTACAAGCAACCCCTGAACACATTCTGCCTGTCATTGAAGTCAAAGCTGCGTTACCCAAAAAGAAAACTAATCCTTCAGGTGTGGTGGTGAAATGCCTGTTTTATGAGGTGAAGTGCAGCTTATTCTGTCTTTATCTGAATCCACAAGTGTGAACCGACAGCTTCCAAACCACAGTGAACAAACAGTGGCGTTTAAGTGCCGTGAGAGGCATTTGTTTAAGAAACTGTGGTTAACAGTGAAGATTTCCCATCAATATAAACAGCCTTCAATGTGACAGAACTTGCGAGAGCTCCGCACAAGAGCAAGGCTTGTATCCCATACATTGTGAACGCAGGGCATCACTAAAGACAGCCAGACTCACAAGTATCCAATATATATATCTATATATAGATATATATAGATATATATAAAACGTAACAATTTACTTACTGTACTTACAGTGATTTATAGTGTAACTATATGAGGGATGTCAAGCTGGAGGCAAACATGGAGAATCTGTCATTCAGAAACCCCATTTACTGACTTCTACGATGTTTCGTTCTCTGTACACCCTAGTTGAATAAATGTCACTAAATATATGTAAAAAGGCAATATAGTAAATACGTACAGTCGCTACTATCTGAACACTGGTGATAGTCATTTGGATTTCAACCCTCGTAGATGGCTATCTAACAAGATCTACATACAGAGGTAATAGTATAGATTTACTAACCCTGATATTAAACAGTGTAAACATAGACTAAAATGTTTTTTAAAAAGTTTAAAAAAAGTTATTAAAAAAAAAAAAAAGTCTTAGGCCTCATGCACACAACCTTGTGCACAGTGTGCTAGCCATGTTTTTCATGGATAACACAATGACCCATTCATTTCTATGGCTCCATGGTGCCGTGAGCAAAAAACTCAGGATGGGTCCTATTCCTGTCCATTTTGCGGACCGTGCTCACTGGCCCCAATGAATGGGGCCATGCATGGGCAGCACACGGATGCCAACTTGATCTCTTCAATGAGAACCAGTACCACTTCCTGAGTTATTGGAAGGTGCAAACCTTTGGAGAATGCCCCTCTCTACAAGAAATACATGGTTAGCAAGAGATTGGCCAAGGAAGTGATCCAAGAATCATCAAAAGGGGTGACGTGGGAAAACAGACACCAGGTCGATACTGATATTCACCATCGGACTGGCCAACCAGGGTACCAGAGGATCTCCAATGGGGCCAGACTATAACACAATAATAGTATGGCAGAAGACATCTAAATTTGAAGGGTACTATAGTATTCCCTAGAAGATATTGGAGGTGGTGGGCCTAAGGAACCTTACTCCTACACTGGTGATATTGCTATGGCATGCCTTCTCCATTTCCCTATTGATCACAATTATGTAAACATGCAAAAATGTTCTAGAAAAAGAAAAAAGCTAAAGCAAATTCTGGCTCTACAGCTTCTGACAAATATAGCCTCAAAAGACAAAAAGGTTAGAAAAACTAAAAATAAAACAAAGTCATTTGTTTTCATGGGTTTTGCTTTTAAAGCTGTTTAACCGGTTGTTTAATATCATTGTACAAGTATGTATAGGTATAGGGGCAATGATACAAAGTAAATGCATTTTGCTCTTGAGCAGAGTTTTTTTTGGAGAGCTCCCATGTAGTTAGAGGGTTATACTTCTTCTACTGTTGTACTACTGGGGAATGTCTTAAGCAGGGGTCCGAACGTTAACTCCTCCAATACTGCAAGCACCAGTTACTTAGCAGGAAGTCTAGCCGACACCCTTTCCTTTAAGGAGCTTTCATTGAATTCAGTCATTTAAAAGGTTTTCTGGTTTTAATTACAAATTGAACTAAAAAAAAAAAATTTAGAATAAAAAAAAAAAAAAAAAAAATTCCCGGATTCTATTTTGGTGCTGGTAGAGTTAATCTAGGACAAGCGGCAGTATCTGGCAGTCCTACCTGTGACTGAGTGAGCAGGCCTGTTAGTTGTCCTTTGAAGACTGCTGCCATCCAGACACACAGGGGAGGAAGGTTCAGGTTACAGAGGAGCTTGGACAGGGATGATTAATTACAGCAGCGTCTGCCACCAGCCAAAACACAAGCAAAGGCCTTCATTTTGTTTTGTGTTTCCCTGCACCATCCTATGCCCTTGACAAAAAGGTCACTTACCAACAGGGGAGTTTTTGGTTCTTAACCTGTCATTTTATTGGGGACAAAGCATGTGGATATTTGTCAGCCTGTCGCAACTGCGTCTTTTTTTTTTTTTTTTGACCTCAAGGATTATGTTGCGTCTTCTGGTGGCGACAACATTAAGAAACGAAAATACTATAAATATATATTATAGTAAAGGGGGCCTAAACTTTTTAAAATTCACTTAGCCATACATGTCTGGTTATAATTGTGTATTGTTTTCCAGTTCTGGAATGTATCTAGCAATGTACGCTAAATAATTTTACATTAATTTTACATAATCTTATCTGGTTGCCATAGTTATGTCCAGGAACATGTATATATCACAGTTGTTATTGAGGTTTTTTTTTTTTTAATTTTACTGTTTTATAAGGAAAAAATATTGAATTATACAGATGTAACACAGTACAATTTCATAATGCTATTTCTAGTGCTGTGGAACGTGGGCAAAATCTGCAGAGGATTTTTATGTGTGGACGGGCCCTTCAGATGTGTAAATATACGGCAGATTTTGTTGTCGAAATTTCTAAAAAAATCAGTTCATCCATTCATCTTAATGAAGCTTTCACAAATCCACGTACTGGCCTTCAAAACAACCCTATTGTGATGAATGGAAAATATTTTCAGTGTCATAAATTTCTGCAACAAAATCTGCCGCATGTAAACAGACCCTAAGGCCCCATGCATATGACAGAGTGAAAAATGGACGTGTGGACTATTTTTAACATCCATCATACATCTGTATTTAGAACAATGGAAGTCAATGGGTACATACACATGTCCGTTTCTTTTTTAACAGAATGTGAATAATGTCCATTCAAAGCAGGACATGTCCTATTTAGTCTGTTTTTCTGGCCTTACAGCCCCAGTATGAATCAATGGGTCTGTTTTTAATGTCCATCTTCTGGCTAATGTCTCAGTTTCACGGACATTAAAAGTGGATCAGTGGGTTGAGTAAAAGAAAAAAAAATATAACAATGAAGATCATCTGTTTTTTTAATGGACAGTTAAAAACGGATGACAAATATAGACAGACACCCAAAAACGGATGGAAAATATATGTGATACCTTGATGGAAAGCTGACGTTAGAAACATTTGTGTGCATGTGAGACTTAGGGGCACGTGCAGAAAAATCATTTGTGAATTTTACCCAAATTTTACAGTAAAATTCACATTTTAGATTAGGATTTTGTTGCAGATTTACTATGGATTTGCTACAGATTTGACTATTTGCTGGATAGAGTTAAAATCTATTTACATAGGGAAATATTTTAACAGCATATGGATGCAATTTGTTAAAATCTCATTCACAGTCTGTATTTTTTTTTTTACAGATTTTCTGTGCAAAGCCACACAGAAAATTTGCAGCATTGTGGTGTACATGTGGACATATCTTGAAGGTAAATTGTACAATTCACACCTATATGTATATGTATATATATATATATATATATATATATATATATATATATATATACACACACACACATATATCCATTTATATACCTATCCGTCTATCCATCCATCTGTATATACATATGTCTGTGCACATAGCGGGTGGCATAGCCATAGGGGGTGCAGAGGTAAGATCTAGGTTCTGGTGTCTAAAAGACCCTTTTGCCACATTAGAAGACACCATAGTAGTTAGGGTCCCTACTACATATTTTGCATTGAGGCCCAATGTTTACACTGCTGGTTGCCTTCAGAGACCTGAACCTTTTTTTCGCTTCATGATCCTACCCTTTAATCTATAGCTGTTTTGGATCAAACAGCGACTCCTTCCCTCTGAACGCTCTGTATCATATCTGAGTAGTGAGTAGTTAAATACACAAATGCCGCCTTATCCTGGCACCAGAATGTTAAAAATAAGATGAATGAAAACCTGGGTTTCTTTCTGAAGAGGCTGCCGATCACATGATTTAAGCAAGACAGCCGAGATTACTACTGGCAGATTTGGGAGTTTCAGGCAAAAAAAAAAAAAAAAAAAAACACATGTAAATAAAATAAAAATATCTAATGGAAAAGGAATGGATTTGGGTATGTCATTATATCATAAAATGATAATAAAGCTTTATACGTGCCAGTGATTGCTCCGGAGTGACTGAGCAGGCCTGCCAATCACTGCCGGAATGTGCAGAGTAATTCATTGTAACCGTGGAGGAAGTGCGGCTTCTCACTTTTCGAAAACCTGCAAATATGACTGAGACATATTATCATAATCCCAGCAGTGATCTAGACAAGAAGTCTCTGTAATCTTATATCCTCCACTCCCCATTCAAAACAGTAGCACAATGAATAAACTGGTAAAGGTTTTCTGTATGGACAACACTGTATGCCTTTTACTTAAAGGGAACCTGTCACCATGAAAATTTGATCCAAACTAGTGGTGGTAAGTTATAGAGCAGGAGGAGCTGAGCAGATTGATATATATTTAATGTAAAAAGATTTAGTATGACTTATAATTTATTGATTTAAATCCCTGCTTATTCTGGGAACAGTCTAGTGGGTGGAGTCTGTTACTGATTAAGACCGCCCACTGGACTCCTAAGCCCAGAATTATCTAAGATTTAAATGAATAAATGTCAATTTATTCTGAATCTTTTCCCACAACCCTATATATCAATCTGTTCAGCTCCTCCTGCTCTATAACATGATGCTGGCATGAAACTGCTTGTTCAATATGACAGGTTTCCTTTAAAACAGAACTGCCAGTCTACTTCTCCAGAACATAGAAGGGTTTATATAAGGCATATGCTTGGATTCTACACATGAATGGGCTTTGAGATATTTTTATGCTGAGCAGTTTTGCTAGTTCATTTTCAACATGATCCTCAGGATGTGGTGTACTTTTTGTACTGTGCTACTATGCACATTGGTGACATACTCTTTGGAAGCTTTTAGATAAATTACAATAATGACGGTGGCCATGATTACAGGGGCCGGTATATTTTCGGCCGTCCAGCTGGATCCTACTGAGCATATTGTGTTGCAGCCTGCACTGCTATGTTAAATATATTCACAACTAATTATTGGCTGCCGTTCAGTTAAAGCACCAGACTTGCTTTCCTGGGCCAATAGACTCCCATGTGCTATACGTGTCTATGTGAAGACTCCTCCACTGAATCAACACAGCCCAAATATCCTGCTCACCTATGCAGCATCTAATTACGCCTAAGGTGGATTTTGTGAGTTAAGACTGAATGGGAAAAAAAATGCACCAGGAAGTCATTGACCCATTTCTATTCTACACCAGTGCACCATTCATTACAGTGGATTGTGTAGTCAGCTCTTTCGGAGTGAAAGGTTAAGCCTTTAATTTATGTGGTGAAAGAAGGAAGATATAGAGCCACTGGTTCTTTGTAAATAGGGACTGCTCCTTTAAATATAGAATCAAGAAAAAACATGACAGATGGCACAGAATGGGGAATGGTGGAATGGTGAGCATGTCTCCCAGCAGAGGCAAGAGACGTGAAGGAAGGGAACAGAGAGAGATGGAGAGATGGAGAGAGGGGAGAGCAGAGGGATGGATGCTATAATTAGCTGCAAGTGCCTAAAACATGTGAACAGGGGATAAGGAGGAGCACTGCGCTGCATGCTGGTCTTTGAAGTAGGAAGTCCCAGAGATAGCTAGAGGAAACCTGTCAGATCTCACAGGTTTGCGTATCAGAGATTTCTGTGGAGTTTTACACTTCAAACCCACAGTGTTCCCTTCACAATGATCCTTTCATTGCTAAATCTCACTCAGTTGGGCTTTACCCATCTCTACACAGACGCATTATCACTCCTCTAGTACAGAACATTAGAGTGTAAGCTCTCCGGGGAAAAGTTGTTTGTGTCTGTGTCGCTGCTCATGCTGAAAAAAAAATCAATTGTGCTTGATATCCACTAAACATCCAAGTCATAAATTTATGAAAAGTAGGAGGGAAGAAGACATTACAGCTGGGAAATAGACCAGGAAGATCCTCACAGGTGAAGAAGTAAGGCATATTGCAACATGCAAGACATACACCCCCAAGATGGAGCCACCATGTTGTAGTCAGACTGTGATTGTTCAGGCTGCACCCGTTGCAATCTCATGCCACCCTATGTGTTATAACACAGAAATGCAGTGAAGAATTAAAATGACCACTCAATATGGGGTGGTCTTCTCCAAAAACATGCCCAAGATCACAGGTGCACATAGATTTTCGGCTTCACCACATGCTATCTTAAAAATTCTGGTCTGCATAAGAGTGGCCTTCTGAAAGACATAAAAGTTTCCTTGCACGCATATGAAAGTGACACATCTGCACTAAGAATCCTCCTTCATGAGAAGACAACTGCTCCTAATATGAGCTCTGCACTGGAAATCCTAAATGTCTTTGGGACCAATATCATACATCAGTCCTTTTACCGGCTAGAATAAGCAGCCATGCGGCCTTGTGAGAAGGTATACAGAAACAATGGATTAACAGCAAACAAGACTAATGTGAGGTATTGCTTACAACCTACAAAAGGAAGAATGACAAATACTGGTCAATACTGGTGGTAGGAGCAGGAATAATTTGGGCAGTAGATGATGGATGAAAATCTGAAGATCACTTCAATAGCAAATGGCAACCAGTGTCAGAGTTAAAATGGTCATACACTTTAAGCTAAAGTTGATGGTTAAACAGGCAATTTTAACCCAAACAATTGTTCGTCAGTACTTTTTTTTAGCCAACCAATGACGTCATCATCTACAACGAAGTCTTCAAAGCTTAAACTTCTCGTTCAATAATCACTAGTCCATAAGTGATCTTTCTGTGAAAAAACATTCCTAAAAAGGTAATTTGTCCTTAGCTCAGTGTCATTAAGCAGTCTGAGCTACAGTCAATATGGACTGAGGCTGAGGCCCCATGTTGCGGAAAAGCAGCTTTTTTTGTTGCAGATTTTGTTGCAGTTTCTTGTGCCAAAGCCAGGAGTGGATGCAGCAGAAGACAGAAGTATAAGAACTTCCTATATATTTGCCATTCATTTTATAGCCATTGTTGGCTTTGGCTCAAAAAACCGCAACAAAAAAAGCTGCATTTCCACAACGTGGGGCCTTAGCCTTAAAGAGGTTTACTAGAAGACGACCACTTGTTTAACCATCAACCTACTTCTAGTCTATATATAAAAAAACTGCAAGATTCAGGCTTGAGATTGATAACTGAGATAAAAGCATTTGTCTTACTGTTGGGTGCTGCTTGCAAAAGCTAAACTAGATTAAAATATGGTGACCCTGAATATCTTTTGGCTAGGGAAGACATCTGAGCATCAAGTGGAGCCAGCTGATAAAGGGTCATTTATTTAGGGTAATGGAAATTGTATATATCAAGGTGGTGAAATTCCTAAGTCCTGTATCATAATGCTGCCAAGGCTAGAGCGACATGAAATTCCTTCACTGCTGCACATTTCACCTTTCACGTAATGAGCAGTTAAGCGGGGCACACAGAAGATGCTAGGATCCCACCAAAAGGGAATGAAGCTGATATAAACAGCTCACTTGAGAAAGCCACGTACAATGCCCTGCCTGATGAGGGAACATTTAGCTTAAATCCTAAGTAAGTGGTGTCTTTGTGACTGAAGATTTCCTGCTTCTGTCCATGATTAAATATGTTTTCTGTGGGGAAAATAGAAGCGCACTTGACAGGGAAAAAGTGGGGATGCTTGAGAGGCCAATTGAGTGAATGGAGGGCTGATTGGAATTAGAGGAGAGAGTATGCCCCCCTCCCTTTCCATGGGCACAGTGAGTATTTGGAGTGCAGGTCAGCGCATTGTGTGTGTGGAATACCTTGCCTTTCCTGCTCTAGAGTTTAATCCTGCTGCATGGGAACAGCTTGGGAATGGGACCGATGTGGTACAGGCTAGAGGATTTATGATACCTCGTGAGGACAACGTCTAACTCACTTATGAGTGCTTAGTCCTCTGATACGCCATATTAACCTATGCAACCCAAAATATGAGGAAAAACATTCACAAAATACTACTACAAATCCATATAATGATCTAAAAGTATAAAATTGCAAAACTGTATAAAACATAAACTTGTATAAAAGAATAAAATTACCCATAAAAGGCAATTCTATAACTTTTAAATGATCACGATTTACAAAAGTGAGCACACCCATAGTCATGGGTTCTGCAAGGCCAATTCCGTGAGTCATGTTTAATAATACATTAATCTCCGCTCTAGGCAAGTAGAACTCTTATGTAGTTAGCCAAGTCTGTCATCAAGCACTACAGAATATGTATGGTATACATATAGGTGAACAAAGCCAATACTGTTCTGTATATTAAAGTGACTATGCAGTCATGACCTCAAGAAGATATGTAAGGCAGTATCTAGAATAGATAATGTCCTTACTACTTTGATTTGTGACTACAGTTTAGCTACAGTGCCAACAGAGAGGCTAAGGTAGTCTGAGACACACCCCTGTCTCCTCATTGGTTCAGACTGCCACTCTCTATCTCCCCAAGCAGTTCTGCCTCCTGAGATTGGTTGCTGTATATATACACAAGTCTGTCACATGGTCATCAGGAAGAGCATGAATTTCCACTAAAGTAAGGTAAGAACGGTTATAAAGTACAGACTACTAAACCGTAACCTCAATTGCAAATCAACCTTAGCAAAGGGGGAACCTGTTTTGATACAATGATAGACATATATTACACCTGTAACAAATTTAAAGGAGTTTTTCAGGCTAAATAATTGATAACCTATTCTTAGGATAAATCAATTAAAGACTAGCAGGGGTACAATACCCGACCCTCTGCTGATCAGTTGTTTGAAGAGTCTTCAGCGTTCAGTTGGGTGCTGCAACCCCTTAAGTACTTACCAAACACAGCACCATACATTTGTACAGTGACTGTGTTTGGTAACACAGCTCTGCCCGTTCACTTGAATGGGACTGAGTTGTGATCAGGCCATGTAACCGATGAATGTGACGTCACATGGCAGGGGTTGTACTCCCTTGTACTCCCTTGGATCTTCAGTTGATGACCTATCCTAAGGGGTCATGAATTAAAAAGTCCCAGAAAACTTCTTTAGGCTAAGGTCCCACATGGTGTCCCGCAGCAAAAAAGCGCTGCAGGAAAAAACCGTAGCTGCAGCGCATCGCGGTTCTTCCCACAGCACTTTTAACAGAAAGTTGGCAGAGGTTTCCATTGCAGTTTCTCTGCTTCAATTACACCTATAGGGAAACCGCCTGCGTTTACATAGGTATAATTGACATGCTGCGATTTCCAAAACTGCAACGTTTTGGAGATCGCAGTGTGTCCGCTACACAAATTTTACAGCAAAGTGGGGATGAGATTTGCTAAAAACCCATCCACTATACAGCAACTGTAAAATGCCGTGTGGGGCCCCGGCATAAATGAAACATATATAGTGGTGCACAGTGGGTTTACACACACTCACACATGCATGCATACATAAAACCCAAACTATTCTCCATGACCGCCATTAAGGCTAAGGCCCCACACTGCAGAAACACATTTACAGAACCAGCAGAATGAATGAGATTTCATCTCAAATACACATTACAAAAAAAGTGCTGTATTTTCAAAACTGGTGGTTTTGGGTTTGAAAATGCAATTTTGTAAATTGCAGCATTTTACATTTTGGCTGCAGAATAGTCAGTGTTTTCCCTATAGATTGAATAGGGAAAGAATAAATGCAGAGAAAAATGCAGCAAAAATGAAGCAAAAATTTTTTTTAGCTGAGTTTCGCTATGTGGGGCCCTAGCCTAAAGCTGTCCAACATTTTCTGATACTTTAAAGTGATCTATTCTACAATAACCATATTAGTAAACCATTGTAGCAGATGTCTGTAGCACATTTTCACAGAATCTTCATCTAATTGAACAAAAACATTTCCATGTCTGTTCACAATATGTTAGTACTATACATATACTGTAGAAGCAAAGCCACCACTGCTGCATGTAATAAGGTTTATGGGAATGCGTTCCCCCATAATTAAGCGTACACAAGGCTGTGTAAGCAGCTTCCTGTCCGGTATAAATCATTGATGTATCCATTCTTATTTAGCGATATTGCATTGCTATATTAGATAGTGATCCTCTTAATCCCTCCATCTGACTCTATTCCGCTGATTGATTGGGAATAGAACAGTTCCCTATTAAGAAAGGTCTTTCCAGTGCTGTCACCTTACATTACCTTACCTCTCACAAAAACGGCTCTCTATTTCCAGTTTACTTTTTGGGCAAGTGTAACTTGCAGCTTGCACGGTGGACATTAGCAGAAAGCCTAGCAAAAAAAATTCTTGCTCTATACTTGACATTTCATAATTTTTTGCATTCATTTTTGCAATGTTAGCTCTATAAATCTCATGTATTTGTCTACCAGCCTACCCGCACCTGTGTAAACCTAGCACTTTGAAAGTAACACAATGTGCAACGTTACAGAAGAACAATGTACAGCCATAATCCTCCCTCCTTTTGCTTTCCGTCAAAAAAAAAAGTCATTAAATGGAACAAAAAAAAAGTAGCGTACTGAATGATACTTATTACCAAGTTATTTTGTGTACCTGAACTTTTTGCTTGTGGCAGCTCAACGTATCACATTACTAAGGGGCAAATAAGAGTGCAGGGACGTTCTCTCCCCTCTGTCGTTCTTTGTGCGTGCGTTATGAAGGGTGGCACAGCAAGGGTTAATGCATTGTATGGTTGGTAAGGCCCCCAGCTGAAGTGATGTAGCAAAGAACAGCTGTGAAGTAATTCTACTAATGATGAGGATAATAAGCACATGGCAGGGTTCAGGGCTGGCTGCTGAAGCTTCACTGCTCCTGAATAGATAGAAGTCATTAAATACCCTTGATTATCTCTGACCAATATGTAATGGGTTTACAGCCCTTTCAATTAGTTAGTATTTGCCTAGGACTCATTATTTTGCCTTTCCTTAAGTAAGAAGTCCAGCGGTTCAATGTTCAGAGGAATTTCCGCTTAGCTAAGTGGGCAGAGGTCAGCGACCTTTGAAAAGGAAGCATCTCTATGCCAAAAACAGGTTCTACTTGTGCACCGGTCACAAGCAGTCTGATCCTTGTCACCTTCTCTCAAGGCACTGACATGAAGATGTCACCAAAAGTAGGAACAGCACAGCAGAATTATGTCTATGTCCCACTAGATCGGTATACAAAGTTATACAAAGTATTCGCTCAGGTTACAGCACATCCGATCTGCAAAAAGGGAGGTGAGAGCAAGTGAACCCATTATTATGCCCGACACCTTTCTTGAAGAGCTGACATAAAAAATTGACATAACAAAGTGAACCTGACATGTTGAAAATGCAGTCCAATCTGCAGCATGTTATAGAGCAGATGGATATATAGTTTTATGGGAAAAGATTCAGTGTAACTTGCCATTTATTGATATAAACAATTGTGTATTTGGGCTAATAAGTCCAGTGGGTGGTCCTAATGAGTGTGTATGCATATAGACAGCTGTCAGTCACTGAGTAGGACCGTCCACTGGTCTTCTAAAACCAGAATAAGCTAAGGATGAAATTAATAAATTAGTTTTACTGAATCTTCTCACAAATATATGTATACCAATCTGCTCAGCTCCTCCTGCTCTGTAACATGGTACATTCCAATTTCAAAGTGACAGGTTCCCTTTAAATTGTCATTATGACTCTTATACTCATTCTCTTTGCTCTATTCTCAAGTTTTCACTTGATATAATCCATAGTACATCCAATCTTGCCAACCTTTACAATTACAAATGACCATAAAATCTACTGAAGTTTAGCAGTAAGACATTTTTGACCTTCACATAATCTCATCAATTCTAAATCTCCAGTTCCTATCCAAATAGACTCCTCTCAATAAGATATATTTACATATACATTTAATCATTCTAAAACCACATTCTGGATGACATTGTGTCATCAGATCTTTAGCTTTTTTGCCATTAGATACATCACCATTGAAGTGTAGATATATCCAAAGCATCCCTAGCCTACTAACATGTCTGTGGCTCAGTTGAACTAGCTGTCAAAGTTATTAGCCACCCTGCAGATAGTTATCATATATTACTATGCGCAATCTCAACTTTTATACTCGTCCCAAAATATGTTCATTCTAGGTAGTTGATAACTAGTGTCAAAGAGTATACATAAACTAACACGACTTATGACAACTAACCATATGCATACATTAAAATGAACCACAAATGGTTAAACATTTGATAAATCTTTAAGTTTAGTAACTTAAAGAGACATGCACTATGCACTAGGCTTTACTGTAACTCTCCAGCAAGCACCATCTATGTAACCATACACATGTCCTAGGTTCACGACTTTCCTTGTGCACCCTGGAAATGGACTCTTCATAAAAAATTAATCCATCATTATGGCAATCAACAGTGCATTCTCAAAGCAGGGCTGCTGTATGGATTTTTATAGGCTTTTTTTAACACTTTACTTTCCAGAATAGAAATAGAAAACACTACCAGAGATAGTGAACACTCACCGTGAGATGTTGGAAAAGCCACGCCCTCATAATATTCGTTGCTACTTTGGGGAATATGCCTCTTTTCTTTTGTCTCTTTTTGTCCTTGTCTGGGTCATCATCGTCCCCTGTGCCGGGAGATGCAACACTGTTATCTAAAACATCCCCTGGATAACAAAAAGAGAGATATATGGATAACATCAGACAAACGTTTTCTAAAAAATGGATGGTATAAGACTATAGACAGATCACTAGACTCCATCAGAACTCTCGACACGTGACTGCTTGCAGCTTCCATCCATTGGTGAACATCTCTGTGTCATCTTTAACCTTTGGAGTACTCTACTGAAAAGGGCCATCGGTCTTCTGTAACTTAGCAAGATGTTCTCCTGCCTTGTTCAATAGTAATGTGACACTTAATTACAGCCTAGTGTACCTGGAAATTCTCCGTACCATAACAAAGGTTGGAAGATTACAGGGCGTCCATCACCCATGGTTTCCTTTAGACCTTGACATTTGATTTGCGATAGGCAAAGTCTACATCATGTAAGACAACTTTTTCTATACTCAAGGTATTGTAGGACTGTGACAGATTCGACGCTTAGACGGTCAGCAAAGTTACGCAACAGCTGTCTAAGCATTATGGAAGATGTTTGAGGATGGTGGGAAAGAAAGCAACAGCTGGATTGTCAAAGGTGCAAATATTTCATGTGGATATTTCTTCACCACCGTAGTATCTTCCAAAATTCTTAGACTTCTTACGACCTTCTCAGTTCTTTCTCTTTGCTCTTGACGGAGAATATCCAAACTTTGGTAACTACAGGTATTTGGTTGTCCATCCTAGATGTGATATGCTTGATATTGATTTGTAAATGAGTCCTGCTACAAATGCATATGAAACAATGAACCAAAGTTGAGTTCTACAAAAGTCTTTACTTTCGAATCTCCCTGAAGCTTAACATCAATAGAATAACCTACTACACTACTGAGTGTTTGGGGAACAGTAAAGCAGGGCATACTGCACCAGCACTGAGACAGTTAAAATTAAAAGAAAAAAAGAGATACACTCGTCAACGCCAGTGTGCCAACTTAATCAGAAGTTTCCATCACCCAGTCTTGCTCTTTTGTGCTTTTCCGTGGCATTAATTGTGCATTAGCAAAAATCATTCACTTTTAAGAGCCTTGCTTATTTTTTTTCGCCCTGCGGCTCCGATGCCTTGAAAGCAATGCCTGCAGGGCGTGTGAATTATGTATCTGAAAAACCCTGCTGCCAGGGCAATACTGGCCCCCACCTTCTGAAAATTTATACCGCCATGTCTCCCCCTTTTTGGGAAGGCATCAATCAACGCAGGCCGGATATATCACTCGCATGCATTAATATTTGAACTAATAACTTTCGGGGGGAAAAAAAACAGGGCAGCTAGGGTTAGACATGGATGCGAGTTACTTGTGGGATAATGAAATGCAAAATAAATGAAGATTAGGAGGACACTGCTCTGGATGGCTGAGTTTTTTTCCTTTTTTTTCATCTTACACATCATTAGTCCACAGTCACACGAAAGAGAAAAACTGGAGGGGGGAGTTAATGCTCCCTGCTGGCCTCTGACAAGCTCTATGTCCAAGGGAGGGACATGTGTGCAGCCACTGGGATCCCAGCCTGATGTCATCTTGGAATAGACATTAATTAGCCCCAAAATGCTCTACATTTCCAACTAGGACACAAGCACATCCCAAAAAAGTTAAAATGATAAACTTTGGACTGATCTATCTCTTCCTCAAGACATATCGACATGTACACAAGGACCATTTCTTTTACACATATCGTCTCTTGGAGAAAGCATTCAGCTTACTGGTCCAGTCTTGTATTTTAATACCCAGGCCAAGGTAGTAGTTCTTCTTGGCACCCCCTGGCACCCAGACCCTGAGGAACATACTCCCTCTTTCAGTAGAAACTGCTTAAAATAGACTGTCTACAAACAACCAAATTTAGACATATTACTTGGTTTCTATGGAAATCACAATGGCCTGTGATTTGAATTTATTCCCCAGAATATGAGTGGGATGGCAGAATATAATAACAGCAAACAATATGCCAAAACGCCAAGAAGTAGTTTTTGGGATATGAATAAAGTTGGAAAAATACAAATATCAATTGGATCTCAGAGTTCCAATGATCTATGATGTATTGATGACCATACTACTGGGGGTCTGGGGTATGTAGTACCTTGTCTGTTTTGGCATAGGCGTTGGTATTACTATCTCAGCTGTCTATATGTTATTACATTACAACACAGAGAAGTAGTTTCAGATGTTCCAGCTGTTATATAGGTGCCAGATGTACCTTTATTACTCTGGCATAACTTCTTTCACTACTGCACTTTCAAAAGAGTCCTTTTACATGATATCCAGATCACCAAATCTTCAATCGGAATGCTTTTACAGATGAAATCCCACAAGTCCACTATGGACATGAGATTGGCTGCCATCTGTAGAGCTTTACATTTTTTACTCCATATTTTAATGAGCCATTTTTATAGTCACTCACTATCACACTGAACATCACTGTGTTCATCCATGTACTTGTATACGTCTTTGGCACTAGTGTCAGTATTAAAGTGTCTGTCCACTCAGGAGCTTAAAATTTATAAGCAAGTCAATACTTGTAGGGGACGATTACCTATTATTTATTTTACTTGGATCGTACTGTTTAGAGGCTTTTTACTTCACCTTTAAAGGGCTTTGATCTGTGACTACAACTTAACTACAGTGCCTACAGGGAGCAAGAAGTAGTTTGAGACACACCCCTTGTCTCATTGGCTCTAGCTGCTCCTCTGCCTTCTCTGATTGGTTGTTGTCTAAGCACAAGTTCAACCCAGGCTCACCAGCAAGTCACTGCATGGAGAAGTGATTTCTATTATACAAGAACAGAATGACTGGAAAGTACAGATGACTAAAAGGATCCAGCCATAAATCTACCTGAGGCTACGGCCCCACGTTGCGGAAACGCAGCTTTTTTGTTGTTGCAGATTTTGTTGCGGTTTTTTGAGCCAACGCCAAAAATGGCTACAAAAGGAATGGGAAATATATAGGAAGTTCTTATACTTCTACCTTCTGCTCAATCCTCTCCTGGCTTTGTCTCAAAAAACCGCAACAAAATCTGCAACAAAAAAAAGTTTCTTTTCCGCAACGTGGGGCCGTAGCCTGATGGGCTTGATCACATTTTTGGGTTGTTTTTGTCCAACTATATGGCCAATAAATACAGTACAAACAGCTGCCTTTGCTTATTGATTAAAAGTGGACTTCTATATACTTGCATAATATATATCATCTAGTAGACCCAGGATATACTAACCTGATACTGGTTATATCATGACTCAAAGTTGGCATAAAATTGTAGTAAAAGATATCTACTATATAGTTACCACTTTTAGAAAAACTTATACCTCTCTACTTGTTCTACCATAAGCTTGATGTCTACTGTATGAATGTAAGAGAAACAAGACATAACAATATAGTTGCTACCTTATTAGTAACCATACGTGCATCAAAATCACATGCAATATTCATCAATAGTATACCTCATCAACCACAATTGCATTTGTAACCATACTTGATGTCTACTAGTATACTAGTCGCTAGGTAACTATATATGTGTGCATATATATATAGTTCAGACGTCTAGAAGTCAGTGACTATGCATATTGAGCAGAATGGAGAAGATGCATTAATACTGTTTCCGGGACAGGTTTTGGCCCTATGTAAATTAATGAGAGCTGTCATATTCTGATAAGGAAGATAAATGACTCTAAATTATACAACTTCATTCCGTCATACTAGAATATTGGTTGTAGGTATATCTAAGTCTCCAAAAAACTAAATTTAGCTCAGGGATACATTTGGGCTCCAGTGCAAAGTCTGTAACAGAGCCCAAACATGAGCCATTTATAATATTTGTGTAGCAAAGGGGACTTTGGGGCCTTTAGGGACTAAGATCCAGGTGTGACTACTACTTCTGCACCCTTTGGTACATACTACCTGCATTAGCTTCAGAGCCCTCTTACCCCAGTTCTGCAGCAGTAGACACATTGAGAAATCTGGCCTACTATATCCATATAGAAAATATAAATTAGGTTCTATTCACATTTATGTCAGGAGCCTCTGTGATTTCTGACTAGAAGTTTAGCCCAGCATGCAATACCATTTTTACCATTAAACAGCAGGACATCCCATCCAAACCCAACAGGCTCCCTTATAAGTCATTGGGGTCCACTGTACCCTATTGATATCCATCATATGATGGATGCACCACTTTGTTATTTTCAATTTTCTGCTCATATGATGAGACATCAAATCGGACAGATTGATGAAAGTGTGAACAGAAGCTGTGTTGTTATTTGGTTTACATACTGGTTCAATACCTATGACCTAAACCATAGGTATATGGCATATGGATGTATGTCACCGCGACAATAGATTTGCTTTTTCTCACAAAACCCAATGCAGCCTCTACAAACAATTAACTTTTAGGATATAAAGAAGAAATATTAAAATACTAAATGGTATACTGCAGGAAGAACTGATCTTGAAGTATGCAGCATGGAAGAGATGATTTTCGCACATTACTAAGTAGACTCTGAAATAAAAGGTTAACAAAGCACATTCCTTCTCAGCAGCAGAACCAGGATTAATTCTTATGCTCACGCACAGACCTGGAGTGCTGGGAATTGTGGGTGCGTCCTGTTGGAGCCCTCTGACTTTTAGTTCCTATGTAAATGTGTGCATGCACACCCACATATACATTATATATTCGCCCGCTCTCTTAATGCGCACACTTCTCCACTGTGCCAAGGAACTGCCTGAGGGCAAATTCTCCCAAACAGTAATGGCTTTTGACTGCTCCCTGGCAACCCTGGGCTGTTGTAACCTGGGCGGATGTGATTGTGCGAGGCCCAGGAGCTGGCTGCTGCTTCATCAGCTGTTTGTGTGACACAGATGGAGAGAGGCTATTACAGAGCCAAGCTGGAAGACCTCTGGGAGCTGGGAAGTGTAGAGCTGCAGCACTTCTTAAAAGACAAAAGTGTGCCTAAGTGTAAGTGCATGTCTGTAAATCACTTATGTATCAAGAGATTATACAAAGAATGCAAGTATACTTAATTCTCAGGGTGTGTTAACTATCTGCTTCTCAAAACCATTGAAGATCACAACTAGAAGTGCACCTATGTTCAACTAGACATGGATGAATGGTTATACTGTAAATAGATAATAGTAGCAGCAGACTGATATAGAAGGGGGTAAAGTATATACCTGTATGACAGATAGATGACAGATTGAAAGATGCATAGATAGATGATGAAAGAATTAAGAAAGAAAGAAGACAGATTCAACGATCAATGTCTGTTAAGCAATGTGGAATATGACAGAGCTATAATAAATAAATAAAATTAAAAAGATAGGTACCTACCTATATAATAGAGATAGAAAGAAAGAAAGAAAGAAAGAAAGAAAGAAAGAGAAAATCAAAGAAACAAAGAACAAAATAAAGAAGACAAATGAAAAAATATATGGATAGATAGATAGATAGATAGATAGATAGATAGATAGATAGATAGATGGATAGACATATAGATGTCTGACTGTGCTGGATAGAAGATTGCAGCAGTTTTGCTATTTCAGGATAAGGACTGGACTGATGTATGAAATCGACAAAAATGTCATCAGTTGTGTCTAGCACAGGCAAAAGACAACTGGCTGTATCCAACTGATTTATGTGAACAAAACCTAAATCACAGCCCATGCTACAGGGATAAAACTACTATTACTGAGTACAGAGGTGCAGGTTTTAATACATATTAATGTGTATATACTTTCTATGTACTACTACTACTACTACTACAAACACAGGTCTACTCTAAATTTACATTTATTTTGCAACCAGGGCTGAGTGATACCTGTATATGTAAGCTATTGTCTTCTATAATATAGTAGAATATTGCAAAATAATGCAAGAATGCAAACAGGCCAGTATCTCAAGGTTGACTTGTTGACTTCTTGTGTTGTGGGCCATGCAATGTATTCTGGGTGAAGTAAGTCATGACTGAGTGACGCAGGCCGTGCAGGGCTTGGTGGACATGCCTTTGCGTGTATACACTCAAACATGGGAGGGGAACGGCAGACTATTCTAATCCTGCCTGAACTCCTAAATGGAGGCTGGGGTGTAGCACCTTCTAAGAAAAGCTTTGTAAACAAAGAATTGTGAGATTTGGACCCAGTAACTGGTTTTTCTCGGCTTGTTAAACCAGATTTTACTACATAGTTTGACCATAATATATGATATGCAGGACTGTGATCCTAGAATATGTACTGTGCGAAATATTGGTTATTTAATGAACAATATATTTTATATGAGAGAATTATGATTTTTAGGACTCTTATGTTCCTTTTAATATAGCAAAAGGCTAAATTATAACAAAATGGTGATGATAATAATAATAATAATAATAATAATAATAATAATAATAAAAACATTTTTTAGATCTAAAGATATAAATAATATATCTGTGTGTTATATTTCTTTTCATTCTGGTTGTAACTTCATTCGCCGTTTCGATTTGGATAAGTTTTGAGCAGATATTCGGCTACCAAGTCTATGCCTAGGGAAATAAATAAAAACAGTTGAGCGGAAGAAGAAGCTAGTATTTACTCACTCTCTGTGCAGATCCTGCTGTGCTAAACAGCCAGGACATGTAGGAGTGAAATGTGCCTGTGATTTGCCGCTGACCAGGAGAGCAGAGAACAGATGACCTAGAGAAGTTTACATGCAACATTTACTAACTGTGTGGGTTTTGTGACACTAGAGGGGAGGGGGCGACCACTGTACCTTATTCACACTCAAAAGTGCACGGGATGAAAAAAAAAAAAAAACAGCTTTTCCAAAGCTTACACCGGTTTCAAACACCCAACCCCCCAGGGGGGACAATCCGAAAAAAAGGATTGGGGGGAGAGAACAGAGAAGAAAAGGGTTTTATTCGGCTTTTTGTCCCAGACTTTTCAGGCGGCATAAGAAGCATTTAGCACATTCATTCCCCAAATGGGTCGGGAGCTGGAAACTGCAGGAGGCTGTTCCTTTGTTAACTCACAACTATTTACACAGACTATCTGGTGAAGGGACCCCATGTTTTGCACTGAAAAGGATTTCCATTCAAACCGCCTAAGAGGGAACAGCATTAGAGGTAGCAAGGCCCCACACCAACCCAAAATCATCACTGGTACACACTGACCTAACAATATCAGGGCCTCACACAGACCTCATATTGCTATGGCCTCAGACAAAAATCATCACACCTCCCCAGTGTCAAAAGGGTCTTACATACATTACCCGCCACATACATAGTCATATACGCCTTCAACATTACCAAACATCTTATACTAATCCTAGCCGCGACAGAAACAATGGCCTCACCTGGGCCCTTACAGTTATATATTGTCCCAACCATGTTCTAAAGTGGACACATTTCCATCATTCGCTGTGGGCTGTACTGGCATCTACAATACATACGTCATCCAGGGGGAAAACTGTACTATATATATATATATATATATATATATATATAAAAACACACACACACACACACACACACACACACAAATATTATCTATATATTTATTATATATAAAAATTTTTGACTAGGTCATATAATAGAATATTAAAATAGTAATACAAATATAGTCTAATGTAAAATGAAGTAAGAAAAATAGATGGGTAAAATAAATTAAAAGGAACCTAAATAATTGTAATAACAGTTCAGGAGAATTTTTGAATAAATGATGAAATAATTCCTAAAAAAAACAAAACTTATAATGCGCGAATATATATATATACGAATAATAAATGAACTCCTGGGTGTTACCATTCTCCTTGTGAGGTGTATCCCTGCACAGTCGGATACTGGCAGTACTGACCAGACAGTGTCGGGTTGTGTAGGGACACACCCCAACTGGTAACACCCAGCTGTCAATTTATTCATACATATTCATACAGAGGGACGGTACATAGTAAAGTTGTAAGAGAAGATGTTACAGAATTGTTAGGAAGAACACGGTCAGTTACTGAAACGGACATGTCAGGAGAGGTGACAGGTCCTCTTTAAGACTGGTTAAGAGTCAAGGACAATTGCTACTGAACAGTACTGATGTAATTGAGCTAATTGTACAAATGAAGACATAGTTGTACCCCTTGAGCAGTTGTATTCCCAGGACAGTCTTAGCTTTTACCGCTAAAACAATAACACCCTGTAAATGTTTATTTTTTAAGGATTCAGAACCTAGGTACATCTGGATTAACAGGATTAGTGGATATAGTCAATTAAGTAACAGATTGACTGCACTTGGCTCTCAAGATAAAGCAAGGGGTGGACATTATAGACCAAGACATCTCATCTTACAGGGTTTCCCTGTGTTTCTAGTTCGGAAAATTAAGTCTTTGTCATATAGTCTACTTAACACCATATGGGCTTAACACCAGAAGAGTCTATGGCCTTTCAATTAGCATCAGTCACTAACACAATAATACGACAAAATAGGAGGTTACCTAATCTCAAGCAGATAAGCAAAGGTTCAGTGGTGAACATAGAAGATAGGAGGCCTAACATCTCCATTTGCATTTCTAGTAATCTATTCTGTGATAGGACACAGAGCTGCAAACTGTGCCAGATCTGTCAAATGGTGGCCTGATGGACCACACTGACCGAACAGAGCCTCTAATGCTCAGGTGCTGTTTGACATCATCATAAACCTAACCACTTGTCATAGAAATTCCTGGTGCCCTCATCCCGTTTTCCATTTATCTAACAATGCAGTGGAGGTTCTTGCCACCAAAATGGGGCCAAAACCAACCTGAAATGGTTCTCTACTCTCTATGGTACACATACCTTTGGAAAGTTCAATGCATACTTAAGGTAGATGGGGGATTTCTGAAGTCCTGCTTGCCGCCTATATCTATACACAAGAGACAAATGTTTTCACTGGAGGTTGTCGATCATTTCAAACATGGCTGCTCTTTTCTCTTACCAGCGCAGACATTTACATTTCCATGCAATTAACTATTTAGCACATCTTTAGCAAGCCATGATTTTTTGGCAATACGCATTGTAATGAGATATAAATAATAGCATTCATACATGTCAGGTTCTAACGACAATGTGGGTGTAGCCGGCTCACACGAAAAATGCAAATCAGCAGCAAAAAAAATGTAATAAACTGTTAATCAGAAAGGGTTACTGTGTGGATTATAAATATCGTGTGTTTGGAAGACAGATGGGGAAGAATGTAGGAGCTGCGCATGTTTTTTCTCTTTGGCTGGCAAATGTTGATGCACAAGAGGACCAGATATGTGAATTTAACATGACACCATCTTGCACAGTGCTAATTTGAAAGCCGCACATTGCAGACCTGTCCACACCATCAAAATCCATAAAACGAAGAGAAGGGAAAAAAAAAAAAAAGTGTATGCTGCCAGCTTTGTTCACCCGCACAGAACACTGTACATTCAGAATACCAACACAGTGTAAGAGGGTGCAATTGAAACTTGATGTGTTGGTTTCTTAAAAAGATCTTTAGCTGTGATAAGTAACTGTCCATTTTACAGGGAAAAAAAAATCGTGCTGTGTGGACGTATGGTCAAGAGAACTGAATACTCAGTGTTTTGGTTTTAGATACCATGAAAATTACAGTACATGGCGTAAATGAGCAAGCAACTCTTTACCACACATGGCGAGGTCCACTACTATTGGCATCTGGATTACAACAGTGGTCCAAGATATCACAAAGGCCCACTGGTATGAACAAACCAGAAGGGACTGCTCACGGTTTCATGTATCAGGCTTGCTTTATTCATCATCCACAGATGTCTTGATATACAGTAGTCTTTAAAACAAGTATGTCTTGGTAGAGTGCTACTTGTCTAAAAAAGATAGTGATGACCAGAATGTAGTCATTATTGGTTATCCAAAAAAAGAAGTATTGATACAGTATAGTCTAGAAGAATATACATATCCTTGGAGATTTCTAGATGTGTGAAATAAGAAGGTGATGGCCAGATTTTGGTCATTACTGATCATCTACAGAAGTCTTGATGTAGGGTATAAGAACATATATGTCCTGGTAAAGTTCTAGATGCATGTAACAAGTTGGTGATGACCAGAGTTTGGTCATTATTGGTCACTGAAAGAAATCTTAATATAGTGTTTAAGAACATACATGTCCTGGTATGTGAAACAAGATGGTGATGCCTAGAGTGCAGATAACAGTATTTAAGCTGAACTTTTTGGGAAGTTTACAGAACAGTGGATCTCATCAAGATTTTTCACCCTAAAACATGAGAAGAGGAAGAACAATCCATAATGGCAAATTTAGGTATAAAGCTTGTAAATCCATAATATAAGGGGTGAAGATATTTTCTCCTGGGGCCCCTCCCTACAGACTCCTCCCTATAATATCAGCAACAACTTATCTTTGAGACATCTCTGCAGCTCTCGGCAATAAAACGCTTTAATGGGACGCTAATTTTTCATTTTTAGTGACCTCTCAGTGCAGCATTATGCACAGTTATCACTCAGATTCTATTAAGAAGAGACTAATGTCCATCTCGGTCCCAGCTCTCAGATTCAACTCTGCTTGCTCTGCACAACGAACAATCCCAAGCTCCTGGTAATGTTCTGCACTAGTCCCCTGTGAGGCATTGCTGCTAACGCCAGCTCACGACCATTCAGCCTCATATATACACACAAGCCTACAAGCTTAAAGAGGCAGCGTCTCTGCTCTGCTCCAAACAGAAAAGTCAGCATATATTGCTCCCATCAAACTGCAGAATCTAATACAGCTCTTATATTTAGTACTAAAGACTATTCTTTGTACGTAGAGTACTTTATATAAGGTACTGGTCTGAATAAAGTTAAAAAGTTTTTCCAGATTGAACATCTACTGTCGGGAACATTGTCATGCTTCCAACGATTTTAGGAGTGCTCAGTCTCATTGTGGGTCACGTGATACATCCCTGAGGGAATTTATTGGCTTATACCGATGTCCAGTACATCTTTAATGCGATCCCTTGTCCTTGAGTCATTAGTTACGTCATGTACAAGGAGGGACATCCACTGAGCACTAGGTTTACTACACCTATACACAGGAATATCAATATGATGCAAGGAGGTGGGGTGGGTATGACTGCATACAACAAATGTGGTGCACTGGGCAGATCATGAGTAGTCTGTGATGGCAAGAAATAGACATGGACTAGAACTGAGGCTTTTAAACAAATGGTGTGTGCCTCCAGAATATAAATTATTAGATATCAACAAAATAATAAAAAAGTATCTGAAGGGAGTTGTGCATGGTGGCTCAGTGGGTAGCACTGTTGCCTTGTAGGGGTTGGGGTCCTTGGACTGATTCTGACCCAAGGCAAAATCTGTATGGTATTTGTAGGTGTAGGTTTCATCTGGGTACTCTGGTTTGTCCCACACCTCAAAAAATACGGATATGTTCATTTGAAGCTAAGATGGTGATCTCTGTACAGCACTGCAGGATATATGCACTATATAGATTAAATACATTTGGAAAAAGTAAAAAAAAAAAAAATATGCAAGAATATTCTATACATATATTGTCTTACGAATGAAATTATTACCGTACCTTCAGTACTTACTGACAGTGATAATTTAACCTGAGGCCAAAAACATAGCCTATGTATTAGGTAGCACCCACATTTATTGTGCATGGGTGAATGGATTATGTAATTATAGATAAGGAGAGAGAAAATATTGAAAAAAAAATCTAATTAAAGGCAGAAGGTGAAAATATAGTGAAAGCAATAAGGCAATCCAGATATCCACAGGCTGTATCCCCATACACCAATAAATTTGTATACACACCTCGAACAACCGTCAAGTTCTTACAGAATAAAACGCAATTTTCCTGGGATAAAATGACTTTAGAACTGATATAATAGGTCATGTCAGAAGGCACAGGAGCCAACGACCTACAGTATTAAACCCTACCTATTATAATGTAGGCAACTTGATCATGACCAGTGTGACCTTAGTTCAATCTAATATTATTCAGGACATTTTTGACATTTTTGTGCACCAGTGTCTCCTTCTCTAGTCCAAACTCGTATCCTCTCAACTAGACGCTAATCGCCTGATACTTAGATTTTACCTTAAAAAAAAAGTTTTTGGGTGACTTTTATGCTGAATAATTCCTTAAAGACAACGTGCCTGTTTGGGATACAGCCTGCGGCAAAAATCTCAAAGCCTCCTGAATAGAGCATTTTGTTATCAGCATTATCAAAGAATGTGGCTAGAACAACTGGCAGTGCAATCAGCGCAGCATCGCTGGCTACAGTTACCTCATTACATCGCTATTTAAAGGGATTTTTGACAAATGAATGGTTTCTGGTTTTTAGTTGGCTTTTTTTGCAGAGGTCAGAATGCTTGCTTAACCCCTTCCCACCTGTAATACATCCAATCTCTTCTAGTGGCCTGTAGCACAATAGATTAGCTGCAGAAATTAGGTGATGTTTCGACATGTGCATGTAAAGATGTATAATGTGTAATAAAATATGTAATATTTTATACTATTAACAATGGCTGAATGTTTTCAACAAATTAAAGGACTATAGTAG
Source organism: Leptodactylus fallax (assembly GCA_947044405.1). Lineage (NCBI taxonomy): Eukaryota > Metazoa > Chordata > Amphibia > Anura > Leptodactylidae > Leptodactylus > Leptodactylus fallax. The sequence continues at coordinate 543,261 of CAMRHE010000130.1, read as the reverse complement.
GTTATGATTTGTGTACTACGTAAAATTGTACAAATTATTTCTCCTCTAGAAAAAAATAAACCATCTATAGATATCTACCCTGTAATTTATTGTTTAACCTATATAGAGCCGTAAACATGACTAGGGATTTTAGCCAAGCAAGAGTATCCTCCAAAAGGAAGAGAGACACCCATTTATAAACAGCTGTTTCGGGGCTCTTGCCCCTTGTCACTACAAAACAGGGTACTGGTTGGCTTGGAGAGGGAAACAATTTTCTTTCTTCCAGAAGGGAGCTAATTTGCATACCTTTTTCCCAGACTCCCTATGCTTGCTGGAGCCCTCTATAGGCTAAAACATTCTTCCTTCTGCAGAATATCTAATTTGCATACATTTTTCCCAGGAAACATTGCCTGTAAGACTCCGTATGGCAGCTGGAGGTCTTCACAATGAGAAATGGAACCTCTGAGAGCTATATACACTTACATCAGAATTAGCAATGTATTGGTCATTGGTAAAAATGTTAAAAAAATTGATGAAAAAACTGTGGTGTTCAATTATTTTTACTTTTTCTAGACTACTTGATACGTAAACCACAATGGTACCACAGCTATAGCTGGCCATATACATTAGAGTTGTGACTGAAGTCATAAGGTCATCTAATCCATAATGGGATTGTTCATACAAAAGATCCCACCATCAACATTAACATCTAATTTAGTTTTTTTTTTTTTTTTTAACAAAAATAAACTAAAGTTCAATGAGTCTGGGTAATACGAGACTGATTATACGCCAAAGGTGGACGATCATGCCAAATATTGATATTTTCGGTTAACTGCTGGGCAAAAATATCCAGCATGGCCGATCTTTTGTAAGACCAAAGTCTGCTGTTGGCTGGTTGCGAACAATGTTCACCGCATTTTCATGACCGATCATCGGTTGGAATGGTCAAAAGAAGCTATTTTGGACACGAAAGTCTAATGTGTATGGCCCGCTTTGCATTCTGCCTACTGCAATAAAGCTCTCAAATCCACATCCCTCAACACATATTGTTCTGCTGTTTCTGCAGGACAACTTCTAAGGCCATACATGGCTGTTGCTTTAAATACTGAATTTCTGCCTCCCCCATCTCTTAGAGACCTGGTCCCTATCTTGTTTGACAAGTCCATTTCTCAAAGGATTTGCTTCAGTCCTTCTGACCAGCTTGGCGCTCCACATTACATAACATGCATGTTAGTCTAAGGACTGGTATCTGCTCTGCATCATAAATCAATTGCTTCTGCAAACATGAAACCGGCTCTGGTCCTCATGGCTGCTTCTTGTATCAGAAGGCTGAGGGATCTTTCTTCCTCCTGGTAACTATCCTCAGCAGATTTACACCGCATACTGACCCAGGTCTTTTTATGTCTGGGTAGAACAGAACATAAAGCTTTTTTCTTTGGGAAAGGCTACTCAGGAAACCCTTCCATTGTTCACTTTGTAGAACAATCCTGGACAACTTTGATTATACACCATATAGGGAAGTTTTGGCTGCCATGATATAAACAGTATAATTTTACACCTCTTTTACAGCAAACAGACATTTCCTGGGAAGTTTCTGTCACTTTTTATATAGTACAAGCTATGTGCACCAGACTAAGGTACACTCTTGGTGTAACCTTTCCATGAAAACAGTAGAAAAAGACATTTGGTCGTCATGCAAGTATTCAGCCAATAATTTTACCTCTACAAGAAATGACTCAACCTCTACATACTCACAAGCCGGCTGTCAGATCCTGACGTTTCACCCTGGGCTTTCAGATTAGGTCGTGTATATACATGTGGAGTCAATGGTAAGAGTCCACAGAGAGTCCTTCACTTCACTAGAATCTGTGTTTAGCTGCAATTATGGATGGTGGGCATCAAGGGCATAAAGAGTAACCATGGGGCCCCATAGCAAAATTTAGGAATAAGGCCTTACTGATAATGACAACGTTCAACAGCATGTCCAGAACACAAAGCACTTCTGAATATTTAGTTTTCTCTAATCCACAGGCCCAATGTACACAATGATGTTGCAATATATAAATAACACACACAAAGGTGCAGATATTTTGCACACCAGTCTTAAAAAAGACCTCGACAGAAACAAAGCAAGTCTGATCTATCACAAGGCTCACGCTAGAAAACTTAATATATGTCTAGCCAAGGTGCTCCCACCCCAGCCTGCCCTCTGCCCATTCTATGCTCTCTGCCCTCACACTTTTGGTGCAAGAAAGGGCCTTTCACCACGTCATCACCAATCTACACCAGAAAACTGGTATAGATGGTATAATAACCCATTGATGTCATAATAATGGAGTAAATAGTGTCCTGTTTTAGGAAAAAACATTGGACACAGGCAGGGGATGCCTTAAAATAAACTAAGGAGTACCTACCTTCTGAATCCTCTGCTACTTCAGTGGTGCGTCTCTGTTACTTCCGGCTGATGTTTGTTGATGGAGCTGCAGTGACGTCATCACGCCGACAGCATGTGACTGCTGCAGCCCATCATTGACCTCAATAGTACAACATGGAGTAACAGAGCTAGAGCAGCGGAAGATCCAGAAGGTTTGTTATTTTAATACACCCCAGTTTTTTTTATAATAGCGAACAAGCTAGTCAAACCACAGGGATAGCATTAACCCAGTGACAGAACAGGGATAGCTATGTCACAGTACAAGTATAATGAACACCATATAGCTATATTAAAATGCAAGGATAATGTACACAGCATCATAGCACAGACATAACGCAGACATGTACATTTTACATTGTGACAGCACAGGAAAGAAAAACACAATGATGTCACCATACAGGTATAGTAAACACATGATGTCACAGCACAGAAGTAATGCAAAAAGTAATGTATTAGTCAGGACTAACTGGGCCCTATGTCTAAATAGAAAGGTTCCATAGCAGCTGCTATGCAGGCTACCTCAGCAGTTATACCCACAGTGTGTGTGATTCAGACATAAGTGACATTAATATGATTTATAGTAATATAATAAGTGAGATTTCAGTTATATATGTAAGTAACATATGGATGCTAAAAAATTCACAGCAAGCAAACCAAAATTTAATATCTGCAGCAGGTTATTTACAGAAAAATGAGTCACAAACTGAATAAAATAGCCACCCTAGAGGTAAAAAGAAGTCTATGGTGGTCAGACCCTGGTATGCATTGAAACACAAAGACTAGGGTCACTAATAGACCACAGATTGTTCAGGCGAACATTGTAGAGGTGCTGGAAGTCAAAAGAGTCCTCAGCATCACAGCAAGGGGCAACGCTGTTTCCTTTATTATGTCGGATTTGCAATCTACTGATGGATAAGGCATTAGGGGGTTTAGGAGGCATCCTTCATTGTTCAGTTTCAGGAGGTTACTTCCTATAGACAATATGAGTCGTGTATACATTGTATCTGCAAGTACTATGCACAGTTAGTAAGACAGTCTCCTATCTACTATAAATAGATGCACTGAATCCTGTATTTTGCACTCGTATATGTGATTCTTATGCTTGAGCGAGGCTTATCAGAGAACTAGATATTGACACAGTATGCTCTGCCTAGGCCTGGAGACACAAGTCAGATTTGCATCAGTGCCACCAAGTGATTTTCACTACAATGCTCTTACTAATTGATACCTTTTAAGCTTACAATTCTCCTTTTATTCATCATGACAAAAATGGACTTGGTATGGAGGGGGGGATAGTGGAAGGGAGGCAAAGACACAACGAGAGAGGTGGAGAGCAGCGGTAAATGCCTCTATGTGATACTCATGGTAGCTTCCTCTTTATGTGATAAGGTTCAGCGGCTCTCAGAAGGCTTCACAGTTTGCGACTCTTTATCAGATACTCCCAGTTCATTACCGTGGAATAAATGAACAATCCCAGAATCCGTACCAGAAAAATAACACTAATTGGTCCCAAAGGTGAATTTGGTTCCGTCAATGAAATCAAATATAGGACAGTGTCCCGCTGCTTGCCTTCTACATCACACCGTGCACAAGGGAGACCTCTAAATTACATACTATAATTGACATCTGATATCAAACCACATCAGTGAATATCTTTATTAGCATCGAAATCTCTCGCAAACAGAGCGCCTTCTATGTTATTAAACAGAACTTGTTCTAGGTGTTGCCTCACTAATTAGGATGAGCCTGAGGAAGGAATCTGGGTCGTGTTAAATTAATTGGAATGAGCACGAAAATTAGCAGAGCAAACTGCATCAATTTTCAATAGACGGCCTCCCTTTCACGCGGAGAGTAAAAATGGATATGACCGTGAATTAACTAAAAACCTTTTCAAGTGCTTGCCAACCTGGAGTCACAGCAGCCCACAAATATCACTCTCAAGATTTTTTCTTTTTTTTTTTTTTTTGTTGGATGTTAATGAGAGCATTTTATGGCATACTGTAAGTGTACAGTGGCAAAGAGGGCGTACCTTGTAGGGCAAGGTGCCAACGCATGCAGATTTTCATTTATTTCTAAGTATTCTCCGATATTCCTGGAATAGAAAAGTGGAACTCATTAGTGATATATTATTGCCCAAGTTTACCAGCTGGTTAAATGCCCATCGCTAAAGTATGTGATACGCCTTTGATTCCTCGTAATCCTAAATAATCAGGGTACAAAATAAGAGCATGAGCTTCAGCGATAACTAGAACGCCTGCAAGGACGGTCATATGCAGAGAGTAATAAGGTCTTCACCGGAAGGTCTACAAGATTAATAGAACATAAGAGGAACAGGGGAGCCTTGATGCTTTACATCAGAGTCCTGTATACAATATCTCAGAACAACCTTTCCACTTGTACAGCCTGGAGCACTATGTAGCACCTTGCAGACACCGGCTCCCTGAATACAATGTCACTTTTGTGGCTGTCAAGGTTCATAATATTTATTCTGCACCATAGTGTATGTCAATGCATGTTTCTTCTCTTGTCACGTCTGGCTTATTCTTTTGCTACGGTATGGACAGGGAAGCAGTTATAGGTTGTAATGGGCCCATTTACCTGGGTAGACACAAAGTTCTCCCTATCACGTAAGAAGACACCAGTATTAGAAATTGCACTTGGTAGTTGGGATCTTTATACAGGTTTTGCAATGGGGCCAAGAATTTCAAGTTAAGGAAACCCTATGGTGGAATTTATTAAGATTGGTGTTCCCCATGCCAGTCTTAGTCAGTTCATCCACAGGTGCAAGATGCACCAGAATTATTAAGAGGCACCTTGAGAGGTCCCCTGCATCAGAATTGAACTTTATGCCAGCGAGGGACTGGACTAGATTTTAGCTATAACTCACACCAGGTTTCTGGTGTGAGACATAGCAAAACTGATGGGCCAAAGGCTTTCAGCCCAGTCTGCCTTGATTCCCACCATGCCCCACCCACTGTCCTAAAAAGTGGCAAGCAGGGATAAGAAAAATGACAAAATGGTGCATCTTTGGTGCAAATTAGTGTTGTGTGCCAAAGATACTCCACTTCTACACCAGATTTCGGGTATACAAATTATAGTAAATTCCCCCCTGTGTCTTGCTCATCATCAGACTGATATTTTATGAGGTTTAAGTTATGTTATTAGCTAAAGTATTGCTTTACTACAAGAATACACACATTGCATATTTACTATGGACTTTCCACAAAGATTTGCATGTGGAAAATCTGCAGCGTAATATAGTATCAGCTAAGTAGATGGGATTTTCCAGCATGTAAATTGACCTGAGATGCAGATTTTGGAATCTTTGGGGGGCATTTTCATGGCAAAACATGAACAGCCTCATTATATGAACCACAACGTTGGTAAGTATGCCTTCACATGAACGGTATACAGATTATCGACAGATTTGACATAGAGTCTGCACCAAATTCTGACACATGTGAACAGGCCAGTTTTCCATCTCATGAGTCCTGGTCTCATTGTTCTCTACTACAGCTATTCATTAGACAGTACTGTGATATTATTGCACAACAGGCTGATGACTAGTGCTGGTGACCTTGACACCCCATGTCCTTTCCATAACTACCATTTTTCTGCGGATCCTCCCTTTCCATCCGACGCACAGAAATAAGTTGTACTTGTGACAAAACAGCTGGGAGAGAATCAACTTAATGCATAATCCCAGGAGCAAGGGTAAAGGAAATTCTCAGAGCTCCTCATTATAAGAGCCAGAAATGAACCTCACGGCGGCTTGTGGAACTGGAAGATTAGACAAGTGATGGATCCTTCGCTTAAAATGCAGCTGTTTTATTCTGCTTTAGTAATTAATTCTTTTTCCGATAGCGTATTGATTTAGCGTAGACCCTGATATAGTTCAAACTGAAAATGATCTCTGGTGGCTGCAGTGGTGCTGGAGGAGTCAATGAAAACTTCCTAGAACTGCAGCCCAGGTCTGTCCAGGGAAGAGCAGTTTTTCGCTCATAAATTAGTCAGGCCATGTGCTGCTGTGCTGCTGTGTTAGGCGATCCTTGCTTTTTGTCCTGACGCTTGCTGACTCGCTTTTCAGCTTGCTCTCTTTTGTACTGTCACATACAAAGTCAGTAATGCAGCTGGTGCCGCTCTGAACTCGCACTAAAGGTACACAGCCATTCCTACAAACTACATTCCTTTCTTTTTCTTTCTTTTTTTCCGCATGTACAGCTGCAACATCCAGAGAAGCAGAAATCTGTGGGATGCCCCCGGGGACTCAACTAACAGAGAAATCAGTGCTAGGGTGTACAGGCAGTTTTGTTCTAAGACTACAAAAAAAAAAAAAAAAAAAAAAAAAAAAAAAAAAAAAAAAAGCGCAATCCTAAAAGGCCTCTTCATGGAAATGTCCTTACGGGACATAATATTGCCCTACATTTGCAGTATTAAGCCCATAAAAAGAATCCTTTACTGTGAAGAAAAGGGGCATAGCGAAAAAAAACACAACTGATTTTTGTGAAGAGAAATGCTCTAATGTATGAAAGATTATAGTCCCAGAGACTAGGACTATAATCCCTTATGAATAATGGGAATTTATAATCACATACACCATGGACCAAGCATATTACACAGTAGCTGCTACTTACCTCTAGAAGCCTAGACATTCACAAACATCATGCACACCAGGCAGACATTGAATGGAAACCTCAGGATTCTCAGGAGACTTGCTCAGTTTCCTGTCTCCTATATATGTCTGCCATGTTTCTGGATCCCCTGCAGACTTGACCTATGACCTCACCTTTGTCCTCAAGGTTTCCATACCATTTATGAAGAATGACGGCAATATTCAGAACCATCCAGAACCAACATGCTATGTGTGGCCTTGGCAGAGTCCGGAAGGACAGTAAAGAGGTCAACCCAGGTCACACATGGTCATTGCTAGAGATTGGTTACTGTCTCCAGCTAAATGAAGACATGGAGTAATTAGACTCTGTGTAAATGTATGTTGACCTCTCTTTTATCAGAGTCGGCGTGTGTACATTCCAGGGTGGCTAGTTGTTCTGGCAGAATAAGGGTCTGTAGTACAGATGATGAATATCACTTTTGCATGGATCACTTCTAGCATATTCGCTTATTAATATCGACCCTTCTTGAGAAGCTGCATTGACCCTGACTTGTGCCGGCAATTCATCTCCCAGAAACAGGGAGGTTATACGATGGGCACTGAATTGGTCCCAAAAGACTCTGAGAATTAGATGAGCAGGTAATATTAGAAGGTGAAAACTGTCACTAATGAAACAGTTTCTGTTATACAATTTGGCCTTCACAATGCAAACACAATCTGGCTATAGTGACACCCTATCCTGCAAGAACACTTAAAAAAAAAAAAAAAAATAGATTTTAGACTACAGGGAGATCAAAAATCAGTTTGAAGACAAAGAAAGGGAAGATAGTATGCAAATAAACTCTCCTCCAAAAGGAAGAAAACCATTGAGCAGATTTAGAAGCCACAATGCCAGAAAAGTGGAGTAAAAAAAGTCGCAAACCTCGGATTTGCGACTTTTTAAATGCCATCTGTGCAAATTACATTCTAACGCCTGGAAGGAGGGAGGTGAGGGCATGGCCTGATCGGGGCCATCGGCTCCAGCAGATTTATTATACTTACACCACTTTTCTGGCATAATGATGCCTGAACTCTACGGCTGATATGAGTTGGTGTAGATTTCGGCATAGGTGCACATTCCTTTGGAGCATGTCCTTGATTTATGAGGGATTATCAAAAGCACCATACAAAACACTGGTCTTGATAAATCCCCTCTATGTTCTTCTTTCCGGAGGAGAGATCATTTGCATACTATGTCCCATGAAGCATTACCTGTAAGTAAATATCCATAAACCAGCTGGATCTCCTCAATGAAAATGAGTATTTTTCCCTATGAAAACTGAAGTAAGCATTTGCAATGGGTAACACCAACGCCTTCTGATACCCCCTATACTTAAAAAGGTAGAAACAGCTATAGGTAGAAGAAGGGGGGCTCGATTTGACATTCAATAGTATACAACAATGGGCAGACTGGCTCGCCAAACCATAGGATACCGCGTTTTGGCACAATAATATGACCCAAAGATCAACAGAAGACAAGTTGATTTGGAACCAATAACTTGCAGCGGGGTCAATGTGTTTTAGATGATTTACAAATAAAGGTGGCCATACACATAAGAGTAAGGTCAGCTGAATCTACTAATGTTGGCAGGACTGGCTAACAATCTTATGAGTATTATAGTGTGCCAACTCTTCCCCCAAAGACGATGTCATGACAGAACAAAGATGTCATGTAATGAGTTCCCAAGTCAGTATTTTGTTTCTAATTCAACCAAAAACTTTGGTTATGTTTAGCAGAATAATAGTCTTCGCAGTCTCTCTAGCTTCACAAGCCCACAAGTAATGCATTTTCCAAAGTGCAAATTAAACTTTGCTAAGAAACATACATCTTTCCGTTTTCCCCTTCCCATGGGAGAAGTAAGGATTAAATCCTGTGTTACTGTTCTGATGTGGACTATGCAGGACGGTGGAGTCTGGTTCAGATTAGAGACCAGATAACGGAAGAGCTTAGCTTTTTTTTTTTCTTTTATTTTAACTAGTTTTCCATTTTTGTGTGGGACAGACAAAGCCGATAAATTCCACACAGAGTAATAACTGATATAAAGGAAAAGCAAGGAACCTGCCAGTCTGAGCGGAGTCTGAACACATCCCCTTCTCTTGCAGAGTATCACTTTGTTATAAGTTTGATTACTTGAAGCAGACAAGAGTTTAAATGCGAACTGTGTTCATTTTCCATTCCTTTTACCAAATCTGACTTGCAGAATAAACTGTTCAGCAGACTTCAAAATGCTCAGCCGATATAAATGCTGCTTGTTATGTAAAAAATAAAAAAAATAGGGAGCGCATTAACTCCTACTTACAATCAGCAGCTTTCTTTCCTTGAGATCTAGAACACACTGTTAAATGTATATTTCAAGGACCTGCTCTATTCTTGTCTGACAGTCATAGTGACAATTGCCATTGCAAGCCAAAGTCTAAAATAAACATAAGGCTGGTTGTACAGTTCATTTTTGGACACTTTCCGGTCATTCTAGCTGCTTTTTTTCACTCTGTTTTTTGCAGGAAAAAAAAGCAGCGTACAAATGTTACAGGTTAATCAGAAGTAATTTATGAATAGCCCTGCATACATTATTTTTTTACCTATGGAGTTTTTCTTTTTTAAATCTTATTTTATATTTCCTGGTGTTTTTATTCCTAAATGCATCATTCTCTGGTTTGACTTTTTTCAGGTGTTTTCCTGTTGACTTCTTTATAAGGAAAAAAACAAAAAAAATTAAACACACATGCCAAAGCAAAAAAAAAAGCCCCCCCCTCCAAAGAAAATGCCAAAAACTAAGTGTGTCAGAACCCTATCTTTGGCAATCCAGCTGCCATAAAACTACAACACCCCCAGCATGCTCCATTCACTCCTATAGGAGTTCCAAGAACAGCGGGGCATGCATGCATGCTGGGAGTTGTAATTTCACAATAACTGGAGTGCCGATGGTTGACCACCTCTGTTCTAGACTTAAACTCAAATTGGACCATGTTTAGACATGAAGAGTCTAAACCCATAGGTCATTTTAGTGTTAAGGTGCTTACACCCCTTTAGTAGCTGTTGGCTGAATACTCATTTGGTTGACTGCTGCACATGCATGCTCGGTTCAGCCAAGGTGTCAATGGGGAGTAAGCTATTGCCAGACTCCATTTGAAGTGACTTTTCTCTCCTGAAAAAAAAAGGGATCAGGTGCTGAAAGTCAACATGTCCAATCTTTTCTGGGGTCAAAGTTGAGATACCTGCATAAACAAGTTTGGCAACTTTTTTCTTAAGTCTATGGAGCCTTTTATGAAGCTTAGTTATTTTACCTACTGGATGTAACACAAGGCCAGTGACCACATTTCTGTGTTAAGGGGTGGCCTTTTCAGCTGTCAAAATAGAAACCAAAAGGACTTCCGAAACCTTGACACCAAAATGTGAAATATGAAGGTCATGGGCCTCTTATAAACCACTATTACATAATTTCATTGGCTTGACTTAACACATTGCATTTGGGAAGCACTTATGACATTTGTGCAGGATTCACACTTTAAGCATTGATGTAACTGACTAATGGTGCCCATATACAATAGACTTACATTGGCCACACCTGCCAAAACCAGTCCAGACAATCATCTGGGTACGTATTCAGCTGATAATTTTTCTACACATGTAGGCAAAATAAAAGGATCAGGCATGTTCAATTTTGACATACCCAATTCTTTGTTGTCAAGGAAAATAAGTCTCTTCTACAAGTGTCTGAAAGGATCATACCACCCCTTACTCATTCAGAACATATACATGCTCAGTAAAACCAAATGTGCATGTATATGGCGGGCTTGTTTGAAAAGTTCACAGCTATAGAAAGTGTATGGCCACCTCAAGGGTTGCATGCCCTCTCTGGCTGCAGCCACCAGACACCTCCATATTTGGATTCAGTACACATGATGGATTACTCCTGGACAGTATTAAGTTATTGATCTAAACTGTGTAACTTGGGTGCAGATCTCACTGTCAGCAGCTACAGGGACATTGCTGTTAGATGAAATCCTCCATGCAGGGGCGTAACTATAGAGTGTACAGAGATAGCAATTGCAACAAGGCCCTGGAGTCTGTGTGGACCCAAAGGACTCTCTACAACATAAGCAGACACTAGTATTATAAAGAGTGCATAATAAGCAGGAGTCCCATTACAGATTATGCATTGGGCCCCAGGAACTTCACGTTTGCCACTGCTTGCATGTCCATAGACATGTAGTGTGAATATAAAGTCATACTGAGTTCTAGATGACATATATTTCCTTATACCTTCAGCCCTAGATATTAACAGAGCCAAACATTTTATTGCATAACCAAATTCTATGCAAGGACTTCAAAAGCCCCCCCAAAGCCCTTCTAATAGCTTCTCCAGTGGTATTGTTATTACCATTAAGACTGCAGAAGGCATAGTACAGCAATTCTTTCCTTAATCCTATCAGTAGCGACGCTGTTAATTCCATCTGAAGTAGTCATAAGGTTTTAAGAAGATCTAAAACCAGAACTTTGTACGATTTGTAAAAAAAATGATGTCCATGCCATAAGATAATTTACAAGGCGCTGTAGATTTTTAGGGATCCACGGTGACAGCTCGCTTTCTTTTTAAGGTTCCCGGGACGGACAGACGGGCAGTCGAGGGGAGAGCACACTTAAGATCTTGGTAATTGATTGTAACACAATCTACATGCATTAGACAGAGCTCAGTTGGGCAGTGATTTAGTGGTTAGGGGAGATGCTTTGAACATTAGCTGAGGCTGTAGGACCATGTCATTTCTAAAGTGACTGCAAAGCATGTCTCTATAGTGTTGTAAATTTCATTGGATTTTTGAAAGGCGCAGGATACATGGCATCACAGGGCAGGTGGTAAAGAGACCTTATTAATTAATATTTCATTAGGGTTCGGCTTGTATGGCCGAGGTCAATGTAGAATGTGTACACCAGTTGATGTCGGTATAGAAGAAACAGGTAATATGAAGCAATAAAGGGGGGAAATGAATATAAACCCAATGTAGTAATGCTTATTTAATGTCCTCATGTTTTTTGTAAATCGGTATTACAATATTGGTAAAATAATAGGGGAATTTATTAAAGTTTTCACACCAGTTTCCTCGGGCAAAAGTGGTGCATTTTTAGGTCTTTTTCTGCCATGCTCACAACTTTTGTAAAAGTTGTCAGGCATCAAGGTGGGCCGGGTACAAGACACTTCAGCCTGACAGATTTTCTATAATTTATGACAGAAAACTGCCATGCGTTATACCTGAAATCTATGCCAGGCCCTGGCTGACATTGATTTCAATTCTGGGGTACAGTACATCCTGAGATGCACCAAAATTACTAAGAACAGACTTCTAATAACTCTGGTACATCTTGCACCGATAGGGGAATTTAAACATATAAAACGCCAATCTTAATAAATTCCTCCCAATATCTTAAGAAGGGTTGAATGAGAGTAGAAAATGGTCTTGCCCAAAAGGTTAATTCTGGTATTGCAGCCTAGTCCCATTGAAATGAATTTTGCTGAGTTAGAATGAGTATCAGACGCAGCCCATAGACAAGAGCAGAGCTGTTTTTGGAAAATAACCTTTTTTTTCTTCATCATCCTTTGAATCTTATAATGTCTTTTAAATTGCATCACTTTGCCTTCAGAAATTCTGGATTACAAAAATAAGAGCTTGTCGCTTCCTGTAAGACTTCTTTGCTTAGAGTGCTTCACTAAATAGCCCCCAGTGTCAAGTAGAAGAGAGACTGGTCAGAGATTCTTGTATAATAATGTCTGGTGAAAAGGAAGGTGTGGGCAGAGGTGAGGTGAAAGGTTAAGTCAGCAGGGACCTTAAAAAACAAGGCAGACAAGTTGGTGTTGCATTTGGAAGGAGACAGGAAGTTAAAGAAATCTCTAGAGACAAAGAGTTGGAGAAGTCGGAGATATTACAGGGGAGGACACAGGCGCTGCAATACTTAGGATAGGAATGACCATAGACCACCTTTCAAATCATTCAACTTGACTGCAGCCAAAGTATGCTTTTTGGGGATTGAAAGGGCTGGGTATATAACATATACACAGAACCCTGACCACATGTGTAAGGCAAGTGCCCCCTAAATTGTTACCTAGTAGTGCTAAGCATTTGGCTGATTTCTATTGTACAATGACATTAAAACTTGTCTGGTATAGATATTCAACCAGATCCTTATTTCCACAGTATCCTTAATATCACACTTTCTATACAGTCTATGCACACCTGTAGTCTGAGACCACCCCTACTCTTGGATGGACAAGCTGAGAACACAGGGGAGTGTCTCAGACTACCAAACCACAATGTGCATCGAGGATTCTGACAAGCCAGAGGCTACTTCACAGAGAGGACTGGGAATTAGAGGAGCAACACCGGTAAGATTAAAAAAGAATATTGTGAACCAGAGGGTCCCTTTAAGGGTGCATTCATATCTGCACCATTATCTGTGTTCTGGTTCTTCAGGCCCAGAAGAACAGAAAACAGTCCATCTAATGACAGAAAAGAATGGATACTGAAGAACACCTTTGACTATAGTCCGGTGTCCATTATTTTTCATAGACAATGCCGGATGAAAAAGTTAGGCTCGCAGGACTTTTTCATCTGGATTTCTGAAGTACTCCAAGCCAGAGACTCTGAATAGAGACTAAGACGCATTTGTGAACATAGTCTAACTCAACATAAAATCAAAAGTACCTAGTTATGAATGTATCTAAACCTCTATACATGCACATGGTACAGGAACTATAATCTGTAAATAACAGGACCTAATAAACTCCAAATTACTAATTCTTCTAGATTATTGGGTGCTGATAGGAAAGAGCAGTAAATAAAAATTACCTGGAGGCAAAAGCCTTCATATATAACAATAAGGCATGCTTTATCCCTGCCTATTCATTTGTTTGCAGATTTATGAGATTTCAGATTATCTTGACTTTAAGGGCACTGTCTGAATTATTGGACTATCGAATGGTGTATTAAAGGACTCTTAGGGTACTCCATTTTTACTGTAGAGGTCTATAGCTTTAAAGGAAATTGGATAGCAAAGAATAATAAAGTGACAGTGGAGTAAAGTTTCAAGAGTAAGCAGCAGTCAATATTGTACAGCAAATTATTTAGGATGCACATTATTACTTGCTAACAAATTGTTCTGGATGTTATTCTGGGATACAAGTGGCAGAGGACAGATGAGGGAACCCAGTCTATGAATTAGCCACGTCAGGCTCTATATCAAGTAACAGGAAGGGAACTGGTTGCCACATGAATGGTGCCTGTAAGAAGAGGGGTGATGACAGTCAAGCACAATGGAGTTGTTCCTGAAATCCTGAAATAGATTAACCCTTTCCTGCCCAGAGCGTAGATAACACATAAAATGGACAGTCCGTTCAATTTTGCACGTACGAATGTACTACAAAGTGTCAGCAGACTAGGTCTATATTTCTACCTAATACCACTTACAACAGGGGGGCACAAATAATTGCAAAATGGCTAAAATAAGTGTGCAATTGATAAAGTACATCTGATAAAGCAATGGAGGCATCAAGTGATTCTGCAAAGGATAATGTCCAAAAAAGCAGCATAATATCACAGTCTGAAGCACCCCGCTGGGATCAGGCAATAAGTGCTGAGGACACCACACAAATCAATAGCCAACCAGTCCAGCGAGAGAGCCAATACATGAACTGTAATAAACTCTATTCCCAGGGGCAGGGGGGCTTTTATTCTGGGACCCACTGACCTGACACTACAGCAGATTCACAGAGGGTTACAGCTGTGTAATGGGATCAAGAGGTTGTATGGGGTCATGGGCAGATCACCACTAATGTGCATGGGTCCTACTATTAATACATATAAATAATATACAGTAGTCTTCTGCCTTTATGTCTATAGAGACGACAGGATATTGACAGCCTCTGTTACGCAAGGATAGACACATACAAGGTCAGGATTCAAGTACTAGCCCTACAAAAATGATGCATATTTCTAACACCTACCAGCCAGCCAGTCACGCATTTCTATGTGCACCAATAGTATCAACCCAAGTATAGGCATTTGTATGATCACACAGCAATATGTATACCACCTCTACAGCTGTATGTCGATAATACAGACTAATTGTGACATGACCGAGAATATTGACTTTTGAGGTGATCTTAGGCACAGACAAAGACATCTTAGAAGATGTGATCCATAGACAAACTGTTTATTAAAGCCAAGGGTTCTAGACTTGTTTATCATCCTCCCATCACTAAACCATTATCCTTTATATGCTGAAAGTGATAAGCATGGTGTCTGGGCCAATCCCTCTTCCTATTTACTTCTCACTTCCCACTTTTCCATTGACCAAGTGCTATCTGACTTCAAGAATGTGCCTCGACTAATGTCTGCCACCCATATCCTTCCTATCCTGCCACCCATATCCCTGACAAACATAGGCCATTCTGTACCGATAGCTTCACGACTGTCTACAGTACTGTTTTATTTCAGAAAATATAAGGACCCGTAGTTATATATAGGAAACGACTGTATCACTCACCCAAGGCTACTGAATGTCCACCTGCCATGGCAGGTCCAATATCACAGTACAATATGACAAAAATATCCCATTAATAGTATATCTTACATGAGTAGTCAATATGGAAAGTTTAGGGTGAATTCCCAAGCAAGATTTTTCCATTCATTGAAATGGGCTTGCAGAAATTCATGGGCTTTCAACCAAAACAGACCCATTCAGATGAATGAAACTGATCTTTGTTGCAAACAAATCTGCTTTGTGTGAATATACACTTAGACAACAAAATGGGTTAAAAAGCAACTTTGCCTGGACTTGCATCTGTGAGAGAGTCCATTACAAATATCACTTTAGTGTTCATGACCTCCTGCCATCTAATTACTCTTGTCACAATAACATGCTTTTAAGAACGCCTATACCCCTTCACCTAATGCATGGAGCCCCAAGGCAGCCATTTAATTACTAGGCGTTGCCATATACATTACTGAAGGGGCCGGGGCATATATCAAATGAAAAACTGTCCTTCACATTCTCACAAACATATTGATATATGGAATAAGAATATAATATTCAATAAAACAAGATAGCACAATGGGAATTAGGTGATCTAGCGAGCTTGGAAGTAACCAATGCGACCTACAGGCCTGGTAGATACATAGACAGGTGAGCTAATAAATGAGGAGAGAAAATATGTATGTACATGAGCTATATATATTGATAAGATATTGGCCTAGAGCATCTTTTATCATTGCTAGGCATGGTGCTATTGTTCAGGTTATTCCTCCTAGAAATGTATGAAAATATCAACTATGAACAACTGTATGTTACTATTCCCCTTGTCAAAGGGGTGTGTCCCTAGGCAATAATATATACATTACTAAAGGGGCTGGGGTATATATCAAATGAAAAAGTGTAGCCAGGTAACCTAGTAAATGGAGAGTAGAGTCAATATCTATGTACAATAGATAAGCTAGTGGCCTGGAGCGTCTTTTCTAATAGCTATGCATGGTGCCATTCCTGTTATTCCTCCTAGAAATTTATGAACATATCAACAACTCTATGTTACCATTCCACCTATCAAAGAGGTGTGTCCCTACAGAGCCAGCTCTAATTGGACAGTGTGAGACTGTTTTAGGACACGCCCCCAATACTCTCAGTCATCAATTTATTCATACATTTCTAGAAAAAATAACAGAGGAACGACAAAATATACATTTCTAAAAAAAAATGTTCCAGAATTGTTATAGTATGAAGAATACAAGTATTTACTAAAATAGTCATGTCAGGAGAGTTGACCGATCCCCTTTAAATTACACAGCAATAACTTCTCAGGTATTTAATATGAGACTACTGCTAGCAAATACTGTCATATACACCTATATGGTACCTGGTACCATGGTAGCCCTAACTAAATATTATGTCGCTGGAAGAGCAAGGTAATAGATATACACACATGCACATCAACTGATTTATCAGATGATGATTGTTTTATCACCTGCTGGATCCAAGCCAGACATGTCTGCTGGGAGGTTTGATAGCTGAGGGACAGAGACCAGTGTGAAGCAGCCATAGGAGCAATCCCGTAAATCTAGGAGCCCAAGCAGAGAGTGATACATCTGAAAACACTGTGCATTAACCATACTCCAGCCCCAACCCATGAACTCTCACTCTGCATGAATAATTTACCCTCTCTTATGCTAATGGGATCATGAAAGTCTCCCTACGTCTTTAATGCATCTATTCTCAGCTTTTAGTAACAGACCCCACCCGGGGAAAGGATCACAGAGTCCGCTCTAGTAGAACGAGCAGCACCAGGGGAGTATCAGTGATTATGTACATGGAACTGCACAAAAACAAGCTGCGTGGTAGTGGGTGCCTGAAGCAACCTCTCAGCAGAGGAAAGGGGGCCTAGGAGCCCTCCACACTATAGTCAAGTCTGCTTGCTTAGTGAGCTGGGACATGGAGGGGCAGGTTATGGCAAATTTCTGACATGGAAGTGATGCAAGAAAATTGCAAAGTAACTGCCTCTTCCTTCTCTGGAGCACAGGAAGTGGTTTTGTGTGGTTGACTGGGCGTTATATGACAATGACCAATTCCATAGTGACAAAGGGTTAAAAGAATACCTAAGAATGTGTAAAGGAAACCTGTCACATTGAACATGCAGTCCAATCTGCAAAAGGAGATGAGCAGATTGATATATAGTGGTGTAGGAAAATTCCTACTGAATTTAGGAGTAAAGGGAGTAGTATCAATCTGTGATGGTCAATCACTGAGTAAGCCTGGCCATACACATTAGATTTTAGACTGCTGAAGTGGTAGATTTTGGACTGTCTGCTGTTGGTTGGTCATACATAAACCTACAACAGTCTGTCCCAAACAGCCAATCATCAATTAAGGTTGGTCAGAACCAAAATCTATTGTGTTGGATTTTTTTCTACCGTCTGTCATCCATGATCTGTTGTGTGTGGGCTAGACTGACAGATCTGTTTGAGATTTTTGCATTGTGGGCACGTGTTTGTACTACTAGCACACATCCACAAAGTGTCCGTCGTTTCCTGTCTGCAGCACTTCATTAGCATTGAACGACTTTCATCTGTTAATTTTCCAAGAATCTGGAATAGTGGAACGGTCGTTGGAAAATTTGTAGTTGTTCATGTGTTTGGGACAGTTGGCTGTACGACCAACCAACCGCAGTTCATTTCAGACAAGCGATGGTAGTCTAATGTGTATCGCCAGCTTCAGACCACCCACTGGTCTCCTAAGTCCAGAAAGAGCAGGAATTAAAATGAAAAATTACAAGTATTGGGTATTTTCCCACAAAACAATATATCAATCTGCTCAGATTCATCTACTCTATAACATGCTTTTTGTAGACCCTTTTAGAATATTAAAACGTCTACAAGGTTTCTCAGGCTGCTCCTCGTGTTGCAAAAAGTGTAAATTATTTGAATATGTATTTTGAATCTACAAATGTTATGTTTGTATCTTTCAAAGACAATATGAATGTAAATATAACCATGGACACTATAGATATCCATAAATATTTTATGGGTGTGATAAAAAAAAAAAATACTATCATCCCACACCCCAAGGGAACCAATACAACATCGGACAAGTAAAATTCAACCTGTCCAATCTATGTTTAATCCAATGTCAGGCTTCATACAATGGTCTTTAAAGTCCCATGGACATAACTTAGGCCCGGTTCACACCTGCATTCGGGTTTCTGTTTGGGGAGTCCGCTTGGGGACCCCCTGAACGGAAACCTATAAGCATAAAAAAGCGGTTTACCTGGGAAACCCACGGACCCCATAGACTATAACGGGGTCCATGTGGTTTCCTCTCGGTTTCCACACAAAGCAAGCGGAGAGGAAAGTGCTGCAAACACTCTTACAACTGGTGGATTCTAGCAACATAATCCAGATGTAGCAGAGCTGATTCTGTCATTGCACGCTTTAGGGCTGTATAATAAATCATGCATTAACTTTAGGCTAAGGCAATTCATTACAGAAATGCAACCAAAAACCGCTGTGGAGAGAAAAAAAAATACAACAAAAACGCAGCAGAAAATACAATGCAAAAGACACTTGTATTTGTATTTTCATAGCATTTTTATATTTTGTGCTGCAGAAATTCTGCTGCAATTTTTTTTTTTTTTGCACCACCCCATATAAGCCTATAGGGAAAAAATGGCTCTCTCTGCTGGAATTTCCATGCTGCATTTTCCGCAACATGTGGCAATTTTTCTGCAATCTTATTCACTTTGCTAGGATTGTAAAACACTTCATTTTTGACACTTGTGTTTCAGCAGTGGCCAAAAACACTGTTTCCGCAACGTGTGGCCTTAGAGGGTCTACACTGATATAAAATGTAATGTGAAAACATTTTAGGATATATTAAATTGCAAGCTAGGTTGTGCTGTATTAGGCTAAGGACACGCGTAGTGAAACACAGCTAAAACATGCAACAGGAATAAAAATGCAGCACAAACACTTCTGTTTCTCACTGCATTTTTGCCATATAAGTCTATGGGAAAAATGTATTTTCACCAGTATACATGCTACGATTTTTCAAAAGCACACATGTTTTACAAAATGCTACAATTTTCTATTTTTTTTTTTTTTTTGCAATTAAACAAATTCTCATTCACTTTACTGGGACTGTAAAATGAAGTTGCATTTCCACAATGGCAAAACACTGCATTTCTGCAATGTGTGGTCTCAGCCTTAAAATGTTTTCTATGACTCAATTTGTCCTTGTATCTGGCACTCTTTGAACATCTCAGGTCCATTAACCTTTTAGTCAACGTATTAAAATATTCCCTATAAACAATTATATTAAATTGAATAAAAAAAAAAAAAAACAAAAAAACAAAACAATATAAATATGTAAAAAACAATTTAAAAATGTTTACAGCGAGACAATATAATAGTCATATTTTCTTCATCTGGTCTCAAGTATATAAACAGAGGCCGCCTCCAATAGGATTTCACTCTGTTGCCTATTCTCCTGTTATCTGCCGGCCATTTTCAGGGTCAATGGGCACTTTATTTTTAATTCCATTAGTCGACTCCCCTCCACCCAACTCACAACTTTTACAAACAAAACAAAGGAAAATGAGCCATTAAGAGGGAAATATCATGTTGAAATCTCATGTTAGCCTGATGACTATTCCCTGCCAGGCCGCATCCTTTGCATTCAGAGGAATTTAATAATCTCAAGTGATGAAAACGGCTTGTGAAAGTGTTGTGAGCAGGAACGCGGCGCTCCTGACCTGTGTCCATGGAGCTCAGAACTTCGTGGCGCGCAGAGCAAAAATCACTAGGCCAAAAACAGCTGGCTGACAAAGCTATGAAGCAGCAGGGAATGCGGCGGCTTTATTGTTTATCTTTTGTTTATGAGGCTACATTCAGCTTTAATTATACCTTTAAATTAAGGTCTAACAGGCGGCAAGAGAATTCTTCTTCCACAAAGAAAAAAAAGGGCTGAGAGCAAAAGGATCTGTGTTTTCACAACCCTGCGGTTTCCAAGTAACTTAACATATAGAATTAGAGAATGTTTCACTCCGCTCGCAGGATCTGCACTTATCTGAGCAATATTTCACTGATCAATATAGTCTGTTACAAAACACACAAAAACAATAAAGACAGGTGATTTCCATGGGAAGACTTTTATTAAAGGGTTTGTCTTAGGAAGAAAACCCTTGCACCCTATTCGGGCATATGGACATCATGGTAGTGTGTCCCCACTTAGAGCCCTGTTCTGGTAGACTTGAGCTGTTCTCACATTACATGGATGACCATGCGGCGACTGTCTCTTTAAGGCCGGTGCCCCATGTGGTGTAAACGCTGCGGTTTAGCTACGTAAAAAAATGCGGTGTTTTACAGTCACTGCAAATCCCACTACAGTCACTAGCGAATCCTATCCACACATTGTGGAAAAATTCACACAGCGAACAGGCTGCGCTTTCCGAAAATGTTGCGGTTTTGGCAATCGCAGCATGTCAATTATACCTACGGAAACGCCGGCGGTTTCCCTATACGTATAATTGAAGCAGAAAGATTTTCTGTGAAAAGCGCTGCGGGAAAAACTGCGATGCATTGTCGCCGTGGTTTTTCCCGCAGTGCTTTTTTGCTGTGGCCCGCTATGTGGGGCCTTAGCTTAAAAGGGAAGATAACCCTGTTCATATGCCCTTTTCATGAATATGGACATCATAAGACATATGTAAACCGAAGCTTTCTACTGTCTATTAGATTGCAGGTAAATGACTAAGCTAAGGAATATCAAGGCTATGGACTACTGGCGCATTGTTCAAGAGACGCAAGGAAGGTGCTCTATGCTGAGATACTGGGACCCATAACTGTTATTGAACAGGGGCCCTCAGCTGTCTGCCCCTGGGTGCACGGCAATGGCCTGTGGCAGACACATTCTGAAAGGCGTTATCTTTAATGAGACAAGAAACCAACTTCTAATCAGTCTTCACCTAAAATAAAAATCTCAGTGCAAATCTTTGCATCTTTCTCCTCAATATGGCCTCATACACACAGGTGATCACCAATATGGCCACTATTCCTGCTCTTATAAACACCTAAATTTCCCTGAATTCTGAATGAAAAAAATTGCAGAAATAAGTGGTTAGGAGAAGCATAACTGTATAGGAAAATTTGCTGTTCGTATTTCTGTAGAAGCTAGGTGCCAAATTGGTTGTCCCTTAAGAAAAAAATGGGAGTAGAGTAACATCTATAATGGAGAAGGTGCTGAATAGACTTTTAACAACTTGAAAAGATCTGTATTAAAGGGGTTATCTGGGACAATGATATTGATTGCTGCGGCCTTTTTTTCTACTTACCAATCACAGTGCCATACATAGTATAGTGGCTGTGTTTGGTATTGCAGCTCATCCCTATTCAATTGGGACTGAGCTGCAGCACTGCCTCCCTTAAAGCAGGAGTTGGAGCTCAATATATAGTATATAGCAGGGGTCAGCAACCTTCAGAACTCCAGCTGTTGGAAAACTACAACTCCCAGCATGTAAAATTGCTCTGCTGTTCTTGGAACTCCCATGGAAGTGAATGGAGCATGTTGGGAGTTGTAGTTTCACAGCAGCTGGAGTGCCAAAGGTTGCTGACCCCTAGTATATAGCATACATACTTTCGACAAGTGTCCAGAACCTATCCATAGATTCTGAAGGACTTACTTGAAGTATGTGTATCCTATTGGCATAGTTAGCCACATTTTGCATTACAAAGTGATCCCAGTTCCCTATATCTGTGCTATATGATATAATCATAGGTAGTGTAGAATAATATAGAAAAAAAAAAGGGTAAAAGATATGAAATGGAAGAGCCTACAGTCTAAATGTAATTGGTTTTCAGATAACTCAATGGCCGCAATGCTGCAATTTGCTAAAATTGGGCTAATTAATCAACCGCACTGTCTAAGCCTGTCCAAGGCTGCGGTCAATGGGTCATCTACCGCCATCTCATCACATTGCATATCGCTAGGTATGATAATTACAAAACTCTTACCCCAAGCTACAATCCTGCAAATATTATGGGCACATAAAAGAAAACATCACATTTTTTTATTGTGAAAACAGCTTTTCCATTGCACTTTTATGATGTTATTCATGCCTATGCAATAATATCTAACTAGCAAACAACAGCTTTATGCCTTCAGAAGCTTACACTTACATATGTCAATCTCCAGGTAGAACTGTAATGATTACCGTGCTTAAGCTTTGATTTACGGCAATGTGCAGAAATCCCTTTAAACATTCTGCTATGGATTGCTCAGGCCTGTGTTTCACAGATTTGTCTATTAAGGATGGCCAGCGACGTGGGATATAAACCTGACATGAAGGGGAATATTTAAAGTGGCAGTAATATATTATAAAAGTAGGTGTAAAAATACATAAACCTTTAAATGATGGGTTTTACGTGTCAGGCACTGGTGAGGATCTGGGAGTCTAGCATCCAAAAGTGTATATCCACACAACAAAAAGATTTAGAGCAATCATCAAAACATCACCAAAGAATGTCATATTGCAAGTTACAATGAAAACTGAAGTCTAATTTATTTTCCGTGGAGCAACACAGATTTTGTTCACAGTGTGAGATGGAACATATACAAAGAGACAGCTGTTTACACTTAAGTAACAGTGGAGGGTCCAGCAGTGAAGGGGTGTCTGCGATTCCAGGACTATGCAGTTGCTGTCCCAGCCTGTCTTGGAATTCAGTCTATGCCAAAATGGGGGTTTTCCTACTGCTGTGACATAGTTAACCCATTGAATGCCTTTATGGAGTAGCCCTCTTATATAGTAGCACCCATGTGGGAAAAATTGGATAAATGTTTGCATTTTTAGGATGAATGTAATATTGTACTTGGTTTATCAATGCGCATGGATAGTTAAAAAAGGAAGTAAACATTGGCTTCAAGTGAGGGTCAAGTCTTAGAGGCTGCCATCTGATCTATGAGTAGGATGGGTCTGGTTTATATAAAGATTAGGTGCTCTGTAGTATTTATTTATTATGCTTACTTATATAGCACCATCATATTCCACAGCGCTTTACAGACATTGACAGTCACTGTCCCATATAGGGCTCACAATCTACATTCCCTATCAGTATGTCTTTGGAGTGTGGGAGGAAACCAGAGTACCCGGAGGAAACCCACACAAACACGGGGAGAACATACAAACTCCTTGCAGATGTTGTCCTGGGCAGGATTCGAACCCAGGACTCCAGTGCTGCAAGGCTGCAGTGCTAACCACTGAGCCACCGTGCTGTAGTAGTAGTATACAATGCAGACTGTGTCAATGGAACTTATTGAAGTAGAGACCTGGCTTAGGCGGGCACCATATACATTCCCTATTGATTGAGTAAACCTGTTTTGGTTCCATGCTATGGGGCCCAACAACTAGAGGGGCTCATCTTCACGGCAAATGCTACAGTTACTGATAACTATGGATTATGAGAGACATGTTACTTTTTGCATTATTTCTGTGGTCATTATCCCTGTTCTATGACATCACTGCATAATTTCTGTGCCATATTGTTCCTTTGTAGATTATCCATGTACTATGACATCACTGTGTGCATTATCCCACTACTATGACATCACTGCGTGCATTATCTCACTATTATGACATCACTCTTTACATTATCTCACCATTGCGATATCACTGTGAGATTTATCCCTAAACTAATGTTCTAAACTTGTTTCTGAAGCTGGTCATAGTGGAGTGGGGCTCTATTCTAAGTTTTTCTATGGGGCTCTATGGTCACTTGATATGTCCCTGCTCAACAGTCAACACAAAGCTAATGTACAATAAAAGGGAATCAAACCCAAAGGTCATTCTACCCTTGTTTCCTACCAGAAATGGTAAAATGAGGCAAAAAAGCACTAGGTGCTCCTGTTCTGGGCTGATGGAGTGCGGTCATAAGATCCAGCACTAGTAGCAGAGCCCCATTGTAAATTTTGCAATGGACCTGTCCTCCTGTAGCTTCCCTATTGTACTCTGTTGCATATGAAATCATCTTCTTTCATTGCTGGAAATGCTCCAATAGGTTCATCATGTTCATTTCGGAGGAGGAGATACTGCACACTATGCATTCTGGATGCATGTACATGTGTATTTGTATACTTCTAATAAGATACACAGTCGGTACGAGGGAGTTTGGTCCCAGCCTGACAGTGGCAGCTGAGGTACTAATGATGGATGAAGGTTTGGGGCCTCTCACAGACAATTGACTGTAAGTGGAGCTTGTACATGGTTACAACAAATATTTAACCGAATAATAACACAAATAAAGAACTTGCAGCACTGGTGTGTGAATAATGTGCTGGAATCCGATGTGTGATCTGTGTGTGAACCCTCTGGGCAGTTCAGCAAAACCTGTTCCTGAGGGTAAAGAATTCCACTGCCTCCCTCCCCGATATCCCCACATCCATCATAAGGAATTCTTGCACAGAACTGCTAAGAGGGAACTTTACATCATCGATACAGTGTCTAATAGGGTACTGATACTGTTTATAATATAACAAGTATAATATGAAGAAATATAGTGCTTGTGCGGGATGGAGACAGAGTCACTTTTGGAAGGTGTAAAACTACAAGAAATCTAAAGTAACCTAAACATGTTCTTATGAATCTTTGGAAACTTCTGCTCTAATATCAATCTTGAAAGGAATGCTTTTGGATCTTATGCTCAGTGTCGAACCAGAGTAGCTGAGGATCCTCTAGAGGAGCCAGGCTCTGACAAAAATGATTTAGGTAGTAGATACCCAAATTTGAATGGAACTATAGTCTATTTCTTAGGGTTTGTTGAAGGGTAGGGTCCCCTGAATCATTTTATCTGGTGAGTCCAAGGAACCTCAATCTGACTTTGTTTATGCAAATCATCAAGAACCTTGAAAGGTGGTGGTCCAATGCTCCATAGCACAACGGTGGAAGAGGACCAAGCTGATTTATGGCAGGCTTCAGAGATAGCCACATAGTTATATAGGACTGTTAGTATGTTTTTAAGGAGAAAAATAAGCCATTAAAGTTCGCCTGGTCTGTAATAAGAAGACCTATAACAGCAGGATACATACTATAAAACCATCAAAACACATCCACTACACAGCATAAACTGCAAGCAGAGCAGAATGGACAGAGGTTCTGCTGTAGGTGACCTCCTTAGTCTCCTCACCAATTGAAACCTCACAGTTTGCTACTAAAATCCCATACATATGACGTGGAAGACAGAAGGTAGACTTTGCTGTCTGCCAGCCGTGCTCTTTCTACAACCTCAGGGCCTGGGATGTGGCACACAACACACTGATGGGAAGTTCCACACACAACCAGAATGTTCCAACTGAGGATTCCAAGCAGACGAGATGACTTTCAAAGTTCAGAGAGTCTTAACATACCACAGATAAGGCCAAGATGTACAGAAAGATACAACGCTACATAAAAAGGCCTTATATACAATCTATGAATGTGCCATGGAGTGCTCATACATGCCAAACCAAGCCTGGACAGAATCCAGGAGACAGGTAGCCAATAAAGTTACAAATTCCCCTGAAGTCAATATGACTATGGTCCACAAAAGTAATATACTTTTTAAATTAATTATTCATGGTTTTCAATATCTTTGCTTGCTGTCTGTCAGTAGGAGCCTTATTTGCTTATACAAACAGTGCTAGGCAAAAAGTTGGTGTGGAAGAAATGCTGCAAAGTAAGAATGCTTTCAGAAATAGAAGTGTTAATGTTTTATTTTTGTCAAATTAAGTGAATGAAGAAAAGAGAAATCTAAATCCCATCAATATTTGGCGTACGCGCCCTTTGGCGGAGGAGTCCTGGAAGTGATGATACGGCCCCCACATAGCCCTGATCTCAGCATCATCCAGTCTGTCTGGGATTACATGAAGAGACAGAAGGATTGCAGCAAGCCTACATCCACAAAAGATCTGTGCTTAGTTATCCAAGATGTCTGGAACAACCTCCCTGCCGAGTTCCTTCAAAAACTGTCTGCAAGTGTACCTCAAAGAAATGATGGAAGGCCAAGGGTGTTCACACCAAATATTAATGTGATTCAGATTTCTCTTTTCTTTATTGACTTAATAGTTTATTTTTGTTAATACAATTACCACTACTATTTCTGAATGCATTCTATTTTTCAGAGTTTTTCCACACCTGCCTAAAACATTTGCACAGTACTGAAAAGGATAGAAATCTGTGATGACCACAGAGGTGCCTGGCTTGTTACAGTATAGCCATCAGAGCTCTCTTGTAATAAATCACACACCTTTGTGGTCATCACATAACTGAATAGATTTTCATCCTCAGAATATAGGTTTCCATTCACTGACAACTAACAGATATTTTAAAAGTGCAAGAAATTAATATATAAAGTATATTAGAAATTTGTAAAACGTTTCATTATACAATGACTTTGGTGAAAATTAGTTACTATTTTTTGGTAAACTGATTGCTCCCTAAAAAAAAACATTCCTGGGGTCAGTGAACAGAACAATGGAGATTTCAATAATCCCCCCAGATCAGCTACCACAAGGGTACCCATATTTTACAACCATCATACAACAACTGTAGAAGTAACATAAACATATGATGTTGCAGTCTGGTAATTCTAGACATTCCACAACATATTGCAATTAAATAAAAATATGTCAGTGAATTATACACCCTCTTATTCAACCATCTATAATATCACGCCATTATAAAGCATAAGCCCACCATTACAAAATGAGTATGAGGACATAACAAATGTTACATATAAAAGGAGTCAACTGAAGCGTAATAAAATAAAGTAAAAAAAACTTAAAGCCAGCAGGAATAAATAGTACACCAACAATGAATGGTGATGAATAGTTGAATAGTACATGTTGCGTAATATATACACACATACCATAAAGGGGGGTCCTACCTTGTTCACTGCTGTTGTCCCCACTCTGTGACGCATGTCCACCACTGGAAGGTCCCGGCGTGCCTGCTGAATGCGTAGATACTGCGTCATCGTGGTCTCTCCATGAGGCAGGATTCTGATGAGGAAGATTTCCATGAACAGAAGAAATATAGACAAAATTATTGTAGTACATCAGGCACAGTACAGAATTTACAACTACCCCCCACATTGTAGAATATGTCTAGAACTATGAGGTCGTAATATACATCATTCTCAATATCCCACACTATTTATATCTGTTTCCCATTTGTTCAGGTGATGTTTGGGTAATTCTCCTGATCTGACTATGATTTTGCAGCTGGAGCAATAATCTTCACATTTTAGTGGTGATTACAAATTGATGGAAATCACAAAGACAGGACTCCTAGGAAAGACAGTGAGAGTCCTGAGTGCTCCTCCCACGCCCAGTGATTGACAGCTCTCTCTGTATCAATGTGTACACAGAGGATTGTCAATCACTTTGCATGGGAAGTATAATCAGGACTCTCACTGCCTCTACTAAGAGTCCTGTCAGGATTTACTCTCTATATAATCACAGAGCTCAGCTTATTTCCCTGTATTATATAAACATATATATCACAGAGCTCAGCTTATTTCCCTGTATTATATAAACCTATATATCACAGAGCTCAGCTGCTCTCCCTCTATTATATAAACCTATATATCACAACGCTCAGCTTCTCTCCACTATCATATAACCCTATATATCACAGAGCTCAGCTTCTCTCCCTCTATCATATAACCCTATATATCACAGAGCCACCTCCCCTCCTCTATCATATAACCCTATATACCACTGAGCTCAGCCTCTGTCTGTCTGTCCTATAAACCTATATATACAGGCTCAGCTTCTCTCCTCTATCATATAACCCTATATATCACAGAGCTCAGCTTCTCTCCTCTATCATATAACCCTATATATCACAGAGCTCAGCTGCTCTCCCTCTATTATATAAACCTATATATCACAACGCTCAGCTTCTCTCCACTATCATATAACCCTATATATCACAGAGCTCAGCTTCTCTCCTCTATCATATAACCCTATATATCACAGAGCTCAGCTTCTCTCCCTCTATCATATAACCCTATATATCACAGAGCTCAGCTTCTCTCCCTCTATCATATAAACCTATATATCACAGAGCTCAGCTTCTCTCCCTCTGTCATATAAACCTATATATCACAGAGCTCAGCTTGTCTCCCATTGTTATATAACCCTATATATCACAGAGCTCAGCTTCTCTCCTCTATCATATAAACCTATATATCACAGAGCTCAGCTTCTCTCCTCTATCATATAACCCTATATACCCACTGAGCTCAGCTTCCTCTATCATATAACCCTATATATCATAGAGCTCAGCTTCTCTCCTCTATCATATAATCCTATATATCACAGAGCTCAGCTTCTCTCCTCTATCATATAAACCTATATATCACAGAGCTCAGCTTCTCTCCTCTATCATATAAACCTATATATCACAGAGCTCAGCTTCTCTCCCTCTATCATATAAACCTATATATCACAGAGCTCAGCTTCTCTCCTCTATCATATAACCCTGTATATCACAGAGCTCAGCTACTCTCCTTCTATCATATAACCCTATATATCAGAGCTCAGCTACTCTCCTTCTATCATATAACCCTATATATCACAGAGCTCAGCTGCTCTCCTCTATCATATAACCCTATATATCACAGAGCTCAGCTTCTCTCCCTCTATCATATAAACCTATATATCACAGAGCTCAGCTTCTCTCCCTCTATCATATAAACCAATATTATATATCACAGAGCTCAGCTTGTCTCCCATTGTTATATAACCCTATATATCACAGAGCTCAGCTTCTCTCCTCTATCATATAACCCTATATATCACAGAGCTCAGCTTCTCTACCTCTATCATATAACCCTATATATCATAGAGCTCAGCTTCTCTCCCTCTATCATATAAACCTATATATCACAGAGCTCAGCTTCTCTCCCTCTGTCATATAAACCTATATATCACAGAGCTCAGCTTGTCTCCCATTGTTATATAACCCTATATATCACAGAGCTCAGCTTCTCTCCTCTATCATATAAACCTATATATCACAGAGCTCAGCTTGTCTCCCATTGTTATATAACCCTATATATCACAGAGCTCAGCTTCTCTCCTCTATCATATAAACCTATATATCACAGAGCTCAGCTTGTCTCCCATTGTTATATAACCCTATATATCACAGAGCTCAGCTTCTCTCCTCTATCATATAACCCTATATATCACAGAGCTCAGCTTCTCTCCTCTATCATATAAACCTATATATCACAGAGCTCAGCTTGTCTCCCATTGTTATATAACCCTATATATCACAGAGCTCAGCTTCTCTCCCTCTGTCATATAAACCTATATATTGCAGAGCTCCAGTTCATTCTTTAGCATCATAGTCATACATATATGTGACTAATAGTAGCAGAATTTTTATATACAGTTTTCGGTGGATTTAGGTTTTAAGCACATGTTACTCTAGATGTCCTTGTGTCCGGAGGGAGTTTAAGGGTTACGTTCTGTAGACTAGATAGATGCACCATGGCACCTTACAATTCTTTGTGCAGGCCATTTGTTGGATGGGCTAGCCAGATGGCAAACAGACTCCTCCTTTTCAACATATGACGTCATGCAGATATAGAAAGTAAAATAGATGCTATGTGCATAGTGACAGAAGGAATTCCACCTAACATTCAGACTATTATATATCACACACAAGAAGCATCATCCTTCTCTATAGAGCCTATAATAGTCAGGACATAGGTGTGAAATAACTGAGATCAGGCTGCAAATGCAATGCTAAACACAGATTATATAGAATCCAATCCACTAAACAGACATGGAAGTGTTATTATAGTAAATTGCTGGATCCCACTGTGTTAAGGGCCAATGTCCCCTGCTGATCGTATACACAATCACATGTAAGTCTATTGAAGTAACTGAGATGTGACAGAGCGAGCAGAAGTGTAAGAGAGTGTGACAGGAAAGGAAGAGACAGGAAAGAGGAAAGGAAACACAATTGAATCTACTGATAGTTACATTGTATGGGGGCGACACTAGTTCATATGATGAACGGATAAGAGAAAATGCTACAGCTGGACATAGACAGGAAGATGTCCCCCGTCTGGCCAGCTCGGTGGTAAAGGGACAACTCGTCACAATTTCAAGCGTTAATGACAAGTTTGCTTAGAATATATATTATTGTATAGCTAAAAAAAATTCTTAAATTCCGAAATTTTGAAAAATCATGAAATTCTGATCTTCTCCCCCAACAATCTGAAATTAGTAGCAATATCAGGAAATATTAGATTACTGCGTAGTTGAGGCTCAGAACAAACTTCCAGCATGGTTGGGAGATCTATAGTTACTGTATATACACATGAACGTCGTAATAGGTTTTTTTTTTTTTTTAACAACCATCACACGGCTGACTTAATATTTATTCATAGGAATGGGGGGCTATTCACATGACCAATATTTTGTTGGTTCTTTGTAGTGGACCGTCAAAATATAGGTCATGCTTTATTTTTGTCCGTTTTCACGGATCCCCCCCATACATTGTAGTGTATAAGGGATCTGTGATAATGGGCGCTCCTCGGGTGCAAAACGGCCATGAAAAATTTTTCACAGCCGTTTTAACACATGGTGGTGTGAATGTAGGCTAAGTGAATGTAAGCCTGTCTATCCTATCCTAAGATAAAATGGTTAATAATGTAAGGGAAGACTAGTTGGACCATGTGGTCTTTTCTGCTGTCAATCTTTTATGTTTTTATGTATTTGAGAAATATTACAGGATATATTGATGCCATACATTTTATGCCAACAACAAACTGACACACTAACCCTATATGCATCTGAAAGGGCAACTAAATGTAGAGATATTCTGATAAGCGTTATAAGGCTTTGTTCATATTACATTCATGGTCTATGCTAAACAGAACAGACACATGACAGAATGGAATCTGTAATCTATAGAAACAAGTATATCACATGGTATGCATATTTTTACTTGTATCATTGTATGGAATAAGATAGTCGCTAAGCTATGCTAACTTTGTTGGCCAGATGGAGGCCAAATCAACATATATTTTTCTGAAAACTACTTTCAGTTCCTACCCGTCCTAAAATGACTCAAAAACAAAGTTATACCATATATTTTAATGTATATAGTAACTATAAAACCCTTTCCTTGGCGCACTCTATAGATGTGTCTACCATAACAAGCTGGCTAGCAAGGTGGAAGCATTCCTAAAACACGTGGAACAGCTGCCTTACTTGTCACCTGCTAATAACCCCCTCTAATTAATACCCTGTAACACCCAGCGTCCCACCTCCCACCCAGTGTGAATGCAATCCTACACTCTCCTAATAATACCGCCAAACAGGCCACAAAGCTCCATGACAAGAATGGCATCTGCTCTTGGAAAATGAAGGTAAATTATTACACTAGTGACAACACAGGATTTATATTGGAACATACTCTCATAGACACGTATACCCAGGAAAGTAGCCGCACCAAGTATAAAAGCACCCACACCTAAACATACAACATACAATGTAAGGTTAGGCATCATTTTTCAAGACCTGCATTTTAATGGGAAAGGTTCTTTAGGATTCTATGTAATTTTTTATTTCAAGCAAGTTTTAGGTTACAAATCTATCTGAGACCTTAGTTTATATATTTCTAGAGTGGAATGTAGTGCAGCGAGTGATTCTACTGTAGATTGTTGTGTAGCACCTATTCAACACTATGTAATTCAGTAGCAAAACATAAACTAAGCAACGTAAAACCAACAAAAAGGTGCAAAAGATTTCTCAGATAAACATTCCAAATGCATGAGAAATATCTGTGCAAGGAGAGGCGTCGTCTTAAGATTCTTTTTTTTGCACTTTCACTTTTGGTCAATATGAAAAATCTGTATTGGATCTGAGCAACAATCAGCAGTTAGAATAACATTTAGTACCTTTAGGTTAAGGCCCCACATAGCAGGCCACAGCAAAAAAGCACTGCGGGAACAACTGCAGCAGAAACGCAAGGACTGTAAAACACTGCAGTTTTTGCCAAACCACAACGTTTACACCATGTGCGGCCCCCGGCCTTAGGCTGGAGATATACTGTACTTGAGGGCTGATTTATCAAATCCAGTGTCTTCCACAATATTTTTTGATAATCCCTGCCCTGATGGAGTTTGCATCTAATTTTTCATGGATCCTGCATACATTTGAGTGTATGTAGGGTTCCGTGAAAATCGACAAAAATAGGACATGACCTTTATTTTTATGATCCATTACAATGTACAACATAACGGTCATATAAATAGCCCTCATTCACTAACATTGAATTTAATGCTACCAAAAAAAAAAAAAAAAAGGACGTCATACAACTATTAATAGGAATATAGGAATAGATTGGAGGCCTTGGATTGGGGCCTCCAATCTATTCCTGTGACCAGCATCCTAGCCGACCCAGCAGTAATAGTCATTTAAGCTCACCAGCCCTATCACCTGGGAATTAGCATATCTTGGACTCCATCGCAGCATGTTGTCATCAGTAAATGATCCTTTGCACACTATATACTTTTAAGTGCCTGATGAAGGGCACACGCCCAAATGTTGCATTAATAAAAATAAAGTAGAGCATTCGATTGGAGTGCGGTTCCATCTCTTCTTTGTATACAATTGTCCAGTAGGGAGGTGGCCAGCCCTACACAGAACAAGCACCCAAAAATCTTTCTACTACCTGAGTGCTGCCTTGACATAATTTGGCAATTGAAAGTTCTTGCACACAACAGTGACGTTTTTTGATGGATCTAATGTCTGTTAAAAACGGACATTAATATCCGTTTTTGACATCCATTTTACATCAGTTCCATTCCATTTTTGATGGTCCAGTGTCTTCAGTTTTGCCTTAGCCTAAGGTCCCATGTAGCGGGTCGCAGAAAAAAAGCACTGCGGGAAAATACGTGGCAGAAATGCATTGCAGTTTTTCCTGCAGTTCTTTTCACAGAAAGTCCACAGAGTTTTCCTCTGCAGACTTTCTGCTTCATTTATACCTATAGGGAAACCACCAACGTTTCTGTAGGTATAATTGACATGTTGCGATATCCAGAAATGCAACAATTTAGGAAATCGCAACATTTCCACTGCGTGTATTTTTCTGTGATGTGTGGATGGGTTTCTTTGCAGAGACTGTAAAATGCCACGGTCTTTGCTGTGGTGTTTCTGCCAGGTGGGTCCCCGGCCTTATTTACACAAGCATCAAAAATGGCCATGTGACGGCGGTTTTTGTAACACCTTCAGACAGCCATTTTTAGAACACATTTGGATAATCATACGCCAGTCTTAATAAAGGCCCTGACTGGCACAGGACAAGACTGATATGTAAAGAGGCTCCGATCTCCTCATATATCAGTCTGAATGGAGATCTACGCCAGTTAGGACATGTTCTACTTCTGACCA
The DNA here is from genome assembly GCA_947044405.1 of Leptodactylus fallax. Classification (NCBI taxonomy): domain Eukaryota; kingdom Metazoa; phylum Chordata; class Amphibia; order Anura; family Leptodactylidae; genus Leptodactylus; species Leptodactylus fallax. The sequence goes on along the minus strand of CAMRHE010000130.1, from coordinate 509,220 downwards.
TTTTGTAGGGATCCCTCATAAATTCAAGTCCATGAAGGATCTGCGAAAACAAATGGTTCAATAATGCAAAATGACCATTAAAAAAAAACAGGCAGTTTGTCCATTTTTTTAGTGTTCATGTGAATGTAGCCTTTGAGTATATGCACATTTTCCATCCAGATTTTGCAGGTAAAATATTAAGGAGCCAGAAAAATAGAGATTTTACTAAATGTTATTCACAAGCTGCTGAAAACTTCATTGCAAAAACTGACAAATTCTAAATCGCAGCATGTCAATTAAAGTTGCAAATTTTGTGCCCGAGGATTTTACCCTTTGCAATTAAAACGTTTCGCTGTGAATTTACATCCCATGTGGACATACACTTATAACCGCAATGTAATCAATTTCAATATATTGACTACCTATTGGATATGTATCACATTGATCACAGCATCTATCAGGTGCTTCAATACTACTCTTAGTTGATAGTGATCACTACAATCCTAGCACTGGCCAACATTGCAATGGGCACTGACCAGCGTTATATAAAATGGTGACAGCTATAAAAAACATTGGGATACAAATGTAGTAAAATCTGCAAAATGCATGGCTACATGTAGAATCAAAATAGCAGGAAATAGAGAGTGACCCATCAATACACAGGAAGAACAAAGAAGGCCAGGTCTTCTATATACAAAACAATGGGGGTGGGGTGGTCATAATGTAAACCCATAAAATAGGAGCCACAATGGACAGATAAAGGACATCCTTTTTATATACAGTGGAAGGTCATGCATGTCAAACACCAACACACATAAAGGTATGTAAGATAAATTCATAGATAGATAGATAGATAGATAGATAGATAGATAGATAGAATAGAAAGATAGATATTTCCCTTGTATACAAATATATAAATATGCATGCTCACAAGAGGTAGTAAGCAGCTTACAGATATGTAAACGTGTAGGCAGGCAGCACATGGTTTAATAATTTAAGATACAAATGTGTATTTCCTTCTCCAATCTAATTGTATTAAACAGAAGAGTTTCCAGGTGAAAAGCTGAGAATATTGAGCAGCCCAATACAAAGCGGATGAAAAAGACATCCAAGAAGCAAGGTCCCCTGGGAAGGCATTTTCTATTTGCCGGGCCGCAGCCCCGCAGCTGATAATGCAAGTTGTAATTAATATAAAAGCAGGAGACAATATGGGAAGAGCTTGTACTTGCACAGCCACAAGAGATCTCTCTGCCTAGAATGTGTTTCTCATTTACACACCAGCCTGCCCCGCAAAACACTACTTTATCAGAACACTCTCCCTGGGAAGGTTAAAAATTGATTTAGTAACATCATTGGATATTGCTAAACCTACAGCGGTGCATGATAGCTACACAATGAGTTTCTTGTTTGTTTTTTTTTTATTAAACTCGAAAGGGAATCGGTAACATTGAGAAAATGTAAAAAATATAATATACTACTAAGCTAAATAAACAGTATAATAAATTATATAATTTACTAGAATATCAACATATAACATACTATAAATAATATACAGTAACATAAGCTTATAATATATTATAATATACTATAATACAAACATATATGTTTATATAAAATATAATATAATCTATAATATACTATAAATATATCAAGGATCTAAATAACAAATTGGTACAAAGAGCATACTGTTAGGCCATATTCACACGTCCGCGTTTTGACCCTGCTTATTTGCGGGTCATGTGCTGTCCATGGTTGATTCGTTTTTCACATGTGTGAAAAACAAAAACTATTTTTCCCTTTTCATTTGCTATACTTTTTATGTCTCTGGGTCACTGGAAAATGGATGACATATGGATGCCATCCGATTTCTTCATGGACCCATAGACCTGCATTGATGTGATACCTTCGCATCAGTGAAAAAAAAAAAAAAACATGCTTTAATTTTCTTTATTTTTAAGGCCCATGGTCCATGAAAAAAGAGGAATGTCTAAATAAATACATATAGTCTTGAATGGGTCAGTGTTATAGATGTGAAAAAAACAGAATGCTGAAGATAAGCAGATTTGTGCATGGAGACTTATTGCTATCTTAAGGTCCATTTATATAGGATGATGATCGCCCAAACAAATGTTTGTACCCGATCATTGCCCCATAGTAAACACGTCCAATTGCATCTTTTATGAACATAACAAAAGGGACCATGCAGTGTCACCATATTGTGCATAATACTTCATACGCAACCTTATTTTCTACAGTGCTTATGTATAATGGAGCAGGTACTGCATTTCAGCCAATCTGGGCTCGGCCAGCACAAAGTCTATGGACATAGAGAAGCTACATTCACAAGACAGTGAATACTGGCTGTGTAACGTCTGTTTTTTTTGTCACGGACCGTCAAAATATAAGTCATGTCCTATTTTTTGGTAGTTTTCACGCATCCCTCCATACACTGAAATGTAGGAGGGATCCGTGAAAACAGCTGCCCCTCAGGTGCAAGACGCCCGTGAAAAATGGACATTTTTCACAGCCATTTTGCACCTCTTTCGTGTAAATCACTAGCCTAAGACTGGCTGGAGTCATCAGGACAGAATAGTGCAGACATGGGCGCTTCCTGCTCTAAATGTCTGTCATGTATCATGTGATACTTTCCTGTTATACTATGTTACATAGTTATGATTTGCATGTGTTGTTATCAGGAGCTGATGTACACTGTGGGTTTAATGCTTGTATGAACTAGTACTACTATATACGTCCACATGACCATATTATGGGTTTGTGTTGCACTACTATAGGCCCATTCTGTGTACACATTATATGGAATCAGTAAGAAACCAAAGATGAGACATGTTTGATCCCATGGCATATTAGAGATAGATGCTCATGGAGGTGCCATATATTGACAGCACCTACAGTTCTGTAAATAGGAATTCCACGTGTTGCACACGCCTTTGCCTTGTGCAAAAGGCCTTATATAGTAGTTGTGCTGGACCTTTGACCCCCGGTTTCATAACAATAACTCACAGAGATGTTATAATCAATGAAGTTTTTTTAGTACTTCCTGTAGTGTAGTATATAATGTTAGGTTAGTTTTGTGTACATGCAAGTAGTCTACAGACACACAAATCATGAACAGCAATGCCAGACACAGACAATGGCGGCTTGTTTTTCATGACATGCCAATGCTATACATTGTATGTGAACAAATCATCCTATCCCTCATATGTACAGGCTAATTGACATCAGATGCACCAGCACAAGAACCATCTCACGGGCCGCACAGTCCTCATCTACTGCACTCAGTATGATTCCAGTTACATATGGTTATATCATGTCTATCTATCCATCTCATATCTATCCATTTATCTATCCATATCATATCTATCTATCGCATAGCTATCTATCTGTCGGCTACACAGCAACTTTTGGCACACAACATAAAAACTGACAAGCTGCAGATTGAAAACCCACACTGCAAATCTATTTGTGCTGCTGTTTTTTTGCAGCATCACCCACTTTGCTGCTACTGTACATCATAGCGAATTAGGTGCCAACAAGTCTGCCATGGGTATTCTGCTGCGGGTATGTCCAGCCTAAAGTGGTATGAGCAAAAATTATAGTTACACCATTAAAATTAGGCTTTATCCACATTAGAGTGAAATAGAACTGAAATGTTCTATGTTTGTCCATTTTGACAGCCACACAGCTCCCTTTAAAGTCAATGGGTCTGTTTATAATGGCCGCCTACTTGGATTTGCATCCGAGTGACAGCTGTTAGAAATGGATCAGTGGGCTGTGTAAAAAAAAAAAAAACAAGACCAATGACATTAATCTGTATTTTTTTTTTTACAGGCTTTTAAAAACTATTGCAAAATGGATGACATTCAACTGTCAAAAATGGACAAACAAACATGAAATGGATGTAAAGCAAATGCACATACTGTTAACAATGAATGGATTTGTCCGTTTTTCATGGTCAAGTAATAGACAGGGTGAATACAGTCTTAGGTTAGATACACACAAAAGTGGTGCAAAACAGCTGTGAAATACATCTATTTTTCATGGCCGTCTTGCACCCAAGGGGCACCTGTTTTCACGGATCCTCCATATATCAGTGTATAGAGGGATCCGTGAAAATGGATGAAAATAGGACATGACCTATATTTTGACGGTCCATGATAACGGACCATCAAAATAACGGTCACAAGAATATCCCCCAATCACTAAAATTTAAATAATGCTGCCGTGTGATGTCCATTAAAATACAGTTTTCACTGTCATCTGAATGTAGCCTTACCCTACATACTGGAAAGGACATGACCACGTTACTACTCTGTAAATCTCTGAGTTGCCCTTTCAGGTCTATAGGGTCCTTCTGTTCCATGATATCACTCTAATTTCACATGGGATGGCCAGCTATCAGTATGATCATTATGATAGCTGCCACATGTATCATACTTCAGACTAGTCGATGGCACTCCGCATATACCGTATATTTCGGAAATTGAGTTATAAGGCAATAGGTCATCTTCATAATTTACTGCCATTGCGCAAGATCTTTCCTGCACCATCAACCATCTTTATAAAGTTCTCGGGACACAAAGATGAAAGACCTCCCATGCCACAAACCTGAATAACATAACTAGCATGTGTACACTTCACAGCAGTCAGCCTGGAGCAAACACCCAGAAATTCCTGGCAAGTCCAGTTCTGTGCTCGTGCAAGCAACCTACTACAAGCTGACTTTATACAGGCCGCTGCTCAAGTGCGGAGCATATGAAGACAACCTCATGCGCTCCTGGAATTATTTACATTCCTCCCCTAAACAAATCTCCAACAGGTCCTGGATTGTGCTAATGAATTAATGTCCAAAACCACAGCCCCTGGAAGCATGGCAAATGTGACTGTGTGCTCACGTAGAAGCAGCACTACTAAACCACTTTTCTATATTTTAGCCATCTTTAACCAGCTCTTTGAAAACTACAACCCCCAGCATGCTAGGCGTTTTTCATGTCTGCCTATATGCTGTGGTCTTTCAACCTTGCGGCAAAGTCTTCATGCATTAGAGTATGCTCACATAGGGTAGGTACTGTGTGGCCGATTTATCATAAGGGAATTTTTTTGTGCTGGCTTATTTTTTGCGACAAATTCATCAACACTTCTCATGCCGATTCATAAATTTGTCACAATTCCCTAGCATACAACTAACAAAAAAATTTGGCGGAGTGTATGAAAAAGTTGCAAAAAATGCGACGCAATTCGGACGCAAATGGAATAATAATTCAGTCTCTGTAAGTTGGAGTCATTTTTGTGACTAAAATGCCATACATGTGAATGGGGATGCTTGTGCAGCATGTGTATGGATTTTTGTCCCCATGTACATGAATGGAACTGACAGAAATTTCGGCAATAAATCTGCCACATGTGAACATACTCTTAACATATACATGTTCAGTTGCAGTTTCCAGATATGGTAAAAGCATGGTTATGGCTTATGCCACTTTTGAACCAGGCTGAAATTTCTCAGTATCTGAAGTTATGACTACTATGCTTAGTGATGTATAGGTGTCGAAATCAATATATATACCAAATATCTGCATAATATATGTATTATTTTGTAGCCTGGGACCTTTGAACTTGAGACATTCCTGCAGATGAGGCATCAGGGAGGGGAGTCACGAAGGGAACATTGTTGGGGAGGTACAATAAGATAAGGGATGACTGCAAAGAAGAAACAGGAAAGGGAGGGAGGACTCATTTTCAATGGCCAAACTGGACTTTAGGAGGAAAATAGAAAGTGAATGTTTATTAGATCATCTCTTGGTACAAATACTGGAATATTAGAATATGCCGAATTAAAGGAGATAACAAGGACGTCATTAAAACTTCTATTAAAGATATATGTAACATGTCTTGTACATCAGATTACAATAAATCTATCTTTGTTGCCTATAGCAACCAATCACTGCGCAGCTTTTGTTTTTCAAGAGTAGAATATGATATGAAAGGTGCACTGTGATTGGTTGATACAGGCATCAAATACAACTATAGATATAACCTGTGCTCTCAGGATTTGTTATACTGGGAGTTCAAAGACATCGGGCTTCAAGATTGTAAGGTTGTAACCAATCAGAGTCTAGCTTTCATTTTTCCATAGCAGTTTTGAAACTGTAAACTGGTTGCTAAGGGCAACTGCTAGTGCAGACAACTGCCCAGAGCAACCTATCAGATCATTTCTTTCATTTCCAAGCCTGATGTGGAAAAATAAAAGATGGAATGTGAATGGTTGCTATGGACAACAATATCATTTCTCCCACACTAGTTTTTATTATGCATGCAATCTTCTGTGGATCCCACTTACCTACATCTACTTTAAGGGTATGTTCACACATGGCATTTTTTTTGCTGTGAACGTTCCCTGCCATGACCATCTATGGACCCATTGGGGCAGATTTATTAAGTCCCTACGACACTTTTTTGGCATAAAAATGTCACAATCCTCAGGTCTTCTACTTTTTAAATTCTATTGTGACAAAATGGTTGCAAGTGTCATTTTGACGCTGCACTTGCCTCTTTCCATAAAGGGAGCATGTTGAGGACATACTGTACAGTAGGTGACTGTCAGATTTATCATCATTTACGCCAGTTTTCTGGTCTTGATATATCCCCGTTGACCAGTGGCTTTACTGATGGTCTTTTGTGTAATATTGCACTGTTTTTGGGTATCAGAATAGTATAAAATATATTTTTTCTAGGAATTAATAGGAATAATAATTTCCAGCTGTTTACTTCCATATTTAGGCCATTTTGTCCTCCACAATGTGGTGTGGACCAAGGATGGCCATGATTTTACACATATGTATGTCCACCAATAAAATTGGCAAGTCTCATATACTATAGTAGTCCAAAATATTTTTTGTATTATTTTACCTCCAGCAAAATACAGAGCGTTAGTGCTAGGGTGCAGGATCGTGCACACTATAGCCATTGCACAAAAGTCCCATGATACTCTACCTGCCAGAGGCTAAGCATTATGGCCAGTTTAGTTGGGTTGATATAGAACTTTACCTATAACTATTTTATAATAAATATGACCTAAGAATAGAAATATATCAAATTTAACATTCTTTTACAAAAAGGGGTCATACATGAAAATTGCATTTTGAACTACACATTTGTTTCCACAGATTGAGGCCTCCTTCACACAACCATAGAGGTTTTTAGTGTCCAGAAACACTGATCTGCAAAAAACATGACCGCATGTCATCAGCAGTAACGGATCTACAAAAAGACCTGTATTATCCTGTAAATAGACTTCTCCCCTGCATCCCCCATACTCTGGAACTCATTACTAAGACACATAAGACAATCACAATCACAATCACAAGCTTCAAGAAGGCCCTGAAGACTCACCTATTCAGGAAGGCCTACAACCTCCAATAACACTACTGTCACCACACCACCATCTGTACAGCCTCTACCCTCACCTTCTATCTCTATCCCTCTTCCCTCATAGATTGTAAGCCCTTGCGGGCAGGGCCCTCTATCCCACTGTGCCAGTTGGTCACTGTTAGTATTATCTGTTTTGTATATCTTGTGTACCGTATGTTAACCCTCAAAATGTAAAGCACCATGGAATTAATGGTGCTATATAAACAATAATAATAATAAATAGGACATGCTTCATAATTTGTGTTCCTTGTATATGGCATGGACACATGGCTGCAAAAAATGCGGTTGTGTGTCTGGACCCATAGAAATACATGCGTCCGTACTTTGATCCGCAACTGTACAAAAGTACAGTCAAGTGAAGGAAGCCTAAATAAAGAACGAAAGAGAGAGATAGAAAGAGCTACATGGCTCTTTATATACATTTCAAGATTTGGTCTGAATGCCTGTATACCAGGTCTAGCCTGTTGGTCTGAAGAGCTATATACCAGGTATATTCTGTTGGTGTGAAGGCCTAAATACATATACATAGCTGGACTATATACGTCTTAATATTGAAAATGCCTATTCAATCTTCACCAAAAAGTCACAAAAATTATATAAAAACTCCAGCACAATGTAAGTAAATTAGAAACATCCCAAAACAATAAATCCAAGCATATGAATTATCTAAACCATAATCAACAATAAACTTTTGCCAAGGTTGTCAATGAAAAGTGCAAGGAAACTCTGATAATGCATTACACAATACGGCTAAGTGTATGATGTAGATAATATCAATAGGGAAACTTTCTGACATGAACTAAAATTGGGATATATAAAGTGATGCTACAATGTATAAGTGTATGGTACTGTAACATGCTGAAATGAAGCCTTTCTACTTGGATTACTCTTGCAAGTAATCCCGGCCCTAATATATCACTGTTATGAGAGGTTAATATATTTTATATCTACTGTAATGAAGTATTACCTTAATAGGGTTTAATAAATGGCCTCTTGTTATAAATTTATTATGATAGGTATTACTTGAAAAGCAAGCACAATGTAACGCTCAATATAAAGATTACACCATATACCTCAGAAAAGGTCACTGCAAGGTAATAACTATCAATGAGCCTTAGAATATATATACAGACAGGGGCTTGTGCCATGTTAGGCCTCAGTCAATGGCAGCGGAGTTCACATGTGGTGGGAGGTATGTCTGTGTTATGTCTTATACAATTTTTATGTTGGTACGATCATTTCAACGACAGGCCACCATCGTGCATCCTACGCATAAGTAAACATGACGTATTCTTCACTTACGGCCATTTTTTTTATTTGTATAAGACAAATCTTCACTCTTTTTCCAGTCAAAAAAAAAAATATGATGCCCATTTTTAATACACCCCCCCCCCCTATATTTTTACAGGTGCCATTATAACACCAAATACTTTCCAGAATCTCAACAACATGAATTACAGTCTATTGATGCGAAAGGGAAAAAAAAAGTTCTATTTATATTATTAAAGAGGTTCCAAAAGTTTATACTTGAGAAAAAAAAGCAAATTATAAAGCACAGGGTGTAATATTAGATTAATGTGGCTTAATAATGTGTTCTTGTTCTTTTTAAACTATTATGTAAACTTTGAGGATTTTTGGACTGTAAACTATGAGGATTTTTATGGCCACCATTTTGCACCTGAATAAACTTGTCTGACAGTACCAAACACACAGAGACAATGCCCATACAGGGAGGAGGTAAGGGGGGCATGCAGCCCATAGTAACTACAGTCTGAGCCTACTGGGAGGCAGGGTAAGGCCCTCAAGTGTTCGGAGCTGTGCAGTGGCACCACATCATGTAAATAGGGAGACAGAAAAACAGAGTCCTTACAAATTAGCTGACTGCACTAGGCTTTTGGTTCTTTGACCTACATCAGCATGTGATCTATGGCTTATTACTCATAGGATTTTTACAAATTATGACAATAATAATATTTATTGCAAGTTTATGCACATACACGGATCTGATGGAGAATTTAGGGAGGTAGGAAGCTTTTAAAGTATCCTCGTAGGTGAGCTTAGGGCGATAGTGATGAGGGGAAAACCACAAAAATGTCCAAAATTTATTAAGCTTTTTTTCTTGTTTGTTAGCGGCATTTATTATTATCCTACATCCACAATGTATGTATTTTTACATGCAAAAAAATTGGGGAAATGCTATAATCTATCCAACATTTTTTTTTTAAAGCATGCTTTAAAATCACCTTAATACAATTTACTTCCTTTCACTCAAAACTCAAAGCTGTTATTTTCTAAAAATCATACAAGAAAATAAATACCCTGCATAAGCCGGACAAATATTGACTAGTGGGATTGCTTGGCCCCTATGCATTTGGCCCTTATGCATCAATAGTTGGTGGTGTAATAAGGCATTTACATCATACATATGTCTGTGGTCTACAACAAGATATTGGGTTTACAAATTATAACTATAATCTATTTATACACAAAAATATTCAACTGCAGTAAAATATTAAGTCCTCGGTGTAAGCCAGACTCACACAAGTGGACAAATTCCCTTACACTGTTAAGTAAAGTTAAAAGAACTTTATACAGGCATGCAAATAATAAGAATAAAAAAAAGAGAAATTACAGAAAAAATTTATGTCACTTTTTACGGTTATACTGTATGTTTTTGTAGTGACCTCAAGTGATTCGGAAGCAAATGCAACTACTAGAAAAGGGGAGTGTTGCTCTAATAAGGTGAGTGGAGGCAAAAATGGACATAAAGTAAAAAAAATGATAAAATGTGAAGAATTAAATTTTTCTTTCAAACAGTTTTTTTTTTTTAAGTTTCTTTCATAGGGAGCACAACTCTTATATCATAATGGTTTGTATGAGTACACCTGTAGCTGTCAGAAATAGAGGGCTTTTTCATATATTAATATAGTTAATTCATTTAATTTTTTTTTACTTTCTTATTCGCAGATGCAAACTTAAGACAAGATTAGTTACAAAACTTTCTCCCAAAAATTGGTAATGGATGAAAAGCCAATTTACTCACAAGAGTAAATATGTCATGTCATTAAGACCCTGACTCCTTTTGGAATTTAATATCATCTTCACACTATTACATTGTACATGCCCAGACCAAATCGCCTGAGCCCCCTGTGGACTCGGGGCTACTGTACAAACCACAGGCCTTGTTTTTTTTTAACTTTATGTTACTATCATTTAATAATTTTGGAGAATTGAAGGTCCCCTGTTATCTATATAAATGATCAGGTCTTGCTGACCTCAGTTTACCTCCAAGAAGGAACACATAGCATCATCAGAGTAAAGCCATTTCACAATGACAAGTGAGAGGCCAGAATTTTCCCATGATAATATAACATACTACACTTCATAAGAGATGCAACAAAAAGCATTAAAAAAATATTTAGGGAAAGGCAAAAAATCTACAGCAATTTTCTTAATTGCAACTTCAACCCAAAACACAATTCAAAAAATTTCTACATATTAACCAATAATTGCATTGCTCACCAGAGCAAATTCACCTTTTCTGACCGCCGCACCCAGGGCAAACCTGACACAGCAGAAAACTGACATAAACTGTATAAACACCTATCAGCTTTGTAAAAAGGAGAATGATGATTGCAATATAAGAAGTATAATGGAATAAAATAGACTCCTGCAACCTGTAGCTGTCTGTTGTGGGACTGCAAGTCTCAGCACTCTATGCCAGGGTAAGCCTGGCAGAGCATAGTAGGACTTGTAGTGAACTCGGGTTAGGCTTTGACTGTGTCATTTTTGTGAAACAAGGCATTTGCATGAGAGTATATGAAGCAGAACAGTGCAAGGTATGCGGATTAGATAAATACTGTGCATTTCAAGTCATTGTGACTCGAACCATAAAGAAGAAAGTGCCTGATGTGTAGCATTCAAAGAGCTTGAAAATAAAAGAAAATATAAAAAAGAAAAAATAACTTCAACAGAGCATTGAACTGGAGCAATATCATAAAAAAAACATTAAATATTTTAAAAATGATGGAAAAATAATTCTACGTAACACGGAGAAGCTTCACGCTTGGAAGACATCAGTTATTTCAGCAATCAATTTTGCATGTTAATCCCTTTCTTAAATATTTGATACTTGGTGAAGAGGTTTAAGTTACCACTTTCTTTAAAATACATTGTTTTAAAGGCAATTAATACGGTAACAGATTCAATGAAGACTCAGACAGTGACTGAATGGCTAAATAAGGCCTGAAGAGACCAAAAGTGGATATATGACTGGCATCAGTGGAGAGCTTCACCAAATAATTGTGAATATGTGTGAACAAGTGACTAAAATTGTTATTTGGGTCCAATAATAACTACTTATGTGTTACCATGACTGACAACAATTATACTTTATAACATGACTACAACTGGGACATGTTAGGCCGTATATGAATATGCTAGTAGAAGAACATACAGCTATCTCTCTATTTGCAGATGTCCGTAGTCCCCTGACCAATGCTTACATGGCGTTTACCTCTATAAGTTTATATATGTTTTTCAAAAAGCCCTTACGTTTTATTATCAGTTGCCTGTTTCCAGTAAACCACCTATATATTAGGTGCTATGTGGTGTAAAGATTTTACCCAACTCAGTATGGTCTGTTACTGGGCACATCATTAAGGAGAAGCTTCACTAATCACATAAATGTATTAGGGGGAGCCGCAGTATGGTGATTAATGAAGACATAGGCACTGGGAAAGGCAGCGTTCACACTAATAATACTGATGGAGCGGCTGATAATTTATAACCGTAAAATGGACAGTTCTTATATGTAACCATCATGACATTAAGAATAATCAGAAAGATTATTTTAAAAAATAAATACACTTTGAATGTACAATACTGAAAAAAATCCTAAATTTTGCAGCTATTACTAAACCCTAATATTTACTAGAACAAGATGGGTCATTTCGGGTTCTCTGATCTCAGGCAATAATATTATATAAAATATACATGACAACAAAAAAAATGTAATTATATTTTTGACAAATTTTCTCTATAGAAATATTTTTTGTCTTAAATTTTTGAAAAAAAAAAAAATTAATAAATTATTTTTATTCCCCCCCACATATTATTGACTAAAAATTTATCTCTGTACAAAACTATTAGGGTAAATAAATATTTATAGAACCAAGTGATTACATGTCGAATATGTAGTCAGAGAAGCCGGAACCGAATTTGATCATTTTCTGGATTATTATTAAAATTATTATAAAATAGGATTTACAAAAAAAAAAAAATATATTATTATTTTCAAGAATCTTGCCATAGAATTTACTCGTATATTGAGTGTTAAAGTAATCTCAATTTTTTGGGAGTAAAATTACTTTTTATGCATTTGGGGACCAATCACTATCATGTAAACCAGAACACGGAGTTGAAAAAAAAAGTTGAAGCAAAAAGTTATTATTTCTGTATTATAAAAGGTTTGTCAAACATCCAAACATTTGTTTTACTGAATGTCTAGTCCACCCATCACGTGCTAAAATAAAAGAAAAAAAAGTTACACATGTGAATGACCTGGTCACCTAAATCCTGCAGCTAATATGGACTATAAAAGGACCCTTATTACCAGGGAGCAGAGTAAATTGGCTTTAGCTGTTGCCATCTGTTAGACCCTTAACAGGCCGGGTGTGTAATCCACTAAGAGGGACACCAGCTCTCAGACAGTACTGGGAAAGGAAGCTGGACTTTACACAGGAGTGGGGGATGTATACATGTACAGGAGAATATATATACAGATCCTGTCTATTGTTCATCCCTTCCTAAACCCTCAAACATTTGGCAACTAAACACACTAGACATGGAAGACCTGCCTGGAACAGAGAAGGGAATGAACATGCCCTGGAACTCAGGGTTCACACTGTATACTGCTGTGAAGAACACAAGCACGCCATGTCATGCAATATACAGCATGCTATACATTGCATCCAAGGCAATTACTCTAAATTTGCAGCCCACCATGTAAAAGTTAAGATAAGGCCTGGACTAAGTGTTGGGAGTCCAAAATAGCTGTACAATTCTAGGCTATAAATCAGTTAACTCTCTAAATATAGTCAGCACAAATGAGTAGGATTAAAGAGTGGGGATCACGTGACAGACTACAAGAGCAATAACAACCCCAGACAACAACAATAAACTACAAAAACAACCATGGCAACACAATCACCTCACATGTCCATTAGCACAAACCTGAAGCTCTCTCACACCAGCTTACATGTGTCAGGCCTTCAATAAAGCCTCATTCTAATGTGGCGAATTATTAAAGTGTTAGAAATCAATGCCTAACCTGTAATACCGCTGTTAATAATTCTCTCCAGCTCTCCTTAATAGAAAGTCAATTATTGGTTCATTAAAGGTTACGAGCCTTTACAAGATGGGGCTCCAGGCGTCTAGTTGGCTTGTAACTTGTGCCCAATAAAAAAGAAAACCTCACATAAAAATATAGAAATAGAATATACCCTACAGATCCAGCACTAGTACACCTGCATAGTACAAATCTACATAATACAACAACTCAAGTGTATACAATAAACATAGTAACCAAGCTGATCTTGTATGTAATATACACTTGTCAGCTAGCCATAGAGCACATGCAATATACACACACTGCCAGAATGGGATCTTTCAAGGCATGAGAGATCCCTTAACACATTCACCCATCCACCCCTATAGAAAGGGGGTCATAGAGACAAAAATACACATGACATGCACATAACAAAAATACACATGACATGCACATAACATATGGAATAATGAAGAGTGGACTCACATGGTCTGCAAGGTTTGTCGAGGATCCAGAGAGTTCTTCATGGTCAGACTTGGAGCTTCCATCCCTCTCATCAATCACTAAATCTATGGGCATTTTTCCTTTCAAACAGCTGATGTATCGATGGCAGAAATTATCACACAATTCATGGACCTGGGGAAGGGGAGAGGCCGGGTGTGTTATGGTGGAGTAAAGAGTAACAAACCGGTGTCCTCCAAGACTAACTATCATTAAGACTGTAATAGTTGCAGGCAAGGAAACAATAAAGAAATTGCAGCAGCAGATATTATTCTCTGGAGACCCAAGCAGCAACAAGTAGAGAGGGGGAGAGGAGAAAAGGAAAAGGCAAGAGGGAAGAAAATCAGGGGAAGAAAACAAGAAGACATGGAGAAATAGAAGATGAAGTGGGATTAGAAGAAGCTGGAGGTCAGGAAAGAGGTGTAGAAGCAGAGGTCGGTAAGGATGAGAAGATGACTGGGAGATGTCAGTAGAAAAACCAAGATATAAGGAACAGGGAAATCAATGGAAGAAGTAAGAGGAGAGATAATCAGCAGCGTAGCCAGGTGGGTGAATGAGAATGGTGGCACTTGGTGGAATGAGGGCAATTCATGGAGTAGAAGACATCCCACCCTTCTATAGACCATGGGCACTGGGCAGATTCGGGTTCTCGTCATATAACACAGTCCAATGTGAAATATATTCCATAATCCGGACACTATCTGGTAGAATTGAGTCCATAGGACATCCCAAAGCGAGTCCAGCTTCCTGTGGTTGGGCATGTGAGCTCCTCAGGCCGGCTCCTGGGAGACTTCTCCGGCTACTCACAGGCGACATTTTCCGCTCACAGATACTGCATTACAAATTAGCTTTAGCGCTGTGAATTAGCTCCGCTCAATTACATTTCCACATGAAATTCGCATAATTGAACCCGACGGCGAAGATGGCGCAGAGAAAAAATACAATAAAAGGGGGAAAAAACAAAAAGCAAAGCCTGCAATACTATACAGTGCGTTAGACAGAGTACGGACAATATAAGCAGTCTATATCCAGGACTATTATATTAGTGCATCATACTGTTATAATATATATATATCAGGATATTCCCATGAATTCATAAAGTAGATTAATACATTTACCTTTTCTAATTCCAAGAGATGAAACCGCAGGACCTGGATCGCCTGGATCATCTGTAATAAAAGCCGCAGCGGTCATTAATATTATTACATTGCTACGAGGCTTTAGGTCATTTTCTCACTTTTTTGTGTGCCTATTACAGCACAAGAGATTGCACCGATATCGCACATATATGAGCCCAGGCCCGATCTCCCCCTCCCTGCTCTTGTCAATGGGAATCCTAATTATCCAGCATTTTAGTTTATTCTTCGGTCACGGTTCAGTCGCTCTGATCAAGTGTAATCCAGTCCTGATTCCCTGAGATTTCTCATCAGTGTCCTTCTATCCAGTGACATTAACAATCCCCAAACCAGGCGACTCCACAGGTGACACAGAATGACAATGTCATGTGTGTATAGTGCCCAGAGTCTGCTGCCTCATGTACCCGCATTGCTTTTTAAGTTTACTAAATTCTGTTTATTAGATAAACTCACCAGATTGTCCAGCTCGGGGTTGGAGGAGAAAAGTGGCTTCTCTGCACGAACCTGGGGACGAGAGGACACTGGTCAGTGCTGGCTTTTGTGCAGGACAGAATGTAAATGTAAGGTTTGTGCAAAAAGATACAATATAGAATAAATAGTGTCAATATTTAAAGTTTTATATGTCTATATTTATATATCTATGGTTATATATTATGTGCAAAAAGAAACAAATATATATATATATATATATATATATATATATATATAACACACAAACATACATATGTGTATCCACATAGAAATGTATGTATATATATATATATATATAAAAACTATATATATAAAATCATACATATATGAAGTCAGGCAAACAGAAATACATAAATACACACACATTTATATACACACAAAAAGACACACTGGCACTCGCATATAATCATATAACTATAATATATATATATATATATATATATATATATATATATAACTCACACACACACTAATACTAAAATACTAATAATGATACACACTTTTAATACTATAAACAGTACACTTTTTCACTTTGCTCTTAATAGTAAAAATGTCCCTGATATTATAAAGTGCAATTTTATCCTTGCACACATGTCAGTAATTGTAATGCAAATATATGGTGTGCCCAGTGAAGAGTATATAACAGGCAGGGCCTGGGAGGTGCAGGGTTCAGCTAGCACATATTGGGGTGCAGGACTTAAGGCTTAATGACCTGTTTTGCAAATACAGCGATGTCTTCATTAAACGAATCCGAAGAGCACACATCCCCTCCTGCAACTCCGGGCTCCCGGGGGGTACACGTCGCCAGCTCACACTTCTCAAAGACCAGGGCTAGAAGGGGGAATAGGGGGTGTCTGCGGAGGACCCCAGTACAAGCGGAAAAAAGCACAACATCAGTACAGGAATAACTGGTGCTAGTATACAGAAAGATTAAAAACAGCAACAATAATAATGTAATAATAACAATATTGTAATAATTCTATTTATTGTAAATCAGTCTTGTATTTACATATACTGTAATAGACATATACAATGTAACAATGCACAAACTAACAACCTGCAGTCAATAGATAACGTCCAAACAAAGGTGTAAAACGCAGATACATGTGGAAATGGATATAAGGTAAATATTGGAATACCCCACAATTACTGAGGGGCTGCAGTTTGCCGTTCCTAGCAACAAGCCTGATTTTTAATCCGCTCTTTATTTGCTGCTTTAATCCTAATTGCTTGGTATTAGGACTGGTGTGTTAATGAAGTTCCAGTGACTGCAGAGCAAGCAGTCAGGCCCGGGATCCCTGCACTCTCCACACTGCAAACCTGAAAATCCTGCTGTTCCTATGTGTTTTATCACCCCTGTGATTTCATTTACCAGATCTTTATCTCCTATGTAATTCCTTGTTGGTGTAAAATACTAGAGCAGCCTGCATGCTTTGTATAGGGGTGCAGAGGGTAATGATAATCTAACAACTGTTATTCCTCTGATTTCCAGATATCCATCCAAGCTGTATACATAAACATGCCAGTCTAATCAAGTACCTACCCATAAATGGCATCTTTGTCCCGTTTGAGGGCATCGTTCACAGCAGATCCCATGCTGGTGGGCATAACATTTGGATGAGGGGCATGAGTTCCATAGTGCTGGCTGGCATGTAAAGGGGGTCCGTGGTTTAAGTGGTGTACCGGTGGAATAGGTCGAGGGGCATGTGGGTCACCATACATAGACGTTGGCACCCCCACTCCATCCATGGCATAGTGCGGTAACTCATCGTACTGCCAGGAAGAAGAGAAAAGAAGGAATTAAAAAGACAGAAATATAAAAAGAAAAACAAGAAGGAGAACAGAATGTGTGGGGGAGAGACATTAGAATATAAAACGTAATAAAGGCCTCATGGGTGGAAGAAATGACTAAGATAACATATAAAATAAGTGAAATCCTGAATATAAAATAAGATAAATCATAAAATATATAAAAAGAGCTAGAATAATAGTGATAGATGAGAACATAAAATAACAGTCAAAAATAGAATTATTTAAGATAATAAAATTTATTTATAAATAAGTATAGCTATGAAATAATACAAATAAAATAAAAGTAAATAAATCTAAAAAATAAAATAAGATGAATATAGAATAAAATAAAATTTAAAAAAAAAATTACAGGAAGATTTGTGAAAATGTCCATAGGAAAAATAAATTGGTGGAGTTGCACTGAAGAGTTACCAGGAACATTGAGGCGTGTGCGGGGTCTTTACTGCTCATCCAAAAATATAAAACCCCACCAAAAAATAAGAATAAGAAAGTGCAATGTCTAAGGCGAGAAAATCGGAAAAGGAGAAAAAAGAAGACAAAGAATAGTTGTCGATAAGGAAAAAGGGTAAATATGTTGGAGAAGGAAGAAGCAGGGTAGTAGGAGATGAGGAGACTGACTACTGAAAGAGAGAAAGAGAGAGAGAGGGAGAGAGAGAGGGAGAGAGAGAGAGAGGTGTGTGTCAGAGAGAGAGAGTGCAAGAGAGTGTCAGAGAGTGAGGCGTGCAGAGGAGACACAACAAAGCCCTGATCACTCACATCCATTCTTTAATATTAACACCCATATACACACACTGAATCCTAAAGTGCTTCCCCCACCCTGGTCACTCCATGCCATGCACCAGCACTGGTCTCAGGACATTGCCACCTACCCTTTGCGCCATCAATAAACTCCTCAGTGCGCCCTATAGTGAGTGTATCCTCAGCCCTCCTGCCAGAATCTCAGGCTGTCCTTGTCCCGGGGCTGATGGAAAGGGAAAAAAAGGGGCAAAGGTGAAATAACCAAAATGTAGGTGCACTCCAGGAAAGCTTCTTCCTCTAGGATGCCAATCATACACTCATGCTGGAAAAGAGAGGTGCCAGACTTGAAGAGGAAAATTGCTCCTAAATGTTTGTTTTCTTGTTTTATTTTTCTTCTTGCAATTTAGTGTTAAATCTTCCAAGTGAGCTCTAGTGTCGGCCCTGAGCAGAGCCACATGTACCAAGGCTGGGGATTCTCATGGCGCTCAGCCACTTGAGATGTCAATCAGAGGCAGAGCATGTCAAGGTGCTGAATGAGGGATGGTGGCAGGAGAGGAGGAGGAAGATGATGATGATGATGATGAGAGTGATGAAGATTCAACTTGAGCAGCAGATCTTCCAGCCCCTTCTCCCTCTCTCTGCTATCTCTTCGTAACTCCTCCTGACAGCTCCCTATAGATCTCTGTCTCTTTTATTTATTTTTTTTTTCCCAATGACAAAATCAAGATCCAGATGATGGAATAAAAAAAAAAAAATCCCAAAAATGCAAATAAATATAAAATTTGGTAGTAAAAAAATAGCAATAAAAAGAGCAAAGTGCTTCCTTGTGCAGGGAGTGAGGAGCTGAGCTGGGTGGATGAGGTGGGATTTTGCAGCCTGGCACTGGCAGATGAGTGACTGCTGGCAGGTTGGCTGCTGCTGGCTTATACAAGAGACTCAGTTTTGTTGAGCTGATCGGCGGGAGAATGAAAAAATGACGGGACCCGGAAGCAGAGGGAGCCAGAGCCAGTCCTACACGACACAGACACATGGAGGGAGGCAGAGACTAGGAGGTAATGCAATGCCTGGCGTGCAATCAGGAGTGCTGGGAGGCAGGCAAGGGGAGAGGCTACAGCCTCAAGATCCTTCCTCAATCTACTGATCCTTTCACCATCCTACCAGTCACAGGCTCATTCCACAACAATCCTGTGCCCTATACACTGGCATCCTGCATCTACATCAGTTCTGATGACCAGAAAGCAGCCACACTGATGTGATGATGACCTCTCCTACAATCAGAAGCTATTGCATTGCAGCTCTGTGTGCTATGCAGTATTATCTACCAGCATAGCCATTAACAGTGCTGCTATCCCACATGTGTATTCACTACCCTGGGTGCAGAGTCTGGATAGATGTCCTATCTACCAGCATAGCTATTGTCAGTGCTGCTATCCCACATATGTATGCACTACACTGGGTGCAGAGTCTGGATAGATGTCCTATCTACCAGTATAGCTATTGTCAGTGCTACTATCCCACATATGCTTGCACTATACTGGGTGCAGAGTCTGGATAGATGTCCTATCTACCAGTATGGCTATTGTCAGTGCTGCTATCCTACATATGCTTGCACTACACTGGGTTCAGAGTCTGGATAGATGTCCTATCTACCAGTATAGCTATTGTCAGTGCAGTTATCCCACATGTGTATGCACTACCCTGGGTGCAGAGTCTGAATAGAAGCCCTATCCACCAGAATAGCTATTGTCAGTGCTGCTATCCCACATATGCTTGCACTACCCTGGGTGCAGAGTCTGAATAGAAGCCCTATCCACCAGCATAGCTATTGTCAGTGCTGCTATCCCACATATGCTTGCACTATACTGGGTGCAGAGTCTGAATAGAAGCCCTATCTACCAGCATAGCTATTGTCAGTGCTGCTATCCCACATGTGTATGCATTACACTGGGTGCAGGGTCTGATAACATGCCCTATCTCCCAGCATAGCTATTGTCAGTGCAGTTATCCCACATGTGTATGCATTACACTGGGTGCAGGGTCTGATAATATTCCCTATCTCCCAGCATAGCTATTGTCAGTGCAGTTATCCCACATGTGCACACACTTCACTGGGTGCAGAATCTGTAAAGATGTCCTACCCTAAACCTTGTAAAGGGGATGTATATATTTGGGGAAGCCAGACCTGTTAAAATGAAAATAGCCAATATCATATGTGAATGTTTTGAAGGTTCTGGGATCATGGGTCAGGCATTTTAATAAGAGCAATAGTTTTACTGCCAGAGAACATATAAAGTGTGCTATAATGTATGGGGTTATCTAAAACTTAAATAAGCGGATTCTTGCTGCGTCAAATATTGGCAATGCCAAAAAGGAGTAAAACTTCAGGTCTCTATGTGGTGTGACTGTGGGCTGTGTGCTCAGGTATTAGCACAGTAATACTTCCTAATGGCACTGCTAATTACACCAGGGCTATTTACTAAATGAAGGAAAATGCTGCACCCCCGAGCACCAAGCGATCTTTTCCAAGAGAAGCAAAAACACCAAGAGCTTCTCAGGCAGAGGAGGGGGAAGAAAATGCCTCTCTCGTTTTTGTCTTCTTGTCCAATCCCTTTGCTGCAAGTGAAACCTGCTTTAGACCTCAGAACAGTCAATTACCACAAGTCCTGGAGCCCATCAATCATGGCCGAAGCCTGAAGTTTTTTTCTTTTTTTAAAGGGGGGCAGGGGGCTGTCTTTAGATTGTTTAGTGATGGCTCCTCTTATGCCCCATCTCATGATCACAGCAGCTCCAGAAAGTAGAAAAAGAATTAGGAATCTTAGTTAATGACCGAATTTAACATCTTGGATGCCAGGAGATGCCAGGAATGAAGAGGTTAATGCTTCTCCTTGCAGGGTTAAGGTGTTTTCCAGGGTCTGGTGATGAGGATGGAGTTTGTGGGCTGCTTACTCATTAATAGGTGCATTGCCTGCAGATATAGATGTAGGCTACTGGACTCCGGGAGGAGAAGGGTTAAGACGGGCTGAAGCTTCCATAACATAGATGTCTACGGAAAATCCTGACAGACAGAAAGAGAGAGAGGAAGATAGTGGAGGGAAAGGCAAATAACACTCAAAGGGCAGTTGTTGCCTTGCAGGGAGGGAGCCATGGTCCATATAGTAAGGGGACCCGGGATAGTGGCCCTGCAGGCAGGAGGCAGCAACAAATGAGGGGGGTCTTCTGGAGGGAAGTCGGGAATAGATGCTGTAAGTATACCTAAAGCAAGGGAAGTGTGCAGCTCAGGCGATCACTTCTTACTCTGCAAGACTCTCAACTTGTGACTTGAAGAAAGGTGAGTACATTTGCTAACAACACTGACCCATATGGATCATGCACACATTATAGACCAGCTACATCTATAGATAAGAGATTATGGATAACATAACTTCACATGCATGCTATATATACACACACACACACCGCAGATTGGCTACACAATTACCGTGTATCATGCACAAATACTTCATAAACATTTACATGTATACATGATACATATGTGTGTATAGTACATACTGCAGGACTGCTACAAAATCACACATATTCACATAATACGTGTGTGTATATATATATATATATATATATATATATAAGTTTAATATATATATATTTATGAAATGTGTATTTTTATGAATACATAAATATACACATGAATTATATATATATATATATATATATATATATATATATATATATATATATATATAGACCTATTATAACACTAATATTAAACTTGAAAAAAAACTATGAAAATGCAAACTTTTCTACACTTGCCTGCTATCCTCAAATGTGCCTGTGCATCTAATGATTGATCCATTATTTATTGATAGCTATATTATATCTAATAAATAAATCTATTAATATCTAATATATTAGCATATAGTAATGATTGCCATTGTATATCCTACTACTGTTATTAGTAATATAAATTATATATTTAATGAAAATATACATTCTATTATCTATTTAGCTATTTATGTATCTATTTATTTATTTACTATAAATTATCGATATTATTTCTAGTAAGAATTGTCTATCGTTCTAATATCTGTTTAGAATCTAGTTATTTTCTAGCTATCTATATTTTTCTGTGTTTTATCCCCCTCCCAAAGAAACAAAATATCCGGCTATTTATTGTGCATTTGCTACATATAGTCAAAACTATAAATAGCAATGTACACATTACAAAATATTTTTTTTATTACAATTAAGAATAATATTTACTGTAAAATGTTACACATCTTACCAAGATTAAAAAGAAGCGGATTACAGCTGGAGATGCAGGGAAATAGTAAAGTGCGGATGGCCATGTGCAGGCAGAAATTGTAGAATAGTCAGATGTGGTGGCAAGAATAGGAGCAGCAATATTACTCTCCACCGAATCCTTAATGCTTATATATTGTATGAAAGGTAATGCAGGACATCTTACATTCACTGCAGAGGATAAACCTCAGAGAAATCCAAGAAACTATTATTTCACTGAAAAATCCGGTCTGCAAATTTATTAACAGGAGAGCAGAAAGAGGTTTATCCGACAGGGATGTTATGAATATACAAATCCTGGACAAGGCAGGCAAAATATATTGTGTTAATATGATTATATATAATATTTACAATAGTATATATTATAAAATAGTCTAAGCCAAAGATTTATTATTTAGTTTGTTTTATGTTTATAAAATATTATTTATGTATCTAACTCTATCTGTCTGTTTATTTATTTATCTAAAACTATGTATCATTATCCTATCTATCTATCTATCTATCTATCTATCTATCTATCAATCATTATTCTATCTATCTATCTATCTATCTATCTATCTATCTATCTATCTATCTATCATTATCCTATCTATCTATCTATCTATCTACACTGATAGGTTGTACAACCAGCATTACTTTCCTTGCCTGCAAATGGCTTTAGCAGACGGTAAACTATCAGTTGTGGGAGCAGGACTGAGGTCACTTTGGGGTGAAAGCTCTCATTGCCCCGGAGTGAGGGGTCCAGCTGTGTGGAGATTCATTAGGAGAACACTAAAACAATGTAAACAGCTTAGATCTTCTTCACAAGAGGCCAGGACAATTGCAGCAGGGCGCCTAATAGCACCTCCTGACTCCAGCAGCTGAACATTAGCTCTCTATCACACCAGATCCACTTCAACTTCACAGGAGAAGACATAAAGAAATCCGATGAGGACTTGCATCTTAGTAGGTTCAGATCTTATGTGCAGGTATCAGACAGCATCTTCCTCCTCCTCCTCTTAGTAAAGCTTCTGTAATCATCATCTTGTTTGTCACTTTGCAGGAGTTTGCTTTGTTTAGGAAACACTTGCATACAATGTTGCAGTGCCACATGATCTATAGGTTCTATGGTGGAGAGTCCATTTACATGACCTGCCCTGGACCTATACATGTCTTTATAATGTGTCAAGTGTTTGATTACTTCTATAATTTTTCTTTGTTCAAATAAATAATTTGATATTTTTTCAGCTGTTCTTTCTTTCTGGAGGACAGGAGATGACATGAACACTGTATAAACTAGGTGGGCTGCACAGTATATACATGTATATGTATAGTGTGCCTCCTCCCTGCCCCCTCATCACTCTGTGCCTCTCTAAACACTGTCAATTTGGTTTGTTTTCTTTGTGAGTATTTTATTTCCCTCCAAAGTCCCTGTGACCTCCCTGTGACCTTGGTAGATTTGGGGTGTGTGGGTCTCATTCAGACCATGCATGTACCCTGCTGTATGCAGCGACCTTCTCCTGTGAGCACGGCTTGTAAGCTATGCACGGCGCTCTATCGCCCCCTGGTGACGCTTCTTCTACTCATCGACGTAAAGATCGCTAAAGAAGAAAATTTGGGTTCTCGGTTTCATTATTTGGCGCAATTCTGGTTACAACATTCAAGATCTGAAGAAAAGTGCAGAGAACAAGTTCAGCGATTAACCCTTGCATCCCAGGATAACTGGAAAACTTCTATCCTTTTATAGAAGGAAATGATCACATCTTATAAAATTGGTCTGAAACTTATTAAAAAATAGCTGGATCACAGTCAACAAGCAGGAAAGCAAGCAATGAATGCCCGGGCCTCCAGTGTGCCCATATAGATCACTTCTCCAATCCCAAATCACTGGGAGCACCTCTGAAATCCTAACATTTACATAAGCCTTTGTTGTACCTACACCCTCACACCCAGGAGCTGGCACTAGTACACAGTTACTAGAAGGACAAGCTCATCACATCTACTTTTACCCTGATTTTTACTTTTTTTTCTAGGAGAAATATTAATTTGAGAAATATAACTAGATATGAAATTGAGATATCTATAAATCTATAATATATACTGTGTGTGTATATATACATATCTATCTATATATCTATCTATCTATCTACCTACCTATAGGTTATAGATATGTGATTGATAAATACATATTAGATGATTGGCAGATATACATAGAAAGAGAAGAGACCTATATGCGAAAGATTAGGCAGTATAAGGACAATTAAATATTGTAAATTTCTGTCGGCGGGTATGGCTTCTCTGTCTGTCTATCTATCGATCCATATCTATCTATCTATCTATCTATCTATCTATCTATCTATCTATCTATCTATCACCTATCTAAAATACCTCTTCGATCTATCCTTGTCTACCGATCTATCTCATATAAACATATCCATTTATTCTATCTATCTATCTATCTATCTATCTATCTATCTATCTATCTTCTATTTATTTGGTTAACATCTGTCCATCTATCATCTATTTATTTGTCTGTCTCATATAAACAAATATACCTGTCTGTCTTTCTTCCTATCTTTCAGTTATCTATAACTATGTATCTAATGTATCAATATTTATCATATATATATCTATCGTCTATCGATCTCATAAATACATATCTATCTATCTATCTATCTATCTATCTATCTATCATCTATTTTACTATAAAGATTGAATCTGTAGTTTGAAAAGAGCTATTTAATCCGAATAAAATGTAGAAATGCATTTTTCTCCTGAAAGTGTCTTTGTATCTACAGATACCTACTTATATCTGTATATTTCTATGCCGAATGCTGCAGAAAATCCTGCAGTTTAGTAGTTACTTTATATCTCTGTAGTGATTGTGGCATATGAGGATCATCTTATTTCTCCTGCACTGGGGATACTGGCAGAGGTGGCACTTGCTATGTCACCCATGTGTATATGTTGTAGATGACTGAATGGTAATGGCCTCAGTGTGTATACAGTCATGTATTCCTGTTTGTCTATGGCTATGACACAGTATTCACATGTGTCCCTGCTATCAGTGTGTGCACATTGCTCAGAACATGCTGCTCTCTGTTTGTTCTGTGGGTAAGTAAATATGCCGATGCCTACCTGAGATCCCAGCCCCTATAATGTGTTTATTTATTACACATGACACCCAACAAAGTGCACATTATTTATACACATCAGCCAGACAGCCAATAATACAGATATATACTGTAAACACATGTATAAATATACATAGTAGTCTGACAAGATATAGAAATATATAGATGGATAGATATATAGATAGATAATACACAAATAAATAGATAATAGAGGGATAGATAGACGTGTGTGTAACACATAGAAAAACATTCATCAGTGAAAGTGACTTCTTGTGCAGACGCCTTCCATTTATCTATCAGTCTGTATCTCTATCTATATCTGGAATATCTATCTATCTATCTATCTATCTATCGCCTGTTTATCTACTCTATCTATTTATCTATCTCTGTATTATCTATCTATCTATCTATCTATCTATCTATCTATCTATCTATCTCTCTCTTTTATCTACCTAACAACCTATATGTGTCTATCTATCTATCTATCTATCTATCTATCTATCTATCTCTCTATCTATCTATCTATCTATCTATCTATCTCCCCCGATTATCTATTTGTTTATTTCTGTCTCTATCTATTTATCTCTATATTATTTATCTGTATCTGTATCTCTATTATCTACATACCTATGTATTATCAATTTGTCTATCTATCTATCTATCTATCTATCTATCTATCTATCTATCTATCTATCTATCTATCTATCTATCTATCTCTCTATTATCTACCTACCAACCTATATGTGTCTATCTATCTATCTATCTATCTATCTATCTATCTATCTATCTATCTATCACTATCTATCTTCACCTACTGCACCCGCTCTCCAGTCTTCCCGGCTAATGATTTCTATAATTAATTACACCAGTCCTGGGATTACACTATAATTAATCAGTCACTATGTGCTGGAGATGGCGAGCGGCTGGATAAACAACTGCTCCAGCACATGAGGTGTTAATCAGAGACTACCTGCTTGCAAGCAGTAATACACTGATGAATAATGGCAGGGATGTCCATGTACTATATGTCTACGGATCTCAGGCTGATTTCTAGGTTATCGATGAAGTAATAGGTGAGTTTTCTAGAATGGTCTGTATGTGTATATATTTGTGTCTATCTGTTATCGATCTGATGTATATGTATCTCATATCATCTATCCATTAATCAATCAATCAATCAATCATATTTCCATCTATCTTATATATATGTGGCTTCTATCTATTTTATATTATTCTATTTATCCATCTTTTTATCTATCCAACTGGCTTGTATCTATGTTCTCTCTCTCTCTCTCTCTCATATATATATATAGATCTCTCATATCTATCTATCTGGCTTCCATATCTATCTATCTATCTATCTATCTATCTATCTATCTATCATCATCTATTTGAATTGTTCTATATATTTATATATGGATTTATACAGCATATCCAGTACATATCATCTATCGATCACATATCTATCTGGCTTTTATTCATTTCATATCTATCTGTCTACCTGACTTGTATCTATCTATCTATCTATCTATCTATCTATCTATCTATCTATCTATCGCTCTGTCTATCTATCTGTCTACCTATCTATGGTCATTTCATATCTTACCTCTCTCCTTTATCCTTCTAATGCTGGCCATAAAATTTCCAATATTTAACATTGTCTCTACTCTCTATATAAAATATCATATTTCTGTAAATCTGCACAGGGTAATGCCAAAGAATTAAATAATACAATAGATTTTCCTGACAGTGAATCACCCTTGTGCCATGCTAAGAACATGCCATAGCTGCTATTCTGCAAATAATCACTAAACTTATCTCTTCTCGGGACCCCCTACCACATGCTCTATTAGGGTATATGATGTGGGGGGGGGGGGATTACATTTGGTTGCCCTGTATGAACCAGATTAGAGAGCTATTAACAAGAAGTGGATCTTGCTTGTGTAGACTTGGTCTGTCTATGTATTATATGGGCAAATATTCATTTCATGATGATCATGACTGTATATGATCAGTTCAATCCCTGTAGCAGGTATCTCCTGGATCACTACTTGTGAAAAGAGGTCCAATTGAATGATGTAGTAAGGTTCCCTATAAAGTTTAGAGGCACACGTAGCAGAGATGAGAGAGCTTATCTTTTAGGGATACTAAGACCACATTTAGGCTGAGTTAATGTGATGAGCAGTTAAATGATAAATCAATGTGAAAGGGTCCCTTTAAGTAACTTAATATAGTTCTATCCCTTGAACTTCAATACCTTCACGGATTAGTTTTTGAACTCATCAGTTGCATTTTATGAAATGTTCAGACTGGTGCACTATGTGTCACCTAACAGGCTATTAAAGGGGTTTTCCAGGCCAAAAATATTGTTTACCTATCCTAAATATAGGTCACTAATATCAGATTGATGGGGGTCTGGCATCCAACACCCCCCTCAATTAGTTGTTCTCAGCACCATATACATGGAAAATAGAGCATGAAGCAGGCAGCTCTGTTCTCTGTGTAGTAGCAGAACTGTAACTACATCTTAGATCCTATACAGATGCATGGGAACTGATCTGCAGTACTTGGACTGACCACTAGACAGACAACAGTGCTGTCTGCTTCCTGCTCCATTCTCTGTGTATCAGCAGATTGATGGCTACATTGTATGTCTGACCCTCACTAAACTGATATTAATGTATATCAATTGTAGCCTGTAAAATCCCTTTAGGCTAAGGCCCCACAAAGCGAGCCACAGCCAAAAAGCGCTGCGGGAAAAAACGTGTTTTTTTCTGCAGCACTTTTCACAGAAAGTCTGGTGAGTTCCTCTGTGGACTTTCTGCTTTCATTATAGTTATATGGAAATTGCCGACATTTCTGTAGGTATAATTGATATGCTGCGATTTGCAAAAATGCAACAGTTTTTGAAATCGCAGCATTTCAGTTGTGGATATTTTTCTGCAATGTGTGGATGGGATTAGCCAGAATCCCATCCACTTTGCAATTAATGTAAAACGCTATGTTGCGGTAAAGCAGAAATTTTGCTGCTGTGGATACACTGCAGAAAATACGTAGAATTTTACAGTACCTACAAAGTGAAGGCGATTCTGGCTAATCCCATCCACACATTGCAGAAAAGAAAATGCTGCGGAAAAGCAGTTTTATTCCCCCAGTGTTTTTTAGCTGTGTTTTGCTACATGGGGCCTTAAACTGAAATTTTCTAAAATTTCTGCTTCTATGTAGTAGTCACTTTAAGAAAACTAGCTCTTTATGCCACAGTCTATGCAAGTGCAGTTTATCCTATGAAGTATTATTGATCATGGTGGCAGGGAGTCTTCTAGATTTCCCACCAGTAAACCCTATTGAAGCCTCTCTCTAACTTAACATGGCTAATAACAGAGAGCAATGGACTACATGCAGACCAGATATATGGAATTTAGAATTTAGGTTGAGAGTCTGAAAGAAGAAAGCTGATATAAATAAATGTTCTCAGGATCAGAGAATAGATATTTCTAGATAATTCTCTTCTTCAGCACATGAAATGAGCCTGACCTCATGGTTTTTCTCATGTAAGTCTTGTCATTTACCTAATGACTTTATGTTGGCAGCATAAAAGGTCACAAAACCCCTTAACCTTTCGGTTGCTGGCGTAAGCATTCCCCCATTTAATCAATGGTAATCAATTCATAGCCAAGTCCTGACAAATTCCCTAAAAATTCATACACTGCTGTTTTGAAGCATGCGACGTTGAAATGGCTGGGCTTAGTTTCTCCAATCCTGGCAGTAATTCTACAGGCAATGTGATCTATAGCTGACCTTGTAGATGCTGTTAAATGTGCACAGCTTCTACCATCCATCTTATCCTGGACACCATCATAAAAGTATTTAACTCCCAAGGGGAGATCTACAGGGTGAACGCCCGAATGGAATTGACCTATATGAACAGGTTTGTTGAGATGGTGGGAAAGTGGGATTATGGGTTAGCGAAACAAACAAGCTGTACAGTAGATACCCCCACATCATCCTACTTTTTCTATAACCTCTTAGGCTACATGCACATTATCATATCCACATTACATCAGAATGTCATCCGCAGTTACAGATCTGCAAAAAGACTTGAATGATCCCCTACACTTGTATGGATGAGCTTGTGCTGCAAATATGGACAGGAATAGTACCTGCTCCATATTTTATGGATCGTTTCTACGGCCCAGGCACCGATCAGTAAGAACTACAGATCTGTGTATGGGGCCATAGAAATTAATGGATCTGTATACTATCTGTATACTATCCGCGGTTGCAGAGCTCTAATTGTGGACAATATACTGAAAACAACAATGGTCATGGGGCCTGATATTCAACTTATTGATAGGGTTTCCAACAATATATGCAATGTGATCCATTGGGTTCTGTGGGTGCAATGACTTACGTGACAATGCAAGCTATAATCATCAAATACCCCTAGTCATTTGCAGGGCTGTGAAGTCAGTAGGTCTAACATCTCATTTGTAAATAACTGACCACCATGGTCAGTCAGGAGCAGTTAAGCTCTTCTATTTCATTAAAAAGTCAGAGACTGAATTCCTATGATAGTAAATATGAAACAAACCATGTATTTCATTAGTTATACAATACCAATAATTGAATAATACGATTGGCCACTTTTTTCTGACTGTGACCAAAATTAGCCCCGACTTGGACTCCATGACTCCAAAAAGCCCTGGTCATTTGCATGTGTTATTTTACAAATTGAAGACTTGGGTTGTTCCAAGCTCAGCGCTTATCATAAATGTCTAATTGGTGGGACCCTAACCATTGATGGGAATCGGAGTCCCATGTCACTCATTTGAATGTAGCGGCTGTCAAGCCTATGTCCTTCTGTTCCATTCAAAATCTATAGGACTGACAGAGAGCTTGGCTATCTTCACCAGTCCCATACTCTTTCAGTAGAATGGTAGTGTGCCTTCTAGGTGATACATGTTGACCTTAGGACAATCCCTTTAAAATGGCCTGGTTGACTGTAATAGCCAATCTATATTTGCATATATTTTCCTTACTGGACAGATGATACATAGGAGCATACATATAAAACTGGTGCAGACAGTTCTTTAAAGTAAATCTAGTTTGGTAATTGCAAGAAAGTGGAGTTTTTTTTTTTTTTTTTTACATGTAGTGCTTATCGGTGTTTTATACATATGGGTATGGGAATTATTTCTCTGACACAAGGTTCCACCACCAGATACATTATTAGACTGCCTCAAGAAGGGCAGAATTCTGCACTTAATGTATAATAAATAGCAATGGCTGTAATAAAATCTGGTCATTGCATTAGATTCTTATAAAGACTCCTTCTAATTTTCGAATGGATGTCTAAGAGGGTCAGTAAGAGATGGGCACCTATGTACAGATGTAGTGCTACATTATGTATATTGTACATCTAATTGGTTACTGGGCTGGGCACAAGCCCAATATCTATTTAAGATAATTTCCATCTGGAATTTCTGAGACCTAGACTGAACTAAGTGTTAGTTTATATGGTATACCAAGATGAAGCAAAGTTACCCCACAGAACAGTGCTAATATTAGGGTACACATGGGTGAGTGTAGCACCATTCTATGGTATAGGCACTTACAATTTCCATATCACAGAGAAGAGAGCAGCTGCAATAAATCAGATTTCAAGGATGGGATTTACTTTAAATGATTGTTGCTGACCACATATATGCCAATAGTCAACCCTTTACCAGAGCAATGCCAAGAAGAGAGTCAAAAAGGGACGGTCTATGTAAGCCCTGCCCCAAAATAGACATTTCCCAGTGGTTTGATATCTTTCACAGCTGAGACATAAGCTAAGGCGTGGAAAAGCTGCTTTTTTTGTTGCAGATTTTGCTACGTTTTTTTGAGCCAAAGTCAGGAGAGAATTGATCAGAAGGGAGAAGTATACGAGCTTCCTATATCTTTCCCATCCCTTTTGTAGTCTCTCCTGCGTTTGGCTTAAAAAAACGCAGCAAAACTTGCAACAAAAAAGCAGCTTTTCTGCAACAAGGGGCCTTAGCCTTAGGCTGAGGCCCCACATTGTGGAAAAGCAGCTTTTTTTGTTGCAGATTTTGCTGCAGTTTTTTGAGCCAATGCCTGGACTGAACTTAGCAGAAGGGAGAAGTATAAGAGCTTCCTATGTATTTCCCATTCCTGTTGAAGCCACCCTTTACTTTGGATCAAAAAAACGCAGCAAAATTTGCAATAAAAAAGCAGGGGGCCTTAGTCTTATAGGGGCCTAATAATTGATCACCTTTCCTTAGGATTGGTAATCAGTTGAAGATTGGTGAGGATCCCTGGTGTCCCCAAATCAGCTGTTTGAACAGACAGCATTGTTTGGTTGAGTGCTGCATTTTTTTTTACTACTTAACAACCCAGCACTGTCCATTTGTATAGCGGCTGTACTTGGGCCCATTCACTTGAACATGAACATCACATGGGTTGTGAAGTGGAAGCGGCACCCAGGGAACACTACTGCTGCTTCAAACAGCTGATCTACGGGGTACTGAATGTCAGAAACTTGCTGATCTTCAATTGATAACCTATCCTAAGGTTAGCTCATCAATTAATAAGTCCCAGAATAATAACTCCCTTTAAATGTCCTGAGTTTGACCAATACAATGTTGGCAAATATGCTGATAATGGGTAACATTCTTGTTCAGACCTTCCGGTTTCCTGTCAGAAATCCTCATCTGAAACATAATCCATTCCGGATGGCTCCGTCATGGGCTGTGTCTACAGTTATCTCCACCCACTTCCTGATTAAGCTCCTCCCTTTATTTGTTTTCTTCAAGATCGGTATAAGATATTATTATGTAATTGAGCTATACAAACGGATTCACACAATAAACAGAAATACAAACTGAGACAAGCAGGCACAGGACTCACTTATGATAAGATCTATTGCTAGATCAGTGTGGCCTGGGAGTACATCTGCTCAGTCCTATTGCAAGATCTATTCATACTTAGCAGAGAGAGTAGATTGGTGTAGGAAAGGACACAATCACAAAAGTAACAGTCCTGGTCAGATGTCCTGCCGAGGTAGATCAGGATCCATGGAAGGTATTGGTGTAGCCTTTCAGAGCCTCACAGTATCACGCAAGGATGCACTGTGGCCTGACAGTCACTTTAGTGTACCCTAACTTATTGGGAACTCCCACAGTGGTTGATATCCCAGCCCCGGTTTAAAGAAAACCTGTTACCAGGTCTGAAAAGCCCAATGACATACATGATCTGGTGTTTCCTTTATACAGATCCTTTCAGCCATTCCAAAGATATAAGCCCTTTTAGTGTAGCTGAAAATTAAAGTATATTAGCCAAGTGGGCAGCAACACTGGAAAACATAGAGCACACCGAGACCCCACCCCCAGAGAAACCACAGTGTTACCGCCCACTTGCCTAGTATACTCTTATTTGCGTGAACAGTAAAGAGCTTATATCTTTGGAATGGCTGAGCAGGTTTGGGTAAACAAAACAGCAAAAGGCTCAGGATGAGAGCGCCGACCAGATGATTTATGTCATTTGTTTTTTCAGACCTGGTGACAGGTCCTCTTTAAGGACCACTATGGCAGGTTGTGTCACAGCGTCTTAAAACTACTGCAATGTCTTTGTGGTTCCAGGGAGTCATTCTTCCATTCAGAGGCTAATGAATAAATTGTCCTTATATTACATTATACAGCAAAAACATACAGGCCGCAAAAATGAAGCAATAAAAATCTGTATGGGGAAATAACCCAACTTTCAGTTGCAGTAGCTCATGGAACTAACAGTATTTAACAATTATTAAAAAATTACCACTGGGCACGTAAATTTAAAAATAAAAAAAAAAAAATATATATATATATATATATATATATATATATATATATATTTATCAGAACCTATCTCAGATCCTATTAAAAATATGTCTTGTAAGACAGTTAACATTTAGATTTCTCTTCACTGATATAAAGTTAAAAAAAATCCCATTGTTAACCAGCGTAAATAAAATGGCCATAGATTATTGAAGAAATGTTCAGTCATCAGAGCAGAAATGTCCACATGGGCCTTTAAATTCCATATACTAGGAATGATATATGTCTAACTTCATACAGCTAAACACACATCATCCCTTATTTGTGAAACCATCAAACATGTCATGACGGACTTGGCTTCCTATAGAGCTCGTCTTGGTAAAAAAAAAGTTTATGAATGCGCTGAGAATAGGAAAACATTTGGCCCGTAACTTCTTGATATTTAGCTCAGGGAGATGTTATGATCACAATTAGACATTTGGAAGCATATGTCATGGTTGATAATGCTGTGGATTTTGCGGTTAAAGGCACTTAGCTATCATAACCCATGACAGTGGCCTTCCTGTGACAAATTGCTAAATTGCATAAGGCTAAGGAATATAAAACAGGGAATGAAGAGTAAGTGGAGGGTTTTGTAAGTGGAAACAAATACTGTGATTGTAGTTTGTTGCAGCAAATAAACAAGCTCTCGTATGGGGCTTGCCAGAGTTATTTGGAAGCCTGCCATTAATGATCCAGTCATTGAAATTATGAGCTTATAAAACTCCATATTTTGCAGAAGATGTCTAAGCACAGCTTCCTCTTGTAATGAAATTTCATGCGAATATAGCCCTGAGGTAGCTCCTTCTATATGCAGATTTTTAATACTGTACAAACAACATATAAATCTCCTTATTCCGCCTTCCTAGTTGACCAGTTAAAGGAGAATTTTACCTTAAATTGAAATGTAAAGGTGGATTTTTTGAAGTGCTAGGCTAAGATTCAGGGAATTACATTGTGACAACCTTCATTTTATCGCGCTCTCCTGATTTAAAGACGGTTTCTACTCAAAACAAAAAAATCTCCACTCTTTAACATATCAATATGTTAACATATCAATATGTTTGCTAGTCATGTTTTATTGCTTTTTATCATTTTTGGTAAGATTGTCCTTTGATGAACACACTTTGGAAAAAAGTAGCTCAGTTATATGCAGTACCATGTATCGGCCCAAGCTACAGTTTGCCCCTGAACACACTCTGTTGATGGTTTTACTGGGCCTCGTATCCAAGATCCAAAAGAGTCTTCAACACCACTTTGTGGTAGTGGTCAGACACATTATTCCTAGACTGTGGAACTTTTCAGCCTCCCCATCCTGTGCCCTCTGGGTTGACGTCTTCAGGCACTTAATGCGTATGGAGGGGCTAAAAAAATGGGTGATGATGGTAGACATGATGGTACATGGAGGCCATGGATCGTCATATGATCATTCAGTGGTTTTCAGCAGTGGGTGTTAGTGGGTCAGGTGCCCACTCCCTGAATGCTGGAGCATGACTAGGAGGTCCTAGCAGACATAGCCTTTCTCCGTGCTCTTTCCTTTCCCCTTTCTTTCCACCTCTTCCGTTTTTTTTTCTCTCTGTTTGTTTTTCTCTCCCCTATTGCTTGTTGGTCATCTGTAGCATCAGTGACTTGTCCATCTTTAGTGCCTGTAATAGATTGTATAATATGGACACATCCTATGTGGTGATAGGGTAACCTCCTCCCATGGGATGACTTATACTGTTTATGTATGTACAGTGTTAATAAAAATACTTTAAACTATCATGTTTTGTTCTGTTGCATTTTTGATGACAGAAAGTGTGGTCATACTGGTTCTCACTTTTTGCAAAACCTTTGCACATTTACCCCTGCACATTAGATTAAGTCTGAGGCCCCGCATTGCGGAAATGCTGCCTTTTTGATGCTTGCATTTTTTTGAGCCAAAGTCAATAATGGCTACAAAAGGAATTGGAAATATACAGTATAGGAAGTACTTACACTTCTACCTTCTGCTCAATCCACTCCTGGCCTTGGCTCAAAAAAAGCTGCAAAATCTGCAACAAAAAAGCTGCTTGGGTTGGGCTGACTGACTATTTGATGTGTATAAAGGTGTCATGAGTTGAGGAAGGGGGCAGGTGGATTGGGGATGTTGAATTTTACATGCCCTATCATTTGTTCTCAATGGAAATAAGTCACCACCAGAAGTGTCTGATAGCAGGTTACTCGCCTCTCCTCATTCAGAACACATACTTGAATATTGGGTCTGTGCTTTGAGTCCATTGTGAGAAAAGCAAATTACAAATGTTTGTTGTTGTTCAAGCATGGTGCTGGCTTAAAGATGCCTTTTGTTTTACACACCAGATATAAACCAGCAAGGTTTATAATCAACTCCGATCATGGATTATTAACCTCTCAGATGCCATAGTCAAATACAACCACCATCTGAGAGAATTTTTGAAGGAGGGGAGATCCTCAGACAACCAATCATCCCTCCTGCGACAAGATCCTGGAAGCCATTTGGTTGCTATGGCACCTGTGAAAATTCTGAAATATTGCAGTTTATAGTATTAAGTGATTTATTGATCTATATATTGCCCTAATGGGATTAAAAATTACAAGAAAGAATAGAAAATTTAAAAAACAAAAAAAAAAAAAATCAAGATTTAAAAATCCCAATCAATACCAATACTAATACTAATTGGTATTGTATTGTATGAAAATGCCCAATCCGAAAAAAGGAAATATCTTAGACAGTGAATGCTAATATGGAAAAAAAAAAATCTGCTTTAGACCGCCAATCAGGTCCATAGAGATTGGACACGTATTCCCTGTCCAATCAAAGTAAAAATGAAAATAATTTTTTTCCAAAGTTTTTTTTTCTTTATAGTATCAAGACATAACATATACATAATAAATTTAGTAACACTGCCATCATACTGACCCAAAATAATGTAATATTTCATGCTTATTAAACAATGAGCGCTGTAAAACTAAATCTGTAAAAAATTGGTGGAAATTTTTTTTTCAATTTCACCTAATCAATAACTTTTTTTTTCAGATTTCTATAAATGTTATGGAATATTTAATGGAGCTGTTAGAAAAAAACAAACCCTCATATAGCTATATGAATTAAAAAATAGAAAAAAGTTAGAAGGTGGGGATTAAA
The DNA here is from genome assembly GCA_947044405.1 of Leptodactylus fallax. Lineage (NCBI taxonomy): Eukaryota > Metazoa > Chordata > Amphibia > Anura > Leptodactylidae > Leptodactylus > Leptodactylus fallax. Next base: position 472,402 of record CAMRHE010000130.1, on the reverse strand, counting down.
AACAAAAACACATAAATGGAAAATGGCTGGGGGAGAACTGACTAAGAGCCAAGACATTTTTAGGCTAAGGCCTAAACGTAACGTCCCGCTGCAAAAAAACGCTGTGGGAAAAACTGCAGTGTCAACGCATCGTGGTTTTTCCCACACTGCTTTTCACAGAAAGTCTCTGCATGCGAGAGATTTTGTTCACACCGACGGGAGAAAGAAGCAAAGAAGAGGAGGAGGCATTAACAAGAAGGAAGAGGGGGCGGCGATGCAGGGAGAGGGTGATGACGCGGGTGTGCTCCGTGAAGGCTAATTTACATAAGAAAATGTTTTTTTTCTGAAAAACGCCGGCATGGTTCAGGAAATAAAAGGTATGCCTACAATAACCTTTCTAAAGGCTATATTGATATAGACTTAGCTTAAATTGAATGATCTATCTGAATGAAAGACTCCCTTTAATAAATGTCTCCATACCAAACCCATAACTACTTCATTTTTCTGCTAACGTAGCCCAGTGTGGTATTTTGTGACTTGAATTTTTTATTGATACCATTTTGGGGAACATGAAATTTATTGAGCTTCGCTTCTATCACTCCATGACACACATGTACATTATAGTGTGCCAAGGCATTAACCTCTTAAGGACCAGCCTATCTTGTGTCTTACCTTCTTATTTACTAAAATATGAATATTTTTCTGTATTAGGTATAAATCATCATTAAAGGGGTTGTGCCACTATGGACGCTTAACCCCTATCCACAGGACAGGGAATACGTGTCCAATCTCTATGGGCCTGATTGGCGATCTAAAGCAGATGATTTATAAGAGGACATTGTGAAACATTCATGGTCAGGGCGAATTAGACTCTTGGAAGATAATATGTTCTCCCTGTGTTTGCGTGGTTTTCCTCCGGATATTTCAGTTTCCTCCCACACTCCAAAGACATACTTATAGGGGACTTAGATTGTGAACCCTACATTGGACAGTGAGTGTCAATGTCTGTAAAATGAAGTGGAAGATGTTGGCGCTATACAAGTAAGAGAAATAATAAAATAAACCTCTGATATGAAGATGAAGAGGCTCTCATAATCACACACTTAAAGGGGTTGTAATACTACTGTATATTCTTTGCATAGATCAGGGGTGTCTAACTCAAATACACAGTGGGTCAAAATTAAAAACTTGGACAAGATCACAGGCCAACCTTGATATTGGTTGAAAAAAGTCTACAATTGATGAAGTTTTTCCTTTTTATCAGATATAACTGTAAAGCGTTGCGGAATATGATGGCGCTATAAAAGTAAGCATAATAATAATATAACGATGAACCTTTTCATAAGGAAACAAACTTAATTTTTGCTTAAACGTAGAATCTGGAACAAGCAAAGCTTAATACAGTGTCTTACACTCTGATCTACTCTGCTAGACACTCTAGTAGACTTTTGGTATGTTCTTACGGGGCAAATATAATTACACTACGGGCCATAGTTTGGCACCTATAGAATAGATCATAAAAATTATACAATTTTTGCAATATTTACATGCTGCAAAATAAATGATCCAGTGAAGAGTCATGAGGTTATGCACATAATATGGCCCCATCTAGTGTTCAAAATGTATAGCGACACACATGTCCACCTTTGCTAAGTGTTGTTGGACACACATGCTTAGTCACTCTACCACAGTTAGTATTTGTATATTAACCCTCTGTTCACTGCAGTGTAGCCAATAGAAACAACTTTCTGCCCTGTTTGTCAGGGAAGGTGCAGAGTCTACAATAGCATGGCAGTATAACTGGAAAGACTCCTTCTGCAAGGGATATAAGAAGGACTGAGGACACATGGAAGCAAAACTAAAGAGAAAGTTATTTTTTATGCTAGAAAAAAAACAGCACTACTTTTAAATGACTTAAAAACGACTATTAACAGTTTTCAGAACTTTTGGTAATTCATAGGATAACCCCTACAATGGCATGTTTGCAATTTTATGAAATGAAGATGCAATAAAACCTATTGTAGCGATACACAAAAATATTGTTTATGGGAAATTATTTTAGCTGTGATAAGGTCTTTGACGATTATAAAGGTCAGTAAAGCAGATACAGATCAATACATCAACCTAAGCTCACAGGGGTTAATGCTTGCAATTTCTAAATCTAAAGTGACTCATCATTTCACTCTAACAACAGTATCAAATCCCCTCCATACAGTAAAAGTTGTGGAGGCGGCTGTAACTGTTTGTGATGGAGGGGGAGGAAATGATTAAACTTTACTTTCTACCCAGCTACAGGAAAAGTCGGGAATCAGGATGAGAAGAAATTACATGTTTAATGCCAGGTACGGCTAAACTTAAAAATGTAATTGAACCATCTCAATTATAAGCTAGTTGGATCCGTTATTTAGGAAAATTGGCTTCTTCTATTTTTTTACTTTGCATTTTTTTAATGATTGTTGTCACAGCTCAGATATTTCCTCCTGCTGAGTGACATATAGTGCAACTTTAATTGGAACAAACCACTTGGCTGTGACCTGAGAAGTTGGTTCGACCAAGTCTCTTCTACTGTAAGCTAGGAAGAGTAAGTAGTAGAGGGATTCTCTTCCTCCATGTTTCAGGTGGAGATGGGAGAGTGAGGAGTCTCTGAGCTAGAGCTTCTAGTTAGTCTGGCCCAAGCCAGCTTGCAGTTAGTCATCATGTTGATCAGGAGATGGAAGTAATCCCTGCTCATTTTTGTGGATGTTGTGTCCAAGAGAACACTGTGAGGATAACATTATATGGACATCATAGGTACAACTTTGTCAGTTAGTCTCAGGTCAGACAGGGCAACCTTTTTTTTGGATATGCACCCCGCTGCCAGGGTATTGCAGATGTATTTGTGAATTAAGGAACTGAAAGCAGGTGTTTGAGAGGAAGACTGCCCCTGACTGCACATGAAGTACCATCTTAAAGACTCAGCTTCAACCTTAGTGGATGTCCCTAAGTACAGCTCTTCCATCATATGCATGAAGTTGCCTGTTTATAATCTGTTCTTCTACCGCTAAACTGTGAGTTTTACCAATTAAAATTTAGTCTCAATCCTGCACTAACCATTAAGGGCACTTCAACCACCATCAGGCTCAGGGAGGCTTACCACTAGAATGTGTCTGGGGGAACACTACATCCACCATAATACTATCTGCAGGCTTCCTCTGCACTGCTCCAACCCTGAGGAGTTTCTTGCCACCATGAGTACAATGACTAGTACTCTCAAGCTCTTGGCCTTCATCCCAATATGCTGTAGGATATATGATTAGGAGTATGCCTGGACTCTGCAGCTCATTTTCACACTAGCGTTTGGGTTTCTGTTCTTTGGTTTGCTTGGAGACCCAAAAAACGGAAACCCTATCAGCTTAAAAAGCAGTTACCCATGGAAATCCACAGACCCCATAGACTATAATGGGATCCGCCGGGCTTCTACCTGAAATCAGCGGAGAGAAAAGTCCTGCTTGCAGGTCTTTTCTCTAAGCATATTTTAAGCAAAATGGGGGGCAAAATCCCCAAATGCAAGTGTGAACCTAGCATAAGCAGTGGCCCTAGAGTGAATAGATATTGTTTTTTACTCTTTTTTGTAGATATTGTCTCTTTAACATAATTCCTCTTTTAGTTGTTTTAGCCGTATTTGTCCATTGGGCCTTGCTAGTAAGTGACCACTTTCAGTTCTGTCAGCATATCTGTGACCAACTGATTCATAATATATTTTACTAAGTAGAAAAAAAATTCTGATCTTACATTAATATAACCAAATTGTGAGCTAGCAAATTACTGTAATGGTGTCTCATTTCCTATATATTTCTGCACTTCCTTTATTTTGCCGGTAGTTAGACATTCAGGAGTGGGGGGAAGAGATGTGTCATTTCTCTGCAGTATAATTTCCATTCTAATAATGTATGTAAAATCCGGAAGATTTCCCACTAATTTGAGAAATGAGCAAGCAGCTAGAGCCCCACGCGCTATATCATTAAACTTTCCATTTTACATATTTTTTAACTGGCAGTAACCGCCATATCATTGTTCAAGGGCTGTATATAATGGATAACAATCATATCCCTAACACCTTAATATTTTCATTCATCAACAAGCCGGCTACCGGATGATAACAGACCTCTTTCCAATATTATATGATTATAGATATTGTTTATACTTTATTACAGGACTATATCAATGGCTTACAGTCGGACTCATAGCACCATACATTTGGAATAGCATAACTTTTTGGACTATCAGAAAGGGACACTCATAATTCTCTGCAAAAAAGTATAAAAAATTTGCATATCTATATGTTTGAATAGGTTTTTATTAAAAAATATAAGCATAAACAATATCTGAATGCAGACATTTTAAGGTCTACATTGCACCAAATTATGATGTCTAATATACAGTTATGGATCAGATAGTTTCTGGAAGAATATAGTTATGTTTATTATACGTTTATTATTCCTCATCTATTTCCAATATCAAAAAGAAGGAGCAAAGAGGGACAAAGGGACTTGAGTCAAAAGTTGGGACTACTCCTCCAAAAGAGGTACACTTGAAAGGTATGGTATTCACTGCGCTTGAGCATTCACTTTAATTGGACTCAGCTTCAGTAAGCTGCAGTAACAGGAACAGCCACTATCAAATAAATGTACAGCACTATAAACAGTGAAGGCTGGGAACATGATGCCACAGTCCTTTAAGTGAGCTAATTGGCAAGGTTGCCCAGAACTGGACCCCACCAGATAGACTATCAGTACTACAACCCTGAAAAACCCCTTTAAGGCTGAGGCCCCATCTTACAGAAAAGCTGCTTTTAGCCAAAGCCAAGAATGCTTTAATTAGGAATGAGAAATGTATAGGAAGCTTTTATTCTATACCATTCTGCTAAATTCACTCCTGGCATCGGCTCACAAACCCGTAGCAAAATCTGCAACAAAAAAAAAAAGCAGCATTTCCGCAACTTAGGGCCTCAGCCTTAGGATACGTTAACACGTTGTTTTCAATGGGAGGCAGACATTGGAGCAGGAGGTGAAAAATTCAGCCTCCTGCTCGATCTTGCAGAGGATTTTGCAGCTTTTGATTCTCTGCTGAATAGGCTCCTTCATATGGGCCTTATCAAGAGAGGAATGCTGCGATGGAATGGCGATTCCCTGCATCAGCATTCTGTCACGGCTATAACGTGGCCAAATACAGAGGAATTTCTCTTCATTTTCTGCCAGACTAACTTTCCAATATTTAATACCTGAAAATGGCTGGTCTGCAACTTTAACGTCATTGCCAGTCTAATACTTCTCACAACTGAGGATTTACTGCATTGTATTTAGTTATAAGATAATTAGACAAATTAGACAAATTACCTCCCTATCCACAGGATAGAAAATAACCTGCTGATTGGTAGGGGCCCCCCACACTCTGATCACAAGAACTGGGGTGTTTTGTAAAAAAACTGGAGAGCATTGAGTCAGAGTCCTATGAGCTGCAATGTATGGTCCGAGGAGGTTCAGGTGCACTCTCTGCTGGAGCAGGAGATATGAAGACCGCTGTTGAAATCTCCCCCAGTACTTATAGTGATTTTTATGAACATAAAAAAGTAACAACTAAACCAATACTAATAGTGATCAGGCAGATTCTTCTTAGAAGTTCATTACTGGTAAGTATATTTGGCTGCAGGAAAGCAAAGAACTTGTTGGGGAGGAGGGGGAGTGTATTCGCTGAATGTACTAACAGGAAACTAGTGCGCTCTGGTCTCTCACATACAGGGAATGTCCAGGATGCTGCATTTGCTTTGCTTACTGTGGAAATGATTATCTGAATCCTGTCATCACCTGAGTAATGAGCTTCCCACAGAACAGAATAGTGACGTGAAGGAGGGGGCCAATCTGCCTGCAAATTCTTCCTAAGAAACCAATTTCAAATATGCTTTTCATCCAGTTGCATGCGGCAGGAATTGAAGGATGCAGATCTATTGTAGGGGATTTATGATTTGTTAATATATTTGATACCTTATATCCCCTTTTGTTATTTCACTCTAGGCACCAATTTTATTCATTTCACTAGTATGGTGTTTGGGTAATAATATCTCGCTCTTGTCCAGATGCCCACCATTAATGCAGATGTTTCATATTAAAGATTGTGTGGTTTAGAGCACTTATTTTCAAATACTTTATTACTACTAGCTGAGTTAATAAAGGAGAGACCATTATCTATTAATCATAGAAAATAATGCTTACCTAGGGCACCTCTCTCTGTGGAAAATCAGGCAGCCAATTGATTTCAATAGGAAATGTGTAATACTTAATTTTTCCTGTGGTGGCGCTACAGAGAAATTATAAACATGCTGCCATGTTTCCCAACAGTAAATGTTATGTCAATCTGTCAAATCTTGTGCTGAAAAAAAAAATGGAGAATCCCCTAAAAATTCTTTACAGAATTCATGGTTCCTTCAAAAACTGCTAAGGTTAAAGTGGACCTTTCACCACCTCCACTAACTCCAACTCTTTGCATCCTTAACTAGATGCTTTTCCTCTGATTCTGGCACAGTTGGAATTTTTTGTCTAGTCCCCACCATTCCTGAGTAATCGTGCTGTTAATTTCAGCACCTAATATGCTAGGTTCTCTAATGTCAGGTGGGCGGTCCTGGGCTGGAGCAGACAGTTTAGCATTGCACTCCTGACAGTAGGGAGCCTAGTTAGCCTATTGGGGACTGAAGCTAACTGCACTGATTGCTGGGGAATGGTGGGGGCTTGAGAAAAAGTTAAAACTGTGCAGGAGGCAGTGGAGCAGCTTTGAAGGACACAAAGAGTTGAAGTCAGTGGAGGTGGTGAAAGATGCTCTTTAAGTACTTCAGATTTACAACTTGGTATTTCAGGAAGTTTTTCCATGGATAAATACACATATAAATCTTCTAAAATTTTAACTTACTCCTACCTTAAGGGTAGGGGGATTATTCTTCCTGTAATACTGAAAAATGGAAAAAGCATATTTACCAATATTGCTACCAGTATTATAGGACCAACTGGTCTTGGCCCATTCTAAACTGTGTGGGAAATCCCACTTTTGGCAGGGTTTTGTAATCTCTTTTTGGCCAGGGACCAGCCCGAATTTGGCAACATTTCTTCCAAATGTTTGTACGGTTCCGGACAGTTGCCAAGTAAACAAAATGCTCTAAACCCTGAAATTATATTGTTGTCTTTGCACTATATTATAGACTTTGCACTATAGATTTTGATGACTGTATTGATGTCCTCTTTACTCTTTCATCACTTTGTCATATCAAAAAATAAAAGATTATTTTAAAAAAGGCAAGTTGTTCAAATCTGACATTTGTATGCCAGATATAGTGCAATGTGTAAAGAATTCCACATCTGTTCATACATCGTATCCTAAACATCTTTTGGATGGTTGCAGTGTTTACTTATAGACATGAGATGACCATTGATGTTACTCTTCAGTGCCAGACTCTTCCTTCCATGTAGATATCAATTCTAATTTTAGCTGAGGCTGCAGAAGACAAGTCATAGGTTCATTGCATTGTTTCATGCCTGACCGAGACTTGCAAGATTTATGCGTTTAAGAGACTTAATCCTTGTATTTTCTGTCCAAGGTTAAAGGAGTCATCCCACAACAAACACTTATCACCTATCAAAGAATAGGCGACAAATGTATGATTGGTGGGGTTGGGTTTCTGGGACTCCAAGATCATTAAAATTGGGGTCCCAAGCGCTTTGCTCAAGGGGCGGTCATCACACATGCATGCTACTGCTCTATTCATAGTCTACTCTGCAGACAAAGAATGCTGAGTACAGAAAAATGCTGAGAAACGGCAACTTCCACTTTATATTACATGGTCACTCGCTAATTTGGGTTATACATACTGGTCATGAGTGGTTTCAGGAGCTGGACCTATGGCAGTTAACTGAATTCTTGTGGTGCTTTTCTCTTAGGCTGGGGCCCCACATTGCAAAAATGCAACTTTTTTTGGCTGTGGCAGAAACGCTGTGTTTTACAGTACCTGCAAAGCAGATGGGATTCTGACTAATCCCATTCACACATTGCAGATTTTTTTCTGTAGCAGAAAGTTTTTGAAAATCACAGTATGTCAATTATACCTGCAGAAATGCTGGCTATTTCTGTACAGTAATACCTCGTACACTCGCGTTTCCGAATTTGCGAATTCACAGATTCGCGATATTTTTTTGGCAACTAACATATATAGATTTTGCTCTTTTTTCTCAGATCTGTGAAATTTAATTAAAAAAAACACCTTCGCTATTGGGTAGTAGCGTCCTGTTCGTTACGTACCCGGTAATTAGTTTCATTTTACTGTGAGTGTATAAGAAAAATGAATGAATGTATTAATATACAGTACTGTACAGTATACTTTAGTATACTGTACAGTACTGTAGGGTAAAGTTTATTGATATTTAGGGGTTAAACATTAGAAATCGTCATTGTAAGCGCTTCTAAGCGCTTGTACCAAACATTCGCGATTCCTCGTGATCCGCGACCCGCTCTGTAACCTAACCTCGCGAATGTACGAGGTATTACTGTATAGGCATAATAGGGGCAGAAAGTCCTCAGAGGAATACTCTGCAATGAAAAACGCTGCCGAAAATGTCTCTGCTGTGGTTTATTTTGCAGCATTTTTTTGCTGCGTCTCGCTATGTGGGGCTTAGGCAGAAGAAGTTGTCTTTTTAGGTAAATGTCTATGAGCGTGGTTTCACACACAGCATTTTTTTTTAAAAAGACCTTAGGTTTTGATATATATTTTTGATGTAATATTTTTGAACCAAAGTCAGACGTGGATTATTATTATTTATTATTTTGCTTACTTATATAGCGCCATCATATTCCGCAGCTCTTTACAGACGTTGTCAGTCACTGTCCTATATAGGGCTCACAATCTACATTCCCTATCAGTATGGATTCAGAAGAAATAAGAAATATAAAAGAAGGATTTATACGTCTCCTTTCTGCTGGGTCCTCTTCTGACTTTGGTTCTGTGAAGGAGTTAGTGTTAAATGGTATCAGGTTTAAGTAGGTGGATTTTGTAACGTAGTGGAAATATATATTCAATTTTCTAACTCAAGAAAACAAGCTTCTAAATGTTCCATGCAAAAATATGTAGTTACTGGATAGCTGGGGGACTAGGGCGGCAAAGTTTGTTTGCCAATAGGCTCCAGCACCTGACCTTGTTTACCATTATCTCAGGTTCTCTATGTACTCGTATTCCATTAGAGGCGTCACGCAGTAAATGGACCAGAAGAGTGGCTCTTTGTCAGACTGTACTTATACTAGACTGAGCATCAGAAAAACCCTGGACAGTTGGTTGAGCAATAAGAATGTGAACGTTTTAAGAGGAAGACCTAGTATATTGTCCTTTATTATATATGTATTCAGTTATCTCTGTTTTGGCTTTTAGTTTAATTTTATTTCATAGTTTAATAGACAAGAATTTTGCATGAACTCTTCAGCTACTGATGTAGCAAGCTTTAACTTGACATTAAATAATTTAGATGAACAGTTGCAGCAAAATTCAACTTGACTTCATCATACATTTATGGTTTATATGGTGCTATAATGAAGTCATGTGACCTAATAGTAGACATAGATATAAACCATTGGACAGTATCAGACGTGATCTTGTTCTAAACTTATAGGAACAAAGTAATCTGATGGTTTTGATTTTGGCAGAACTGGATAACTATCTTATGTGCATGGCAATGTTGACTTTTAGTGTCTTATCCTTTTGTTCTTAAGACAAATTATCCACCACTAGAGGAGTGACTCCCCTCTCCCAATTGAAAACACATGCAGGCTCAGTTGAACCCCCAGCTTACCCTGGCACGGCACTGTACACATTATTTCAGAAACTACACGATTTATTTTTATATACTGTAGACACACTGGGCACTTGAGATGACATCTAGGTGCAGAGTCAGGCCAACCAGTATCCTTCTTCCCTGGGCCCCATCTTTTCAGTCACACTCTAGGGGCTCCAATAACCAGTCATCCTACAGCATCTTCCTGCTGCCTGACATTTGCTGTGTGGGAATATACCCCTAGCTCACAGAGATAAAAGGGCTTTAGTTCAAGGCAAGAAAAAGGCAGCAGACTACTGAAGGGACCACAGGACAGAAACAATTAGAGGCAAGGGCTAGGCAGCAAGCTACTACTGAAAAATTAATTTATGCTGGTGACATTTTAAGGATTGGGGAACAAGGACCCCCAGAGTAACTCTTACGGGTGGGATCAAAGCATCCCAGCCCAACAGTGAACACTTGTACACTTTACCAAGCCCAGCCTGTATGAGTAAGGGGAAGTTGTGAAGAATAGCTTTGGCCAAACCAGTGTTGAATGTTTAAAAGGCTGAAACTAGATAGATAACTGTAACTAGGAGAACATATAAGACAAATAGTTTTTTCTAGTAAACCCTATTGTCATGTTCTCTGCAAAATATGCAAGATTCGAGTTACTAAATCATGTTGAGGACATTATAGTGTCCCATATTTGTCATATAAATCATCAATCTGCACTTTTTTATGAATAGTACATAATGAAGGGAATTTATCAAGCCCAATTTACTCCAGAATTCTGGCATAAAAAATGTTGTAGAGCAGAGAATTGAGACTTTTTGAGCAGATTTTCACAAAAAATTTGCAACATTTTGCATTGTTATAACACTCATTCCACTTTTGAAAAGTGTGTGTGTGGGGGGAGGGGGGCCTGGCCATGGCTATCTTGTCTAGCTGTCTGTACTCCAAATTTATCAAATGCGACTTTTAAAAAGTTGCAAAAATTGTCACAATCTCACTCCAGTAAGTGGGTGGTGTAGAAAGTGGAGTAACATTTCAGGACAGAAGTGTCAGCCTACGTTGATACAGCAGTGAATCGGCCGTATGATGGACAGTTTTTTAATGTTCATCACACGGCTGCATTAAAATCAGTGGAATTCAATATTTTTGCCCTTTTTCACTGATCCCTGAATAGAGTCAAATCTATGAGGGATCTTTGAAAATGTAATATGTAATGTGTAGGCTTAGGCTTAGATATCGTTTATCATTCATTGTCTATTTTAATGTCAAAAAAAGAGGACATGTCTTTTTACCCATTTTCATGCATTCTTTTAGAGAGTTGAATCTATGAGGGTCCTTGAAAATGGGTGCTCCTTGGATGGAAAACAACCGTGAAAATAGTCCACTTTTCACAACCATTTTATCTAGTGGTTGTGTGAATGTAGTCTTAGAGTTAAATATGTGCTTAATTCATCAAAAATGAGCGACATTTGATAAATTTGGTGCAAATTACAACAACACTGACTCCAGCAAAATTAAATTTAAAAATTTCCCTCATAAATAAATCTCCCCATTGTTATTAAAATGTTGGTAGCAATTTAGTCACTTTAGTGCACAATAAGAAAATCAATGATACTTGTAGTTGTCACATAACAGTACAGAAAGCATGACTGTGTTAAAGGGAGTCAACCACCATTAAAATCTCTTCTATACCACTTATATGCAGGGGTGTAGCTATAGGGGGTGCAGCAGTAGGAGTTGCTCCTGGGCCCTGGACACTGTGATGGCCACAAAGGTCCCTCTGCTACATAAAATCTAGCACTATTCTAGTAGCATAAGGTAGGTAGGGGCCCTATTACAAGCTCAGGAGCTTCAATTTATGCCTCTGCTTATATCCTCTTGTAGGGGCTGTTGGTGAAATAGTGAACATATATTTTTTGGGTCAAAGTGCAATCATGCAGCCGAGAAAGTAAGAACTAATATACATATACAGTACAAAATACATTGTAAAAAAGATCCTATTCCATTTATGAAGAGAACAGTCTAGTGCTGTCTAGACATCGGTAATTGTAGTGGCCAATATACAATATAAATAGTATTCTAGTACAAATGGCTTATTACATCTAAGTGTATACTGGACATTAGGATAGTTTTTCTTTTGACCAATTTACAACACCATGATCTAGTGAACAAAATGCATTGTAATGACTATGGCTGGGTTTACACATAGCAATTATGGCTACAAACCAACCAAGGAGAAATGTCAGACTATACAGACTATATGAGTAATTGGTATGTATAAAGGGCATGCTCATTTTAGTCCATGGATCTGATCATTAACTAACCTTCTCAAAAATGTCATCTTTTCACCACTATCTCTATGGTAGGTGTTAGGATGTCGATAACTATTGAGGAAGTGTTGCGCCCTCCCATCATTATGGTGAATAACAGCTATTTATTTAGCTAGAGGTGGATTATATCCTTTTTTACTAAAATATAATATTGTTATTATCTATTATTTACATGAAGTTATATGACATTACATAATCCTGAGAATGGGGTCCCCAAGTTCCTGTGTGAATGGAGCTATAGTGCACATGCATGACCACTGCTCCTTTCACTTCTATGACATCATAGCACCATCTGTCCCATAAAAAAAAAAAATGGAGCATTTGTCACATATGTGCTCTCTTAACACAGGAGAATCGGGACACCTTCTCTTATGATTGTAGGGGTCCCAGCAGTCAGACACCATGCATCACACATTTATCAACTATACTGCGGATTTATTGTTTATGGAAAAACCCCTTTAAGGCTAAGGCCCACGTTGCAGAAACACAGCAGAAATAATGCTGCATTTTACATTACAAGTAAAGTGAATGAGATTCAAATTAATCTTATCTACACATTGAGGAAAAAATAGCTGCATTTTCGAAAAAACAGCATGTTAATTTTAGCTGCAAAATTGTGAGCATTTTCCCTATAGATTTAATAGGGGAAGAAAAAACAATGAGAAAAACAAAGCAAAAATCTCAATGAAAAATGCTGTGAAAAAAAAAACGCAATGAGTTTTTGCTGCGTTTTGTTTCTGCATCAGTTTTTAGCTGCGTTCCACTATGTGGGGGCTTAGCCTTTTTCTTCCAGAGATTACTGTGCAATATAGATCTAAATCTTTGTATGAATTTTACGAAGCAAAGCTTCAAATATTTGCTGCCATACATACACTCAACTGAGTTACTATTATTATTATTTATGAAGCAATACAAAAAATTATCAAAAACATTTAACTCAGAATACAATAAATTTAGCACCAAAAAACACCTCAAAAGTAAACTAAGGGTCTTCTAAAAAGTAATCATGAATACCACAAATAAATGGACATACCCAAAAAAATACAAACATAAAAATCACTTTATTTCATGTCAATCTACAAATAAAATCTTTATGAATACATATTGAGCGATACAATATGGGTGAGGTGGAAAATCACTCCATGTGCTGAACCACTCTTCTAAGTAAATACAGCAAAAAGATCTATAGATACATGCGGCCAGTGTGTGATATAATAATACAATACAATATGAGCAGCCAAAATACAGATATGTATTACTGACACTATCACCTCATATTATATATATATATATATATATATATATATATATATATATAATATAAATATAATATAAATAAGGGACCAAGATTTAAATACCCATGAAATGGCTGCAAACCTATAAAACATATAAAAATGCAGTAAAATAAATAACGTACCATTGGCCATAGTTGAAATATAACAAGCTGGATAAATAGAAGGAAAGACCACAATCTTGATGCGGATTTTGCCTATAAATGACTTCGTCATTTATTTTTTTATATTTTTTTTTGAGTATGTTGTTTTATTTTTGGTATTCAAAATATAATAAAACTGACCAGACCCATCCCTGGAGCAGGAGGGAAGAGGAAAAATAAAACAAAACAAAAATTATTAATACTAAGGTAGCGTATCAAAAATATCTTCTCTTTTTAGGAGACAAATGATCAATTCATTTTTGAAAACCAATATTTGTTCAATAATAAATGCTCTCAAACACAAGGACTCTATACACTTGTTCCTTCCAGCTCTAAGAAACATGGTAGATATTTAGCAAAACACTTCTTCAGGACCTGGAGTCTGGCTTGAGATAGCATTTGCAATAGTAAATCTTGGTACCCTTTATGCCTCAACATGACTTTAATTTCTAAATGTCTACTGGCTATAACATATAGACCACAGACTTTCATTGTCTGTCCTCACCAAGTTCTCCAAACAGCTGGTCCATTTTGGGCTCGCTGTTGTTTAGATAGAAGAGCGGCGACATGGTGAAAACAGGAACTGTTTGAGTGTTGTTTATATTGTTATTATTCCTTAGGTCTTCCAGGGTTATGCTGCTCTTTTGACCACAGGATGAAGTCTAACAATCTTTCTCTCTTGGGATTTTAGCAAACACGTGTACTATGCTAGCTATAAATTAGAGCACCTATGTTATATCACAAATACCATATATCTACATATAAATAAATAAATTAATTAATTAATTGTCTAACTGCCAATAATGTAAGGGCTGGGCAGAGATTCTTGTCCCTAACCCACTCATTGCCTCCCACTAAGCCAGCCAATTCACTTTGCTCTGTACTGATGAAGGACAACAATCCGGAAACAGCGCTGTATGCAGATAAGTGAAATTGGCTTGGCTAAGATCCCTTTTGCTGTCTCAAGACTCGGTGAGTCAAAAGCAAATTGAGGATCTGTTACATCCAATAGAGGGCGCATGAGCTCCCCAGCTCCTTTCCCATAATGCCTTGTGAGAGGGTAAGAAGGTCTGTCTCATTTTAGTGGTTAATTCCTTGTTAATCCATTTTCAAATAAGCAGGGCTACATATTCACACTTGTGAGTCTGTTATCAGTTCAGGCTACCCTTCTACCTATAAATTCAGATATATGACTCTCCGGTGCCCCTGATTTTGTCACCTTGTCTACTATAGATAATACGCAAGTCGCTAATGCTAATTCACATTGTGACAACCTGATTTCCTCTAACCAACTGAAGTATGTAAATTAATTTATCATAATTGTTAATAAGTTTATAAACATAGAATAAAGGAAAGGGAGCATTTTTACCTACACATTATTGGAGGGGCTGTCCTGTTTAGAAAGTCACATTTTTATAAATATTTGTAAATTCTGACTAGATGGGAGTCCTTTAAGGATAGCCTCCATCCAATAGCTGAAGCAGAGAGATGCTACAAAGAATGGTATGTCTATGTATTACCTGGATAGCCAATTGATTTAAAGAAGACCTTTCACCACCTCCAACAAGTCCAGTTATTTTCATGATTTAATAGTTGCTACTACACTGATTCTGGCACAGCTGGAATTTTTTCTCTAGTCCCCACTGTTCCTGAGTAATCAGTGCTGTTAGTTTTGGTGCCTGATATGTTATTTAGGCTCTGTACTGTCAGGGGGGCGGTGTCAGGCAGGAGCAGACAAGGGGTGTGATTCTGAGCTCTCACACTGGCTACCTCTGATTGGAGCTCTGAATCACACCCCCTGCCTAACACCGCCCTTCTGACATTACAGAACTTAAATAGCACACCAGGCACCAAAACTAAGTGTGCTTGTTGCTCAGGAATGGTGGACGCTAGAGAGAAAATTTCAAACTGTGCTGGAATGAGGGGAGCGGTGACTATTAACAGATGCTAAAAACTTGAATTGGTGGAGGTGGTGAAAGGTCCTCTTTAAATGATAACCTTATAATACTTGAAATCCCCTCAGGTGGTGCTATTGAGAAATTTTAAGCGCCCTTCTAACAAAAAAGTTAGTCCAAACTAGACAAACCCTTTAGGCAATAAAAAAAAAAAAAAAAAAAAAAAAAATATATATATATATATATATATATATATACAGTATATATTTTAATACACTTGTTAATACAATGTAAATGCTTAAAAATTCAGTTTCCACATGTTAAATAAATTATCTTTATAGTTGTCACATATGTATTATGCAAGGGTCTAGCTCCTCACATTTACCATATGGTCTACATTTTGTTAAGATAACCAGCTTGCTATTGCTATAATCCATTTGAAAATGGAGGAAGAAGTAGAGGTAAGATCAGATCTGTAGCAAGGCATTTCTTTTCCAGGAGCAAAGGCAGCTTACTAAGCGGAGACGGAAATATATTTCTTTAATAAGATATATTACAAAGTTTCTTATATTCACCTCTTCTATTCATTTATGAAAAGTGGTTTTATAATTGGAGTTATAATTTAGTTATAATTACTAATTTGCCACTCAATAAGATGTATTGTAACATAGTACTGCTATACCTCATCCATACAAAGTACCGCTCTACCTATTGTCACCCATAATCGAAACCTTCAACCTGAAAACCCACCTCCTCAGGAAAGTCTACAACTTACAATAATCCTGTTGCCACTACAATATCTCCTGAACAGCTTCTACCCCTATCTACTGTCTCCTTTCCTTTTCCATGTAGATTGTAAGCCCTCATGGGCAGGGTCCTCTCTCCTACTGCACCAGTTCAGTCATTTATTTTTTGTTTATTGTGCTTGTTTTTTGCATCATGTATGTAAACTCCTTTTCATATGTACAGCACCACATCACACACACAAATATACACGTAATAAACATATACATACATAACATTACACATATCAACATACACATTGCACACTTAAAGGAACACAGGCAGGAAAGCAGGACCTCAAGATACCCTCTCTTCAGATATCTAACTGTCCCTTCTTCCTTCCCCCTACCCCAATACATATTCTTACCTGTCTTCTCTTGGAATCTTTACAATCAATTGCATATTGACGTTTGACCCTAATTCTCAGCCCTCCCCCTGCACATTACACTAATACCTAACATACCTTTGTTATCTCCATGTAGTAGATGAAAAATTACTTTGATATCATATGCAAATTTTTTGGTGCACATTTTGCTCCCGGACCCCTCACCTATCATGCCTATACTGTTCTGTGCAGTGGGAGTTGATCTATCTGAGGGGATGCCTGACATCAGAGCATGAGGTGGTGCAGGCTTTAGAGGTGAGAAGATCGAGCTGCAAGAGCGGTGCTCCGGGAGCAGAGGGCACACCCTAAGTGCACCAATAGCTTGATTTGGATATGACATTAAAGTTATTTTTCTCTACTACATGGAGAGAAATATAAAGGGTATGCTGCTTATTAGTTTAATGTGCCTTATAATGTATTTCAGGCACTTTACTATGCCTGAGAGAGGTGGTAGACTCCCTTTAAACCAGTAACTACCAGCTTGAACAGAGGGGGCAAAGAAGATAGAAGGCAATTCCTCTCCCTCTCAATTCACCTACTTGTTTCTTAGCACCTGCTACAGTCATGTTCAGCTTGCCAGTGTAACATTGCACACCCTCCTGCAATTTTGACTTTGAGGGATGGAAGTATCCTTGTGCCACTTCAGGAAATTTAACCTTGATATGTTAGATTCAAATACTAAAAATGTATTATACCCCCCTGCATTGACATCTAATATTGTTTAGTATATGTAACCTATGCTGTCATATTTCCTGGTCCATTCTATAGCTGTTGATTTTTGTTATCTTTGGTGCAAGTGACTTAACAAATCCGCCAGCAGTTCAAGGAGTAGTTAAATAAAGGAAGGCAAACAAATAAGACAACCGCAGGAACACGTGAAATCAGCCTGTAAACAAAGACAGCCCTCACTGTTTCTTAGAGAACTAGCATTCAGCCTCATGAATGTAGTGCACTTGGGGTTATTTAGCCTCTAACTAAATTAAATTCTCTTTGTAAATTGTAAATACTGTCATTTCTGCCCTCATTGACTGTCATCAGCTCTCTAATTGACAGCGTCACCTAGTCAGCGTGGAGAGCGGGGCATGTTTTGAGGCCTGCGTCTTTTCAAGCAGGCTTTCCATCAAGAG
This sequence comes from Leptodactylus fallax, assembly GCA_947044405.1. Taxonomy (NCBI): domain Eukaryota; kingdom Metazoa; phylum Chordata; class Amphibia; order Anura; family Leptodactylidae; genus Leptodactylus; species Leptodactylus fallax. The sequence continues at coordinate 454,635 of CAMRHE010000130.1, read as the reverse complement.
AGGAAACCAACTCCTTTTGTGTCTTTGTGTCTGCCTAGACATAAGATCACACATAGTTAGGGAATTGGGATGTATCGGCTTCATGTGCACCGAGAAGCAGTGCAAAGTTTGTGCAACTTTGCATAATTGTTCCTTAGCACGTCAACAAATAATGACAACCATAGCGGATAAGGATTATTCTAATAACTCATGTATCATTCCCCTCATTAATGCGCGGGCAGAATGGAAGATCTGAGGTTGTAAACAAAGAAAACCCTTAATATTACAAATTTAGATTTTTTATTTTTTATTTTTTTTTATTTTTTAGATTTTTCGACAATGCTTGTTTATTCCGTCTCCGTCTTTAAACATATTTGGAGGAAGCACAGCTGGAGGGCTTTCGATGCACAATGGTTAAAAGTGTGTACACAAAATACTCCATCTTTTGTCTGTAATATTCTTCGCTATTTTAATTATTAAAGATAAGTATTTGAATTATAAATATTCTAGTTATGCTGGAATAGGCAAAGCAGGCCCCGTGCCCCGAGGCAAAAGTCTTCCATTATCCATAATACTTCTGCCGCCTGCCGGCATCCGACTTCTTTATAATTTTTTTTCTTCTTTCAAAAAAGTGTATAACAAAAATAGCCTCTGTCTTCTACCTAGTCAAACCACAGAGATCCCTTCTCAATATGTATAGAGGCTTAGAAGATAGAATATGCCACTGCAGTGTCCCTAACTGTCTAGCTCTCCCATTGAAACTAGTGTGTTTGTCACACATCACAGCTCCGAGGACCCTTTATAGTGGATCATTAATATTGTCAGGATAGCGATGGCAGGGATGATAGCAGGGATTCAACAACAGTCTTCTGTGAATATACAAATAAGTGAATTGTTATCTCCCCCACCTTGGCACAGATCAGCAAAAGAGACAGAATTGCTGAAAAAACATGACAGCTTCTTTTTGGCTGGCCCATTAAACAGGGATATACAATAGGTGTGCATCACCGAGGAATAAGGCAAACGAGTGTGAACATTGCTCGGAGATATGAGAGCACCTTAGGGCTTTGTGACACGAGGGTGGGCACTGCTAGGGACTCGCTGACAACCCATATATACAGCCCGAAGAGAAGAAAGAAGATAGACCTTCAGGAGTGATAATGAAAGGTGAGGTTTCCATTCTAATCAGTAGGATCCACATGGTTCTTACATTCATTATAGTTACCAATTTACAATAGGTGATTAAAGATCCTCCTTTCATCAGTCCTTGTATCATCTATGGTGATAACATGACACATGCTAAGCCTAATTGTCAGGTGTCTTAGAGATGATATTCTGGGCCATATATATATATATATATATATATATATATATTCATTACCAATAAGCCATATCAGTAAAATCACCCACCTAATATAGTATGGGATTCCCTTGTGCCACCATAACAGCTCTTGCCGGAAGACTTCTGAAAGTGTCCTTTGTCATGTTTCTTAATACATTACATTGCTTAAAAAAGCCACTGCTATTAGGGAATATTGTTTATGAAGGGGTCAAAGTGATATACACATGAAAGTCAGGACCTGAGGTTTCCCAACAGAACGTTGCCTGAGCATTACACTTCATCCGCCAGCTTGTCTTCTTCCCATTGTACATCCTGTTGCCTTCTTTTCTGAAGGTAAGCACAGGCACTTGGTTGTCCACATAATGCAAAATAAAAAGTTACCCAGAGTACCTTTCTCCATTGCTGGCACAGTTCTGGTGTTCTTCTGTCCATTGTAGGTTTCCTTGGTGGAAATGGGTCAACACTTGATGGTCTCCATATTTGCAGTTCGATATGCAGTAAGCTGTGATGCACTGTATGTTCTGCCACCTTTCTATCATAGTCAGAAGTAACTTTTTAGAAACTTGCGCTACAGTAGATCTTACAGTAGATTGGACCACCTGGGCTAGTCTTCTCTCCCTACACAAATCAGTCAGTCTTGGGTACCCATAACTTTGTCGGTTCACTAATTGCTGTTCCTTGGAATTCCTTTAGCAGGTACTTAACACTGCATGCCAGAAATACCCCACAAGACCTGCCATTTGGGAGGTGCTCTGACCCAGTTTTGTAGCTATCAAAATTTGGCCCTTGTTAAAGTTGTTCAAATCTTTATGATTGCCTATTTTCCTACTTCCATCCATCAACTTCAAGAACTATTGCTGCCTAATATATACCAACCCTTATAAAAGACAATCAATATTATAAAAAGACAATCAATGTTATCACTTCACCTGTTGGTGGCTTTAATGTTATGACTCATTGGTGTATTGTATATTGAGTATACTCACTGGCAGACCATGGTCCGAATATGGAGTGGGCTGCCAACTGTCCAAACTCTTGCCCCTTTGCTGCTGTATAATGACACCGAGAGAAAGACTGAACTCCTGACCACTGTCCCTTTTACACTGACATATTACAGAAACAGTAGCAGGGATCAGCACTTGTTTCACCTTCTGTGAAGGCACTGTGGGGGTACTATGGGGGAATTTAATGATTTTGTGGGCACAAAAATGGCAGTAAACTGTGTGGAAGGGCACAAGTGTCACATCATACTTTGTGGGGGCAGAAAGGGAAGTTATACTGTGTGGGACACTAAAGGTCACTATACTGTATGGGGGCACAAAGGTGGCATCATACTATGTTGACAAATTGGGAATTATACTGTCTGAGGACACTAAGGGTGTGTTATACTGTGTGGGTGCCACTAAGGGGGAATTATACTGTGAGGATGCACCAATTGTGTATTATACCATGTGGTGGAAACTAAGGGGGCATTATATTGTGTAGGGAGAATTATGGGGACATTATACTATGTAGGGGCTCTATGGGGGCATTATACAGTGTGGGCATCAATGGATCACAAAAGGACTGGGTGTAGGGTCAAAGGGAGAATAGGCAAGTTTAGAGGTGTGTTTTAACATGTGTAAATATTGGACAGCTCGTACTTTTACCTGAGAGTGGGTCTCAGTCAGTGGACCTTACTAAAAGTAGTTGAGTACTCCTGCTGTATATGTGTATCCAATAGGCTTGTTAGAGCATAGCATTTACTGAAAATAAGTGTTTCTGAAGTCTATACAAATGATCTTTTCTGGTTACTTTAGACCCATTCTGTATTTTTGTGTACTCCTTTCACATACTTTATAATAGAAGTCTTCTAGACGATAATATGGTGCCCTTCAAGATACAGTCCTGATGGGACTTTGTGCAGCGGTGATTTTGACATGATTTGCATAATATATAAGGGAACATAATATAATGTTTCCTGTAGAAATGCCTGATAAACTGCAAGATACATGATATCCTACAAGATCTATGATGCAAATACTGATGCAAAATATTGACCTAAGTATGCTTATGAGGCCAAAGGCTAAAAATCCAATCAGATTTTATCCTTTTTCTACATACCTGCCATTTGTTTTAATGGATCAAGAAAGTGTAGAGCTAAACACAGCAGCAGCACAAATTTCTCTCCTGTTGTGTCTTGAGGTTCTCACCTAGACTGATACACTGTAACAAGCTGCAGCTATATAAACGCAGGACTAGATCCTGATGCTGAATTACTCAATTAGTAAGAAAAACACCCCAAATTGGAATATGAAAATCATCTCTTTACCCATTATCGCAAAATTTTTAATAGTGTCCTCAAAATATGTATGAAAATGTATAAATGCAATAGTATAACCCAAATGGCATTTAATAGGAAAAAAGCAAATTTATCAATAAATTGAGAATATAATTTGTGTGCATAATATTCAGGATATTGCACCCATCACTTTAATGACTGAACATCTGCATCCCCGATATGATGGAAGAATATGATAAATCCATCTATTACCAATTTAAATACACCCTAATCCACCCCATATAAATTAGGATTTAATCTATTAGGCGAACGCTTAAGGTATCAAGTCTAATAAAGATATGGACTAATATAGCACATGTGAGATTATGGTATTTGTTCAGTCGCCCCTCGGGGATTGAAGCTTATTTTTTTTTTATCAGAACTCCCATGATGTGGGATTTAGGTTGGAGATTTAATGATTGCAGGAACCTATTCTCTGACAAAGTCTATAAATGACAGCTTCCTATTATCAAAGGAAGATATTGTGTAGTAAAATAGAGCTGTCTTTTCTCAAAACTATTATTTTGAAATAGAATATGGCAAACATCTGATAACTTCTAGATATAATAAGATACATTTTGTGTCCATGGATGTGGAGAAACAAAACCGGCAACCAATATCATGAAAGTGAAGAATCCTTCTGGACATCTAGGGTATGAAAATAGGACTACCAACTATTGCCGGGAAGAATGAACATGTTTGCACTGCTATGTAAATCTAGCATGGATACGGCATACAGTATGTTGCTGCAAAACCTTGGGGACTTCATCACTTTGTCTGTGGGATTCATATTATGGTTAGTAAATTTCTCTCCCTCTGACCCAGGGAGTGTGAGACACCTACACACAGGTCAATGAAGATGCTTTCTCGGGGTACTACCCTTGACAAGCAATTATTTATTGCAGTCCTGAGGCCCCGCGACTTACAGCTATAGTGTTTGATTTAACCAATCACATTCACACTCCCTTGGGTCTTACATATATGTTAAAAAGATGGTTTTAATATTACGTGACTATTTAGATAATTTATTAATATAAAATTAATCTTGATATTTTTCCACCACCCCCTTTTTAGTAGCTAGATAAGATGCCAAGGTGATGAGCTGTGGAAGAAGAACTCACAAATATATTTTTATCTTAATATGTGACAGTGGATTTATATATCAGAACATGAGATATATAAGATGCAAATTGGCTTCAATCAGTAATCCATTAATTAACTCACCACTTAATTTCTTTCAGAAATATTGCTGATACCAACTGGAAACTTTTCTTGGTGCCCAAGAGTTTCAGAATGCACTCCACCATCCTTGGACCATGAAGTTTAACATGACAGATACCAGATTGGAAATGATTCACTGAATTGCACCTCCCCTGTCAGCCCTCTTCCCTCAATGAACCCTAGTATTCTTCTTCTATGTATATACTCTCTGTTTCCCCTACCCCATCCCCTAAATGTCCTGTCTACCTCTCCCAGGTACATCACTAATCTGAGCACCTGTCACACAGTCTACTCTTGGGCGACAGCTGGCATTCTTTCAACAATACCCCCAAATGGCACCCATAGTGGATTTCTACAGTTTCTGTAGTGCATAATACACTTTTTTTTTAACAAAGCACAAAATATTTTCTAATTTCCCAATATTATATTGAACTGAGCTCTGCTAAGAATGACCATACATTTCAGATACCTACTCCTTCCATTACTCTTCCACACATGCATTCTCCACTCAACAAAGTGTGCATTTGATTTCAATGCTGGAGAGCAGTAACTACTGCCAGTCACAGGGCTGGATTAAGATCTTTAGAGGCCATAAGCACTTAAAAGAATTGGTGGCCAAGCAGTCCATCCTATTTATATATTATATATTACATTTATATATTACATGGCTGGTTATTTATCTGATTGGCAGACACGAGTGTTACTGTGGAGAACATGGACCACACACGGAAAAAATTCACTGACATGTTGCTGACGTCTAAGAAGAATGTCTGGTCAATTACTTTATTTAGAACTGAAGTGTGATTCAGCCAGACAATAACTAGAATTTTATTTCTCTTTCCAGCAGATGCTTGGCATTGAGTGCTGGTCTATCAATGGTATACCAGAATTTGTCCACTGCTTATTATTCTACGTCTGTTAATGTATAGACATCATATTATTATGGAGACATATTGACATATATTATATTGGGGGGGGGGGGGATTTATCATGACTAACATTAGTTGTTAGTGCACAGGAGAATTGTTACTTCTCTTAATAGATTTGGTGCATCTCTTGCTGTCCTTACTCTACAATTCTACACCAATTTCTGGAGCAAGTGATCAGTCCATGGGTGGTCTTGTCTTTTTTGCCAATCCCCTTTTCTCAACACTTTTGAAAAGTGGCAATAAGTGTTAAAAGTCACAAATTTTATCATTAATAAAGCTTTTGCCATAATTGGCTGTGTTTTTTTACACCATAAAGTTCCCACAAATTTGTCCATTTTGTTTAATGGAAATATATAATCAGAAGATTATATTTTGTTTAAATCAGGTTTTTTTTTATAAAATTGTTAGTGATGTTTTTATTTTTTATGTTTTTTATGTCGCTAGAGCGAACACAATTGGCTTACACCTTCTGTTTTCTATAGCTTATTTGTCAGCTTTGCTGTGTAGAAAGGATAAGAAAAGTGATCTCATTATATGGTCAAATTAATGACAGCTGAAAGCCTAAAAAAACCAAACCCCTTCCTGCCAGTTTTTATTTTTGCATTTTCCCCCTCCCAAAAGCCATTTAAGCCTTATTTTTTGTGGATCAAACTGTACTTCCTAATGGAACCATTAATGGTATGATGTAATGGGAAGCTGAATGGGATGGAATTGCAACAAAAAAGCAGTTTCACCATTTTCTTATGGGTTTTGTTTTTGTGTCATTCACTGTATGGTAAAAATGGCACACTATGTTTATTCTGTGGTTAAGTACGATGACTGTGATACTAAATTTATATAGTTTTTATTATGTATTAATACCTTGAAAAATAAAACTTTGAACAAAAATAAAATGTTGATGTCATATTCTGAGATCTGTAACTTTTTCAAATTTCCATGTCCAGAACGACATAAGGGGCACTTTTTTTTCTGGGGCAAGTTGTAGTTTTTATTAATACTATTTTGAGGAATGTATGACGTTTGGGTAAATATCTGACATTTTGATCACTTTTTACTGCTCCGGAGTATGTTGATGCTATTTAAATAAAATTATTAATTATATTTTTCTAGGAAGGAAAACAAAAGGCAATTTGCACACTTTAATTTTTTCCTATTCACCATATGGTATAAATATATTCATGTTTTAATAGTGTGGTAATTTTCAGACTTGGGGATAACTAACATGTTTATTTTTTTTATTCACTGATTTTTATATGGAAACCAGGGAAAGGGAGTGATTTCAGTTTTCAGATTTTTTTTGTCTTTCATTTTTTTTTAGCCCCTTAAGGGCTTGAACATGCAAAAGTTAGATTGCTTAAACCATAGACTTTGGAACTACGGTATTGCAGCCTATAGTAAAATCAGTAGGTTTGTACTATGTTCTGCTTGAGGTACTACAAACCTAGCAATGGCAGACCTTGATTTCTAGAAACCAATGTGTTCTCAATGGGAAGAGAGGGGAGACATCCACTGCTCATCTCCTGGGGAAACAGAAACTTGGGCATGATAAAATTCATCAGGTCGATCCTTCTTTTTCCATGACATCATGTCTGAGTTGTTTATTCACATAAAATAGGCAGCCAGTCCCGCAAAAATTATTGGGTTTGGCAGACTATTCACTTATGTGTAGCTGGCCTTAAAGGGGTTGTGCTGTGATCAGGGAGATGGGGGACTGAAAGTCCCACTAAAACCTCCTTGTTAATGGAGCGCTAGTGCGCTTGCATGATTGTTCAATTTATGGGACTGCAGGCACTATTGGAGAATACAGTAGTAATAAAAGTGAATGGAGCACCTTTCATGCAAATGCACTGGCACTCCATTCACAAGGAGGCTTTAGGGGGACTTTTGGTCCCTTGTCCTCCTGATCACTGAGGGACCCAGAGATTGGGCCGCCAGCAATCAGACACTTATCCCATCTCCTGTACTGTGGATAGAGGATAAGTATCCATAATAGCCCAACCTTTTTAAGGCAAGCTTCACACCTGCGCCTGCTCTACTTTCCATCCCCGAATTCGCTTAAAAAATGAGGAGAGAACAGTCCTGCAAGCAAGACTTTTCTCTTCGCGTTTTTCTGCCAACTTCGGGTAACTGCTTTTTTAAGTGGATTAGGTTTCTGTTCTTTGGGTCCCCAAGCGGACCTGAAGTACGGAAACCCGAACGCTGGTGTGAACCTAGCGTAAGTCTTGGTAATTCCTCTCTCAATTTCAAGGGCTGTAAACTGTCACTTCCTTGAGATGTTTATAGTCTGACATTTCTGCTACACAAACAACTGGCTATACAGATGATGTAGGTAGCAAATGTGTGTGTGTCTCCAATATGGCTGACCCAGGGAAGTTTACATTGAAAATGAATAGCTACAATGCATTCAAAACAAAAGAGGACAAATTGTTACAATACATACAAAACAAAAGCATTATTTCTCTTCTACAGACTTACAAACAAACAAAAAACAAGACATTCCCTTTAAGAACCAGGAACCACACAGATAGGCATGCAATAAAAGGGACATCCAGAAGAGAGCAAACACCTTGTCCATAGCATTGATGTGCTAAGATGAGTATGAGCATATCACAAGCCTCTGGATTTAGATGAGCCGTGAAGAGGCTATTTCACCAATTTGTTTTTAATATAAACTAATACGATACACAGATAAACCAATGCTAACCCTAATGCACATATCTAAAGGGAAGAAGATTTAGTCCCTTCCCCTTTCATCACGCTCTCAAGCCACCCAGCTTTGTCCATAATGGCTGATCAAGCCTTTTGCTGACTGATAAAGACATTGAAAGGATTGCCACAGTGGCAATTTCACAATAGGTTCAGTATATGAAGAAACGTCCCCCAGGAGTAGGGATTGTCAAAGAAATCACAGACTGTCCTTATTTGTGATATTGTGACTTCTTTGTGCAGCACATAATGCAGGTTGTATTAGAAAAGTGAAATATGGGTATCTGAACGACAGCATGTACTAATCTCTATATGAATAGATGGAATAAAGACCACCATGTCAGGGGAAGGTATCCACCACAAATTTTGGGAATATGCTCCAGATGCAATATATAATGTGGTCATCTATTAAAAATTTCTGACCTACTAACTAAATGTATTTAATGTTTAGTTAATAGATGGTAAGTTATTATACCTAGAATATTTATCACTAGCTCGGGTACACCATGTACTGTATCACACTAATTGAAGGTGGATACAAATCTTATGACCACATATATTTGGTGTGCTGTACCTTTACAAATGCAGTACCCAAAGTACTACAATACATTACAAATTACAATACATGTAAATGAGGGGATTATCAAATCCATAGTAAGCCTATTAAGTTGTGGAATTGCAATGTAAAGGATGAAAATCAGTAGCAGCATCTGCATGTTATACAAGCTACACATCTGACATGGATTTGTGGCAAAATGTGCTGCATCTGAAGTCACCTTAAAGGAGTTATGCCGGATTAGAAAACATCTTTCTTCTTCTCATGTCCATTATTCACATTCATTAGTCACCTCTGATTGGAGCTCTGAATCTGCCCCCTTGCCTGTTGCTTCCTGACACTGCCCACCTGACAGTACAGAGCCCACATAGCATATCAGTCACCAAAACTAACTGTCCAGATTGCTCAGGAATAGTGAGGATAGAGAAAAAAAAATCAAACTGTGCTGGAATCAGTGGAGCTGCACGTAACAGATGCTAAGAACTGGTGGAGGTGGTGAAAGGTCCTCTTTTTAAGAAGTTCAGCAAAACACTTTTTCCATCAGTGTACCACTTACCTGATTCTTGTCTGCATGTGTTTTCCGATACCATCATGTTTTTTAAATAATTATCTTTTTACATGTTCTGATATCAATCCCATATTGCCTATGCAGAGTATTATATTGGCAGCTAGAGACAATATCATCTTTGCCTGCTGGGGGCATTGTAATTTTTCTGATCTTTATGTTTTCCAAAATAATCTAAGAGACCATAAGTATACAGTCAAGAAAACTGAACTATGAGCTCCTTCATTATAACTGTGTGACAGGAGCTTGTCTAATCATCATCAGTAGTTGTGATAGGAGTTTGTGTCCCCTGTGGAAAGATTGTACGGAACAGTTCATCATCATACTTCAAGTTCTGGTGTGAGTTTTGGAGAGACAGAAAGGCATACTGTTCCCAGTTGGTCAGAATGAAGTGATATAAAGAAAAGTATCCCATACATTTTCAGATAGAAAGAACAACTGTAATACTCCTTGAATTACATATATTTAAGGTACATAACAAAAGAAAACAATTACTGAAGTATTGCTTTATTGGAGCCATAACTTATGTGACACATTAAATGTCTAATAGATCCATATGAATTTTGCTGTACTTTCAAAGACTTCCTATCTCCAGGTAATATTTGGATGACATGATCAGCACAGACTATTATCTACTGGATACAAACAATGAAGGTTTCTACTAAATGACTGAAAGCAAAGATCTTGAAAACTGTCAGGAATTGATACAGAAAGAATATTGGAAAATTCTATAATTTTACATTATGCAAAGAATACTTTTTTTTGCATAATCTGGAATATCCCTTTAACACATGTCATATAAGGATACATGGCTTGATAAGAGGAATACTTTTATTACATACGTGTCTTGCTATCTCTATCTGTTGTGCATTTGGGCTGCGCAGCCCTCAAAGGGTAAAGATTCTTGAAAGTTTCATGCAATGTTTCTTGACGTGAGCTTAGTGACATTTAAAAGTTCTGATTTTCAGCTGTCAAATGCCAGTCTGAATGAAAGCGGATCCTTTCTCGTTGCTGGATTCTGGGAATTGAATCTGACGTGCCTTTTTTAATGTTGCATTTGTGGATTCTCTCAGAACTGCCCACAGGAACATTAATAGATGTGAGGCGTGGGGTTTTGGATGTGCCTCACAGTAGTATCATGATTGTGTGCCCTGTGAAAGCAGGCTGATATGTATAGAGCTCTAAGTGCACCCATAGAGATTAGATAAAATATGTTCACACTGCTCAGTATAGACTGTTTCAGCCAACATTTGTATAAATAATCATTCACGATGAGCATATCCTAACAAGTGTTTAGTCCAAAGCTAGGTCATGTTAGTTTTTGTTTGATTTTGATTATATGTTTTCATGTGTTTGGGAGAATGTTTCTTTAACCACTTCTGGACCGCCCATTGGGTACTACAACCGGAGCTCCCCTAGAGAAGGCAGGGAAGGTTTATTACCATCCCTGCCTTCCCGATCACTGTGTACACAGCGCTTAATGAGTGTTGTGTACACAGCTATGGGAGACCGCCATGATGCGGCTGCCCTCTAACCCAGCGGATCAGAGTCTGTTAGAGCTGCTGGGTCCTACAGGACCCATATTATCTCTGCAGTTATGGGCATAAGGCTGCATTACTCCTGTAACTGGGGCTAAAAGTACCAGCCCCAGTTACAGGGGTAATCAGCCTCCCCCACCAAAAAAATTGAGATCAGATGTCCCCAAAGGTCTATTATGACCTTATGGCGACACAGTGTTAAAAAAAATAAATAAACAAAGAAAGTAAAAAATTACTGTAACGGAGAGGAAAAACTATTATAAGAAGTTTTTTTAGTAGCACTTTGTGCTATTAAATAAAATAAAAATTAAAAGTGAAAAACCGTCACATTTTCCCTCCTCTTTTGTTTATATTTTCCTGGATATTAAAAAAATTAAAAAACATGCAAAAATAAAAACATAAAAATAAAGTCCTATGTGTCAAAAAAATGCAGAAATTAGTTAAATAACCCAAATGATAAAAATGTTACAGCCCTCAAAACTGCACATACAAAAAACCCAAAAATGTGTCTGGTCCTGAACCAGAAATAGGCCCTGAAGTGGTTAATACTGTGGCAATATATGGTGGAAGATGTAGTGTGTAAGGCTTTGTACAGTCATGGCCAAAAGTTTTGAGAATGATACAAATATTAATTTTTACAAAGTCTACTGCTTCAATTTTTCTAATGGCAATTTGCATATACTCCAGAATGTTATAAAGAGTGATCAGCTTAACAGCAATTACTTGCAAAGTCAATATTTGCCTAGAAAATGAACTTTATCCCCCAAAACACATTTCAACATCATTGCAGCCCTGCCTTAAAAGGACCACCTAACATCGTTTCAGTGATTGCTCCATTAACACAGGTGTGGGTGTTGATGAGGACAGGGCTGGAGATCAATCTGTCATGATTAAGTAAGAATGACACCACTGGACACTTTAAAAGGAGGCTGGTGATTGCTATCATTGTTTCTCTTCTGTTAACCATGGTTATCTCTAAAGAAACACGTGCAGTCATCATTGCACTGCACAAAAATGGCCTAACTGGGAAGAGTATTGCAGCTAGAAAGATTGCACCTCAGTCAACAATCTATCGCATCATCAAGAACTTCAAGGAGAGAGATTCCATTGGTGCCAAAAAGGCTCCAGGGTGCCCAAGAAAGACCAGCAAGCGGCAGGACCGTCTCTTAAAAGTGTTTCAGCTGCAGGATCGGGCTACCAGCAGTGCAGAGCTTGCTGAGGAATGGCAGCAGGCAGGTGTGAGTGCATCTGCACGCACTGTGAGGTGGAGACTCTTGGAGCAAGGCCTGGTCTCAAGGAGGGCAGCAAAGAAGCCACTTCTCTCCAGAAAAAACATCAGGGACAGACTGATATTCTGCAAAAGGTTCAGGGAGTGGACTGCTGAGGACTGGGGTAAAGTCATTTTCTCTGATGAATCCCCTTTTTGATTGTTTGGAACATCTGGAAAACAGCTTATTCGGAGAAGAAGAGGTGAGCGCTACCACCAGTCTTGTCTCATGCCAACTGTAAAGCGTCCTGAAACCATTCATGTGTGGGGTTGCTTCTCAGCCAAGGGAATCGGCTCTCTCACAGTCTTGCCTAAAAACACAGCCATGAATAAAGAATGGTACCAGAATGTCCTCCAAGAGCAACTTCTCCCAACCGTCCAAGAGCAGTTTGGCGCTCAACAATGCCTTTTCCAGCATGATGGAGCACCTTGCCATAAAGCAAAGGTGATAGCTAAATGGCTCAGGGAACAAAACATAGAGATTTTGGGTCCATGGCCTGGAAACTCCCCAGATCTTAATCCCATTGAGAACTTGTGGTCAATCATCAAGAGACGGGTGGACAAACAAAAACCAACAAATTCAGACAAAATTAAAGCATTGATTCTGCAAGAATGGACTGCTATCAGTCAGGATTTGGTCCAGAAGTTGATTGAGAGCATGCCAGGGAGAATTGCAGAGGTCCTGAAGAAGAAGGGTCAACACTGCAAATATTGACTTGCTGCATTAACTCATTCTAACTGTCAATATAAGCTTCTGTTACTCATAATATGAATGCAATTATATTTCTGTATGTGATAAAAACATCTGACAAACACACATAAAAACCAGAGGGCAGCAGATCATGTGAAAATATAATATTTGTGTCATTCTCAAAACTTTTGGCCATGACTGTAGTATGGAGCTGCAGGGACTCCATGTGTCTACTTACAACCTCCATGTAGTTGGCTCTGATATGTGTATGTGTACCTTTGACTGGTCATCAATGTGTTTTCTGCTTCTCATCTGCTGTTTGTACCTTTAACCCCTTGACACAAAGGCACCTCTTGCCCATGACACTTTAAACACGACCCCCACTCAGAAACAGAGCAGGATCCATAACCACTGTGCCAGTTTTATACAGTGGTGACTCAGTGGAAATGCCTATGATCAGAGTCTGCTCCAATCACAGGCAATAACAGTCCCAATTCAACCACAAGTGTGCCTCATGTGCCCCCCCATCAGCCTATTTTGAATGATGACCGCAAGCTTGCGAAAGTCTTGTGAACACTCCCAGGCATGTCATATATATGTACACACACACACACACACACACACACACACACACACACACACACACATATATATATATATATATATATATATATATATATATATACAGTCCCTGACAAAAGTTCTGTCGCTTATCCATGTTGTGGAATCAAAAGCTTATAACCTGACTTTAAATTCATCCATTGGTCTTAGAAATGACTCATATGAAAGCTGAAACCCTCCCAAATGATTTTATGGTTAAGAAAATAAATTGGCTTCACTGCTGAAATATTCATCATTTAATGAACACAGAAAGGTCAGATTTTGGCAAGACAAAAGTTTTGTCGCCTTGTCATATAATGCACCCAATCCTAGTTTAAAGCCTCACCTGTGCTCACTAATTGATCGGTTAATTAGTGGGTGTGTATAAAAAGAACTCCAGCACCCCAGACCTTCACTTGAACTGCAACTTCACCTCTGACAACATGCCAAAAATCAACCCTGCGACCAAAGCCTTGATTATCAAGAGGCTGAAGACCAGATCCACTGCAGAGGTGGCTGGCACCTTTAATGTGTCTCTGCGTCAAGTACAAAGAATTAAAAAAAGATTTGAACAGACTGGAGATGTTTTTGACAAGCCCAGGTCCGGCAGACCCCGCAAGACAACTGCTCAGGAGGAACGTTTGTTGGTTAGAAAATCTAAAGCCAGCCCTTCTTCCACTGCAGCAGAGCTCCAACAGGCCTGGTCACCTCAAGTTCCTGTGTCAACTAGAACAGTTTGTAGGATTCTGTCTCGAAATGGCCTCCATGGTCGAATCAGTGCCCAGAAGCCAGCACTAAACAAAAGGCAATTAAAAAAACGTGTGACATTTGCCAAGGCCCACAGCCTGCTAAATGGATGGACGCTGGAAAAGTGGCAGAAGGTGGATTTCTCAGGTGAATCTTCAGTTGAATTACACCACAGCCACTGCAAATACTGCAGGAGACCTACTGGAACCCGTATGGATCCAAGATACACCCAGAAAACAGTTAAGTTTGGTGGTGGAAAGATCATGGTCTGGGGTTACATTCAGTATGGGGGTGTGCGATACATTTGCAAGGTGGAAGGCAATATCAATAGCCTAAAATATCAAGAAGTATTAGCTTCCTCTTAGATTCCCAATCATAAAAGGGGTCAAATTTTGCAGCAGGATGGTGCTCCATCTCATACATCCATCTCTACATTAAAGTTCCTCAAGGCAAAGAAGATCAAGGTGCTCCAGGACTGGCCAGCCCAGTCACCAGACATGAACATCATTGAGCATGTTTGGGGTAGGATGAAAGAGGAAGCTTGACAGACAAAACCAAAGAATCTTGATGAACTCTGGGAGGCATGTAAGACTGCATTCTTTGCTATTCCTAATGACTTCATCAATAAATTGTATGAATCATTGATGAAACGCATGGATGCAGTCCTTCAAGCTCATGGAAGTCACACAAAATATTAAATATGGCTCTAATAGCACCACAACTTCATTCACCAATGTTATGAAACCTATCTTTGTTTTTGAACAGAATTATTGGTTTGATTTTGTCTTGCCAAAATCTGACCTTTCTGTGTTCATTAAATGATGAATATTTCAGCAGTGAAGCCAATTTATTTTCTTAACCATAAAATCATTTGGGAGGGTTTCAGCTTTCATATGAGTCATTTCTAAGACCAATGGATGAATTTAAAGTCAGGTTATAAGCTTTTGATTCCACAACATGGATAAGCAACAGAACTTTTGACAGGGACTGTATATATATATATATATATATATATATATATAACAGGTACATCTCAATAAATTAGAATATCTTTGAAACGTTTATTTCTTTCAGTAATTGAATTAAAAAAGCGACCTCAGGGGCGCACCGCTAATGAGGCGAAGTGAGGCGGCCGCCTCAGGCGGCACTGTCCGTCTCTGTCTGGGGGGCGGCATTTTTACCATTTATCTAATGTAAACCAGCCCAGTACAGTCTGCTTTAAAAAAAAAAACAATGCTGAGACACAGACGTCGCAGACAAGAAGAGGAGGCGGCGGCGGCTCCATCAAGGCACTGCAGGTAGGTGACAATAACTTTTTTTTATATATAAATAGGCCATAACCTGCTCGAGTATCCCCATCAGGTAACGGCCTATTTATTTACCGATCCCCGCTCCTGCTGTGGCCGCCTCCGCTTCCCCTTCTGTTATCGGACACAGAAGGGGGAATCAGAAGCGGCTGTGAGCAGGAGCGGGGATCGATATGTGAGGCCAAATACTACTATTATTATACTCCGGGGTCTTTTCAGACCCCGGAGTATAATCATCGGAGACCCAGGGGAGGTGATAAACATAAAAACCATTGTCAATCACCTCTTCAGCGATCCCATGTTACTCCCAGCAGGCTTCGGCCTTCTTTGGTGACGTCCCAGGCATCACGTGAGCCAGCCCCACGTCATTATGTTGCGACACCAGTCTGTGCGACATTGAAGAGGGCCGAAAGCAGGGAGCGCATCGGAGCCCAGGTAAGTAACACTGGTTTTTATGTTTGTCACCACCTGGGTTTCCGATCATTATACTCTGGGGTCTTTTAGATCCCAGAGTATAATAATAGTTCATGGGTGGGTTACTATGGAGCAGAATACTGTGTGCAGGGGCCACTATGGGGCATAATACCATGTGCAGGGGCCACTATGGGGCATAATTACGTGGGCAGGGGCCACTATGGGACATAATACCGTGTGCAAGGGTCACTATGGAGCATAATACCGAGTGCAGGGACCACTATGAGGCATAATACCGTGTGCAGGGACCACTATGGAGCATAATACAATGTGCAGGGGCCACTGTGGGGTATAATATTGTGTGCAGGGGCCACTATGGAGCATAATACTGAGTGCAGGGGCCACTATGGAGCATAATACCGTGTGCAGGGGCCACTATGGAGCATAATACCGTGTGCAGGGGCCACTGTGGGGCATAATATTGTGTGCAGGGGCCACTATGGAGCATAATACCGAGTGCAGGGGCCACTATGAAGCATAATACTGAGTGCAGGGGCCACTATGGAGCATAATACTGAGTGCAGGGGCCACTATGGAGCATAATACTGTGTACAGGGGCTGCTGCGGGGCATAATACCGTGTGCAGGAGCCACTATGAGGCATAATACCGTGTGCAGGGGCCGCTGCGGGGCATAATGCCCTGTGCAGGGGCCGCTGCTGGGCATAATACCGTGTGCAGGGGCCACTGCGCGGCATAATACCATGTAATACTGTGCGCAGGGGCCGCTGTGGGCCATAATACCGTGTAATACGGTATTAAAAAAAACCACCTACTCACCTGTCCCTTGTGCTCCGATGTCTCCCACCGCAGTCTGGTTCTGCTGCTCTGGTGTTCTCTTCTGACGGAAGTCCCCACCGCACATGATTGCTGAGGGGAAGAAAACACCGGAGCAGCAGGACTGGAACGCGCTGGGAGACACTGGAGCACCTTCCCCAGCCTCATATTAAAAAAGTGGTTATCCTGGACAACCCCTTTAAGGTGGCACTTGGGCTTTATTAAAGGGTCTTTCCAGCTCATTTTTATTGATGTTCTATCCTTAGGACAGATTATCAATAAGAGATCAGTGGACCCCTCCTCTGATCAGCTGTATGAAGGGGATAGGGTGCCTGTTTATATCACACGCTGTCTGTTTATAGTGACCGTGTGATGTAATTACAGCCTTGACATAGACATGTATAGGACGAGGCTGTAGTTACATTACATGGCCGCTATGAGATGAATGACACTATGTAAACAGAGAACACAGGTACACAGGTACCACGGTTCATTCAAACAGCTGATCAGTAGGGGTCCTGGGTTTTTGAGCCCCACTGATTAGTTTATTAATGACTTGGAAAACCTTTTAATTAGTTAACACCTGGGGCATTATTAATAAGGGGCACTATTTATACAGGGTACACACTGACATTATTAATATAAAGATGCACTTGGGGGTATTACTCATTATGGGGGATATCATATATTTTATAATTGGGGTAGCAGCAGGATGGGTGTGCAGGTGAGGACAATGTGGGTCAGGTGCCTGGAAAAGTGAGGAGCCAAAGATGTCTGTGTTGTAAACTTTACAGAGACAAGTCACAGCTGGAAGAAGTGGCCATGGCGGTCCAAAGGGAAGAGAAGGGAAATGTGAAGGATTAGTCAGAGACGTCACCTGTAAGTCACAAAATGTTACTGCCCTGTATTCACCTAAATGATAGAGGATAAATACCTGAGTGATGAGGGTCTGTCAGCTGAGACCCCCACTGAGCCTGAGAATTGTTTTTTTTCCCCCACTGGGTGGGAATTCAGCCTGACCGCAGCCAGGCTGAATATAGGTGTGTCACTTGGTGGATGGACAAACCCGTGTGGCTCTCATTCACTTTGATGGGAGCGCCAAAGATACCCGAATTCCAGTACTCAGCTATCTGTGGGGCTCCTATTATAGAGAATGGGGGCCACGTGGCCTCGTCCATCCACCAAGCAGAAGATGGGTGAAGTTATTGTCATTGTTAATGCCGTGTTGATTTCTGATACTGAAGTAATACAGGAAGAAGAATTCTCAAATATAACAATAACAGTGTGTGACGCTAACAGCATGTAAACGCAATTTTATATCTTTTTTTTTTGGGGGGGGGGGGCGCGTTTTCGATAGTCCGCCTCAGGCAGCAAAGAGGCTAGGTTCACCACTGAGTGACCTCCTATATTTTCTAGATTCTTTACACACAGAGTGTTCTATTTCAAGTGTTTTATTTCTGTAAATGTTGATTATGGATTACAGGTAATGAAAATCCAAATCTAAGAAAATTTGAATATTCTAAAAAAGTTCAGTATTGTAAATTCAGTGTGTCACCTGCCAAGGTTTCCGAAGCCTTTAAATGGTCCCTCAGTCTGGTTCAGTAGGACACACAGTCATGGAAGACGCTGATTATGAATTGAATTATTGAATTACTGAAATAAATGAACGTTTCAAAAATATTCAAATTTATTGAGATGCACCTGTATATATATATATATATATATATATATATCTCATAGGCATCAAAATTGCATTACTGCTATTGTTAAATTCTACAAAAATATATAATCTATAAACTACACATATAGATTAGAGGTTCTTGTTATACATATTTGATGGAACAGTAAGAAACCCCCCTGCCCTGACAAGGTGGGACCCTACACTAAATAAACCTGCCTCTCTTGGACACAGAATAGGTCTACATATGTGAATATAGGGTAAGTAGGATCCAGAGCCACACACTATTTAAAATAGCCTGAGGCAGATGGGGAACTGAAAAGCATTTTCTATCTATTCCAATTAAATAGACCTGTGCAATTGAAAGGAGTGCAAGTCCAATTCTAGAGGGTGTCCCATCCCCCCTTGCAATACGCATACAAAAAAAAAAGAATTCAGGCAGCACAACCCAATGTGAACAGGTGCAAGCTACTGTGGCAACATAGCACAAGCAAAAAATATATAAAAAATATACATATAAAAAATAGAGATCAAAATTTAATTACTGCTATTGTTAAATGCCTACAAAAATAAACTAATATGATCTATAAACTATAAATATACATGAGAGGTTCCTTATTATTTATATTTGATCAAACAGTAAGAAGCCCCCGTGCCATGACAAGTACCGCCTGGTATGCGTGTTTAAAGGGGGGGGGTAGCACCCTTCATAATTGGACTTGCACTCCCTTTAATTGCACAGGTCTATTTAATTAGCATAGAGTATGCCTTTTAAGACTTGCACCCTTGGGGCATCCGATTTCACGGATCCCCCATACATTTGAGTGTATGGAGTGATCCGTGAAAACAGACAAAAATAGGACATAATCTATATTTTGACGGTCCATTAAAATGGACCATCATAATACTGGTCATGTGAATAGCCACCATTCACTGCTATTGAATGTAATGCTGCCATGTGATGTCCATTAAAAAAACAGAAGTCACATGGCCATTAATTACTGTTGTGTGAATGTACAGTCATGGCCAAAAGTTTTGAGAATGACACAAATATTATATTTTCACATGATCTGCTGCCCTCTGGTTTTTATGTGTGTTTGTCAGATGTTTTTATCACATACAGAAATATAATTGCATTCATATTATGAGTAACAGAAGCTTATATTGACAGTTAGAATGAGTTAATGCAGCAAGTCAATATTTGCAGTGTTGACCCTTCTTCTTCAGGACCTCTGCAATTCTCCCTGGCATGCTCTCAATCAACTTCTGGACCAAATCCTGACTGATAGCAGTCCATTCTTGCAGAATCAATGCTTTAATTTTGTCTGAATTTGTTGGTTTTTGTTTGTCCACCCGTCTCTTGATGATTGACCACAAGTTCTCAATGGGATTAAGATCTGGGGAGTTTCCAGGCCATGGACCCAAAATCTCTATGTTTTGTTCCCTGAGCCATTTAGCTATCACCTTTGCTTTATGGCAAGGTGCTCCATCATGCTGGAAAAGGCATTGTTGAGCGCCAAACTGCTCTTGGACGGTTGGGAGAAGTTGCTCTTGGAGGACATTCTGGTACCATTCTTTATTCATGGCTGTGTTTTTAGGCAAGACTGTGAGAGAGCCGATTCCCTTGGCTGAGAAGCAACCCCACACATGAATGGTTTCAGGATGCTTTACAGTTGGCATGAGACAAGACTGGTGGTAGCGCTCACCTCTTCTTCTCCGAATAAGCTGTTTTCCAGATGTTCCAAACAATCGAAAAGGGGATTCATCAGAGAAAATGACTTTACCCCAGTCCTCAGCAGTCCACTCCCTGTACCTTTTGCAGAATATCAGTCTGTCCCTGATGTTTTTTCTGGAGAGAAGTGGCTTCTTTGCTGCCCTCCTTGAGACCAGGCCTTGCTCCAAGAGTCTCTGCCTCACAGTGCATGCAGATGCACTCACACCTGCCTGCTGCCATTCCTCAGCAAGCTCTGCACTGCTGGTAGCCCGATCCCGCAGCTGAAACACTTTTAAGAGATGGTCCTGCCGCTTGCTGGTCTTTCTTGGGCGCCCTGGAGCCTTTTTGGCACCAATGGAACCTCTCTCCTTGAAGTTCTTGATGACGCGATAGATTGTTGACTGAGGTGCAATCTTTCTAGCTGCAATACTCTTCCCAGTTAGGCCATTTTTGTGCAGTGCAATGATGACTGCACATTTTTCTTTAGAGATAACCATGGTTAACAGAAGAGAAACAATGATGGCAATCACCAGCCTCCTTTTAAAGTGTCCAGTGGTGTCATTCTTACTTAATCATGACAGATTGATCTCCAGCCCTGTCCTCATCAACACCCACACCTGTGTTAATGGAGCAATCACTGAAACGATGTTAGGTGGTCCTTTTAAGGCAGGGCTGCAATGATGTTGAAATGTGTTTTGGGGGATAAAGTTCATTTTCTAGGCAAATATTGACTTTGCAAGTAATTGCTGTTAAGCTGATCACTCTTTATAACATTCTGGAGTATATGCAAATTGCCATTAGAAAAACTGAAGCAGTAGACTTTGTAAAAATTAATATTTGTATCATTCTCAAAACTTTTGGCCATGACTGTATCCTTAGGCTATTTTGAATAGGGTAGGGCTCTGGATCCTACTTGCCCCATATTCATATATGTAGACCTATTCTGGGTCCAAGAGAGGCAGGTTTTTTTTAGTGTAGGGTCCCATCTGAATGAGGTCTCCTTGTCGTGGCAAGGGGGCTTCTTACTGTTTGATCAAATATGTATATGTGTAGTTTATACATCACATTAGTTTGTTGTAGACATTTAACAATAGCAGTAATGCAATTGTGATCTCTATTTTTTATATGTCCTGGCACTGTGTGTAGAGTGCTGCTGCAATTTTTTTGCATATGCTATATTGCCACCGTAGCTTGCACCTGTTCACATTGAGTGTGCTGTCTGAATTCTTTTATTTGTATGTCTTTCTCTTTTTTTTTTTGTTAAACTGTTGCATCATGATATCTTATCACAGAAAACAGCAAAAAAAAACAAACAATGAAAAGTCATGGTGTTTATTGTCTCCTGTGATAAAATATCACACTGCAGCAGTTTATCCAATTGGAGAAGTTCTGGTTAACTCTGCTACATAGATATATAGCAATTTCTCCATAGACTGCGATACAGTGATTTGATGATCGCAGGTTCGAGCTCCCTAGGGGGAAAAAGAAAAGTGGAGAAAAATAAATAAATACAAATAATAATAATAAAAAATATAACATCTCAAGAAATTAGAATATCTTTGGAACGTTTATTTCTTTCAGTAATTAAATTAAAAAAGTGACCTCCTATATTTTCTAGATTCTTTACAAACAGAGTGTTCTATTTCAAGTGTTTTATTTCTGTAAATGTTGATTATAGATTACAGGTAATGAAAACCCAAATCTAAGAAAATTAGAATATTGTAAAAAAGTTCAGTATTGTAAATTCAGTGTGTCACCTGCCAAGGTTTCCTAAGCCTTTAAATGGTCCCTCAGTCTGGTTCAGTAGGACACACAATCATGGATTGTATTACTGAATTAGGGTGGGTTCACACTTCCGCTGGAGTCCGTCTGCCGCAAATCTGGCTGAAAATCTCGGAAAACTGTAAAGGGACTGGATAGGGAAAGGTTTGTGACGCATTGCTTAAAAACCCATTCATTTGAATGGGTTTTTAAAGCAATGTGCAGGTGTGCGCTGCTAATCCAGTTTTTTTCGTAGGACACAAAGTCCTGCATTTCCGACTTTGTTTCCAGCGAAAAAAACCAGCTTTGCGGCGCAGAGGGTGTAAGCGCACACCTGCACATTGCTTTAAAAACCCATTCAAATGAATGGGTTTTTAAGCAATGCGTCGCAAACCTTTCCCTATCCAGTCCCTATACAGTTTTCCGAGATTTTCAGTTGGATTTGCGGCGGATGGACTCTGGCGCAAGTGTGAACCTACCCTTACTGAAATGAGTGAACGTTTCAAACATATTCTAATTTATTGAAATGCACCTGTATATCACTTTTCCCTGGAATAATAAAATCCTTTCCCTAGAACGGATGGTCTCAGAGCTTTCTGATTTGCTGCAGCCGTTTTTTTCGTCGGACACGAAGTCCTGCCTGTCCGACTTTGTTTCCGACAAAAAAAAAGGATTCGCAGCGCAAAGGGTGCAATCGGACACCCGCGCATTGCTTTAAAAAACCCATTCAAATGAATGGGTTTTTAACCAATGCGTCGATGACCGATCTGTATCCGATGCCAATCCCGTTCGCCGAGATTTTCACTCAGATTGGCAAAGGACGGACTGGAACGCAGGTGTGAACCCACCCTGAACAGCAGCCAAGCAGTGCTGCAGTCAGGAGAATACACACTGGGAATCCTAACACCAGCAGTAGCTGCAATAGGAATTTGTGTTCCCCCTACAAAGAACTTTTCTGAAATAGTTCTTGCAGTTTCATCATACAGGGAGAGAACAGATGTATATGTAATTCCCAGGTATGGGCCAACATAAGATTCTATCACCTAACTGAAAAGAAAGATCCCATAAATTACTAGATTGAAAGCAATAACCAAATAAGGTAATACTAGCTGTTTTATATACAGAGCCGTTTTAATGCATTGGGCCCAGGGCCCCCCAATGCATTAAAATGGCCCTGTATATAATACAGCTAGTATTACCTTAGGAAACAGATAGAGGTGAAATCACTGCCTGCTGCCCGAAATGGAAGGACTGTCCCCCTCGATCTGCGGTGGCTGAGGTGACCCCTGCAACTAGAGATGAGCGAGTTTCTCAAAAGTTCGATTTGGCAGTTCGATTCAAAGTTGCAAAAAAATTTGCTTCAATCTGAATTACTTTGTGGCGAATAAACAGCTATTTCCAGGCTGAAGAGAGCCGGGGTGGGTGGGTGCAAAATGGCGGAAGCCCTTGGATGCCACAGTCAGGTCTCTCTCTCTCCAGCACGAACAACTTTTATTCATGTGGAAGGATCTGCTAACAAGCAAAGTCACGCCTACCCAATCATATCACATCATGTGACCGTCTGATGTCACAAAGGTCCTTACTAAATATTTCGTTACCGCGAAACATCAGGAAATCCGGAATTGTGGCGAATCAAAGATTTCCTGAAATTCGGATCAAATTCCACTTCTGCAGAATCGATTCACTCATCTCTACCTGCAACCATAGGGCCCAGTGCAGTTGCTCCATTGCACCTATGGTTAAAGTGGCCCTGATTATATATACTGTATATTGGGGGAATAGTACCATAATAAAAGAAAGAGAAAAAATTACCGGAGTGCCACTTTACGAGTGTGTGACATTTCTTGTCGGTGCCTGGACTCCAGTATGTAGTGGACAATTGACATGCACTACACAAAGCTGACTTTCTAAATTAATTAACACATTCCCATCTTGTCTGCTTATAATTTGTTTCCTCGATCCCCAATTAAACTGTCAATCAACTTACAATATAATTCCCTTCCGGCAGATATTACTGTATTAGCAGCCTCCTTCGAAAATCTTTGTAGGTGACAATTTTTATTGGCAATGTTATTGACCACTTTTAAAATAGCCAATATAAGAAGAAAATTGGACAATTTAGCAGTAATCTTCTCACTTTCTGCTTTGTATAAACATCAGCTTGTTAGAGTAGTGTTATGGCAAGTTTAGTTGTTATCGGGGCATAGCTATAGGGGGTGCCCATGTAGCAATGTAGCAACTGAGCCCTGGAGCCTCAAGGGGCCTAAAGCCCTCTCTACAACATAAGAAGACACCAGTATTATAGATAGCACATGGTAAGTGGGGACCAGTTGAAGATTTTGCATTGGGGCCCAGGAGCTTTATGTTTCACCTCTGGTTGTGATAGTAGTACATGTACTACATGTTACTATATTGTGCATTGATATTGTATAGTACTTATATACAATAAAATAATGAATATAGAAACCATTCTGAAGCTGGTTATTCACATAAGAAAGCTGTCAACTGAACAAGCATTCATCCGACAGCTATATCTCCAGACCCTCACATTCACCTGCATGCTCAGTTTGGCTGAGTGTGCATATGCTCTAAGTAGATACAGGAGAGAAAGTTACTGCCAGATACCTCTGGTGGTGGATTATCTCCCAAGAACAAAAGGGTCTGCCATCTGGGAAATGATGGGAGGCCCCAAACACATTAGATGGATAGCCGGATTCAGCTGATATACATCTGTGTGTAGCCAAAAAAAAAACCTGTCCCTACTTCCTCTCTGATTTGCATATTTGGGTTGGTGTGTCAGTGGCTATGCATATGAAATGAATATCAGTCAGTGATAATTTAATGGGGGTGTCCTCCCAGTGGTAGGTGCAAAGAAGGGTCAGACTTTGGATTTCAACATGCCTGATTCTTTTGTTCATCCCAGGAGATAAGCCACTGGGGTCTGGTAGCAACTTACTCATCTTTCCCATTGTTGAGCATGCATGTGTATGGAAGAACTAGGAGGAATTTCCAGAATTCTCCAGCTCTTTAAGGCTATCTGTCTGTCTTGGTAGTTGCTTTGCCTTATCTCCCAAATGAATGCTTCTTCCTTTCCAATCTCAGCACCACATTGTTTGAAGTATAATAATATTGACTTCTATTGGCATCAGTAAAATGAGAGTAAAATGACCCAAAACAAGTTCCCTGAAACAAATTACCCTCTTATGCAAGTTATTATATGGTAGACACTTTCAAAACTGTTGAGGTAGTTGTAAAAAAGTGCCCAAAAACAATGGAACAAATTTATGAAGACTGGCGTATTGTATGCCAGTCGAAATAAATGGCCCGACTGGTGCAGGGATCGAGATATTTAAGAAGAGGTCAGAGGTCCTGGCACCAGAATGGAAATCTCTGCCAGGTAGGCTCTAGCATAGATTTTTAAGTCACACCAGGAAACGATCCCAGCCTACTTTCGCAGAATGTGGCAGGCGAGATGCAGATTGGGACATGAGGTGCATGTTTGGTGCAAGAAAGGATCTGGCTCCAAAGGAGTGCCTCAATATCATCCTGGCGTAGAGGAAATAATGAATTTCCCCAGTAAATCTGTCACACATCATGAACTCTACGATTTTGATCTGCCTTGTTATTGATGGATCATGCATATTATTCTATTCAGCTAAGCATAAGGCATACCAGCCTGCAGGAGGCCAAAAGGACACTTTTTTTTACCTCTGTCTGGGTGGACCTATGGATAAGTTTAACATATATGTTAGGAGTCTGGATATACACCTATTAAAACACTGCGCCATCTGTGCTGACTTACATTGATATACATAGGGAAGCCCTTAATAAGAGGTCTGAATCGTCCACATGGCAGCCCGCATGTGCTCTTGGATCCAGTAATATAAATGTAATTTCTTACAGTTTGGTATAATTTCAATGTCAGACTGTCTAAAAAGAAAAAAAAGCTAAAGAAATGTCTCTTTACAAGAATATGTATACATAAATCAAATTATTTTCACATGATACCTGGTCACCATTACCCCATTCACCTGTATAAAGAGGTTTAATGTTTAGGTGAGTGCCACTTTTTCTCAGACCAGAGACATGACATTCACTGGTCACTTGGACTTGCTTTAGTTCAGTCTCATTCAAATGGACTGATTTGCAATACCAAGCACAACCACTATAAAATGTATGGAGTAAGTATGCAGTAAGAAGCCATGGTACTTGCTTAAATGTCATGGACTCTTCAATCAGCTGAGTGGTGAAGGTTCTGGGATTTGGGCCCCCACTTATCTGATAAGGATAGCTCATCATAGTCCCAGAAAACCACTGCAAAATACCTGGACCCGCCTTTTAAATCTTTCTGGTGTTGTTCCTCCAATTCCCAATTCCTCATTCATTCCGGGAAAATGGCCACCACGGGAGGACATACCATTGGTGCAGCCTGTGCAGTTACACAGGGTCCGGTAGGTCAGGGGGCCCCATCACCTTAACTTCAGCTTTCTACTGTCTATGAAAATACTGTTAATGTCTAATCTAAAGAACTTCGTGACTATTACTTGAGGATTGTTAGAGAGTCAAAAAAGACCCTCTAGGCTGAGATATTGGAGAACAAGGGGCAACTACCAAAGTATGTATAGAGTAGTCTGAGAAGCTGCTGGCCATTTTACTGAAATGAAGAGGGGTCTGGGAATTGGAGGAACTACAACAGGAAGATTAATAACGAGAAAAACAGGTATTTAGCTAAGCATTATGAAGTTATTGTGTCACTTTTATTGTCACCTTTAATTTTGAAACGCAGATCTAACCTACATGTATAGTGTTATCAAATGGGACAAACTTTGAGAAAAAAGGAGGACATGAAAACAGACCAAAGATGTAAATATTACAGATTATATACTACTACTACTACTACTACTAATATTATTATTATTATTTTTATTATCTATCTATCTGACTATCTACTTTTTATATACTTACTGTAAATACTGAAAAAGGAAACAGCATTTTTTTTAGCAAAACGGGAACATCAACGTGGTCACAGATCAGAGTCTTTATGTGGCTGCTGTCCAATTCACAGAACAGAATTCACCCCGGCCACATCCAGCCTGCAGGTCTTATGTTACTGACCCTATACTTGTACAATTGTGTTTAAATGACTTCATTTTTCCTGTATGCTCTGTCAACATTCACTAACCCTCCCAAAATTCAATAATGTGGTTGAACTTCTTTATGAAACCAGGAAATTCCTATTACCCTTTATCCGCAAACAGTATAATCCTGCCCCACAAAACTAAGTAAACAAGCTCAGACTAAGGGGAGTTAATCCACACAAAATGGCTGTTCACAAAGGCTACTCGACACTCAGTGAGAGGCATCATGTTAAAAAGAAAATATATATATATATATATATATATATATTTCTTTATATATTTATATATATTGCTTTGTTTTATATATATATATATATATATATATATATATATAAATTTATTTATTTATTCTTTATATATTTTTATATTTTATTTTTTAAAAATTGCAAAAAAATTACATATATTTTTATTTGACCATGAAACGCGTTTCTCTTTTTTTTTCCCCCATCCTCAAAAGAAATTTCTTAAACAAAGAGAACATTATTTCAGACTTGAACATTTCTGTCTGCCTATTATCATTAGTTATATGCTAAGACTGGCTAATGTGTAGTGAGCGCGGCTAATGTTCATTTTGTCTTGAAGACAGGTTGCCGCTTGTCACAGGAAGATGGGGAATAAATGACAGCTTTGAACCCTGTACCTAGCAGGCATATTAGACTAAAGAATTGCCAACATGATGAAAAATTATTTTGTCAAAAATTTGTAGGTCACTGTGATTTTCTAATGTATTTTGTGATTAATTCTGAGCATAGATCAGTATTATGACCTTCCAGTGCATCACTTAATTGTCGCTTGCTCTGTGCTCTTAATATATCGACACTGCATCTGCTTCTTGGGATTTTATTAAATGGCATTTTCTGCATGTGGGTTACTGGAACTGCATGGGGAATCTCAATTTAATATTTATCCCTCTATGGACGGGCCTACGTACAAAAAGATAGATTTTGCAGGAACCTTCTGCACCATCGATATCCTGCGGCGAGCTGTTATTAGGGCAATTCATGGGTAAATATTAATTAAGATCTTTGTTTCACAGTTATGTAGCCTAAGACTATTGTTATATAACCATCAAGATTACTTGTAATAAAATGTAGGCTATGGAAGAAAACACAGCCAGGGTATGAATAAATAATCCTCTCTTCCTTGTGACTACTATATGGTATGTCCTGGAAAAATTGCAATATATTAAAAAGATTTAAAAAAAAGTCAAATAGAAATTTGTTGCAAAAACAAAGCAACGCAATTTTTTTTTCTTGCTGTAAATGGAGCACTGTGGCTTTAAATCTAAAGAAAGATAGGAAAATGAAAAGGTTTGGTGCGCCCCCGACTCACACTCTGTGTTTTATGGTGGCTCTTATGCTAGGCTGAGTGTCAGCGTTAATGTATGTAGATTTCATTTCTGACTTGTGATTATTTGACTGTTCATTTTACCAAGATTAATGGTGTGTCTGCTATCTCCTGAATGCAGTGCTAGCCTTATCTTTAATAAAAGAGATGAGGCCATTAATCAGACTTTGTCAGCAGCCCTGACTAAGACATTAAATGTACTGTATGGGATAGGTAAACACAGGACAGACCATTCCTTACTCCACTACATCAGGCAAAAAAACACTCATTATATTTATCATAATTTCACATCTGCTGTTTTTGAAGCAATGTACCATGAGGCCATAAACTGTATTACAACTGTGCATAAATTCCCCTGATTTGTGGACAGACTGACTAATTCTTAAAGTACATTTTTAGAAAAAAAAAAAACACAAGCAGTGAGGCCTGAAATTGCAATTTCATAAAGGTACTAAATTATAGAGTGCAGAATCACGATTTTGCTTGATGTGATTCTGCGGTGACCATTTTTATAAAAAGTGACAGATCTCCTTGTGATTGAGTCAATAAAATAAGGACGAGTGAGCCGGATACTCAAACAAGATTAAAGAGGAAGTGAATGACAAAGGACGTGAATGCCGGAGAGACATAGACACGGTTCTCATCCTGCCAGGGAAATGGCTCTGGGATGTAACTATTAATAGCTGGCACGCTTGTGCGGTGTTAATTAATCTGTTCACCTGGTTCAGACAATAAAATACAGTTGGAAAATGGAGACGGTGACAGAGATCCAAACACTGTGCGTAGAAATATTGTGCCGCTATCCTATACTTATTTATCTGCGGAGGGGGAGGGGTTAATTATATCTATTATATATGCTGCACATCTGAAAATGTTTAAATTAACTGGGTTCAGTCTGATGCACACAGTTAGGCAAGAGATTTATGAGGTACATAATCGAACTACAGTCCCCCATGTGCGGCATCCACGCTAACAAAAAGATAGATTGCTTTCTTATAAGGACTTGGATTATTTTATTTTATCATATAGACACGGCTGGAATGACTATATGGTTGTTAGAGCTGTATACAAGTGCACAAAAAGCATTAAGGCTAAGGTCCCACGTTGCGGAAACGCAGCTTTTTTTGTTGGAGATTTTGTTGCAGTTTTTTGAGCCAAAGCCAGGAGTGGATTGAGCAAGAGGGAGAAGTATAAGAACTTCCTATATAATTCTCATTCCTTTTGAAGCCATTCTTGGCTTTGGCTCAAAAAAACGCAACAAAATCTGCAACAAAAGAGCTTTGTTTCCACAACGTGGGGCCTTAGACTAAAAGAGCATTAAACATATAAAACGCACAAAAAGTTTAAACAATCTCAGCACATCCTCCATTCATCTCTTCATTCCAGTTGATCCTGTTTTAGCTCATATTACAATTAATACTGAGAAGTGACGTCTCTTTCTAAATCTATAGGCCTTCATATGTAGGTGGTCACTCCTTTGCAGGTAAAACAGCTTCAACAATTTTGGGAAGGCTTCCTACAAGATTTTGGAGAGTGTTTGTGAAAATCTTTGCCCATTGTTCCAGAAGAACATTTCTGAGTTCAGACACCATTGTAAGACGAAAGGCCTGGCTCGTTCATTTCTACTTCATGCCAAAGGTATTTGATAGGGTTGAGGTTAGGGCTCTGTTTGGACCAGTCAAGTTCTTCCACACCAGACTCAGCAAACCATGGCTTTTTACTCCTTGTTTTGCAAACTGGGGCACAGTTATGCTGGAACAGAAAAAGGGCATTTCCCAAATTGTTCCAACAAAGTTGGAAGTGTACAATTGTCCAAATGTATCAGTATGCTGAAGCAATAAGATTTCTGTTTACTAGAACAAAGAGGCCTAGGCAAAACCCAGTAGAACAAGCCCATAATATAATTCCTCCACTACCAAACTTTATAGTTGGCACAATGCAGTCTGGCAGAAAGCTTTTCCTGGCATTCGCCAAACCCAGTCTCCTCCATCTGACTGCCCGATAAAGAAGTGGTGGCATTGTGCTTTATACCACTCCATTCAACACTTGACATTGTGTTTGCTGATGTAAGGCTTGCATGCAGCTGCCATGAACCTCCTAGTGAGGCATAGTTTTTGTGCTGATGTTAATGCCAGGGGAGGTTTGGAACTCTACAGTTATTGAGTCAGAGTATTGGCGAACAAAACGCTTCCACTTTCAGTAATACCTCTCACAGTTGATGGTGGAATATCTAGGAGGGATGAAATTTGATAAACTAACTTGATGCAATGGTGGCATCCTATTACAGTGTAATGTAGGGCAGGTATAGTGATGACAGACGCTGGAGACACTTTGTTTACTGAAACGTCAAGAAACACAGGAATACATTTATCAGCAGTAAATACAACAGTTGGTTAACTCTAATGAACCAACCCATCTTCAGCGGCACACCTGTGGGGAGGGAGTCTCCATCATCTCCCCCAGGTAGTCTCATGAGGTTATCTTTGTAACTCTTTGCAAATACTTGTGATGCTGCATGACTTCAGGCATTAGATATCAAGTTTATGCTTATAACGTACTTATCCCATTTGAATAACCCCTTTTCTTAGAGTGAATTCGCAAGCTGCGTTTTTTGTTATAGAAACTTTCTATGACTGAATCATTTCCATTCATCTGAATGGGACTGGCAGAAATTCATGTTCTTGCTAAGAGAACAATAACATACATGCACCATGTGAAACCTCCTTATGTAAGGAGCTGCTGTAGAACAAATGTGATATTACATGGGGCCTATTTAAGTAAATGGACAACCATGTAATACATAGGTAAGTTAAAGGGGAACTCCAAGACTGACATTTAATAGTATATCCTTAGGATAGCTCATCAATTGGGGATTATGGGGTCTGCCATCTGAGCCCTGCACCAGTCAGCTGATATTAGTAGAGAGTACAGCGTGACTCCATAAACTGTGTATGGGCAGGTAAAGCTTGGCTCCCATTCAAGCAAGGTATTACTTTTATGAGAGTCCTATGCCCTATTAGGGTTTACGGACAAGGGTTAAAGGGGTTGCCCTCTTGGGACAACCCCTTTAACCTTCCAAACAGCTTTAGAAATTGAGGGCTATAACCTAGTTGGTTTATTATAATACTTTTACAAATTTGTTGCCGTATTGTTTCACCACACAGTCACTAGGATTCATTTACCATTCCACTGACAGATTCTTGAGCACCAGCTCTAACACTACAAGACGAACCACCATCATCATGCATGGGCATATACCACTAATGATCTGTCATTCATGACATGTCCCTTGTGGGACAAATTAAGGAGCACAGCAATTATTATGTTCTATGAATACCCTTATTATAGTCTGCATTGACAGCAACATGTTTCTTTTTATTTCTTTCTTGGTTTTGCCAGCTGAGATCCATGACCACTACTGCCATTAGTACCAGGCCTATAGGACAGAGACTGGCATATAATCAGTGGCATAGTCATTGATGTACTATGGCAAGAGAAATATTGTACTCATATTTGTCTTTACTAAAATCAGTTTACTAACACATTACCTGTCACTTTGTCAGTGGATATTGTTAGCTACAAAGTGACAGTTGCTGAGAAACGAAGTCAAGGTGACAACCAATATGGTGGTAGATCCTGCTGTCACATTCAGAACAGATGAATAAATATCCTTTGTCTATCATTGTAACATCTTATTTACTAATACAGGACTATTTTGGAAGTTCCTCCTTCCCCCCAAGGATTGGGCAAGTATAATTTCAATGCCAGTTCCTTTTGTTCTTGTAGTTGCTTCCAGAAGTGTCTGGCAGTGACTTTGTCCTCTCTCCCCAACATATGCATGATTGGCCAAACCAAGTTTGCAGGGTTGTGGCTATAGGGGATGCAGCGTTAGCATTTGGACTGGACTCAGAATGGGCCCCAATGGTCCTTCTAACAGATAAAATTTACCACTATTCCAAATGGCACCGGGTAGCTGTGGGCTCCATTACAAATTTTGCATCAGGGCCCAGGAGCTTCAAGTTACACCTCTAGAAGTGTGTGGTGGAGTTGGGAGGGTTGCCTGTTAATAAAAAGAATATTTGCCTGACGAATATGGAAGGTGCATGAGCACTGTTATAAATCTTGCCTCTGTTTTTTTTTTTTTTTTTACAAGTCTCAGTGAACTATATGATATATATGAAAAATCAAATAGTCGTGACACTGCTTTTCTAAGGCTATTTCAAGGTTCTAGAATTTTTGCTATGTAATCTGGAGGAATCGTGTCCTAGGAAAGCAGGGTACATAAATAACATGATTTTTATTCATCATGCAGAGACTACATTACAGTAGTAAGTCTTAAAGGGGCATTCCCATCTTCCTCTATCAGCAGTTTGCCTGCTCTCTCTTCTCACTTCCTGTATTTTTCAGCAAGCTGGTGGGTGGGCTTTGACTGTTTGATGGACAAGACGCTATGAAGTAGATATAGACACTAGATATAGAAATTGCCTTTACCATGAGAGATTATTTAATATGATTACTAGAAATCTAATATAAATAAAGATCAAATAATATGCACAGTAAATGTATGTTACGTTACACAGGTCTGTAGAGAAAACTTACATGCTCCCAGACAACGGACTTGCAGTAAACTCAATGTTATTTTGTGTTTACATAAGAGAGAAAATTACGCTGTCCGAGCTTTTATCAGCAAACTGCAATTTGCTGACCTGATTGTCCTGATAGATAACAACTCTGAAAGCAAGCACAATCTAGAGAACTCAACCCCTCAGAGAGCAGTGAGTCACGTCATCTGACCTGATATCAGGTAACAACATGACAACAATGGGAGGAATAATTTCATATAGCGCAGTGTAAAGCAATGTATTTGGAAAAACTCTTGAATTTATATAAGCTAGCAGTATAGATAGGATCCTTGAGCTAAGAATGCCCCTTTATCATTGCAAATACTGAATTAAGACTACATGTATGAACACAGCCTCAAAGGGATTGTTTGGTTTTTACAAACTCTGTGTACTTGAATAGTCCCCTGATGATGTCTTTATTGAAGGGCACCTGGCAGTCAGGTAGGTGGCTTAAAAGGGACACACAAGGGACGCAACAACAGAAATGACACATGGTCAGATTGTATGGTCTGTATTTGGGCTAACAGCTGTGTAACTGCTTCCTTATGGAGAGTATACCTGGTGATAAAAACATTTGTTGGGCAACTTTTCTATCAGAATCTCCTAAACAGAGGTGGGTAAACCGATTCATTCCGAGCTGGGTTCAACCTGAATATTTGAAATTGTTCGGTTTTTAACAAATCCAAATAAATAGCAACTTCTGTGCTGTGTGAGCCTGGCTACCACCACTCAGGCAGACATGTCCTGCAGACTGGTCCATCATATTATACCATTCCATACTAACATTCACTCCTGTTGCCACAGCTACTGCCACCTCTCAGCCTGAGATGTACTGTGGCCTGGTCCATCATATTATGCACTGCCACACATGTTGCCACAGCTTCCACCACTGCCACCACTTAGTCATAGGTGTCCTGTGACCTGGTCCACCGTATTATTCCATGCCACACTGCCACAGCTGGCTAGTGCTTACCTTCACTGCCACCAATCAGGCAGACATGTCCATCCCATTCCACTACACTACAGTGTTTGTGCCACAATATTAGGATCAAAGAAACCAAAACTATTTTGATTTCACATCTGCCTCATAAAGGGATACTTTTTGGTGCCTTTTTTTTTTGAGAATCCAATACTTCATCACTTTTCACTAGCCACACAGTCACAAATTTGTCTCCCAATCCT
Source organism: Leptodactylus fallax (assembly GCA_947044405.1). Taxonomy (NCBI): domain Eukaryota; kingdom Metazoa; phylum Chordata; class Amphibia; order Anura; family Leptodactylidae; genus Leptodactylus; species Leptodactylus fallax. The sequence continues at coordinate 420,176 of CAMRHE010000130.1, read as the reverse complement.
GTAACATTTACAAGCCATCAAAATGGGTCCAAAATGAATTAATTCATTACTCTTAGTGTTGATAACTGGTAGCAGATAGGTCTGAACACAGGCCCACAGAGCGGGTCATCCGCTTTGTGGGATGTTGAGAGTGACACGATCCAATCCGATCTTATTTTATTCCCCAGGCCTATCCCTACGTTGATTTGGTTATCTGTTTTGGTTTGTTACTTTTCCCGCATGTCTCGATCTCCCCCCCCCCCTTCCCTTCCCATGGCAAGACTTGATTACTGTTTCATGCTACCTTTTACTATGATCTCCTACTCATATGTATAACACAGACTTATATGCTGTTAACTTACATTGCGAAATGTACTTCTGCCATGACTGTACTTCACGCAAATCTTTTTATTTCCCTTTTATATGTAGTTTGTAAAGCCATGATTGTCTTCTATGCTCATGCTATGTTTGACATTTGTATTGTATTCATGTATTCTTTCAATAAAAACTATTGATATAAAAAAAAAAAATGGGTCCAAAATGGTCAATGGGCAAATTTTTCTATAAAACCATTGCTTTTTGCAATATAACTGGCATGTATGTTTACAAAACCATGGCAAACAGCTTTCCTGAAAAGAAGGGTAAAAAAAAAAGTGTTTTAAATGTTAAAATGCCTAAAAGGGAGTGGCAGCGTAGTGTTAGGCCCCTTGCAGATGACCGTATGTCTGGTCAGTGTGCTATCCAGGTTTTTCCCATTCATTTCTATGGGCTGGTACACATGACCGTGAATGACACGGTCACGTGTGCGGACCAAAAGTCTGGGCCGCAAAATATGGAACAGGTCCTATTCCTGTCAGATTTTGCAGCCCTGCTTCCATGGCTCCTATTCTTTAATGAAAGAGGCCACGGAAACAAGGCCGGTGCACAGGCGGCACACGGGGACATCTGTGTTTCCCCCGTGCGCTGCCTATGCTGTTCATTCAGGGCAGCCAGTTAGCTTTAAAGTCAGAGTTTGTATCCACTGCTTACCACCTGTTTTTCCTAAACAGACATAACTTTGGCTGTGTTTGTCTTAGAGAGCTAGAAATCAGATAGATAGGTTCCTAGAAGCCCTGAAAATGTTATAAACTATGTTTTAATTCAATTTAAGATGAGGTTTGTACTGAACTTGTTTGACCAGAAACAATACTTGGGCCCGAACCACTTGAACTCAAAATGAAATTAATCTTAAGAGGTTCGCCCATCTCGTCTCCTAAAGTTGACCATCCATAATGGTCTATCTGACCATCTGATGTGTGTGTGTGAGTATCCAAACTTTCCTGTAAAAGCAGATGCAAGAGAAAAGAAGGATTGAGCTGTTTGACATCACCGTATCATTCCTTTATATGTACTGAAGATCAACCACAACCAGAGGAATTTGGCAGCAGCTTTCTCCGTTCTTCCCATTTAGAATACATGTGCATCATGGCCGAAATGAGCATGCATATCTATCTGGTGGTTAGAGGAATGGCTGTTGGCCATCTAAAATATATGGACATATCTACTATGTTATTTTATCTTCCATATTTATATAAAATGATTTTTAATGATGAAATAAATAGATGAAAGTAACTGATTTTCACTCTGAGAAATTTCTGCTACAAAATAGTGAAAGCTCCCTAAGTAGAAAGAAATGTAGTAATACATGGCGCCAATTTAACTAAGGCTCTATTCAGATCATGTTTTTTACATCCGTTTAGCACATCCATTTAAAGGATGCAAAAAAAGGACGCAAACGCATTGAAGCTGATGGTCATCCGTTTACATAGACATCAATTTAAAAAAAAAAACGCTTCATTTCTGTTTGTTTTTTTGGATGGAACAAAAGTATGGTGTACCACGTTTTTGTGTCCTTCAAAAAAAAACAAAACACAAAAACTGATCCTTTTTTTTTTAACATTGATGTCTATGTAAATGGATCATTATCAGTTTACATCTGTTTGCGTCGTTTTTTTATATCCTTTAAATGGATGTAAAAAACAGATGTAAAAAACGTGATCTGAATAGCATGACTTGTTCTATCCTGGTCCGTGTTATCGGAACAAAGGGGATTGAAAGCCCCCATAGGTCGTGTGCATGGGGTCTTAGAGTGAGTGAAGGATAGTTGCTATGATGTCTCCCATACATAGTGCACATAGAAAAGAGGAGATTCTACAGTACTCCTCTATTTGTCTTTCACATACATAGAAGCCGCAGCATGAAATACATTATGCAGCAGTATTGAGCAGCGTTGCTGTGACACAATTACTTAGTCAAGACAATAGAACACTCAGTAGAAGTAGCAGCAGTAGAGTTTCTGTATGTCTGTGCTTCTTTCTGCAGCTGCTCCCCTCTTACCTTTTCTTTTCATTTATTCCTATGGGCAGAAGCTGTAACCAGATCCATCAAGTCAATATGGGTGCAGCAGGTTATGTGTTTTAGACAAATAAAGACCAAATCAGTATTGGAGGTGACCAAGTGAGTGTGTTGCAATAGAGCAGACTACATATTTTCCTTATTTGTCTATAGCAGACAATTTACATTTCATTTACTCAGCTGATCATTGCTGAAATGGGAATAGCTGCCTGAAATCCCGACCACCAGAGCAGGGTGTTGTTCTACACTATTTCTGTAAATCCCATAAAGGTGAATGGGGGGTATGGAAACTGTGTAGTACAGCTGATCTGCACTGTTTCTATAGCTTAATAGTTATGGAAACAGTGTAGCTAAATGTGATACTTTGTTTCCATAGCTCCCATACACTTCTAATTGAGTTACGGAAACAGTGTAAAACAGTGCCATTCGCCTGTCTCTGTAAGTCCAGGCCTGGTGGTCAAGACTTTTGGCCAACTACAGGTGCATCTCAATAAATTAGAATATCTTTGAAATGTTTTTTTTATTTCAGTAATTAAATTAAAAAAGTGACTTCCTATATTTTCTAGATTCTTTACACACAGACTGTTCTATTTCAAGTGTTTTATTTCTGTAAATGTTGATTATGGATTACAGGTAATGAAAACCCAAATCTAAGAAAATTTGAATATTGTAAAAAAGTTCAGTATTGTAAATTCAGTGTGTCACCTGCCAAGGTTTCCTAAGCCTTTAAATGGTCCCTCAGTCTGGTTCAGTAGGACACACAATCATGGAAGACGCTGATTATGGATTGTATTACTGAATCACTGAAATGAATGAACGTTTCAAAAATATGCTAATTTATTCAGATGCATCTGTTACCCCTGATTGGTCAAGGTGTAAATAACATAATAATAATGGTTATTGTGTTAGAAGGGTATTCAAAAGAAGTCCCCTTGGTCATTTTACAGAGATATGGGGTGCTAACTGGGCCACTTTAAAGAGGACCTTTCATGTCCTCATGCATATGTAGTTTTATATACCGCTAGAAAGTCGACGGTGTGCTGAATTCAGCACACTGTCTGCGTTCCCGGTATGTGCCCCGGTGGTGGAGATATCGGTGCCGTTAAATTTGGCACCGATATCTCCCCACTGTCAGAAAGACGGGCCTTACAGCCTAGCGTCATCGCTGGGCTGTGAGGAACCCGCCCCCCGAAAGTACTCGTCCATAGACTTGTACGGGGGGGGGCGTTCCTCACAGCTCAGCTTCATCACTGGGCGGTAAGGAACGCCCCCTCTGACAGTACAGGGCTATGGACGAGACCAGGAGGGGGGCTTTCCTCACAGCTCAGCGATGAAGCTAAGCTGTAAGGCCTGCCCTTCTGACAGTGGGGAGATATCGGTGAAGTTAATTTCGATAATCTCCACCACTGGGGCACATATCAGGAAAGCCTGTCGGCTTTCCTAGCGGTATATAAAACTGAATATGCATGAGGACATGAAAGGTCCTATTCAACCATAGGGCCAACAGTGCACTTGCACTGGGCCCTATGGTAGCAGGGGCCCCATTGTGACAGTTGGACAGTCCTGTGGTTGCTGTCTTGCTGTTCAGGCAGTGGTTCTGGGCTGTCCCGACTCCAGCTCATCAGCGTTTGGGTTCAAGACAATGGTTAAGCAGGGAATTGTTCAATCCCTGCTTTACCATACCACTGGGAGCAGGAGGCGTGATGTAGTGATGTCACTTACATCATTCCTGTTCGTCCCTGAAGATTTCAGGACCATAGACAGGACAGAACAGGGAAACATGGAAAGGTGAGTATTAAGTTTTTTTTTTTCTTTGTTTAATATATACAGTGGAGGCAAATGAAGGAGAACAGGAAACTGTGGGGGCAGGCTGGGGGATATAACACTGTGGGGGAAACTTGGAGGGGGACATGAAACTGTGGGGAAAACCCAGGGGGGAGGGGGGACATGAAACTATGGGGCAACCTGGAAGGGGGGACATGAAACTATTGGGGAAACCTGGAGGGTGACATGAAACTGTGGGGGCAACCTGGAGAGGGAGATTACAGTATAATGTCTGAGGGGATATGGGCATGGGACAGGTTAATGTCTGAGAGGCCACGAAAGGGACAGGTTAAAGTGTGATGCATGCAGGGGTATTTGACTGTGTGATAGGCCACTGAGGGGCATTATATTATATGGGGCCACTAGGGAGGTATTATACTGTGTGAGGACCACTAAGGGGCATTATACTATGTGGGGGCCATTGAGGGGGCATTTTAATTTAATTTCTAAGTGGTGGTGATGGTGGGGCCTACTTATGACATCTTTGCACTAGGCCCACCATTGTATTAAAACGGCCCTGAGTGCTGAGATATTCAATACAGTTATATAACACGAATAAGACATTTTGATCTCTACTTTCTAAAACATGGAACTGAGGCGTCCTTGTCTGTTATGATATTGCATTGTTATAACTTGACCATCATAACATATCAGTGTCAGGGTCCTAAAACTAATTACTAAAATAACATAGGCACCAATATTGGCCATAATAAAAGATGTGTCTGGAAGGCATCTACCAACAGCTCTTGTTGAGTTTCCTGGGGCCAAGATGGAGTCATATATTACCCGTAAAGCTTGAGGGGATATGATACTTTATCTAAATTAGCTCATACCCCTACTTAAACCACTTTAATGAATGATATATATTATTTATAATAAAATGACACATCAAGTCAAAGATAGATTAGCAAATGTTAAAATATTTCAATTGAACTTTATATCGGCGGACATTTGTGGCGAGGGGCCGGATAGCTAATTAACATTCAGCATCCCTTAAAGTGGCAGAATGAAATAGCTCTGAAAAAAAAAAACCTTTAATTAAATTCAAGACGTAACATTTAGAAGTTGAAGATACCAATCAGACCTTCCCTGTTCCCTGCCTAGCCAGCTGCAAAATATAGTAACTTCTAAGCAGTGTATAAAACATAGTGCTCAATTCACTTTATTAAAATATCCAATAATAATTGATTTAAAGGCAATAAAGCCTGTTCATTAGAGGGTTTATATTCAAGAAATATTGAAAGTATACCTAAAACTGTCACTTTTATTGTGAATGAACAGGATAATATGATTTGAACAGAGTGTGATGATACTCAGGATTTGTCCTGCAGCTTTCTCCGATAGCTCGTAAAGAGCTGAAATTTAATATGATGCTTTCAGTCAGTTTAATTGAAATTTAATTGCCACTTTGGGCAGAAGGTTTAGAACTGATCAATAAAATACTACAGTTCTTTTGCCTTGGCACAAGATCCTGCCTCAGACAGTGCCTCCACCATCAGCAGTGATACCCACACAATAAATCTGATCCATTTGTAAAAGTGGGGTGAGCCTAAAGCCTAACTATCGATAAAAACCCTCTAGATTTATGACTATTAAAGGTAGGGTCTAATTTTACAGACGCAATCAGAAAGCTTCTAAAGTCTTGTACTCTTAGTAATATTTCTTATTAGGTTGGTTCGTAGGTTTAGTCATCAGCTCGAAAACTTTAGGTTCTCTTGGGAGCCTCTGTTGTAGATTCTGTTACATTTATTTATTTCTATTGCTTATATAGTACCCATATATTCCACAGCACTTTATAGATATTGGCCCAGATTTACCAAGAGGGCTGTGCCTAGAAAGTGGCCAAAAATGTTCCTCAACTTGGCTTATGATGGCAAATTATAGCTCCTGTGGTCTACTCGCCATTTTCTTAGACAGTGGAGGAAGCAGAAATGCCCTATTCCATCAGATTTACTATAACTGGTGTAAGTTATACCAGAAATCTATACCAGTCCCTGACTAGAGACTCTTGGTAATTCTGGTGCATCTAGTGCCTGTTGGGGAATGAATTAAGACTGTCATTACTCACTGTTACCAAGTATCCATATATATATATATATATATATATACAGTCATATGAAAAAGTTTGGGCACCCCTATTAATCTTAATCATTTTTAGATCTAAATATTTGGGTGTTTGCAACAGCCATTTCAATTTGATATATCTAATAACTGATGGACACAGTAATATTTCAGGATTGAAATGAGGTTTATTGTACTAACAGAAAATGTGCAATATGCATTAAACCAAAATTTGACCGATGCAAAAATTTGGGTACCCTTATCATTTTATTGATTTGAATACTCCTAACTACTTTTTACTGACTTACTGAAGCACAAAATTGGTTTTGTAACCTCACTGAGCTTTGGACTTCATAGCCAGGTGTATCCAATCATGAGAAAAGGTATTTAAGGTGGCCAATTGCAAGTTGTTCTCCTATTTGAATCTCCTCTGAAGAGTGGCATCATGGGCTCCTCAAAACAACTCTCAAATGATCTGAAAACAAAGATTGTTCAACATAGTTGTTCAGGGGAAGGATACAAAAAGTTGTCTCAGAGATTTAACCTGTCAGTTTCCACTGTGAGGAACATAGTAAGGAAATGGAAGACCACAGGGACAGTTCTTGTTAAGCTCCAGAAGTGGCAGGCCAAGAAAAATATCAGAAAGGCAGAGAAGAAGAATGGTGAGAACAGTCAAGGACAATCCACAGACCACCTCCAAAGAGCTGCAGCATCATCTTGCTGCAGATGGTGTCACTGTGCATCGGTCAACAATACAGCACACTTTGCACAAGGAGAAGCTGTATGGGAGAGTGATGCGAAAGAAGCCGTTTCTGAAAGCACGCCACAAACAGAGTCGCCTGAGGTATGCAAAAGCACATTTGGACAAGCCAGCTTCATTTTGGAAGAAGGTCCTGTGGACTGATGAAACAAAGATTGAGTTGTTTGGTCATACAAAAAGGCGTTATGCATGGCGTCAAAAAAACACAGCATTCCAAGAAAAACACTTGCTACCCACTGTAAAATTTGGTGTAGGTTCCATCATGCTTTGGGGCTGTGTGGCCAATGCCAGCATCGGGAATCTTGTTAAAGTTGAGGGTCGCATGGATTCAACTCAGTATCAGCAGATTCTTGAGAATAATGTACAAGAATCAGTGACGAATTTGAAGTTACGCCGGGGATGGATATTTCAGCAAGACAATGATCCAAAACACAGCTCCAAATCTACTCAGGCATTCATGCAGAGGAACAATTACAATGTTCTGGAATGGCCATCCCAGTCCCCAGACCTGAATATCATTGAACATCTGTGGGATAATTTGAAGCGGGCTGTCCATGCTCGGCGACCATCAAACTTAACTGAACTGGAATTGTTTTGTAAAGAGGAATGGTCAAAAATACCTTCATCCAGGATCCAGGAACTGATTAAAAGCTACAGGAAGCGACTAGAGGCTGTTATTTTTGCAAAAGGAGGATCTACTAAATATTAATGTCACTTTTCTGTTGAGGTGCCCATACTTTTGCACCGGGTCAAATTTTGGTTTAATGCATATTGCACATTTTCTGTTAGTACAATAAACCTCATTTCAATCCTGAAATATTACTTTGTCCATCAGTTATTAGATATATCAAATTGAAATGGCTGTTGCAAACACCCAAATATTTAGTACTAAAAATGATTACGATTAATAGGGGTGCCCAAACTTTTTCATATGACTGTATATACAGTACAGACCAAAAGTTTGGACACACCTTCTCATTCCAAGAGTTTTCTGTATTTTCATGACTATAAAAATTGTAGATTCACACTGAAGGCATCAAAACTATGAATTAACGCATGTGGAATTATATACTTAACAAAAAAGTGTGAAACAACTGAAAATATGTCTTATATTCTAGGTTCTTCAAAGTAGCCACCTTTTGCTTTGATTACTGCTTTGCACACTCTTGGCATTCTCTTGATGAGCTTCAAGAGGTAGTCACCTGAAATGGTCTTCCAACAGTCTTGAAGGAGTTCCCAGAGATGCTTAGCACTTGTTGGCCCTTTTGCCTTCACTCTGCGGTCCAGCTCACCCCAAACCATCTCGATTGGGTTCAGGTCTGGTGACTGTGGAGGCCAGGTCATCTGGCGTAGCACCCCATCACTCTCCTTCTTGGTCAAATAGCCCTTACACAGTCTGGAGGTGTGTTTGGGGTCATTGTCCTGTTGAAAAATAAATGATGGTCCAACTAAACGCAAACTGGATGGAATAGCATGCCGCTGCAAGATGTTGTGGTAACCATGCTGGTTCAGTATATCTTCAATTTTGAATAAATCCCGAACAGTGTCACCAGCAAAGCACCCCCACACCATCACACCTCCTCCTCCATGCTTCACGGTGGGAACCAGGCATGTAGAGTCCATTCGTTCACCTTTTCTGCGTCGCACAAAGACACAGTGGTTGGAACCAAAGATCTCAAATTTGGACTCATCAGACCAAAGCACAGATTTCCACAGGTCTAATGTCCATTCCTTGTGTTCTTTAGCCCAAACAAGTCTCTTCTGCTTGTTGCCTGTCCTTAGCAGTGGTTTCCTAGCAGCTATTTTACCATGAAGGCCTGCTGCACACAGTCTCCTCTTAACAGTTGTTGTAGAGATGTGTCTGCTGCTAGAACTCTGTGTGGCATTGACCTGGTCTCTAATCTGAGCTGCTGTTAACCTGCGATTTCTGAGGCTGGTGACTCGGATGAACTTATCCTCCGCAGCAGAGGTGACTCTTGGTCTTCCTTTCCTGGGGCGGTCCTCATGTGAGTCAGTTTCTTTGTAGCGCTTGATGGTTTTGGCCACTGCACTTGGGGACACTTTCAAAGTTTTCCCAATTTTTCGGAATGACTGACCTTCATTTCTTAAAGTAATGATGGCCACTAGTTTTTCTTTACTTAGCTGCTTTTTTCTTGCCATAATACAAATTCTAACGCTCCATTCAGTAGGACTATCAGCTGTGTATCCACCTGACTTCTGAACAACACAACTGATGGTACCAACCCCATTTATAAGGCAAGAAATCCCACTTATTAAACCTGACAGGGCACACCTGTGAAGTGAAAACCATTTCAGGTGACTACCTCTTGAAGCTCAAGGCCTAATCACTGGCCTCAGCGGTGACCCTGGGCACATGATGTCCCTGAGAAGGTGGAGAGAGAGCACCGGATGCCACGAGAAGGCCCAAAAGAGGTAACAGAAGGTGAGTATAAATGTTTTTTTTTTAAATTTTTTACCCTGGGCCTTCACCTATTATACTCTAGGGTCTGAAGAAACCTCATATTATAATAATGACACTTTCACTTTGACATAACTTTGGCTGTGTTTGCCTTAGACAGCTAGAAATTGGATAGATAGGTTCCTAGTAGCCTTAAGATATACTACTCTACGTTATAAGCCATTTTAAGGTATGGTTCATACGGATCATTTTGATCCGATACAAATCTTGGACCCAAGCCACCCCAACCCGAAACAAAACGAATCCTGAGATTTTTGCCCATCTATGCTTACAATCTGAGTTCAGTATGACTTTGGAGTGTGGATGGAAATTGAAGTACCTGTAGTAAACCCACATTAATGGAGATCTACAAGGCAGCAGGACTAACTACTGACTCACCCTACTCCCTTGTGTTTATATTGCATTGTTATTTTTTTCCACTGAAACAATGGATACCATGGCAGGACCCTGGAAGATAAATTGATCCAAGCTGTCTTGATGCTGAGAACTGAAGGGTTGTCAGCAAATTTCTCTCTACTTTCTACCTCTCTGTCTTTCTGCCGCGGCTTTCATTTGCGGTTTAGCCTTTCGATCAGCGGATTGGCCTGTGTCACAAGTTCTTTGGCTGAATTAGATTTTTCAGTGTCCTGTTTCATTCTCTGTCTCCTATTGAATACAATGGGTGGCAGATTGAGGGCAGAATCTGATTCAAAATCAGAACCAAATTATGCCATGTGAACATACCCTAAGGGTCCGAATGTAGTCAATGGTGCAACCTAGTGTTACAGTTACCCTACAGCACAACCAAAGGGCAGAATCATAGCTAGATCTTTCTTCAGTTAGTTGTCCTCATTCCTCTATCTAAATACCTTGGCCAAGGCAAAGTGGCTTGTTGGCACCTCCCCAGCACTTAGCTACTGTATGCAAAGTGGAATCTAAGTATTACACAACTAAGTTCTATATATCATTTGTGCCCGGCCAGACACATTGTGCATTGTGTCTCCATAGCCAGACAGAACAATGCATATTGTCTTCCTCCAGTGTTTTTGTACCATGTCAAAAAAGTACATATGGGAACCAAGCCCTATAGATGTGAATCCTGAACCTGGGACCCCCTCTGTTATTTCACTTCAGATATGTCCCGCTATTCAGCTGAATTCTAGTAAACTATGCAAATTTGAAGCTGTAATGAAAAATTAAAAAAGATGAAAAATGACAGAAGTGAAGCTTTTATGCGAATATGTGAATGTTCCTGTGTGTACTATATGTACTACCATATGTGGGTGTATCTGTATGTTTAATATGTATCTATAGATAGTATTACACTCCCAACATTGTAGTGCGATGAAGATCAGAAGGGGTTTGATAAAGATGGTCACCTTCAGAAAGTCATTAATGAAAAAATGGCTATAAATATTTTCAAATGTCAGCGCTGATAGGAGAATCCAGCAAGGCGTGCGCTGTAAATCAGAAGCAGGACCTTGGGAAAGAATTAAAAAAAGGGACAGGGTTCCTTGGTATTTTAGAAGTAATTACTAACGGAGAGAGGGTAATGATGGCGCTGTAAATCACATTAAGTTTGGCCATTAGAGGTGGATTGGTTTATAAAGCGCAGCCACGATTCCTGGAAATTGCAGGGAAAGTTATTTCTACTTTTCCGTTTCGATTATTCACGTCCCGCCCAGCTTTTCTGCTGCCCCTTCCCTCCTGAATACTTCTCATTTCATGAAGACGATTTTGGCACCATAAAATTACACACTTGGTTGTGATGTATCTTGATCTTCAGATTCAGTACAATTACATACATCAGGCTTTATTCCATTATGTTACAGCAGGTGCCCCCGAACCCAGTGACCTAATCGTGATGTCACTTTAGGAATATATTATGTGATGCTTTCATGAGCTTCAATGAGCTTTGCAAATTGAAAAATAAAAAAAGAAAGATCTACTAATTTGGTTTCTTACTATTTCATCACCCTTTGCAGACTTTATCATGAGGAGAATCTTTAAGGTCAGTTTTTCTGGAGTTATCTAAGACCTCCTGCACACAACATAGTAGATTTACTGTCCGCAAATATTGATCTGCATTCCACAAAAAGTATATCATCTGCAATCATGGATCCTGTATGATTCCTTACATGAAATATCCAATCCCTATAACCCATAGAGAAAGGAAAAGAAAAAGAAAGGCTAAAATGTATCAATTACCAGTACTCTGATTTTGCAGACTGTCATTCTTTCAGCAAGGGCCGCATCTCTCACCCAACAGGCCCATCTTTCTACTAAGTGAGGAAGTTGTATTATCCCTTTTTCCTGAATGCATTCTTCATAAAAAGTACTCTGGATTTATAAGGGCATTATCTGGAATAATTTTGATATTTGTCAGCAAGATTTAACAAAAAGTAAATGAAAACTGAATAAAGTCATTGAAGGGGTATTCCCATATCCAGGACCATATATAAATTTGTATCTTAAGATAACTAAAGTTCTTTACCCAATATATTGCTTCATTTATCTTGATCTGTTTATCAGATATAGCAAAATATGCCTTCTCAGTGTTTATAGCTTGTTGCCTAGGTTTCAGACCACCTCTGCTATCTAGCTGCAATGGCTGGGCTGGTGATGTCAGTCCCTGTTCCCAGTCATCTCTAGTCTCTATTTTTCACTGTGACTGACAGCTAACTGAGTCTTTGTAAGTCTCTTCAAAGTGTATTTAGCTGCTGACCCCTGACAAGGGCTAGAAAAGTTTCTTGATCATGCCTCTGTTATCTCTGTAGGTAAATCTAGAAATAACTGTGCAGTTTACAACAAGCATGGAACATGCTACTGGACTGAGCTGAAAACCAGGAAGTGGAGGGGAGAGGAGACCGGAGGGCAGGAGAAACCCTGAGATGGTAGAACCCTTTTAAGGTTAAAAATGTCCAGTTTTATGTCAAGATCTATTTTTGTCAGTGAATGGAAACATTTGTGTGTACAGAGGCTGAACAGAAAAAAATTCAAGAGCATTCTGCTAGCAACAAAAACATTACTGCTAATCCCTACTGTATATACGTAAAAATACATGAAAATGAGGTTCTTCGTCTACATTTTGATCAAACTGTAGCCCATTTGCTAGTGACAAGGCAACCACTTTTAGATGGGATAGAAATAGCAATAGAAATGGGAACACAAAAAGTTGCAACATCACTCGGCTTGCACAGCAATTCCTACTGTGTATAACAATACATAAAAATTAGGATCTTGTTTAACATTTTCATCCTGTCGTCTGTCCTCTTGTGTATTAATAATGGTTCTCTACAATGTATCCATCAACTCCGTATTTCCTTGTGAAAAGTATTAGGCTATATGCACACGTTGCAGATTACACATAGATTTTTTTGCGCAAATTTTCATGTGGGAAAGCCACAGCGTAAGTACAGTAGCATTGAAATAAATGGGGAGATTTATTTTAGCATACAAGCCAAATATATGCTGCCCTCACTAGCTTTCTAAAAAGTGTGTGCATTATTCCTGTCCTGTGACATTACTATATTCATTATCCCTGCATTGTGACTTCATTGTGTGCATTATCCCTGCATTGTTACACCACTGTGTGCATTATCCCTGTACTGTGATTTCACTGTGTTCATTATCCCTGTACTGTGACATCACTGTGTGCATTATCCCTGTACTGTGACATCACTGTGTGCATTATTCTTGTACTGTGACATCACTGTGTCCATTATTCCTGTATGTATGTAGACTGTGAGCCCTATATGGGACAGTGATTGACAATGTCTGTAAAGCACTACGGAATATGATGGTGCTATATAAATAAGCAAAATAAATAAATATTGTGACATCACTGTGTGCATTATCCCTGTACTTTGACTTCACTGTGTGCATTATTCCTGTCCTGTGACATTACTATATTCATTATCCCTGTATTGTGAATTCACTGTATGCCTGTAACGGGGCTAGTTATCTGATCTGGAGTCCAATTGGTGAGGCAATGGCACAGTGCTTAAACAGTAGTAGATGAGGAGTTAAATAGCAGGAATAGTACCTCAGGAGTAAGAAGCAACCGTGGTCAGACGTATACAAGATTCGGTACACAGGAGCAGTGGATTGGCCATAATCAGACGTATGCAAGAATCGGTACACAGGAGCATTAGATCAGCCATAATCAGACGTATGCTAGAATTGGTACACAGGAGCAGTAGATCAGCCAAAGTCAGACGTATGCAGAAATTGGTACACAGGAGCAGTAGATCAGGCGTAGTCAGATGTATAAAGAAATCGGTACACAGGAGCAGTAGATCAGCCGTAGTCAGATGTATACAGAAATCGGTACACAGGAGCAGTAGATCAGCTGTAGTCAGACGTATACAGAAATTGGTACACAGGAGCAGTAGAGTAGTGGTGAGGATCAGCGCAAACAGGAAGCAGACAGCCAGAATAATCAGGCACAGGATGGAGTAAGCTGTGGGTTTATATAGGGATTGCTATACTGTGATTGGCCACAGAGCAGGTGTGATCCCTAAGCTAATCATTCTAATAGAAAAGTCCAGGCTAAGCAAGACAAATAATAAACAGGCTTCTTCAAAGGAATAATGGTCAAAACTGCACAACATTCCAGGAAAGTCAAGGGTTCAAGACCCAGTGAGCTAAGTTCCTGACAATGCCTTATCCCTGTACTGCGTGCACTATCTCTGTTCTGTGACTTCACTATGTTCATTATCCCTGTACTATGACTTCACTCTATGTCTTATCACTGCACTGTGACATCACTGTGTGCATTATCCCTGTACTTTGACATCACTGTGTGCATTATCCCTGTATTGTGACATCATGGTGTGCATTATTCCTGTTCTGTGAAATCACTGTATGCATTATTCCTGTACTGTGATAACACTGTGTGCACTATCCATGTGTATTAAGGAGAACAATATTACAACTTTTGCTATAGGCCAATAGTTACTTGTCACACCCTTGGAAAAAAATCAGTATCAGATATGTAAATTGAAGTTCCCCAACCCCAAAGCACAATCTATACCTGGCATTTACAACCATCACGTGCAGTTTTATTACAATGTCCTTCTGTTTGGCAGAGAAACATTCAATCCTCATCAGACACCTGAGCCGTGTGCAGCTACATCCTTTGTTCTGCTTTATACCTATTACAAACTAAAAACACACATGCACAGTGTAGTTTACATTAATAGTTGATGAAACCTCCAGAATGGGTCTTTACTTTTGGAACTCCATTGTTGTATATTATTGGTCATGTAATGATGCTTAATACAAGTGAGAATGACATGTCAGTGTGTCATTTAGGCCCAGAGTATTTATCTAGAGTGGCAATGATCTGGCTCTGTCTCAGGACATGAGGAGCGAAATGATAAGTGGTTATATTTGTAGTGGTTTGCTATGTATATAAATAGCGCTCCCTTGGTACCTGCTAAATATCCCATTAATTATTGTCCTTGTATCTGAACTAATGGAATTAGTCCACTTCTGTGTCATGGGTGCCAAAGATCTAGCCCTACCAGTGATACCTTTATGTGTTGTACTTTGTAAACTTTTTAGCCCCAACCCAGTCACACCTTAACAGGTAAAACATACATAAAATATACCGTTTTCTTGTTTTTACTGACCATCCTTAGAGTTTATCAAAGATGTAAAACACTAAACATGACGGTCCACTTTGTAAGGGTTGGCAGCAACTGCGAGTTCCCGACCATCCATCTCTCCTGTATAACACGCACATTCCCCGAGAAGATTAAAAAAAAAAGTCAGCACCTTCAGCTCTCAAGGAAGAATTACAGCAGAGCCCTGTGTAATTTCGCTGACCAAAATCTTGCTTCATAAGTAATCAGGTACCAGGGCAGATTTATTTGTGTCCAGGAGTAAAGGATAGACGCACTCTGGAGATATTGAGGATAGTCAAGAAATTCATCTAAAGTTTAACCCATAGTGTTCAATGCATCGGGCTGGTAAAGCATACCAGTATTCAACTTGTATAGCCAAACCAAAGCACTTATGTAGGGGTACTGTTTGGCTTGCTATCAAAAGGACTAAACCCATAAATACATGTAGTGACTGGTTTAGTGCAACAGTTATCATAAGTGAATGTATGCAGGCACTAGTATAGATTGTAAGCCTGTGGACAGTGTCCTCCTTGTATCATATTGGTCATCTTGTTAGTTTTTTGTTTATTGTACTTGTTATATTGGTATCATGTATGTAAACCCCTTCACATATGTGCAGCACCATGAAATTAATGGTGCTATATAGATAAATTATATAGTTTCTGTCCATAAGAACAATGAATGTCCTACTATCTAATTTCCAAAACCTGCTATCCAACCTTAGAGAAGACTCATGCAATCTCATGTGTACACATCTACCAGTCTACTAAACCCATACACGTAGCTATAATTAACCATGCTATTCCACAATAGTATTGTGCTGGTCATTTTACTGCATTTATCGAGCAAACTCTTGCCTAAGGGCTGTCTCCTTATGTTTCATTTACCTACATTTCATTACAGAACAATTACCAAGTTACACCGCCGCAGCCTGGCATTAAACAACTTGTGGATGGAAGAGAATCACGTGGATGTGCCTTATTACAGAGACAGAATTTTATCACATCTTGTGTGTATAATAAAATTTAGCTTGGGCATTATTAGATGATTTGACTGATTGGAAATTTCTGTGTAGAAAACACCACAATTTACGAAGAAAGATAGGCTCCAATAGATATATTATGTAACCTTTATTATCATTACCATTGTAATGCAAAATTTGTAAAATTTACATATGCAAACGCAAATTCCCCAAAACCCACCCTCAACATCAATATTTCACATGTACTGCACTAAGAAATACATGGGCAAGTCTTACATTAAAAATAAGTGTTGGAGCATCCATATTGCTATGTCATGTGCTCTGTCTTACTGTTCCTCTTGGCACAGCATATCCTGAAGTGTGTGGCATGAGATGAGCAGCTTTTTTTTTTTTTAATGTGATACTCTACTATGAGATGTCTATCCTATAAGTACCTTTGTACTTATGTATTGTATGCTGCAGCCTGTTAAAGCTTTTGCTAGCATGTAATATTGTATTGAATTTGTTTCATGAGAAATTAAACTGTTAAAGGGATTGTGCATAACTTCAAAAACATGGCTGCTTTCTTCTCAGGAAGTGACCTCATGTTCCTTGATTCCATTAAAATGAATGGGACTGAGCTGCAGCATAGTCATGTGACCAACAGACATGGTGTCACTTCCTGAAAAAAAGAAAGCAGTCAGTCCTTTAAAGGGGTTGTGCAGGATTTTTTTTTTTAAATTTAAGGATTATTCTTATGATAGGATATAAATATCTGATTCGTGGGGAGCCGACAGCCAGCCTCAGCATGGATCAGCTGTTTGGGAGTGTAATTGGTCTTTGTACTGTATAGTACATGGAGCCGGAAGCAGACAGCTCTGTGCCCTGTATATTGGTCCAGTAATACCACTGCAGCTCAGCTCTTCAACAGGGGGCAAATCAATATCTAACCATGAGATCCATAGCTTTTAAGATGCAGTCAAGGCTCCCTGTTTGAGATAGACATCATTTTCCATATGTACTAGTTAACTATTACTTTACCCTCTTGCACTGTAGGCAGTAGCTCGTCTATCCAGTGTTATGGTATTAGCTTTCTGCCTATATATAACATTCTCACAAGAGCCAGCCTGACATGTCCAAGGATCATAGAAACTTTGTGCAGATCTTGTCCTGGGTTGGTAAAATCCTATGACTCCAATGCAGCAACAATAGGCACTAAAGCATCATACCACTCCCCTTAAGATAGGGTGAAACACGATAATAAATTAGAGTAATACATAGTATATAATAGCTCGTAAATAATAACTATTGGCCCACTGTCCATGTGTTCTTTCTTCATATATCATTCATGCTCATATACCTTCATATATCATTCCTTTATTAATCTCATGTCAGATGTAATATACACATATAATATATCTGATGCCATGTCTATTATTTAGATCCATGGTGGATACTAGGGATTATGAGTTCATCTATATCTTGTGGATACAGTCATTCCTGATTCTAAATTTAATATCTTATTTAAACCAGCAGAAACACACGTGGACAAATTTGTTGGTACCCCTTGTTTAATGAAAGAAAAACCCACAATGGTCACAGAAATAACTTGAATCTGACAAAAGTAATAATATATAAAAATTCTATGAAAATGAACAAATGAAAGTCAGACATTGCTTTTCAACCATGCTTCAACAGAATTTTTAAAAAAAGAAAACTCATGAATCAGGCCTGGATAGAAATGATGGTTCCCTTAACTTAATATTTTGTTGCACAACCTTTTGAGGCAATCACTGCAATCAAACAATTCCTGTAACTGTCAATGAGACTTCTGCACCTCTCAACAGGTATTTTGGCCACTCCTCATGTGCAAACTGCTCCAGTTGTCTCGCGTTTGAAGGGTGCCTTTTCCAGACGGCATGTTTCAGCTCCTTCCAAAGATGCTCAATAGGATTTAGGTCAGGGCTCATAGAAGGCCACTTCAGAATAGTCCAATGCTTTCCTCTTAGCCATTCTTGGGTGTTTTTAGCTGTGGTTATTATCCTGTTGCAAGACCCATGACCTGCGACTGAGACCAAGCTTTCTGAGACTGGGCAGCACATTTCTCTCTAGAATCCCTTGATAGTCTTGAGATTTCATTGTACCCTGCACAGATTCAAGACACCCTGTGCCAGATGCAGCAAAGCAGCCCCAGAACATAACAGAGTCTCCTCCATGTTTCACAATAGGGTCAGTGTTCTTTTCAAGATATGCTTCATTTTTCCATCTGTGAACATAGAGCTGATGTGCATTGCTAAAAATTTCAATTTTTGTCTCATCTGTCCTTAGAACATTCTACCTGAAGCTTTGTGGCTTGTCAACATGTAGTTTGACAAATTCCAGTTTTGTCAGATTCAAGTTATTTCTGTGACCATTGTGGGTTTTTCTTTCATTAAACGAGGGGTACCAACAATTTTGTCTACGTGTGTATATAGTGCAAACAATAAAGAACAGCATCCTAAGAAAGAAAAATTTACATTTCTTATATGAATGTTTTAATTACAGAATCTCTCAGAAGTACAACTAGTTCTGCAAACATGTGAACCTAAAATGACAAAATCCTTAAAGGTGTTGAGTCATGTGATTAGTGTTTAAATTATATTTTTTATATTAAACATATTTTTTTAAAGAATTTGGTGATGTTGTTTATAACTATCCATGCTATATGTTAAAAAATTGCAAGCCTAAAATAATCTGTGACTTCCTGTTTCTTGAAGATGAACCATGAGCCATAGACCCAATGGTCTAGAGCAGACCCTATTGACTTATATTGGAGAGTTTTCTAGGCATGTTCTGTGACTTGTGCAGAGAGGGGAGTAGATAAACTGTAAAATGACCTATTGTGATTGGTGGATTCTGTAGTTTTTCAACATATAAATAATAGATCTGATCATATAGTTTGCTTATAAGTCAGATGGTAGCTGCAAAGAAATAAAAAGAAATCTACGGAAAACGGGAAATATTATGATATTATATGGCTTAGTGGCCAGAATCAGAACTGTAGATTTTTAGAATATTTTATATAGATAACATGGAAATTTTTTAAAAAAAAACGTACTAAAAATTATTTAAAAATGTGTATAACTTGCAACTTGATTTAAAAAACATGTTATTTTCTGGTGACACAGAATTGAAATTTCTGGTGATCTTTTGTAGACAATGGGAGTGTGTACATGGTCATGTAAGTGTGATTATTTTCCTTCCTTTGATATCAGAGTTAACTGGTGCTGGTACCTTTACGAGTCCATTCTCCTAACACACATCCATATTTGTTCTCTTCTTCACGGAAAGTAGCGAGCCTCATTTATCAGCCATTACTGCCAAACCCGCGCAGATGTATTTATTGCATCAAATGTAGCGTTACAGTGAAAATACTCACAGCTGCTCAATGCTCCAGCAAACACTAAAACCAAGGGATGTAACCTAAATGGACAAATGCTGAATTAACCTCTTTTTTTTTTTTGCTCTGACTATATTAAAGGGGGTTTCGAGACTGAGATATTGATGACCTAGATAGGTCATATAGGTCCGATAGCTCATCAATATGAGCTGTTTGGCTAAGCACCACTTCTGACTTCTGACTTGACTTGTTTACAGTTATGTCCCTTTCAAATGAACTATCCACAAGATAGTTATCAGTATGTGATCTGTGGGGGTCTGACACCCATAGTCCGCACAGCTGTTCTGGCAACCTCTGGGCGCTGGAAGCTGGTGCAGGGGTCAGGGAGCATAGGTAGTCTGTTCCTATAACTTGAATATAAGCAGCCTGCGCACACTCCCTGTCCCCTAACCAGCGTCCAGCACCTAGAGGCTGCCGGAACTGCTAACCTGTGAAGGGTCTGGGTGTCAGACCACCATACATCACATAGTGATGACCAATCCTGTGGATAGGCCATTAGTGTGAAAACTACATTTTTGGCCAGAAAACCCCTTTTAATGGAAATCTATCAAGGCGATTTGTGACACTAAACCACCCACATGCCCTTATGGACTGGGAGTTTAGTGTCCGAAATTATAAAGCCATCTGTGTTCGCAATAAAAATAAAAGCGCTTTATACTCATGCTTACACTGTACTCCTTGCACCGGCAAAGTTCTTCCCTGAAGCCTGAGGAGTAAGCCTTGGCTTCAGTGTGCATGACCTCTACCTCCGGCACTTGCACAGTGAAGCCTGGATGTACATCCTTGGCTTCACTGAAGAGCTGCGCAGGCTTTGGGAGCCCCAGAGATGAGTCTGATGAGACTCATTAGAATCTTCTCTAGGTAAGTATAAAGGTTTATTTTTTTTTAAATTGTGGGCACAGATGGTTTTAAAACAGGGTGATTTGGGACACTAAACCCTGGTCTATAAGGACCTGTATGTGGTTTAGTATCCCAAATCGACCTGACAGGTTCCCTTTATGGTGCTGTAGCTAACAGTAAGTTTTTTTATCTCACCCCAAATGCTTTATTCCCATCAATACTGCTTACTACTTCTCTATAATGTCCTCAATGTACCTCAATTTGAGTGAGTAGGAAAGTGTTAGGGCATATAATATTTTGTTTTCTACATGTTCTGTCTATGTCTGACATCATAGCTACTCATCTCTATCCACTAGCTCAGGGACAACTGTGAATTAGAGACAGAGCCTGCAGAGGGGAAAACTATTGTAGAAATGGAGGGTATTCAGCTATATCTTTAGCTTTATTAAAGACAGGGAAAAATAAAATGCAAGTACCCTGAAAAGAAAACTTTGACTTTAAGGGAGAACTGCTAAGAAAGACACAATACATGTCATATAATATCTAGAAATATTGTTATTCCACATGTACACACACAGAAAGCTTATCGTGTAAAGTCATCTGAAAGGTTAAATATGTTTTAACTATTCATTTGAGAGGCCACCACAAGGTTAGGTTATACTTTCCTTAGTCCTACTTTTAATATTTGGTTTTGGGCTGGCATGAGCAATAAGTCTAAAAAAAAAATAAATCTCAAAACAATGTAATATTTGCTTGCGGACAGAAGAGCATGTCAATTTCCAAGGAAGGCATAGCATTAAAAACAAATTTGCTATTGCTCTGACTTTATCTAACCTTTCGCTTACACTTTTCACAAACAATATATTTTGTATACTGAAATGGAAAAAATTTCCTTAGAAATTAAAGCTCAGAATGTTTCTCCAGTGAAGCGTCAGCAGAGACACTGGGACAAGGATGTGGACCGGAAATAATTTTTGTATTAGCGCCATCATTTTTGCCTTGTTGCCAGTGAAATATACTGACTTATAGAAGGCATTGAGGTGTATGGGCAGGGGGAGGGTAATGCAATTGGAGTGGTATTAAATTGTCTTTAAGGTCCACCAGTTACATACTGTAGCTTCTATCTGATCACTATGCACTATACACTTATCGGCCTTGTTGCAATTAATTTCTTGATATGTAGAAGGAAGCTACAGACAACATTATTGCTTCTAAAGGTGCAGGAGAAAGAAAGCCCCAGGCCAGGCAAGACTTACTAAATTCTCATTTCCCATCTTGTCTGATGATTCCTATAATGAGTTCTAGGTTGCTCTGCAGGATGCTATAATTGATAATATAATACGTACGACTCGTATATTATCATTAGGAATATTCTGGTTCAAGCTTGGAGAACGTTGACAGGTGGACTGTAGACACCTCTGTGGGAAACAGGAGTCAATGAACCTGAAAATTGGGATGTTTTCTGACTAAAATTAAAAGCACTTTATGAGTACTTCCTATTGTAATAGAAATATACATGCTTTGAATCAAGAGTGGAACAACCATGGGATTAGTGTTTTCCAGAGAAGACTTACCTTCACTCATTCATGGTGTAGTCAGAACCACATTTATATCTATGGGTGAGAGATTCCCTAGGTTAAAATCTGGGGATGAGGGTTTATGTTCTCTGTACAAAGATCTGCTTTGCTTGGATCAACGTGACCTTCAAAAATATATCTCTGTCGTATTGGATTCCTCCTTATATTTCGCAAGAATGCACAACTCTACAACATGAGACTGGTGTACTAGCAGTTTAAGGAACACTAAACCAAGAAATGAATGATACAAGTAAACAAGATATATTATTGCAATCAGGGCTTTTCCAGCTTCAGTATTTCTGTATGTTCCTGAAGGGTCTTGCTTTATGGAAAACATCCTGCAGGCAGCACAGGGGTTAATCTCATACAGAGTTCCATTTCTGGCTCGGAATAGATGAGGTTTGGGGTTTAACCAACGGTTAGGGCTTAACAATCCTTTTCTCTTAATGTAGAAGGGGAGAGGCTCCTGCTGCAGCCAGTTGACAGTCGGACATAAGATACAAGATTCAATAGGATCAAATGAAAAGAGGAGAATATTTTTTATTATGTATGCCTATAATAATCCTCTTTAGGGGGTGCTTTGGGGGCATGTCTTGGCTTGTCTAGGCTTTGGTCTCAGCTCTATATTCCCTGGCAAAGCACCCCTTCTTCATTTCCGTATGAATAAAACATTGATTTACATGAAAATGGGGCTCCAAAGCTGAATAACGGAGGCATATTTGGAAACTGTAGCATCACCCCTACAAGGTTTACAACTTGTTTATAAAAAAATTACTGCTGACAGACTCCCTAAATGAATAAAACAAGAGTTCCACAACAAAGTGGAATATCCAATAGAAATATCTAACATTATTTAAGTCCAAACACAGACCTGAAATACCTGGCTGACTTGTTTCGATTAATCAGATGAAATGATCATTGCATTTTTGTATGTAAATTGTAACTCTTCTCCAAAAGGAAGGGAACTGTTCCTCTAGTCTCATCTATTGGGGGGTAGCTACCCTGTAAGTCAATGCCAGACCTATGAAACAGCCTTGAAATGTGACTAGGAATTCTAGCCAAACCAGAGACTCCTCCAAAAGGAAGATACATTCTACATAGATAGTCATATTTCAAGGCACTTAAATAGGCCTGACATTGACTTACAGTGTAGCTAACTATAGGTGGAAATAGAGAGACAGTTTTCTTGGATTGGATAGTCAATTTCAGCAGAGTTAGTGATCTAGGGTCTTTATATATAAAAAGAGTTTAATGCAGTCATTTGCTATGTTTGTGCCATATTTAAGGTAGTCTGTCACCACAACCTAGCATATCAACCCAGTCCCTCAGATAGATAGGGTTAGGGTCATCTGAATCTGTGACTCCATTGCTGAGATATCACTGTTTTTGTCAATAACCAAATGAGCAGTTTGTAGCTTTGGGAGCATTGCCTCTTGCCTCTTTGTTGCAATGGCAACGCCCTCATTGCTCCAAATAGTTCATTTGCATATTGTCAAAAACAGCAATATCTCAGCAATGGAGGCAGCAATTCACAAGGGGAAAACACAGTTTAATTCAGGTGACTCTAACCTGTCTATCTTTGTGGCGTGATATGGTGGGCTCCCTTTAAAAGTGGAGCATTGCCGTACTGTAAAAATATACTAATGTTAGCTGTAGAGGTGACGTCCTAAGACCTTGAATATGTCTATTTCCATGACCAACTGAGGCGCAGAGATATTATTTTAGAATCTCACATACACATCCATGACTGTATATATTTTGCATGGAAATTATAAAGAATACAGCTATGTAAGGAGATGTCAAGGTCAGTGTCCAAAATAAAAAGAAAAATGAAATTGACAAACCCTGAGTCCTCCGAGAGCTTTGTAGAAATGATTATCCAATTAGCTGCAGTGGCCAAATTGTGCGGCTCTCCAAGGGACGGGCCCGGCCCTCTGTTCATTTTCAGCAGCTCTATATGAACTTGCACAAGGTAATTCAGCTCCAAACAGTTTTCTCATCAGCACTAATTATAGTAATACATCTAAACGCCTCTTACAAAATGCATGAACCCTTTAAGCCGCCTCATTATAATGGGATATAATCTTTGCCTGAATATATATCAACCCTGTTATCACCACACACCTCCAGTCGGCAGCATGAAAAAAACAAACAGACACGAAAATGCAGTGAAAAGCCATAGTTATTCTTTGTTTAGGATTTACCAAATGTAACAATTGTGTTATTGGCTAATGCAGAGGAACATGCACTGCCAACAAAAGAAGAGAAGGGGTACGAGGTAGGAAGGGTTGTGACTATAGAGGGGTATAATAATGGTGGAGCTGGAAATAACCACCTACTTCATGATTTGCATAATAATTGTCACATGGCTCATTGTGATGACCCACACACTGGGTTGAGTATAAAGAGAGAAACATTAAAGAGGAAAAGAAGAGTAACATGACCGCAAAGAAGTAAAGAAAGAAGAAGAGAGAGAAGGGGGAAAAAAAGGACAAATTTTGCAGAGCATTACGGATTTACTCCAACCATCTTAGTGGTGACAGTCTTTATTCTGGATAGGTTGCCAGTGGATACCACCATGAATGCAGGAACTTATTGGGTCTGGGACATGTCAGAAACCCAGCCATGATTTCCTTATTGTGGACAGGTTATCAGCTAGGGACACTACATGTATGAGAAGATAACCTGGCTACAATAAGGAAATCATGGCTGGGTTTCTGACAAGTGTCAGACCATAGACAATTCCTGCAGAACTTTCTATGGTCCTACTCTGCGGAAACATTGCATTTTTTGTTGCAGATTTTGCTGTGTTTTTTTTTAGTTTCAATAATTTTTATTAAAGATTTTACAGATATATAAGAACAACGACAATAGCATGAATAAGTAATACAATCTGGGTATACAGCATATTATGGACAAATAGTGTATCTTCAATTATAGTATACATGCACAAGCTGCCTTTACCCATTGAAATAAAACCAAAATGCAAAGATCTAACAATGAAACACTAGGCATTGAACAGAAAAACAAACGAACTTTAGAGGCACCCTAATCGAGGGGGGGGGGGGGGGGGGGGGGGGGGGGGGGGGGCGGCGCCCGGGGCCTTTGGGGGCGATAAGGTATCTAAAACGCGTAAAGCGTACACGAAGTAATATCACCTATATCTGGATATGGAGGAGTACATGAGTCTTAATGTCTTAGATAATAAATTAGATGGGCAGAGTTAAGGAAGGTGAAAAATCGGAATACTAAAACAAAACAAAACAAGATGTACAGTCATGGCCAAAAGTTTTGAGAATGACACAAATATTATATTTTCACATGATCTGCTGCCCTCTGGTTTTTATGTGTTTGTCAGATGTTTTTATCACATACAGAAATAGAATTGCATTCATATTATGAGTAACAGAAGCTTATATTGACAGTTAGAATGAGTTAATGCAGCAAGTCAATATTTGCAGTGTTGACCCTTCTTCTTCAGGACCTCTGCAATTCTCCCTGGCATGCTCTCAATCAACTTCTGGACCAAATCCTGACTGATAGCAGTCCATTCTTGCAGAATCAATGCTTTAATTTTGTCTGAATTTGTTGGTTTTTGTTTGTCCACCCGTCTCTTGATGATTGACCACAAGTTCTCAATGGGATTAAGATCTGGGGAGTTTCCAGGCCATGGACCCAAAATCTCTATGTTTTGTTCCCTGAACCATTTAGTTATCACCTTTGCTTTATGGCAAGGTGCTCCATCATGCTGGAAAAGGCATTGTTGAGCGCCAAACTGCTCTTGGACGGTTGGGAGAAGTTGCTCTTGGAGGACATTCTGGTACCATTCTTTATTCATGGCTGTGTTTTTAGGCAAGACTGTGAGAGAGCCGATTCCCTTGGCTGAGAAGCAACCCCACACATGAATGGTTTCAGGATGCTTTACAGTTGGCATGAGACAAGACTGGTGGTAGCGCTCACCTCTTCTTCTCCGAATAAGCTGTTTTCCAGATGTTCCAAACAATCGAAAAGGGGATTCATCAGAGAAAATGACTTTACCCCAGTCCTCAGCAGTCCACTCCCTGTACCTTTTGCAGAATATCAGTCTGTCCCTCATGTTTTTTCTGGAGAGAAGTGGCTTCTTTGCTGCCCTCCTTGAGACCAGGCCTTGCTCCAAGAGTCTCCGCCTCACAGTGCGTGCAGATGCACTCACACCTGCCTGCTGCCATTCCTCAGCAAGCTCTGCACTGCTGGTAGCCCGATCCCGCAGCTGAAACACTTTTAAGAGACGGTCCTGCCGCTTGCTGGTCTTTCTTGGGCGCCCTGGAGTTTTTTTGGCACCAATGGAACCTCTCTCCTTGAAGTTCTTGATGATGCGATAGATTGTTGACTGAGGTGCAATCTTTCTAGCTGCAATACTCTTCCCAGTTAGGCCATTTTTGTGCAGTGCAATGATGACTGCACGTGTTTCTTTAGAGATAACCATGGTTAACAGAAGAGAAACAATGATGGCAATCACCAGCCTCCTTTTAAAGTGTCCAGTGGTGTCATTCTTACTTAATCATGACAGATTGATCTCCAGCCCTGTCCTCATCAACACTCACACCTGTGTTAATGGAGCAATCACTGAAACGATGTTAGGTGGTCCTTTTAAGGCAGGGCTGCAATGATGTTGAAATGTGTTTTGGGGGATAAAGTTCATTTTCTAGGCAAATATTGACTTTGCAAGTAATTTCTGTTAAGCTGATCACTCTTTATAACATTCTGGAGTGTATGCAAATTGCCATTAGAAAAACTGAAGCAGTAGACTTTGTAAAAATTAATATTTGTATCATTCTCAAAACTTTTGGCCATGACTGTATGTATGTAAGGACGAGATAAGAGAGAGAACAAGGCCAAGGGGAATAACAGAAATAAGATGAGAACAACACTAAGGTCCAAAGTACCCTAGGCCGATAAACTATGAACCCACCTTAACCGACATATCTAGAGTGAATCCAGCAGTCCCAAATGTTCACAAAAGAATTATATGAATGGTTACCCAGGGCGATAATTTTTTCATAAGTAAAAGTGTTGTTAATAACAGATTGTATAGCCGAAAAGGGCGGGGGAGCGGTCGATTTCCATCTCTGGACCAGCATCAACTTGGCGATAGTCAAGATCTTACACAAGAGTGTTTTATACGGGTTTAGTGAGTTAGGAACTCTAAGTAACAAAACAGCCAAGTGCGGAGTATACCGGATTTGGAGACCGAACAGCTCTGAAATCATGTCGAATACTTCTGTCCAGTATCCCTGAATAAAATATGAAGCAAAGTACTCCTCCTCCCGCATCCTCTCCTACAAACTCCGGAAACAGAAGGGTAGGCCAACTGCAAAACTGAGGGGGTGCTATACCATCACAACATAATTTTAATTGCCGTCTCAACATGTGTGCAGCACTTCAAGGAGGTATGAATCAATTTAATTGCACGTTGCCATTCATTGGGGGTAAAGTTCACTCCCAGATCCCTCTCCCAATAGCAAAATGGGGCAGATTTGATATAGGAAGACGTATCATCCATCAAATCATACAGAAACCTCAGGCCTCTCACTTTTTTTGATATCCATGTGAA
Source organism: Leptodactylus fallax (assembly GCA_947044405.1). Taxonomy (NCBI): domain Eukaryota; kingdom Metazoa; phylum Chordata; class Amphibia; order Anura; family Leptodactylidae; genus Leptodactylus; species Leptodactylus fallax. The sequence continues at coordinate 392,660 of CAMRHE010000130.1, read as the reverse complement.
GATCGTGCCATTATGAGGAGTAGGAGCGGAGGAGTTTTTAGACAAAAAGTGCAGTATTCTAAAACGTGTAGAAATTTCTCATAGGGATTCCATATTTTTGCTGTAAAAGATAGGATTGTCCCACTTTCAGAGTACAGCTGCGAGACCTGGGTAATCCCCTTGGCCTCCCAACCCAAAACATCCAAGTCCCTGATTGCCCAAGATACGAGGGTTAAAGGCATATCCGAGACATTAAAATGCCTCATAGGGGTTGCCTTCCCATGAAGCAGGCAGCATGCCCAGGTAGCCAGGGAAGCACGCATAATCGGTGAAAAAAATTGGGGTGGTGTGATGTTCCAAAAAGGGCAAATACAAAGCACTTCCAAGCTTCAGAGGCGCTACAAAAGAGTGCTTCATGTGCAGCCAGGGAGCCGACACATCCATGGACCACCATCCAGCGCATTGCTGTGTTTTTTTGAGCCAAACCTAGTAGTGGCTACAGAAGGAATGGGAAATATCTAGGAAGCTGTTATACCTCTCCCTTCTGCTCAATCCATTCCTAGTTTTGGATTGGTTTAAAAAAAAAACTCAGCACAAAAAGCAGCTTTTCCACAGCATGGGGCCTTTGCTTTAAGGTGCCTATAGAACTTCAATTAAACACATCTGATCTTTCTTCCACCAATGTCATCTGTCTACACCCATAAACATAAGATAGATGTCCGGTTCCATTTATAGCAGTGCGTTCTGACTTTACTTTTACATGTATGGGCCCATTTAGGCAACCTTTGCACCTTAATACACTTAACAACCTCTCTGTATTAAACTGTGTATACTATGTTCTTTAGTCAGGTTTTTTTCTTGGATTTAAACCTTTGTGTACATTAATAATAATAATAATAATAATAATAATAGTTTTATTTATATAGCACCAAAATATTTCAATATTTCATCTAACTATAGGCTGAAATTTTTCAAACACACCCATATTAGTTCAAGTCCAGACAATGTTAGGCCATGTTTACACATCCACATTTCGTGGACATGTGATCTCCGGACTGTAGACCCATTTCTTTTAATGGGCAAATGCAGACCACTGTGCATTTTCCATGGACTGTTGGTCCATGGAATAAAAGCAGAGACATGTTCTATTTTGGACCATTTAGCAGATCATGGAGTTCCATTAAAGTCTATGGATCCTTGAAAATCACAGACGGCGCAGGGATGCCATCTGTGCACTGTTCATTTTTCATGAACCGCAGATAATGTAAAGTATAGGAAATGTGAAAAAACGGAAGTGAATCACAGATCAACCACACATGACCCAAAAATAGTACGTGCTGACTGGGATTATAAGGGAGATCAGATGTCTGAAAAATAAAGGCCTGTAAATAAGATCTTAATCTTTTATTTATTGGCTAAAACAGTCATTCTATCAGTCTAGACGCTACAGCGATGCCTCCGGTCTGTGTCGGTCACTGCATTGGCTGCCTATTCAATACAGAATACAATATAAACTTATCACCCTCATCCACAAGGCTCTCCATAATGCTGCACCTCCCTACATTTCCTCCCTTATCTCTGTCTACCGCCCAACCCGTGCTCTCCGTTCACTCAATGACCTAAGAGTATCATCCTCTATTATCAGAACCTCCCACGCTCGTATACAAGACTTCTCCCGAGTTGCACCACTTCTCTGGAATGCTCTATCCCGGACTATCAGATTAACCACCAATTTCCACAGCTTCAAGCGTAAACTAAAGACATATCTTTTCAGACAGGCCTATCACAACTCCTAATGTAAACCCTTCTGTAGTTAGAATCCCTAAAACGTACCCTCCTCTGTTTATGCTCCAACATTACCTCACAGGATATGATGCCGTATCAGACTAACTTTATATGTCCAGGCACCATCTGCATGTTATAGGACACGACTGGTGACAGCTCATACAGCTTTATATATGTGTAATGACAGTAACCTCTATTACAAAATTGTCTGACCATTGTATAAGCAATGCTACGTCCGATGCCGCCCCTGCTACCTCTTGTGTCACCCCCTCTACCTCATAGACTGTAAGCTCTTGCTAGCAGGGCCCTCAGTCCCATTGTGTGAATTGACTATTTCTTTGTAATGTATCTTTTTTGTCAGTACTTGAACCCTACAAGTTGTACAGTGCTGCGGAATATGTTGACGCTATATAAATAAAATGTATTATTACTATTATTATTATTATTCATTAATAAATTTCACCGAGCAAAAATTTGTTTTGGTTGAATTTCTCATCAACTTTAGTCTAATGTCTATGGGTAACTTTAGACATAGTACATAGTGTACATAGAGCTGGCAGCCGATGTAGATGAATTAACAGGAATCAGTAGGGGGAATTTATCAATTCCTCTATGCCAGTTTTCTGATGTACAGGGATCATATTTTGGTGCACATTTAGGGCTCTTTCTTGCGCCGGCAGAAGAGACAATAGAAGACTGCAGGGGTGAGGTGAGTATTAATTTTTTTTTTAATGCCTTATACTGTGGGGGCCTCAGGAAGGGGATATTATAATGTGGGATCATATTCAAAGTGTGTGGGCTCCCATGCAAAGTGCTATGGTGGACTGATTCATGACTTGGGCATGGATGGGTACATGCTGTAAGTATTCTAATGTAATGTTGACTGGTTCCATGAGTGGCCGTGGGAACTGACTGTGTCTGGCTTAAACTAGATTCACACCTGCGTTCTTAAACTAGATTCACACCTTTATGTTCTTTGGGTCTGTATATCTTCAGATGCTTTAATTGCTCTAGATTATATCTAGTATTGCATTTAGTAAATTCCAGTTAACGGGAATGTGTCCCCAGAAAATTCTCTACTTTTTAAACCAAGTTTTTATGTTAAACATATAATTTAAGAGTTTTTGATTTATATTTAAAATTTTTATATTTTAAATGACCTTGTGTTATGTATAATATTGATGTCTTATTATGTTGTAGATAGGCCTTGGGGCCCCCTCAGCTCCCAGGGCTTGGTAGAGAATGCTACCTCTGCACTCGCTATAGCTATGCCCCTGTTGCTGCCTATGATCATGACCATGCTGTAAAGCATATCACTAAATGCTGTTAACAGAGCAGAGGAGAAGCTCAAACAAGATGGCTGCCCCTATAATCATGTACAGAAAATAGAATAAAAAATCTACAAACAGAAAATAAAAGAAGATTAGAAAAATTGATATATGTAACGATCTGGTTTTAATAAAGATAGTAAAAAAAATTGGTGATGCATTCCTTTTAACCCTTTCCCGACATCCACCATAATAGTACGGCAGATGTCAGGTATTTAAATATGCCAGCCTCTCAGGAGCTGAGCGGCCGCCAAAGTCACCGGGTGTCCACTGTTTTATACAGCGGAGATTTGGCCCTAATCAGTGGTCACACTTATCCCAGGCATTAACTTCTGAAATGCCTTGGTCAATCCTGCAATTTTTCAATGCATTGTATTAGTGAATTGCAAGCTTTTGTATTAGAATTGCAGTGCATTTTATTAGTAATCAGATCCCCTTGGGTTTAAGACCCCAAGGGAGTCTACTAAATACTGTTAAAAAAAACATAAATAAAAATAAAAAAATGAAAAAAATTAAACATTCAAATCACCCCCCTCCCCTTTCCCTAGAACACCTATAAAAGTAAAAAAAAAGAAAGTGAAATACATACATTAGGTATCCCCAGTGGCGTAACTAGGAATAACTGGGCCCAAAGGCGAACATTTGACATGGGGCCCCCTGAACTGACGCCCCCAAACCCCCGGACTGCCCCCTCCAAACCTCAGAGTATAATGATCGGAGACCCAGGGGAGGATACAAACATAAAAACCAGTGTTACTTACCTCTCCCAGGCTCTGGCGCACTCCCCGCTACGTGAACCAGGTGTCACGTGAGCTAGGCCAGCGTCGTGACGCATAATGATGTCGGCTGACGTCTGTGACGTCACCAAACAGGCCCAAAGCCTGCCGGAGAACAGGAGAGGTAAGTAACATTCTTTTTTATGTTCCCTCACCTCCCCTGGGCATCTGATTATTATACTCTGGGGTCTGAAAAGATCCCGGAGTATAATGATAGCAGTGTTTGTGGGGTTTGGTCCGTGGCCTTACTTACCGATCCCTGCTCCTGCTCACAGCCACCTCCGCTTCTGCAGAAGGGAAAGCGCAGGCAGCCGTGAGCAGGAGCAGGGATCGGTAAGTAAATAAGGCCTGTTACCTGCTGGGATTACTCCAGCAGGTAACAGCCTTTTAAAAAAAAAAAAAAGCATTGGGGACCCGCTGGGCCCCCTAATGTCCTGGGCCCTGTGGCAGCCGTTACCCCGGTATTTATGCCCCTGTACCCAAAAACGTCCGGTCTACAAACTTTTAAAAATATTTTTCCCACATCTGGCCCAGCAAAAAAAGATGCCTTATGCATCCTCATACACAGTAATATAAAAAAGTTACTGATGACAGAATATGGCGACTCCAAGAAATTATTTTTTTTGCAAAGTTTTGGATTTTTTTAAGAACTTACATAAAACAGTGAATACCGTAAAATCAAAGCCCATAAGAAAGTCTCTCAAAAGCAGTTTTTCTCCAATTCCACCCCATTCTGAATTTTTTTTTCCATCTTCTCTGTGCATTGTATGGAATATTAAATGGAACCATTACAAAGTACAATTTGTCCTGCAAAAGTAAGCCCTCATATGGCTCTGTGAATGGAAAAATAAAAAAGTTATGGGGTTTAGAAGGCGGAGAGTCAAAAACGAAAAATCGAAAAATGTCTGCAGGGGGAAGGGATTAAGGATGATAAGCAGACTCATAATGTGAAGTTCCAGGGTTTCAGTGCAAAAGTTGCAGCAGTTTCCATCCACCTATCATATGCTACTTAGAATACTAATATTTTTTATGTGACAGATAGGCCCTAGGGTCCCATCAGACTTCAGGGCCTCAGTGCCTCTGCTACCTTTACACCCCTTATAGCTACTCTCCTGGATTTATTTCATAAAGACATAGACCGGGCATAGAAATAAATACATGATGTAGTTGCAGTCAGTATGCTCCAGTGTTGCTCACCACTCCAGTGTGCACCACTTCTAATATAATATCACAACGCCACAAACAATGCCAAAACAGAGCAGGGAATGAACACCGACCGCACATGCTGTTACTCTTTATGAAATTTGCACAAATTTATTTTTCAAATGTTCCCCAAGCAACCTATTAGAAATACATTTTTCTCTCTCTATGTGTGTGCAAATTCATAAAACCTTTTTTTTCCAGAGGAAATTCTTTAACTAGCAAATGGGCCATGCAATAATGTGCAAAAATGAGTTATACAAACTGAAAGCCAGGGTGTAAAGAGGAGCATCGTCTGAGACTAAAATAAAGACAGATTTTATGGTATTTATGTCAGTTAATTTAACTGCTGGTAGGGGCTTCAGTGGTAACACGAGTTAGTTCCACTGTTTAACCTTGCAGGATTAATTTATGCTTTATGACATCAGTGCTTTATCATTCGCTCCTTGGGAAGACAGTTATCTCATTAGCTGGAATTTAATGAAATGCAAGGATACACTTCTTAATTTCAAAGATTACTATAACACAAATCGATTGTAAATCTTTGCCCGAGGGACCCTTAGGCAGTCACCTGTTTAACACCCTTTATAAAGTGGCCAATCTCAATAGCTCAACCAATGTACAAAAGCTAGAACCCCAGACCAGGGTAATTCCATGGCTATAGAACTAAGGGCTCAGGTTGATTTTCACTTCACTTCACATTCATTGCAATCTATTGTATTCAAAGACTTATAGTTCTATAATGCAATGGCCAGAACAGTAAGGGCTGAAATAAGGGAATATTTGGTATGACAAGTTTGGTGTTTTCTAGTTGAACGCAAATTAGTCCTCCAGTTCTACATTTTGGAAGTTAGCTCCCTTTACCGGGGCATTCCCATCATCATAGTTCATATTTAAACTTGTAGTGTAAGCTAACTGAAGTGTTTGACCAAATACATTGCTTTATCTGTCTTGCTCCATTTTTCAAATACTGCTGAATATATCTCTTTAGTGTTTATAGCTAGTTGCCTAGGTTTCAGACCACCTCTACTATATACAGTTGTGCTAAAAAGTTTACATACCCCGGCAGATTTTTAGTTTTTTTGGCCTTTTTTCAGAGAAAATGAATGATAACACAAAAACTTTTTCTCCACTCATGGTTAGTGGTTGGTTGAAGCCATTTATATCAAACTTCTGTGTTTTCTCTTTTTAAATCATAATGACAACCAAAAACATCAAAATGACCCTGTTCAAAAGTTCACATACCCCAGTTCTTAATACCGTGTATTGCCCCCTCTAACATCTATGACAGCTTGAAGTCTTTTGTGGTAGTTGTGTATGAGGCTCTTTATTTTCTCAGATGGTAAAACTGCCCATTCTTCTTGGCAAAAAGTCTCCAGTTCCTGTAAATTCCTGGGCTGTCTTGCATGTACTGCTCGCTTGAGATCTCCCCAGAGTGGCTCAATGATATTGAGGTCAGGAGACTGAGATGGCCACTCCAGAACCTTCACTTTCTTCTGCTGTAGCCAATGACAGGTCGACTTGGCCTTGTGTTTTGGATCGTTGTCATGTTGGAACGTCCAAGTACGTCCTATGCGCAGCTTCCTGGCTGATGAGTGCAAATTTGCCCCCAGTATTTGCTGATAACGCGCTGCATTCATCTTTCCTTCAACTTTGACCAAGTATCCTGTGCCTTTGAAGCTCACACATCCCCACATCATCAGTGATCCACCTCCGTGCTTTACAGTAGGAATGGTGTTCCTTTCATCATAGGCCTTGTAACGTTTATGGTTGTGGCCAAAAAGTTCGATTTTTGTCTCATCACTCTAAATTACCTTGTTCCAGAAGTTTTGAGGCTTGTCTCTGTGGTGTTTGGCGTATTGAAGGCGAGATTCTTTGTGGCATTTGCGCAGTAATGGCTTTCTTTTGGCAACTCGACCATGCAGCCCATTCTTCTTCAAGTGCCTCCTTATTGTTCAGCTTTAAACAGCCACACCGATAGTTTTCAGAGAGTCCTGTATTTCAGCTGATGTTATGTGTGAGTTTTTCTTTGCATCCTGAACAATTTTCTGGGCAGTTGTGGCCAAAATTTTGGTTGGTCTACCTGACCGTGGCTTGGTTTCAGGGCATGTTATCAGGCCAAAATCCTGGACAACTCCTTTAAGTACATGTCTGGTTTACAAAAGAAACCTTGAAACATGACTTAGGATATGAGCCAAACCAGTAAATCTCATCCAAAAGAACAAAAAACGCCCATCTGCAGACACCTGTTTTGGGAATCTTGTCTTACAGAGCAGAGTACTGGTTGGCTAGGTCAGTGGCCATCAAAAATATAATTAGCATTCCTTTCCCCAGAATTACCAGGAGAGCATGCATGGTCTTTAAGTCTCACTGAACTTAAAAAGTAGCCTCCTGACCTATGTGATTCTGGTCAAAAAACTGAGAAGGGAAATTTGTAAACTGCTATCCTTTACTGGCGTAAGTCTACAGTTACCATAAAGCTGGCCATACACGTTAGATGAATGTCAGCATTTCATCATTTCAACAAGACTGGTTGACTTTTGTCCGAATTTCCCATGAAGATAGATATTGGGGGAAGAAAGGATCGTGGTTGGATTTCAATATGCCTTTGATGCTCAGGAGAGGCATTCTGCAGTCAGAGTGTGCATGTCAGTGGAATGATTGGGAGGAATGACTGATGGCTGACAGTTATCTGAAGTGTATGACCAACACTTCATGGATTCTAGAGATTGTTGAGTATTGTTTAGCTAGGAATTTTCCCATCAAAATTATATTACATGGATAATACCATTGAATGATGAGTAGACCAAGTTCCATAGTTCTACAATTATATGGAACTAACATTGAAGCCTTCATTGTCTGGCTGTTGTATAGTATATAGCTACATATCCATAAATTAACCACATATACTACCCACACAATGCTGTATACTGTATTTTCCATGACGAGCTAACAATGACTCACAAAGTGCGAAAATTGTGCCCAAGGGGAACATGGTTTGTTGACACAATGTAAATAGTGCCAAGAGAATACCATAGACAGTGGATTAAAGTGCCCAAATAATACTTATTGTCCACAAAGACCCTCTTCTCATCACAGATCAGAAACAATTTATATTTGGCATCACTTACAGGGATGTTGTTGCTATTTGTTTTGGTGCGTTGGTCCTTTTTGTATGGGCGTATGACTAGTTTTACATTTTTTTCTGAGAACTCACTTTAAAGTTGAAGTTACAGTGCCTTGCGAAAGTATTCGGCCCCCTTGAGCTTTTCAACCTTTTGCCACATTTCAGGCTTCAAACTTAAGGATATAAAATTAAAATTTTTTGGTGAAGAATCAACAAGTGGGACACAATTCTGAAGTGGAACGAAATTTATTGGATATTTTAAACGTTTGTAAAAAATAAAAAACTGAAAAGTGGGGCGTGCCAAATTATTCGGCCCCCTTAAGTTAATACTTTGTAGCGCCACCTTTTGCTGCGATCACAGCTGCAAGTCGCTTGGGGTATGTCTCTATCAGTTTTGCACATCGAGAGACTGACATTCTTGCCCATTCTTCCTTGGAAAACAGCTCGAGCTCAGTGAGGTTGGATGGAGAGCGTTTGTGAACAGCAGTTTTCAGCTCTTTCCACAGATTCTCGATTGGATTCAGGTCTGGACTTTGACTTGGCCATTCTAACACCTGGATACGTTTATTTGTGAACCATTCCATTATAGATTTTGCTTTATGTTTGGGATCATTGTCTTGTTGGAAGATAAATCTCCGTCCCAGTCTCAGGTCTTTTGTAGACTCCAACAGGTTTTCTTACAGAATGGTCCTGTATTTGGCTCCATCCATCTTCCCATCAATTTTAACCATCTTCCCTGTCCCTGCTGAAGAAAAGCAGGCCCAAACCATGATGCTGCCACCACCATGTGTGACAGTGGGGATGGTGTGTTCAGGGTGATGAGCTGTGTTGCTTTTACGCCAAACATATCGTTTTGCATTGTGGCCAAAAAGTTCGATTTTGGTTTCATCTGACCAGAGCACCTTCTTCCACATGTTTGGTGTGTCTCCCAGGTGGCTTGTGGCAAACTTTAAATGAGACTTTTTATGGATATCTTTGAGAAATGGCTTTCTTCTTGCCACTCTTCCATAAAGGCCAGATTTGTGCAGTGTACGACTAATTGTTGTCCTATGGACAGACTCTCCCACCTCAGCTGTAGATCTCTGCAGTTCATCCAGAGTGATCATGGGCCTCTTGGCTGCATCTCTGATCAGTCTTCTCCTTGTTTGAGATGAAAGTTTAGAGGGACGGCCGGGTATTGGTAGATTTGCAGTGGTCTGATACTCCTTCCATTTCAATATGATCGCTTGTACAGTGCTCCTTGGGATGTTTAAAGTTTGGGAAATCTTTTTGTATCCAAATCCGGCTTTAAACTTCTCCACAACAGTATCACGGACCTGCCTGGTGTGTTCCTTGGTCTTCATGATGCTCTCTGCACTTTAAACAGAACCCTGAGACTATCACAGAGCAGGTGCATTTATACGGAGACTTGATTACACACAGGTGGATTATATTTATCTTCATCAGTCATTTAGGACAACATTGGATCATTCAGAGATCCTCACTGAACTTCTGGAGTGAGTTTGCTGCACTGAAAGTAAAGGGGCCGAATAATATTGCACTCCCCACTTTTCAGTTTTTTATTTTTTACAAAAGTTTAAAATAACCAATAAATTTCATTCCAATTCACAATTGTGTCCCACTTGTTGTTGATTCTTCACCAAAAAATTTAAATTTTATATCCTTATGTTTGAAGCCTGAAATGTGGCAAAAGGTTGAAAAGTTCAAGAGGGCTGAATACTTTCGCAAGGCACTGTACATTAGAATTAAAGGGATTATGTGATACAATTTTTACAGTCCATTGTAGGCACTGTATAAACTTGATAGATTATCGTCCTCCAGCTTCCTAATGAATAGCTTTGCAGAGCATAGCAAGAGGGTGGAAGTTTCATTCCTCACCTTCTGCTAATGTTCTGACACTCAGTCACATGACTGACTCAGCTCTACTTCATGGACCTATAGCCAGAGTAGAGTGGAGACGGTGATGTCACAGCGAGCTAGAGCTGCAGCTGGAGAAGCTGAGGAATGAGGCTTGAGTTGTGTCGTATACGGCTCAGCTCCATTTACTTCAATGTAGCTGAGTTGCTGAATAACTGACGCCACCAATGGGCAAGTGTGGGGCTGTTAAGGGATGTAACCAGTCATCTATTTCTACTCTTTTACATCCTATTATTAATATCAGTAATAATCCCATCATTTGCCATCTTTTAAACCATTTTTTATTAGTCATTTCTGAAAGCCTACAGAATTTACTCCGGTTGGTACCTTTAAGAGACTTCTAGTCTGCATCACAAGAGACCAATGTCATAATCAAATCTTCCTTTCACCCCAGATATATCTAAGACAGATACAAGATAAAGAAGCGTCTATGGTAAATGGCCTATTCTTCCAGCATTCTTGATTTTTAGTCCCCGTTAATTTACTTATTTGTTGACGCTCTTCTGCTTGCTTTAAGTGGATTGTTTGTGTAATAGTGTGCCACCTAAAGCACATTTGTGGAAAATAAATGGTGGCTATTGGGTCACATAAAATATTGATTAAAGCAGCTAAGTGCAGGAACACTATATTTTTCTGTAAATTGGTAGGTATGTGTTAACAATGCAACACGGCTGGATGTCAATGGGACAGAAGCATTACAGCTCGTGAAGAAAATGCAGCATTTTGAAGCTATGGACACAGATCATTAAGAATGTAATTTACATGGAATTACTGCCATACTGCTTCTGTCATTTCATGAGTCTTGTTACTACCAAAGAACCATAAATGCATGGGTTCCAAATCACTGACAAGAGTCCTCACCCTGTACTTAACGCTTTCAGCATCAGAAAATTCAATAGCAAATTCATATTGTAATATATCATCTTAAATTGTATCCATTAATTACGTTGCGAGCCAGCGAGATCATAAAACACAATAAAATGTGTACGAGCTGGACGGACCTGAAGCTTCTGTGTGCAGATGGTGAATGGAAGAAGAGGGGAAAATTATTGATTTCTTATTGTTTTCAATCAGGATGTTAGAAAAAGTGTAAAAAAATTACATAATCATTAAATAAATAATAAAAATATTAATATTTGATTTATGATATTTTATGTAATCTAACAAATCTAGATATTAGAGCAGATCTTGATTTGAAAAATTTTGCTAAAACATCATCCTAGATCCTATCGACTATGATAAGATAACAAGGAGTCTTGCAAGAAATTCAAGTATATAATTTCATTGACTTTGTGGAATATTATACTACATACAGTACATATATATGTATACTATATTATATATTCTTGGTCAGTAAAGATAATTACTGTGTGTACAATGAAAGATAGGAAATGCACATTGACTTATGGAGAAGGACACTAGAGTTAATTTGAGATTAGCTTTGGAATATACCTTAAGGCTATCCCTATTTGGCCATGGTATTGCTGCGAAGGAATGTCAATGCAGGGCATCACCATTCCATTTCAGCTTTCCTCTGCTTATTAGGTCCAGATGAATGGGCCTAATCGTCATGGACACCCAAGCCACAGATTCCACAGCAAAATAGATTTTTCCATGTCCTGCTACAATCACGGGACGGAATCTGCCACAGATTCAAGGGTGGAATCCACTGCTAAATCTGTGGCAGATTCCTACGTGTGAACCTAGGCTAAAGGAATTGTCCAGGATCTTTTTTTTTTATATTAAGCCGAGGAAGGTAAAAAAAAAAAAAAAATACTCACCTGTCTCCAGTGCTCCGGTGTCTCCCAGCACGGTCGGGGTCCTTATGCTCTGGTGTTTTCTTCTGGCAGAAGTCCCAATCAGCGGCCTCAGCAAAGGACACAGGACGTCACTACCTGTGATGTCCCATGTGCTTTCCTTAGGCTGTTGATGCTGCTGATTGGCAAGGGACACGGGATGGAAAGGGAGATGGGATGTCACAGTGTGGTGGGGACTTCCAGCAAAACAAGACAGCAGAACAGCAGGACCGGACCACGCTCGGAGACATCGGAGTACTGGGGACAGGTGAATATGACTTTTTATCCTGGACAACCTCTTTAAAGCTAACGTCCCATGTTGGGGAAAAACAAATTTTTTTGCTGTAGATTTTGCGTGCCAAAGCCAAAAATAGCTACAAAAGGAATGGAGAATATATAGGAAGCTTCTTATATGTCTCTCTTTTGTTCAATCCACTCCTGGCTTTGGCTCAAAAAACTGCAGCAAAATCTACAACAAATAGAGCTGCTTTTCTGCAATGTAAGGCCTCAGCCTCAAGGAGTTTTCCCATTATAGTCATTTATGACACATCTCTTGAATAGATGTCTGATAGATGCCTTGCTGAGAAGACTGTCAGCTATGGAGTGGCCTTATAGAGACATAGTGGGAGTTACTGAAACAATGTAGAGCTCACTTTTCTGTGAGCTATGGAAGCAGGATGGCTCAGAGTCACCCTCTTTTCGTAAACCCCACCCACAGCTGTCAAGTCTTTTCAGAGATGGGACCCACATCTATCAGACATTTATAGCCTATTCTGTGTATAGACCATAAATGTCCTTCATGGGAAAACCCCCTTAAATGTCTTATGAAGAATATTGCCTGTCCTTGGGGAGGCCACCAACTGCCATAGGGAGTCTTACAGGCACATTGCTACGTGGATAAATATATGCAAATTAGATCTTCAGTGCCATCTATAGGAGGGTACATTCTTGTAAGTCAGTGGTTGACTCATTAAGAGCCTTAAAACATCATATATATTAGCTAAAACAGAGACTCCTTCAAAAGGATCTGACACCCATCTGTAGACAGCTGGTTCGGGGTTCTTGCCTCTCGCCCTAGCGGAGAAATCCATTGTATATCTTTTTATTTGCCTGTAAGACCTCCTGAGATAGCTGATGATCTTTGCAATGAGGAAAGATACCACTCAAGAGTAACATCAAAAGCTTCTTATCCAGCCAATCAGCACCCTTTCCTGAAGTGAAAAGGATAAGAACCCCGAAGATGCCATCTACAGATGGGTATCTCTCCCTTTTGGAGGACTCTCTTGTTATGTTAAAATTTCCAATTTGAGATCCATTGATGGGTTGAACATTGACTCACAGAGTAGCTACTGATGTGTATATGCTATATTGGCTTTTTGGCTGTGATATATGAATTGGAGCCTGTAGATTTATGTATTGATATTGCATAGTAAAAAATTAGTCTATAGTAAAATTCACGGAAAGTTAGAGAGAATCTGTCACCTCTCCTGAGTCCTGACATCTGCTTTACTAAATACTTTCCCATAGGAAAAGTGACCAAAAATGGTATTGCTTTATATTGAAGTCTATAGGAAATACAGAAATAACCAGGAAAGCTATCAGTATATGAATAGCATATTGTTCACCTTCTCTGCTGACACAAATGCAGATGTCTACCATCCTGTCAGAATGCCAAGCAAGCATTTCATCAGATCAGGGTCAGATATATAGTACATAAATCTGCTTTACATGAGCAAATATTATATGCACTTGTATTGTATTGCATTGTATTGTATTGCACTAATATTCACAAATCACTTATATTCACCAAAAATACCCTGGAGTAATGTTTGCTTTGTACTTTCTGTCCTCTATAGTTCAAAGGTATACTTGCCAAAATTTGTCAAGCAAAGCCCAAGAGAAAATATTCAGGCAAGGCCACACCCCATATGGGCATGGACATGCTCCCTCTAGGCATCCCCATAATACAAATGAGTGTGATTTTACCTAAAGTGCCTGAGTCACATATAAAATTAGATTTGCATGCTCTGCCAGGAGTCTGGGAGGTTGCCACTTTTTTCGGAAGCCCCCTGGACATTTTGAGAGAGTTGGCAAGTTTGATTCAAAGGTCACCTTTAAAAAGAACCATATCACCCCCAAACCATTATCAATACCTCTTATTGCCTCTATTGGCACTTTTAATCTGTGTGCAAATTAGGTCTAAAAGTCAAATGTAGGGGGAGAACCGACAGAAAGAGCTCTTCATGCCACAAAACCATGGCTGTGATTGACATTCCCTAGCCATAGTCTTGCGTAGTGACATTAGCAGGGCTGAGGGGTTTGTGCAAGGAATGGAGATCTTCACTTCTTTCGTTTGCTCACCACCCCCTGACTTGAAATACCTAATTTGCATACAAAATAAGTTATTTTTCTGCCGATGGACAAAGCAGACCAGTGGAACAACACATGAGAGGCACCATGAGGTATTAATGTAAATTTGAGGGATTAAAAATGCGGTGACCAGATGGAAGGTAACGCTGCAGTTGGGATTGCGGGGGTGCAAACAGCGCAGACTTGTCACGGTCTCTGGGCACGAGGGCGCAGCGCTGGTGCTGTCCCACGTTACCACCACTGATACCGGTGATGAGGGGGCTGCACAAATGTTGGTGGTGATTGTTCCCCCGGGGCGCTTCCCCTATACTGTGCCGACTGGTGGTGTTTGGGGCGCCCTGATGTTGTCGGTGCAGAGTCAGACACAGAAACGGTTGTAAAGTTGAACTTTTACTTCCATGGGTGTGGAGGCACAAATGCTTAAACAGTTTCTTCAATACAAAACAACGGGGTACGCCTGGTGACACAGCAAAGTCCTGGGGTGCAGGGTAGACTTGATGAAAGGTGTTCCTAGCCCCTTATACTTCAGTGTTACAGCCCTAAGGTGCGTCTGGGCTCCTATTTGGCTCATAGGAGGATGCCCACCATGATACTAGTACATAATATTCCCCACTCACGTTATGTGGTCCTGATAGCTCAGAGTTTCGGGGTGCAATAGTCAGGGTGGCAGGATATTCCACAGGTCTGGCCTTGGCCCCTGGATCCTGTGATACTGGCTATGGAGCACGTGTTCCAGAATGTTCTCTCCACAGTCTCATGCTGACAAGATAATGATGCTTGACTTCCTTCAGGGCGATGGCTAGGCAGACAGGGGACAGGATCTTCTGAATAGCTGGAGTATGTCAGCTCTCCAACCTTCCTGGGCCTGTCTAGGACTTGAGATTCCTGCACTAAACTCACAGCTTTCTTCACAGGACATCACACTTCTCTCCTCACCTCCTCCTCCTAACACTCCACACTTCTAACTCCTCACACGCAGGACCTTCCTGCAGGGGTGTTACCATTGGGACCCAGTGATCAGCTGACTCCTCCCCTTTTCCCAGGCGATGTCCTCCCATTGGACATTTGGTTACTATTCAATCCTATGGGAGGTGTAATGCATGTCTGAGGCTCACTAGGTGGCGCTGTGCTGTGTGAGACTCAGGACCCCCTGCTATGTCACACAGGCTATGAAGCAACAGGAAATAATACAATGCACAGAGATCACCCTCAGCCCAGCCATAGCCAGCTCTGGGATGCCACATACTCCCCCTCTTTCACTGAGCCGACCTCGGCGACGGGCTGGGGTGAAGGTGAGAAATGTAACATAACGTTAATAAATACGAATAAAGTGCAAATGTCACTAACAGTTTAGAAAAATATAATACTTAGAAACTTGAGGTAAGACCTCCCGGCATAGTCCTGGAATGTCCATGAGAAGTCTGAAGGGTAACGGAGAGATAATTAAACTCAGACTTATGGAACCTTTTGGCGGTACCATCAGACAGTCCATATAGAAACAACAGTAGTGCAAATGGGTCCAGAGGCTCTCTGGCACAAATTTCGTGAGTGTCCATTATCATGAGAGTCTCTCTGAGAAACAATAAACAGTCCTTTCTGTAAGGAAGAGTAGGCACTCTAGCACGAATGTCCATACCGCAATGGGGTAACAGAACTTCCTTGGCTCGGTGAGCCAGGCACTATGGCTTGGATTGTTGCATATAAGTGTAAATACTATATTACATGGCAAGATATTATATATATAACTGTATATACACACAGGAAAAACATTAATGTAATCAGAGCAGGAATAACATATATACAGAAGCAGAGACAGTTAACCTCTTTTACCCAAGGACAGCCATGGCATCACTATAGCGTGTTGGAGGTATGCCTTTTGTGGTACGCTCAGAACGCCTAAGTGGAACGAGATTTGAATCAGGAACAGAGTCACTGAAATCAATTAAATCACCTGTCGAAGGGTTCTCTTGCACTAGAGCAATTGGTGGATAACAGCTAAATGGTAGTAGTTTAGGCGCCCACATAAGCTCAGTTAACGTTGGGGGTCTCTCTTTCGCTTCAGAAGGTGACAAGATCTCTGTACTCGTTGTCTCAGCTGGGGGCACCTCTGTGGGTAGTCCTTCTTTAAGGCACAGCTTCAGACGGTTTCGGTGTACTACTTGGGGCTGTCTCCCAGGTTTAGAGATCTCATACACGTCGGATTCAGGATATGGTATGGAGATGACACTGTATGGTTCTTTCTCCCAGAATGGATCCAATTTCCCATTCCGATGGTTATTCCTTAACCATACACGGTCGCCAACTTTCAGGGGCGCTGCATGGGCGCGATGGTTGTAATCCTCCTGTTGTCTCCTACGAACCTCATCCATGCGCGTTTCAACTATCTCTTTAGCTTCCTCCATACGTCGGCGGTGTTCAACAACCCAGTCTGTTATGGGTAGTGGATTGATGGTGTCAGGAACCTTCACACCAAGGGTTAAGTCTGAAGGAAGTTGACCTTGTCTTCCAAACATTAGATAAAATGGTGCGTATCCCGTAGATGTTTGGGGTGTGTTGTTGTAAATATAGGCCAAGTCCTTGATACGCTCAGGCCACTCAACACCAGGTGTAACTGCGGCTGTTCTTAGCATGCCGATGATCACTTGATTTGCCTTCTCGCACATACCATTCCCTTGAGGGTGATACGCTGTGGTTCGCAACTTCTTGCAGTCTTGGAACTGACACAGCTCACGGAACAATTGGGATTCAAACGCCGATCCACGGTCGGTGAGGATATGCTCAGGACAACCGTAATGGCGGACAAACTCTGCGTAGAAGGTCTCAGCCGTAGTTCTTGCTGTAAGATCTCTGACAGGCACGATGACAAGGAACTTGAAGTAATGATCCACCATTGTCAGAGCGTAGCTGTAGCCGGAACGTGTGGGACCCAACTTCACATGGTCCAGAGCAACAATTTCACACGGCTTTTGAGTCTTAATTGGATGTAGAGGGGCCTTCTGATCTCTTCGACCTTCCTTGGTGATACTACAGGCGGGACACTCTCGGCACCAACTCTCAATGTCACTCCTCATCCCAACCCAATAGAAGCGACGACGGATGGTAGCTTCGGTCTTTTGTACCCCGAAGTGACCAGATCTGTCATGATACGCCTCAAGTATCATCTGTGCGTCTCTTCTTGGTACGAGGATCTGATGAAGCCTTTCACCTGTGACAGGATCAAGAGTGTTTCTAAGTAGAAGGCCTCGTTGGACAAACAGGCGCTTCCTCTGTCGCCAAAGGCGTTTTAATTCCACGTCATGAAGACCTCTCTTTACACGGGTTGGTATTCTTCCTGTAAGCAGGAAATCTGACAATTCTCCTAAAACTCTGCTCTCTTCTTGGAACGTTTTCCACAGAGATGGCTCCTGGAGGGATTCGGCAGCTGTTTTCGCCAGAGATTCTCCTTCTACAGGGACACCAATAGCAACCTGTTGGGCAAACTTGTTGTAGAATGGTGGCATCTCCACCTCTTCCCAGATGTCTTCTCGGGGTGGTTCTTCTCCCACAGGCAACCTTGAGAGTGCATCAGCGTTAGCGTTGGACTTGCCACTGTGATACTTGACAGAGAACTTGTAATTCGCGAGTCTTGCGGCCCACCGTTGTTCAAGGGCTCCCAGTCGAGCAGTGTCCAGATGCGCCAACGGATTGTTATCTGTGTACACGGTAAAGGGTGTGGCAGCCAGGTAGTCTTTAAACTTCTCTGTCACGGCCCAGACAAGCGCCAGAAGTTCGAGTTTGAAAGAACTATAGTTCTGGTCGTTCTTCTCCGCGCCTCTCAGACTCCTGCTGGCGTAGGCGATGACTCGCTCTTTGTTGTCCTGAACCTGGGACAACACTGCACCCAAACCTTGGTGACTTGCATCTGTGTACAAGCGGAATGGCTGACTGTAGTCGGGATAGGCTAGAATTGGTGGTTGCGTCAGAAGTGCTTTAAGCGCTTGAAAGGCTTCCTCTTGACGCGCTGTCCAGTCTACCGGAAGCTTTCGGTTGTAGTTTTCTCTGGGACAACCGCGCAACAACTCGTTCAGAGGCTCGGCTACTTGGGCGAAGTGTGGTATGAAACGCCGGTAGTAACCTGCGAATCCAAGGAAGCTTCGGACTTCTTTGACGGTACTTGGTCTTCGCCAGTTCTGGATTGCAGTGATCTTTTCAGGATCAGGTTGGACGCCTTGTGCGCTCACGACATGCCCAAGGTAGTGAACTTGGGGTTTCAACAGGTAGCACTTGGAGGGCTTCAACTTTAGGCCGTGCTGTATAAGTACCTTGAATACCTCGGACAGGTGACGAAGGTGTTCTTGGTATGTCCGGGAGAATACAATAACATCGTCCAGGTACAGTAGCACACTCTGGAAATTCTCATGGCCGAGGCACCTCTCCATAAGCCTTTGGAATGTGGCTGGGGCATTACATAGCCCAAATGGCATACTATTGAATTCAAAGAGTCCCATCGGGGTCGTAAACGCAGTCTTTTCACGATCTTCAGGCGCCATAGGGACTTGCCAGTATCCACTGGTTAAGTCCAGGGTCGAGAAACAGGTAGCTGATCCCAAAGCCGTTAGAGATTCCTCAATCCGGGGCAATGGGTATGCGTCCTTGTGCGTGACGTTGTTGAGTTTACGATAGTCCACACAAAATCGTAGGGTTCCGTCTTTCTTCTTGACAAGGACTAGCGGGGCTGCCCAGGGGCTGTTACTCTCCGGATGACATCAGCATCTCGCATCTCTTGGATCAACTTTTTCACCGGTTGGTACATTGCTGGTGGTATTGGACGGTGACGCTCCTTGATTGGATGGTGGTCGCCAGTCAGAATGCGATGTTGTATGGTCGTGGTCTTACCAAAGTCCAATGGGTGTTTGCTGAATGCCTGTTGGTAACGCTTGGCCACATTGCGAACCCCATTGATGTGCTCTATAGGGGTATTGGCGTCTCCCACGTTCAATTCATCCCACCAGGACTTCGTGGCTCCATTTTGAATGTTCTCAGCAGCTTGGGTGGAACGCTGTGTGGCAGTAGAATCACCAGAGAGAATGTCTTCTGGTGCTAACCGGTGTAGCAGGGCCACAGAGTGGAACTTGTGGAGGTTCACGGGAGCATCGCCCAAGTTGACTAAGCGGACAGGAACACGTCCATTGGAAACTGTGACAAGGCTGCGGGCAGCCATGACAAGTGGTTGGCCATCTACCTGTATGGGTTGTAGCAAGGCCTCGTAGTCCTGATTTTCTATGCCTGGACGGGCACGGCACCACACCATAGTTTCTGTTCCAGGCTGTAGGGTTACTGGACGGGTATTTTGGATCCGGACTCGACCAATTTCACCTTGTTTGTTGGCGAACTTGTGCTGGGCATTGAGTACACGAATGGCCCGCTGAATGGTCTGCTGGTCACTGGGAGAAGCTGTAAGGAGAGAGGCATGCAAGGCATCCAACACTTCTGCAAAGCAATGGCGTAAAACATTCATGCCTAATATTACAACTGCAAACCTATCATCCTCTACATCAGTGACAATTACACCCTGTCTAGGCAGTTTCAAGTCCCCAATCTGGATAGTGGGTTCCCAATAACCCTGCTGTGGTATGGGCTGTCCATTGCTGGCACACAGATTTATCCATGTGTCAGGTGTTCTATTCAACACACCTAAGTCCCAATGTTCAAGGAACACCTGCTTGCGCAGGGTTGTTACCTGAGATCCAGTGTCCACCAACGCTGTCAGAGGGACGCCGTTCACCCGGATTGTGATGTGTGGGCAGGCTGAGACGAAGCGTGACAATGGCACTGAAGATTCACCTGGGCCCTTCTTCTTTCCTCCCGAGGGGCGGCCCGCTGCCTCGGGGGTGGCCCGTTTAACTGAAAACACTGAGGCCTGGTGTGTCCATATCTATGGCAATAGGTACAGTATGGCCTCTCACTCTGCGGAGGTTTCACTGAAGACGGACGTCTGGGTGGAGACTCAGGTGAGATGTTGAGACTTCGCAAAGGATCACTGGATGATGAAGACGGCTGGGTCAGACGATCTAGACGGACGGTGATCTGTTCCATGGCACGGGTCAGATGATCCACTCGGGCCAGAAGGTCATCTCTGGAGTCTGCTGGTGTAGTCTGCGCAGTTTGGGCAGCAGGTGAGGTACCCAGAGGTAGTGGCAGGACAACTGGAGCAATGCTTGTTGAGGGTCCAGGTGAGGGAGCACAGATGAATGGGCTCGGCTGGGGCTGCTCCTGTCCCAAGACCTGGATGGCAAGGGCCTTGAAGTCAGCAAACGTGATGCTGGGATGTTGTGCAGCAAGCATTCGCAACTGACTCTGGAGCAATGTGGTACCCGCCCCTTCTATGAAGCGGTCAAGCAAGATTTTATCAGAGTCCACATTTTCACGTGGATCCACTTGCACCACAGCTCTGAACGCCTCTTGGAGGGATAAAGCATAGTCCCGCAGGGTCTCACCAGGTAGTTGTCGTCTGGAAAAGAAGCGCATCTTTACCTCGGAGACAGATCGCACGTCAAAGTTCACATGGAGTTTGTCCAGAATTTGCCCAGGGGTTCTTTTGTCAGAGGCAGGCCAGGATTTGACCTCCCTAGCTGCAGCACCCTCAAGCTGGCCCAGCAGGATCTGTATCTGCTGTTCTGTATTCAGAGGATAGAACTGGAAGAGAGACAGCATCTTCTCACGAAAGTCCCTGAGGGTATGCGCCTCCCCTTTGTAGCGCGGCAGCCATGGTGCGCCAGGGTAAAATGGCATGGAGAATGGTAGGCTGCTCGCCATGGGCACTGCTGGATCACTAGAAACAGATGGCACAATGTCACTTTGCTCAGTCATGTTGTTTGCAGGTATGACTGGAATTAGGTCGCCGTCTCTTTAAGAAACTCAACTGCTTGCTGGCAGGGAATGGAGACTACAACTTGGAATGCTGTCCCTTTAAGAATGCTGTAGCTATTAACAGGGTCACTGTGATGCAGGCTGACGGTGTGCTCCCCCTCTTTAATGGTGGCACTCCCCACGGACACTGTACACGGAAAACACTCGCTGGGGCCGTGGGAGGACTGAAGACAAGGACAGGGAGGCACAGTACTCACTAACAGCAACTGCAGCGTGGACCAGAGATCAGCGGTGCACAGCAGGGACGGTGATGCGGCAACGGAGAGTCAGAAATGGCGCCGGCACGTTCGCCTTTCACTTTCTTGTATGGGTGCGCTGGAGCATTGCGCTCAGCATTCTGGGCTCTCCTAAGATGGTGGCAGATGGGTCTCCTGGCCTCATGGGCAGTGCTAAAAATCTCCCGCACTTTTGCAAGGTACAGTTAACCCTTTGTGGGCGTTCTTACACAGCGATGTGGCGCAGCAAACAAGTCCTGGGCGTTTTAACTCTTCCAGGGCTGTAACACACTGAGAGGACAGTCTTTAGGGCTTACTTCAGGGGTATAGGGCTCCCCCTCTTTGTGGCAAGCACTCTCAGGGAATAAACTTGATCTTAGCAAAGTCCACAATAAAGACCGATGCTCTGGAGACAATTTGGCGCACTTTTCGTGGCGACTTTCTCAAAATGGCACACACCCGTATCCTGTTCGTGACGCCAGTTTTTCTTGCGGTGACCAGATGGAAGGTAACGCTGCAGTTGGGATTGCGGGGTGCAAACAGCGCAGACTTGTCACGGTCTCTGGGCACGAGGGCGCAGCGCTGGTGCTGTCCCACGTTACCACCACTGGTACCGGTGATGAGGGGGCTGCACAAATGTTGGTGGTGATTGTTCCCCCGGGGCGCTTCCCCTATACTGTGCCGACTGGTGGTGTTTGGGGCGCCCTGATGTTGTCGGTGCAGAGTCAGACACAGAAACGGTTGTAAAGTTGAACTTTTACTTCCATGGGTGTGGAGGCACAAATGCTTAAACAGTTTCTTCAATACAAAACAACGGGGTATGCCTGGTGACACAGCAAAGTCCTGGGGTGCAGGGTAGACTTGATGAAAGGTGTTCCTAGCCCCTTATACTTCAGTGTTACAGCCCTAAGGTGCGTCTGGGCTCCTATTTGGCTCATAGGAGGATGCCCACCATGATACTAGTACATAATATTCCCCACTCACGTTATGTGGTCCTGATAGCTCAGAGTTTCGGGGTGCAATAGTCAGGGTGGCAGGATATTCCACAGGTCTGGCCTTGGCCCCTGGATCCTGTGATACTGGCTATGGAGCACGTGTTCCAGAATGTTCTCTCCACAGTCTCATGCTGACAAGATGATGATGCTTGACTTCCTTCAGGGCGATGGCTAGGCAGACAGGGGACAGGATCTTCTGAATAGCTGGAGTATGTCAGCTCTCCAACCTTCCTGGGCCTGTCTAGGACTTGAGATTCCTGCACTAAACTCACTGCTTTCTTCACAGGACATCACACTTATCTCCTCACCTCCTCCTCCTAACACTCCACACTTCTAACTCCTCACACGCAGGACCTTCCTGCAGGGGTGTTACCATGGGGACCCAGTGATCAGCTGACTCCTCCCCTTTTCCCAGGCGATGTCCTCCCATTGGACATTTGGTTACTATTCAATCCTATGGGAGGTGTAATGCATGTGTGAGGCTCACTAGGTGGCGCTGTGTTGTGTGAGACTCAGGACCCCCTGCTATGTCACACAGGCTATGAAGCAACAGGAAATAATACAATGCACAGAGATCACCCTCAGCCCAGCCATAGCCAGCTCTGGGATGCCACAAAAACAGCTGACAGGTTCCTTTTAATCTAATGTTCCAAGAGCAATTCAACTGATTAAAAATTAACAATAAAGGTATATGTTCAGATGTGCAGTGTAAATTCTACATAGACTTTGAGACAAAGTTTGGTAACTATATTTCCTTTACTTACTGAAATAAAGGTATGCTAATATTTTCTCGCAGAGGCTATTTTTGCAAAAGTGACAGCAGGAAGTGCAGCCATATTGACGTCACTTTTGTACTACCTTCTCAATTCTTATTCTGTTATTAGGTTAAATCAATGTGATAAATTTACATCAAGTTCTGACATATTCTAAGATAATTCAAAGTTAATAACCAATATGGTTGGTAACCATTAGTGTTGGTATCGCTATAAGTAAAATAATTGTAATCCCCAAACACTTCTAAAACTTCTGATTTACTAATATATGGCCAATTTTTGTAGAAACCCTCTTTAAAGGGACTTTCTCATGATACAAGTTATCCCCTATCCATAGGGGGCTGAACCCTCTGATCCATAACGAAATGAATGGTCACAGGTTCGCCCATCTCTAGGGGTGACCTATTAACTATGTATAAGTATATCATAGATCAATGCAGAGATCTCTCCCATGATATTTATATAACCAGGACTGCAACTATAACAATGTAAAAACATAAAAGAGACACACCGAGCGGCGCCTTGTGTGATACCGGATATAAAATGGGCATAAGTAATTCAATAGGTGTTTTGCTCACCTTTTGGGGTTGTGAATGAGTCGCAACTCCCAAAGAAACAGAGGTATAAATGCTGGGTTGTTCTAGCCGCAGGATTCAGATCGTCCAAAGACGTTTGCAGATGATGAAGAACAGGACCCACCTCTGCCAACTGATACACCAGACAAAGGAGTGTCCTGGACCCCGAAACGCATTGTGTTCATGGTAACCAATAAAGAGAACCTTCTGGGTAAGCGCAGATTTATTGAGTCCTGTTCTTCATTATCTGCAACCATAACAAGTAAGCATTCTCTACTTTATTTCTAGAAAAGAAAAAAAGAAACCCTTTACATCAACATAGAGTTATTCTTTACTGTAAAAGCAATGAGATTATGGGTTCTTGAAGAGCACAATAAGAATTATCTTGTGCAAACTGACCATTTCTTTTTGTTGTCGTGGCATAGGAGAAGAATAGAGCTTTCTTACTTTTCCAAATTTGGATAAGATTGACCACAAAGCATTGTTGCCCCAAAATACTAATACTTTTAAAGGGCTGCTTTTATGATCACCCCCACAACATATTCTGACATGGATATGATATATACATGATTTCAATCCTGTTATTCCTCTCCAATCAGTGATGACAGTATGAGACTGGGGCCATGGTAACACCCAGTTGTCAATTTATTCAGAACTTTCTAGTAGGAATAACAGGATCGAGTTATAAGAAAAGATACTTCAAAATAGCGATTTCATGGGAAATACAAGTATTAACTAAAAGCGACATATCAGGAGAGCTGACAGATCCTCTTTAAAAGGCAAGTATTAAAAAAACACATAACATTCCTGATATTTTGGTATTTCCATATCCTGCTGAATTAGACAATGTTAATGCGCAGTGACAGGTGCACTTTAAATATATTTGCGGGAATAAATGATGTCTAAACTGAGATGACGGGTGCAGCTACCTACACAATGTCTAAAATGCCCTGCTCATGGTGTGTTAATGATCATAGACTTCCTAGTTAACTTCTTCATTCCTGGAAATGGAATCCCGACAATCTTAAAACCTTACATATTGAGTTTGGGCTAGGCTTCTATTATAAGCTTTCTGTAATAGAAAGAGAAAATCCATACCGTTAAACAATGCCTAGGATGGCAAGTACTTTTCACCTTGGAGCTAGACTTTTCTAATATGCAAAGCTTATTTTGTTGAGCAATGCGACAATGACTTCACATTATTCACAGATAATTTATCAGGCATAAAATACACTGATCAGACATTTGTCAAACTTGACAGATACACTCAACAAGCCAGTTCCTACCATACAGAAGCCAATGAAACTCTATTGTCATAAATCATTTGATGTAGATCCAGTGAAAACTTAGGGAAACAAATTATTTCCTTCCTGCAAAGGCAAGTCCCATTGTGGAACATATATCCTTCTTTATTCATAAAGATCCTATAAACGTCTCCGAAACAAACAATTGCTTGTAGAACAGGGTCGTGTCAACGTGAAGGAAGACAAATGAGTCTCGTACATGGATTTTCCATGAACATTTATATGGACGATGACAGGATCTCCCTGTTGCATTAAGTCAGGCAGTTGAAAGATACCAAAAACGGGATCTGAATATTCTGATCTCATGATTCGGTCTGCACTGCAATGGAGATGCCATGTATACAGTACTCTTATCTTGTAGAATGTGCTTCTGTTATGTTAGGAACAAAGCTTTTACGGTGACCATACACATTAGCTTACTGTTAGCCAGACCTGCGGGTTTCAGCAAGATCAGCTGATCATCGAATATAGACGTAAGTGGTCAGGCAGACCCAAAGACAGATATCAGCAGAAAGATGGATTGGGCTGTCAGCCATACATATTAGATTTTTGTCTGCCAAAATGGCCAATTCATCCATTTCAGCCAAAAAATGGCTAGCTATCTTACATGTAGATGCCGCAAATGTTCATCCATAGCTGGACTATGGCCGATTTTAGTCTGCCAAAAACATATCGGCCATGATGGATATTTGGATATTTTGGACAGGCTGTCTGCCAAAAATATCAGTGTTTGACATAATTGGAGGTTTTGGGCCGAACATCAGCCAACTTGGTTGTTGATGGGATCATTAGTACGATAACCGTGTGATGGCTGTCCAAAATCTAAAGGCCAGCCCAAGATGTCAATATGCCCAGGGGCATAACTTGAGGGGGTGCAGAGGGTGCAGTCGTACTGGGGCCCCAGAGCCTTAGGGGGCCCATAAGCACTGGAATTAGTATTGAGATTGCAGCTTCCATCTGGCCCATAAACCAAGGAAACCCACAGATTACCCTAACCTCACTAAGGTTGATTAAACTCCTTAACACCTGTAACCATCACTATCAAGAGTTTGCTGTAGGGATGAGGTAGGGGGCCCCAGACAAAAGATTGCATCGGGGCCCACAAGACTTTAGTTACGCCACTAAACAGATAAATAGACAGCAAACATACAGTCACCTTGGCCTGAGGAAGGGCAAAATGGGCAACTGCCAAATTCAGGAATCCTAGCAGTATTAGAATTATTTAGCACTATGTGGTGGTATTAGGAATAGAATCGCACTACGTAGAACATACAGTATATAGCAGTATAATTTGGGCTCTTTAAACAAGTACTATTTTAGCAGCATGTTGTGGTATTGTGTGGCCTGTGCATGGCATTACTGTTGTGACACTATACACTATCTAACGCTAAGGCTCCGCATAGCAAAATGCAGCTTAAAAGCGCTGTGGAAAAAAACGTGTTGCATTTTTTTCCTAAGCATTTTTCACTGGGTTTTTTCCTCCCTATTAAATATATAGGGAAAACACTTGCAATTCACAGCTAAAATTAACATGCTGTGATTTAGCAAAAAAACATCTAATTTTGAAAATGCAGCTTTTTTTCCACAATTTGTGTGGATGAAATAAAATGAAATCTCATTCACTTTGCTAGTACTAAAACACAGAATTTTTTTGTCTGCGTTTCATCAGTCTATTAATGTGACGTGGATACCACTATTTTATTATTACTTTTATTTTATATACATAGCGCCATCGTATCCAGCACTTTACAGATATTGTCAACACTGTCCAATATAGGGCTCACCATCTAAATTCCCTATCAGTATGTCTTTGGAGTGTGGGAGGAAACCGGAGTACCCAGAGAAATATCCATGTAAACATAGGGAGAACATACAAACTCCTTGCAGATATTGTCCTTGGGTTTGATGAATTCCCTATTAGTATGCGTTTGGAGTGTGGAAGGAAACCAGAGTACCCGGAGGAAACCCACGAAAACACAGGGAGAACATACAAACTCCTTACAGATGTTGTCCTTGGACTCAGGACTCCAGCGCTCCAAGGCTACGGTGCTAAGCACTGAGCCTCCATGCTGCCCTACTTTACTTGTTGCCCAGGACCCTCTTTTCAGTAAAACCAGCCATAAGAATTTCTCATTGTCAGCACATGATAGCTGAAGACTGTGCTTTACATAAATCCTACTTGAGCAGATAATACACATATACCAAAAGTTTCAGAACATTTGCAAAAGTCAACATACTTTAGCCATAATCCCGAGCCGAGTCATTTTCTATGCACAGCTAAATTCCTTTTCTGAAAGATTGTCATAAAGCTAATAAAAAACTCAGCAAATGGCTACTGAAGAATAAGTACAGAATGTAATTGCATTATTCAGGCAGCTAACAGAAGGACAGAATAAAATACCTCAAAATTTAACAGAACTACATCCGAAAATCAAAAGCTGGCATAGTTTTTTTGTGATGTTTTTCGGAGGGGGGGCTTCTAAAAAAAAAAATGCCATGAAATATATGCATTTTTCAAAACAGTTTTTTGTGGTGTTGTGTTTTTGGTTGCACTTTTTTTTTGGCATATAGGAAAGCGCATTTACCCAGATTGCCCTTGGCCTCACAATTCCACTGTGCGTTGGTGTGTGCCCACATTTGTTTTGGCATTGATGGGTTCCCTGCAGGAATATAGGCTTATTGGTTGTAATGGCATGAAATGTATCTTTAATATGTACAGAATACCACACAGAAGGGTTGAAAACACACATGAATAATATAATCCTAAGGACACTCTGGGTAGGTCCACAGTGTGACAAGGCTGTGCAAAGGACAGGGCCATCGCCCCCAACAGACTTATCATTCACACCAGAAAACTTGCATAGCCCAGCAGAGGGCGGGCCTCATGTATGAGGAGGCATGTGTCTTGTCATAAATGAGGTGAACCCTCTACTGGTGCAGGGGAAATGAAGACTAGTGTTGATAACATCAGTCTTCATAAATTTCCCCCAATCTCCCCAGTAAAAACTCTATACACGTCTGTTTTTATATGGCTCCCATTGAAGTCAATGGGTTGTTTTTTTACAGATTTCCATCTGAGTGACAACCATTAAAAACAGATCAGTTGGTTAAGTAAAGAAAAAAGGCCAATGAAATTCATCCATTAAAAACAGATGCAAAATGGGTGACCCTCAAAAACGGACAAATGGCCACAGAAGAGATGCAGAACGGATGTACAATAGCAGTTATAAATGGACTGATTTATCTGTTTTTCATGGCCAACAAATCAACATAAATGTGTGAATAAAGCCTAAGGGCTTATTCACACGACTGCGAAAAATCTCAGTGTGATGGCAGTTTTTGCAACAGCCGTCACACTGCTGTTATAACAAACATTGAATTAAATGTGTCTATTCACATGGCAATTTTTATGATGGGCCATTTTTCACAGCCATCAAAAAAACTGACATGCACTATCATTGTCCGTGAAAATACTGTAGACATAAATAGTGGCTTATGAATAGACTCATTGAAAATCAGGGGTTCTATAATGGCCATGGGACGTCCATTTCAAAAACGGCACTTGCGTGGCCATTATTCACTGCCATGTGAATGAAGGCCATCTATAAACTTAGGTTCGTGAATTACTGCGCAGTCGTGTGCATAAGGCCTTAGTGTGCAACTAGCTTAAGCCTACGTTCATACGACCGTGGTGCAAAATGGCTGTGAAAAATGTACATTTATCACTATCGTTTTGCACCAGAGGGATGTCTATTTTTATGGATCCCTCATACTTTGCAATGTATAGAGGGATCCGTGAAAACGGACAAAAATAGAACATGATCTATATTCTGACAGTCCGTTTCAACGGACCGTCAGAATTATCGGTCATGTGAATAGCCCCCATTCACAGACATTGAAATGAATGTGGCCGTGATGGCCGTGATGGCTGTTAAAAAGACGGCTGTCACATGGCCAGTTTTCACTGTTGTGTGTGGCCTCATTGAAAACACATGCATGCTGGGCTGAACCAAAGCATGCAATAAAGAGGTTTGGAAGGGGTATGGCCACCTTAGGAGTCAACTTTAATTTAGTTCCTAATTTTTCGCATCTGTGGGAATAAATCTAGATAATAAATAACTAGAATAATAATAATAGATATTTATTATATTGGCCATATATAAAAAGACGGAAAACAATGTTATATAAAACGAACATACAAATTTTTAGTCATTTAAAATCTTTGTAATTTTTCTGTATAACCTACTGCATTTCTACAAAATGTATATGTTAAATGAATTTCGCAAACGCTGCAATGTAACCCTATGTCTTTCTTAATTTTGCCTTGGAACATAGCTGTCTCCTTGCTTGAATCTAGAATATATCATTATCAGCAATGTAATGAACAATAATGAATTCCCTGTGGCCATGTCTTTTATTTACCTTTTTTTTCCTCTCAAAAGACAAAATAGCCTGAGGGCGTCTCCCATTGGGGGTTAATTTTCTTCCTCTGCACTAAGCATGGAAAGGGTTTCAATGAATGCATCCTAATTAAAGTAGCGCTAAGCCGCCTGATCTTCAGACAGAAGACAAGGAATCACAGGAATTGCTTACACGTTCTTCCATGCACACTTGCTCACGAGGAGGCAAACCACTGTGGTGACATTATGCTTGGCGGTGCATAGTCTATGTATTTTCTAGCTTGTTGGTCTGCAAATTACATTATATACTGATGCAATTAGATATTCAGATAACAGTTGTACAATGGAGTTCTGAAAACAGCGTGGATAAGCAGAGGCTTTAGTGTCAATGGTCAATAATGAACATTATCAAGCTGGAGGCTGTAACCTCTCAAAAGGGTCTTGATGTCTTTCAGACTAGACACCACCATCACATTTTTATGTTGTACTAATTATATGTGTAATGCTGAAAGCCTAAAGCTGGCACATTAGATATATGTTGGCCTAACCTATCAATTTTGGTGGGACCAGTCACCCACCTAATGTGTATGGGGGACCTACCTACTCTCCCTTTAAGGCAGATGTTGGCAAGATGAGGAGAAGGCTGTTGGATTTTAACTACCTAGTCCTTTTGTTCTTGCCTAGAAAAGCCTCTTCAGCAGTTTTCTCGCCCTCTCCCTTTTCAGAATATATGCACACCAAGCTTGCATGTGTATGGGTTGGATCGGACGAGATGAGCATTTTTAGCTATCTAATGTGTGTGCCCAGCTTTAGGTAGTGACTTATGTCCACTGAGAACAAAAGGATTAGACATGCTGAAATTCAACATGCCTGATGTTTCTTTACCCAAAATATGCTGTCGGGGAAGAGCCTAGAAGTCCCCATACACATTAGATAGTTGTCGGTCTCACCCAATATTTTTCTAATGCATATGGCTACCCTAACCCAGTCTTGTGTTATATTTAAAGAGGTCCAGGAAGTTGTGTACATAGGGGACCCTAAGTTTAGGCTGCTGTGACGCCATCAAACATAGGAAATCCTGATGTTTACGTCACGTTTTCATGATTCACATATATTTCCAACTTTACAATATGAAAACTTGGGCTTATACTAAGGACTCTTTGCATATGGTTTTTGGTCTATTTTGAATCTAACCATCTAATCATTTATCATTTTACTATGTACAATAAATGTACAATACTCACTTGATAAGTATGATACTTACACCAACATAGCTAATTTCACAGTGTTTAAACCTGTCTAAAGGTAGGGGATGACAACTGGCCAACATGTGTCAGCTCTGAGATAGTAGAAGACCAAAGAAGCGTAAATGGCCACTTTTATGGGTGATCTTCACCCAGTTTCTATATACATCAGTGGATCCTGTGAAAATGGCATACACTGAGAAAAATATTATACCTGTTATCAGCTTCAGACACTCAGATCTTAAAAATGATCTCTGGTCAAGGCCAGTCCATACTGTCTATAAGGATAGGTTTTCAGGTCTTTTTCCTTGAGGGATTTCATGTGAGTCTCATTCTTCATAAATACTCCCTTAGATCTATAATCTGTTCAAAATCTGAATATCTGTGGACAATGGCCTTTGTCTCTCCCTTACTAACCAAACTTTGGCTTTGTGAGGCTAAAGGGGTTGTCCAGGCCCTTGAAATTTCTAACCAAAAAGTTACAGGGGTGGTTAATAGCAAACCAATACTTTACCAATCTCCCACTGTTTCCATGTTGCCACTTCCTACAGTGAGACTTCAAAGTGAATAGTTGCTCCAGCTTCTTCACCAACTAAAAACATCCTGCATACAACCTCTTTTAACTATGGTTTATTATAAAGGATTACGTTTTTATTTGATGGAGAACCTAGAGCAGCTTTTCATGCCTGGACGTTGACCCATGCTTTTGTGGTTTCTGAACTTTTATTTTTTTGCTTATACTAGTTCCTACAGTAGGTCTCCTGTTGGTCTCTGTATCCCGACCACCAGTGTAACATTGTGACATAGACATGTAGTTACCGCAGTCAATCACTGGCTGCAGTTGCGTCTTCAGTGGTGTCCTCTACATCAATGGTTGGCCACTTGTCTGTCAAAACGTCATCACTGGAGGCCAGGATGCAAAGACTGTCAGGAAACAAAGGATGGGTGGCATGGGAACATTGTAAGCTTTGCTAAAAATATTCAAGGAAATGCACAACTCCTTAAAGGGTCAATATTAAAAAGATTGATCCTGCAGAACTGTTATTTATTAAGTCAGAGAAAAAAAAGTCACTATAACATCAGCGTTTCATCTTAAAGACACTACCAAAGACATCAATTACCTGCACTCCTGTAGATGTGACATGGGTGGGAGGGATGTCTTATTTTTATCAAAAATGAATTTCTGAGTTTTTGGAGTTACGCTTTATGTGTATGAACTAGGATAATTTTATTAGTTCTTCCTGAATTGCATTGGTATCAATCTCAACTTGTAGTAAGAGCATCAGGATACCAGCACATTCCAACCCACTTATGTCAGTAGGTCCTGGCGACTCAAATAGGATAGGGAATAAGATATTGCCTTTACCTCTAGTCATACTTGAAAGTTTGTATTAGGTTTTCTATTTAAGAAGCTGCACAAAATTTAATATTTTTTGGCTAATATGATGAAGGAGGTGCTAGATTGCCACCCTGATTTGCCATGATGCTCAGATAATGGACTTAAAGGGGTTGTTTTGTACTATGGTATCGACTGTTGTGGTACTGTATCTTCGCTACTTACCAAGCACAGTACCACACACTTTATAGTGGCTGTGCTTGGTATTGCAACTCAGCTCCAGTCTTTTGAAAGTGACATACGGTAGCAGCAGCAGGGTCATGTGACCAATGGATGTGATATCACTTGGCTGATAAGAGAAAGTGGAGCTCAAAATAATAATTCTGGACAACCCCTTTAAGCAGTAAACTAAATTTATGATGTAAAGTCAAGAAAAGTCTAGTTACTACTCTGTAACTGGATAAAGCTAAATCTTAAATGATGCAGTTTTCTCATTAAGGACTTGTCACCCACTTAACACATCTATTTTAATAAAGAATTGTTTTCCTAATATTATACCGATTCTGGAGTATTTCTTTTTCTCGAAGCACTGTGTTGTTCCATCCTTATTCCTTATCCCTCCTTATTTCCTGTTTATGCATAAATTGACAGCTGGGTGTTACCAGTTGGGGGATGACATTATTTAATCAGTGCTGTCTGTGTAGGGACACACCTCTTTGACAAGGGGAAATGGTAACACCTTGTCAATTTATTTATAAATTGCTAGGAGGTACAACAGAGGAACGACACTACACCGACTTATAAGAAAAGATGCTCCAGAATTGTTATATTATGGAGAATACAAGGCTTTAGTAAAACAGACATGTCAGGAGAGGCGATGGTTCCTCTTTAAGTCTAAGGCTCCATGTTGCAGAAAACCTGGGGTTTTTTTTGTTGCAAATTTTGCTGCCGTTTTTTGAGTCAAAGCTAGGAATGGATTGAACATAAGGAAGAAATATACTTTGCTTTCTACATATTTTTCATTCCTTCTGTAGCCAGTACTAGGTAGCAAAATCTGCAAGAAAAAAAAGCAGTTTTTCCGCAACAGGGGGAATATCAACCTATAGATATACAGTATGGTATCTTTATGCGTGTGTACTGTATAGACTTATTCTACACTGTCTTTGTACATTGACTGCTAAAAGATATATTCTACTATCTCATAAAATATCCAAAATGTGTTATTTTTTGATAATTCCTTTAACCACTTCAAGTGTAAATTCCATTACAGATTGTATGGGTGGGATTGTCTATTCTGATCTGTTTAGTTTACGCCTTAGTATTATGTCTATGTATGTTTTTTGTGGATTATGTGCCATTTCTTGTACTGACCTGGGGAATATTATGGCGGACTACTATATAAATCAATACCAATAATAATAATCATGCCTCATATGAACAAGGGGTTAAGCGGAGCCGGGACAGTTGACTGGATATTGATAATGGGGATAGAAGTATCAGTAGCTGATATGAAAGAGAATGTCTTCTTATCTAACTCTTTATACTTCCTCTCCCCACTCTTTCATCCCACATTTTAGTGTGCATAAAAGTAGCTGTGATCCCGGAGCCGCTGCTAGGAATGACTGGATGGCTGTCAGCCTTGTGTTCTCCACACGCCGCAAAAACTGACAGAAAAATACCGACCGTGACAAGGGAAAAAAAAGAACATTATGTCCTTTCACCCGTCACTTCTCCAAATTGCTCAATCTCGGCTGACATATTATTATACATTGTTTCTCCGCGAGCGGGAAAAAAAGCCAATTTCTTTTCTTTTTACCTTTTTATTTTAAACTACAGAACTTTTAAGAACTACAGAGGCGATGGCAGGGAGAAATGAGCGAGTTTTTTTTATTTTTTTATTTTTTTTTTTTATTTTCAGAGACTGGTTATAATTAACCTGTAAGGTGCCAGAAAGGGTTCTTACTACACACAATTCACTACATTCAAGTGTGAACTTACATAATACGAATATTTGACGATCGTTTCCGTCCTGTTCCGGAGGGTAAGAAGACTAGACCTAGTAACAATAATAAGTCTATACTAATAAATGAATTTTTTTTTCTCCTTTATACATCATCAGCATATTCCGCAGCGCTGTACATAGGTTATCATCACTCATACAGGTCATTGTCCCTTATTGAGGCTTAAAGTCTTAAAGTTTTTGGTGCATGGGAGGAAAAACAAGAACTTGGAGGAAACTCACTCAAACACATGGAGACCATCCAAACTTGTAGAGTTTAAAGTTTTTCAGAAATAGTTTAAGAAACTTAAGATATTACATAGGTGGTTCTATTATTTGATTGGTCTACTGCATCGTATATGCTAATGTACTAGGGCGGAATTTATCATTTTCATAATTTTTTTGTATTAAAGGGAATTTATCATCAATTTTATTTATTTATTAAAATCAGATATTTAAATTAAGTGTATCACTTTGTGTTGTTTTTGTTTTCTGATTGTAGAATTTTTTATTTTATTTTTTGTACATGATTATGAGGCTGCCATCTTGCCTCACCTTCTCCTCTGCTCTGTTAACAAACAACATTTAGTCATATGTTTTATAGTCATAGTCATGGCCATAGGCAGCAATAGATCACAACTGACTCACTGAGGTCTATGAGAGAGTTTTCTAGGCACGTTCTGTGTAGGGAGGAGAAGTAGATAAGCTGTGACATCATCTACTGTGGATGTAATGTTGGGTCAGTGGTGCTATCTATGGAAATGTTATTTTCTATAGTAACACAGTCTGTGACATAACTGAGTTGACTACTGCAAAGAAAGTTGGTAAGTGTCAGTCTATTATACAACTTAGTGGACGGAGTGAAAATTGCAGATTGCGGAATGTAGCACTTTTTAAAAAAAATATAGTGACAGAATTTTTTAAAAATATTAATTTAAAAAAAATATGTTTAACATAAAAACTTGGTTTAAAAAACAGGTAATTTTCTGTTGACACATTCCGTTTAAGTTAAAATTATGTAAAGGTGTGTACATAGTGACAAATTCAGGTAGTATGTTATATCAATAAATACGTTACTTATAGAGATGACATAATAGAGCAGTTTATGGCAACCAATCTGACCCTTGCTTACATCTACCCATAATAATTGAGCAATGATTTACATATGTCATATAGATGGCTGACCCCTTGGGCTGGCATCACACATCCCAAGTCCCTGTCTCTTGTTGTACAAATATATGGGCGGAATCAAACATGTTGGTTTTGATGCAGTTTTTTGAACCAAAGCCAGAAGTAGATTCAAAATGTACGGGAAATTAAAGGAAGGATCCACTTTTGACTTTGGATCAAGAAACAGCACAAAAAACTACCCATCAACCAGCATGGTTGAATCCACCCTTATAGTTGTACAACAAAAGATGATTTTCCTGAGGCCTTCAATGGTATTCCAGAGTCACGCGACTTGGGCCGTGAAGGTTGAGGAAAGCGTTAAACACCCCATACCCAATGTGTTCTTGAAGGTTGATCAGGACTCTCTGCTGTGTACGTGGAGCATTATCTGGAAGCATAATGTTTGCTAAGGGCATCGTTATGTTTATAGGCCGCGGCACTTGTCTGGGACAGGATAAATAAATTTTTTTAATCTACCTTTCTCTTCTTTCGTTGTGCTCATCCGCCTCGCTCCTGTGCTTCTGTGCGATTCTCATCAGCGGTGAGCGTGCTATTTTTGCAAGAGCATACATGACATTGCTTTGAAAAATCTTTACATATGGACTTGAAATGCATTATGCAAAACTTGAAGATTTTTGACACTGCAGAAACTCTAAAGGGAGGCAGTCTGTGCTAACATTTTAAATCCCCATCGCAGCTGCTTAGTTAATAGAATATGTTGAAAAATATTGATGTGTTTTGTGTCTTCTCTGTCAGATTCCATGTCTTTAAAAATCATAGCAAATGGCCAAAATCTTCCATATCTCTCCTAGTTTGACTTAATATTATGCCGCGCTGATGGGGGAGAAATCCTCTCTAAAAATGTCTCTTTTTTGTGCTTCTCTCATTTGCATTTATCTTGAAAGCTTTTAGTGTATTGAACACTTCCATTATCAACCTTTAGTTGTGCATTAATACCCGAGCTAAACAACAGTTTTTTTTTTTATACCGCTACCATATAAAAAAAGCCAATGAAAATGATTTCCCCGCACACAAACATGCAGGGAGAATATTAAATATAGATACAAATTAGACAAAAAAAAAATAATAATCTGCTTGGC
Source organism: Leptodactylus fallax (assembly GCA_947044405.1). Taxonomy (NCBI): domain Eukaryota; kingdom Metazoa; phylum Chordata; class Amphibia; order Anura; family Leptodactylidae; genus Leptodactylus; species Leptodactylus fallax. Next base: position 356,362 of record CAMRHE010000130.1, on the reverse strand, counting down.
CGTTGTAAAAGAAGATGAGGGGAAAAAGTGCTAAGGAAAACTACCTTTAATTGTAGAGAAAATGTGTGTCTTGCTCTCCACCCTCCAGCATGTGAATAAAATACATTTCTTTTCCTTAACAATCACAGTTATAATCAAATTGTCATTTTTCCCCTCTGAAATGCTCGGATCCATTGTGACTTGTACTTTTTCTAGGTCCATAAAAGTGGTTTATGTTTGAAATGTATCAACTGGAAAGTACTTATTACTAGTAAATGCTGTGCTATTTCACGTTCTGCAAAGTGAGCTGTTAACGGATATAATTTGAGCAGAATAGCCAGAGGAAACCTTTTGATATGCAGAAGAGCTGACCCGCGTACTGTGCCTTTAATTGGGTTTTTAATTTTCCAGGCCATCTGACAATATTAAACAGGGTCCCAGACCTTCAAATGTTGATTGGGGGCTAGACGAGATGTTCTGAAACATGGCATTATGGAAAGAAGGTGAGGGCACTGCCACAGACACACCAAGACTAAAGCACTGCTAGCAAGGAAAAAAAATCCTTTCACTTAAAATTGCAGAAAGAAATGCTATGTGTCACTCATACACAGATATATATATATATATATATATATAGATAGATAGATAGATAGATAGATAGATAGATAGATACTGTATATCTAGATAGATAGATAGATAGATAGATAGATAGATAGATAGATAAATGGGTGATAGATAATAGATAAATGATAGATAGATAGATAGATAGATAGATAGATAGATAGATAGATAGATAGAAAAGTACATAAATAAATGAATACATGAATACATAGATAAAAGATAAACATAGATAGATAGATAGATAGATAGATAGATAGATAGATAGATAATAGATAGATACTAGATAATAAATAGTGAGATAAATAGGTACATAGTACATAGATAGATAGATAGATAGATAGATAGATTAAAAACAGAATTGCACCAGAGGAATATACCATAGCCTTAGAAGGCCAGTTGCGTTTTGGCCATTTTCACATGGTCAGTACTCAGTCAGTATTTTGCAACAATATTTAGGCGTCAAAATCAGATGTGGAAACTACACAGAGAAAAAATATAATAGACAGATATGTATCTCTTGTACATTTTGGATCTCCTCCTGGTTTTGGCTTATAAATGCTGATCGAAAATACTAACTAAATATTAACAATCTGAAAGTAGTCTCAGCTTTTATTATATAGGTTTTGTTTGATATGTTTGATATATTGTCTAATATCCCAAGATTGTTAGGAGACTATAATAGATGGTATAAAGATACAAAAAATACAGTTTGATATAATATAAATCTGCTTAATATATTAACATATCTAGATAAAGATCAAATATTACTAGCCCCCCAAACATCTCTATGTAAAGTGGAAAAAAAGTTACAAAGATGATATATGAAAAAACAGGAAAAAATATTTAATGGCAATGCCAGTATCTACAATAAATTTGATCATGTCCCTAAAAGATAAAAAATACACTGTGTTCCAAATTATTATGCAAAAAGTGTTTAGGAGTGATAAGGTAAGAATTTTTTTATTTGTCAGTTAAACTCATTGATGGTGATGTGTGTCAGGGCTCTTTATATCACTGAAAGCAATTGCAGACACCTATGCTAATTAGTTTGGTAGGTGTGTCCAATTAAAGGCAAGACTACTTAAGAAGGCTGTCCCACATTATTAAGTAGCCTACATTTTCAGCCAAAATGGGAAAGAAAAAGGATGTGTCGGCTGCTGAGAAGCAACAAATTGTGGAGTGTTTAGGTCAAGGCATGACTACAATCAACATTGCCAAGACACTTCATCGTGATCATCGCACAATCAAGAAGTATGTAGCTGCTTCACAGCACACACATGTGCATGCTGATAAGGGAAAATTGAGGACTCTTCCCAACAGGCAATTACGTCAGGTTAAAAGAGCAGCTTCAAAAATGCCTTATCATAGCAGCAGACAAGTTTTTGAAGCTGCTGGTGCCTCCAACGTCCCCCGAACAACAAGATGCAGGGTCCTTGAGAGGTTTGCAGCTGTGCGTAAGCCATCCTGTCGACCTCCTCTATCCACTGCACACAAGCAGAAACGGCTCCAGTGGGCCAAACAATACATGAAGACTGACATCAAAACTGTTTTGTTCACCGATGAGTGTCGTGCAACGCTCGATGGTCCAGATGGATGGAGTGGAGGATGGCTTGTTGATGGACACCCCATGCAAACACGGCTACGGCGCCAACAAGGAGGAGGTGGAGTAATGTTTTGGGCTGGAATCATGGGAAGAGAGATTGTCGGCCCCTTTAGGATCCCTGAAGGGGTAAAGATGAACTATATAATGTATGTGGAGTTTCTCAAACAGCACTTCCTGCCATGGTTCAAGAAGAAGAACCATGCATTCCGCAGAAAGATCATTTTCATGCATGATAATGCACCGTCTCATGCTGCAAATAACACATCTGCATCTCTGGCTGCTATGGGCATAAAAGGGGACAAACTTATGGTGTGGCCCCCATGCTCCCCTGACCTCAAACCCATTGAGAACCTCTGGAGCATCATCAAAAGGAGTGTCTATGATGGCGGGAGGCAGTTCACATCTAAGCAACAGCTCTGGGAGGGTATTCTGTCCTCATGCAAAACAATTGAAGCAGAAACCGTCCAAAAACTGACAAATTCAATGGCCGAGAGAGTTCAGAAGCTTCTTTCGAACAAGGGGTCCTATGTGCAAATGTAACATCACCTCGAATAAAGTTTTGGCTTGAAAACTGTTTGATTTCAGTTTGTAATAACCTGCTAATGCTTATAATTTCACAATGACCATTTTTTTGTTCTTAATAAAAATGAAAAGGTTGCAAATTCTTCTGTGCATAATAATTTAAAACATGCATTTTGAGTGTTTATTTTTTTTTTTAAATATACTGTTATCATAGGCAGTTTGTTCAAAAACCTTTCAATTATACTCGAATAGTTGATGACTGGAAAATTACAATGATTGCAATTCATATAGGTAATTTTGGAAAATATGAGAAAATATTATTTGAATAATAATTTGGAACACAGTGTAGACACTAAAGGTCAAAATGGAAAATACAAGCAAAATAAAAAACAACTATTTCCCCTCAGTAATTATATATTATATATGGCCCCCAGTGCAAAAATGCTATATAGATGTGTCATCAATCTGTTGATGATGATAATCGCCTTAATGATAATTTCTGAAGATTCAATATTAATAGTAATTTTAATGTGTAGTCTCTAGAGAGATAGATATGAATTAGAGATAGATAGATAGAATGCAAAAAAAAAAATGGGCTAACAAAAATTCCCTATTTTTGAAGAAGATTGAAGACATTTTAAAAGAGTAATAATTAGAGATTGATGATTAAGTTCATAAAGAACCGGATTCAACCAAAATATTGAAAAGTTTTTAGCTTCGGATGAACAAAAATGGCAGAAGCATTATACTCTGAGGTCTCTTCAGATCCCAGAATATAAAAGATGGAGGCCCAGGGGTGGTGACAAAAATCTAAAAAAAACATTCATACTCACCTTGAGTTATCTCTTTTAGACCATCCTTTGTGATGTCTGACACCCTCCTGTGACGTCAAGCATTTGGGTCACTGTTGAGGCCTATGATTAGGCCACCAGTGGTCACATGGGCATGCCGAGAGTCATGACGTAATGGCGCTTGACATGCCCATGTCACCTCTGAGGCACAATCACAGGCCTCAGCGGTGACCCCGGATGCATGACGTCACACGAGAGTGCCAGATGTCACCAGGGAGTAGGAGACAGAGCAGTGGATGCCGTGAGAAGGCCCAAAAGAGGTAAGGGAAGGTGAGTATGACTTTTTAAACATTTTTTACTCTTCCTTTGTGCATCCATCTGTTATACTCTGGGGTCTGAAGAGGCCCCAGAGTATAATAATGCCACTTTTACTTTGACATAACTTTAGCTGTGTTTGCCTTAGAGAGGTATATGCTATGTTTTAAGTCAACTTAAGGTTAGGTTCATGCCCAATTTGTTCGACACGAAACAAATGTTTATCATGAACCCCCGAAAGGAAACAAATCTTGAGAGGTTCGCTCATCTCTAGCAATAATGTAATTTGTAAAACTTGCTGGTGTCGGCCATATTGGACACACATGCTTCCTTCCTTTATTTTGTGTATGGACATGCAGTGCAGCATTGTGTACATGCTTTACAGCAGCTGCCATCAATATTAATTGACAGAGAAATATTATAGATTAATATAATAGGGAATTAATGGAGTACAGCCATTTTCCCCAGAGAATGACAAAGAAGATACCTTATTGTTGTGTTACAGTACAGAAAAGCTGCAATTGAATCTTCTGCTGACTCTGGCCATGTCTACACAGCAAAGCTAACAAGTGAGCAGCAGAAAATGGGAAGTGTTTTGCTAAATTTCCCTGCAGCGCCACCGTAGGAGATGTAAAGTATTACATGGAGCCCTTTCAAATCAAAGGAATCTTGGTGAAAAGGATGCACAGGCTAATGCTAGGTTCCACTTGGGGATCCAAAAAATGGAAACCCTATCCACTTAAAAAGTAGTTACTGTGGACTATAATGGGGTCCGCTGGGTTACCACCCGAAAAATGCGGAGAGAAAAGTCCTGTTTGCAGGACTTTTCTATTTGCATATTTTAAGAGGAATGGGGGATGGAATCCCTGAACAATCACTCAACACCAGTATGACCGCAGCATAAGCCATTCAGAGAGCAGTATATTTAGTGTAGCTACATAGTTTCAAACTATCCAAATTTTCAGGAACTCTCTAAACTTTTAGAAACAATCCCAGGAAATTTAGGGAATGTCCTGGCTTGAAGAGGGGTATGACTTGAAAAAAAAAATCAATGATCCCACCAGAGCTTGGAACAATTCAAAGGGATATTTTACCAACCTAAGTGATAGTAAGTAGCTGCTCCTTTCCAGCTAATGATAGAGGTCCCATATAAGGAACCCCCTCTAGTATTTCAAAATGCATTGTTACTGTTTCTCAAAATGTGTTTCCCAAACCAGACAGCCTCTTTAATAATAATCACTGATCTTCTGTGGATGTAGGCTTGCTCAAATCCATCTGTCACTTCATGTAATTCCAGACAGACTGGATGATGTTGAGATCAGGATTCTGTGGGGGCCATATCATCGTTTCCAGGACTCCTCCAAAGCACCCTGTCTGCCTAAAACTTTTGCACAACACAGTATCTCAAAGTTATCATTTCTTGACTTGTACAGTTGCCTGAAAGGGACATTTATACAGTGATATACAGGTACTAGGGTCATGTAGACCATGACCATATAAAATAACTTACATGAATAATAAATAATCAAATATAATATGTTTACATTTATTTTCAATTGAATCTGATGGTTTTTGGAGTTGGGAATTATTGTTATCTATATTACAATGTGATTTTGTAGAATTTGTGAGCTCCATTGAAATAATAATGAGCACATTTTATTGAAGCTACTAAGACCCTAAGACATTTTGCCCAGGGCCCGCATGGATTTTATACTATGACCATTACAAGGTAGTTTGTTACCCAAGGCAAGGATGTAGACCTGGATATCAACAAAGTTCATTTGCTTTAGTACATTGGCTTTTAGCATTCTGATGATGTTATATTATATTAAAAACACTTAAAACTATATACAATAAAAAAAAATATTATTCACCTTACCGATCCCCCACTGCTCCCATTCTGCTGCCAATACTTTGGCCTCCAGTGATGATGTCCTGACATGGACGGTAGTGATGACCTGTCAATGCCATTAAGATAACCACTGTGGCCAATGACTGACTTCGGTGGTCACATGTCCATGTCAGGAGGTCATCACTGTAGAGCAGGAAACAGAGAATGGCGGAGGATCGGGAAATGGCAGATCTGGAGCAATAAGAAAGGTTCTATCAAAAACAAATCTTATACATGTTCCTAGAGATCACACATGCAAATAACTATCATTTCTATCTTCAGATTGCTTCGTTTGTGATTTTAGATGGTCGCTAAAGCCTCTTATAGATGGTCTAGTCTACTCTAAGATGGTTGTAATATGGGTAACAGAATATTTCCTTGGCTGCTTCCATGTGGTTTAATTCTGTTCATGCCGTTCTACAAAGCAGCATAATTGAATAATCCCTTTGTTTCATAGAAGGAAGTGTAATGTGACAGATAATCAAAGAATGAGTATTCTTGTTTGCTTTGTTACGAATTGATGTTTTGGGGCTAGAGGAAAAGGTCCTAAAAATGACATGAAAGTGGCTGAATGAGGAAAACCTTCTTAATAAAGGCCCGGGGAATTATTGTTGAAGAAAAACGAGGTAAAAAAAAAAAAAAAAAGCCTCCTGACAGTTCCATCTCCTAAACGAGAGATGACAGCACCCTCATTAAAAGAATTAATAGCAGGCTCAGAAATGTTAACCTCTTCACTGCTTGGGGCTGGCAATATGTGCTCGGAATATTCGCTGATGTCGCTATTTCCAGAAAGATATTTGAAATCAGTTCACAATTTGTGCAGACTTGTAGCAAGTCAAGAAGAGGCTGCAAAATGGACCAAAAGTCTAGCTGTCTTCCTGTAGCAATTGTTCAGCTGGGAGCCCGTCTGCTGAAGATCATACATGCTTTGCAGCAAAACACTGACTGTTCGTGGACATTTTAGAACAGCACTGACAATGTGTCAGGTAGGCTGCAGAACAGCCCAGCAATCATGTACGTGAAGATTGCATCTTTCCTGATTCATACACTTGATGTGATTCCTTAGACATACAAGGCTCAGGAGAGAGCTGGAGAGCACATTAAATGATAGGCCAAGATACACTACATATAAATTGGTGGATATAAATACCTGTAACTCCTGTCAAGATATATTCGTCAAATACCTCTTCATCTTATTGAGCGGATTTTTTTCATCTGCTAAAAGCTCTAATTGAGTAAAACCAAATTGTCTTATTCAAAGAAATATTACGAGTATCAATTATTCCAACTAAATAATTCTATTCAGAATATTCTGGCTGTGACAAGGAAAAATATATATTTTATTTTTTGTACAGTATATCTCATGATCTAGGCTTGATTCTAAATGAAAGGAAATTCTGAACAAAATGTTGACTTAGCCAGAACCTGTTATCCAATCATCCCATAAGGCCTGATTTATCAAGACTGGCGTTTTCCATGCCGGTCTTGAAAATTCCTGCCATGCCACCATTTATATCTGATGTATAATGTGTTGCATGCCTCGTCATCAATTAGGCACATTCTCTGAGGTTTGTGTGCCTAAACAGAAATCTACTTCATCTACACCAGAAAACTAGGGTATATCTAAATTTGAATGGGCCAATGGCACCTGACATGCCCCCTGCCGCATCCCTTTTAAGTGATATGGCATGTAGGGTGCAAAACTCAGAAATTCTCATTTGCGAAAAAAAATGCGCTACTTTTTTCATGGCATGTATACCAGGTTTCTGGCACACAAGCCATGACTAATCTGCCCTATGGTGCTTGAAGCTAAAGCTAGCTATATATTTTAGATAGCTGTCATATAGAAGCTTATGTGGCTAGTAGTTTCTCCTTACATCTCACCATATATGTGCATACTTGGCTTGGCTCAACATGCATGTGATCTGGACAGTGCTATTAGACACCTCTGGTGATGGCTTATTTCCTTTGAGAACAAAAGGTTTGGACATGTTGAACTCTGGCTGTCCAATCCTTCTTTCTCACAACATCTGTTGGAGGAGTCAAGAGTACCTCAAATATATAAGAGCACAGGTGTCAAACACAAGCTCCAGATTTGGCTCGTGACCATGTGTTTTGTGGCCCACAGCCCAGGGCTGCATCTGCAATAAAGCTACCTGAGTTGATAGCCTCAGGCGGCGCCTCAAGGCATGAACTGGGGGTTGTCTTTTTGAATTGGCTGCTACTTATTGGATTTTTGCAATAGGTAGCGGCCGATAATGTACTCACCTATGCACGTTCCTGTCCAGGCCGATCTCTGCTGCCGCCTCTAGGCAGAATTACTAACAGCCCTCTGAAGAGAACCATAAGGCTAATGTAGGCCCTTGGCGACAATGAGTTTGACACCCCTGAATTACAGGGTTGATCGATCATGCCAAAATAGTCTAATGTATATGGCCATCTTAACTTTACAAGAGCATTGTTAATGGGATACACACATATAATCTCTTAAGAAATGTTGGATGGAGATAAAGTAGAAGACACCATAGAAAGCAGGCCCACACAGATGTGTTCTCCTTTACCTTAGTTCAAAGTTGGCTATTTTTCATAAATAAATTAAAAACAATATTGTGAAGCGGTTGAAAAATTCTTCTCCGGTTGCAACTCATAAAATAGCCACAAGGTGGGCACATATAAAAAACTTGTGACGGAATATCACAAAATCAATCTGTTTTGAAAAGCTAGTTATCCGAACACAAAATATCCGGACCTGTCCAGGAAAGGCAAGAAAAGACACATCTGCAGCTAAATCTAAATACAGTAACAGGCAAACTTCCTTGTCTATTTGCATATGACATACATGAATATGCATGTATATGAATATGGTTTGTATAATACAATAGTATTTAGGATTACATTATTGAATGACTGAAATGGCCTATAAAAAAATTCCATAATTGACCCATATGTATTTTTATCTACTATGGTATGTAAATAGAAGATCCTTAAAAGAATTACTATCCCAGTTTACACAGTGCGGGAATGACAAGCCACAACCATATACATTACTTGTAAGGCTTCAGACAAATGAAAGGTTATTTATGTGCACAGTACTCATAGTTAGGGCTTGTCTGTCCATGGTATGTTGCATTCAGTAAAATTATGTACTAAGCAGTCTATAGTAAAGCTTTACAATTGCAGCATTTCCAAATTCTCCAGCAAATTTACAGGGGCATCAATTCATAACGGTAAGACAAATGAGCAATATATAAGGCTTTAAACTACTGTATTTACTAAAATGGGTCATAAACCTGCTGCCGAGGAATCTACAAACACAAAGAAACCCAATTAGCCCATCATAATGATAGGACCATACAAGCAAAAAAATTATCATATATGATAATTGTGGCTGCGCTTGCGAGGGACGTGTTGATGAGGTCAATCTATCATTATGACATAAAATGGTGACAGATCGATCATTTTAATTGCATCATGTATATCCAAGTGCATTAACCCTTTCTTCCTTGTGCTAAGTCTTCTCTATGAGCCTCTGTTTGAAGAGCAATTTCACAAGCTCTGTGTAAGTAACAAATATCAAACTGTTCATAGCATCCGGTGTCAAAACTCATCTCGTACACCATTTAAAGGGAATGTGTCACCAGAAAGTCATTTACTTTTTAAAGCATATTTTTCTATTAAATTTATTATTTGTGAGTTGTTGAGATATATATATATATATATATATATATATATATATATATATATATTTATTATATATATATACATATATACATATGTATATGTGTGTATGTATACAAAAGAAAATGGGCGGCACTGAAAAAATAGTGAAAAAGTGTGGGTACTTGGGTATGTTATTAGGACTATGGTCTGTGCAGTAGGGCTGGGACCTTTTTTTCTATGCATCTATCTGCATCTTATAAAAGTACTATATCCTGCAATTTTCACTCAGCCCACTAAGTCTAATAATACACTGAAATTGCCAATTCTGAAGGAGTTTTACAGCAGTCACTTACACATTTACACAGACAAGACATACAGTAATACAATAGAAGATAAGACCTCAATTGATAACATCATATAACGCCCATAAGATCATAGTGCCCAGCACAGAGCATGTTTAGAAAACTCTCCAATAGATCTCCATGAGCTGGCTCCAGTCTACTGCTGTGTCTAGCCATGACTGTGCTGTAAAGCATATCACAAGGTACTGTTAGCAGAGAACACAGGAGAAGGCAAGGTGGCAGCTGCCATAATCATGTACAGAAAATAGAATTAAAAAAATTCTACAATCTGAAAAAAAACACATTAAAAAAGTTATATATTTCAATATCTGGTTTAATAAAGAAATTAAAAAAAAACTTGGCAATACATTCCCTTGGTCTACACGTGTTTGTATGAGTTTCCTCTTAGTATTTGTTTTTTCCTCCTATTCACCAAAAAACTTTAAATTGGGAGCCTGAATAAAAAAAAAAAAAATATAATCTGAAAATAAAACCAGGTTAGAAAAAGTGACATTTCACTATGTGATTTTAATAAAAATTGGCGATACATTCCTATTAAAGAACAATTAAAGACTTCTTTTGCGCAATGGAATTATTTTTCTGACAAATCCCGCCACTTGTATAAACTTTACTTAAACGAAATCCTTTTGTACAAACAGAAAAAGTTATGCCATAAATCAATCAGGAAAAAAAACATGAGATAAAGTATGGCCAGCGGTTTCTACAGGTCTGGAATGTGTATCGGTGCATTGTATGGAAGCTGAAAAGCCATTGTCATTTCTAATACATGACATGTTTGTTAAAGGCTGTGTATGTAAGGGAGGAATCACAGGGTGCTCCTTTTGGCTGAGTAATTTTTCCCTTCTGAAACTGAGCAGAGCAGACAAGGGGCGAGGGGGGGAGAGGGAATCTACATACGGCTTCACAACAAGAACTCATTAAGGGGATATGTGCCAATCTACCCGGCAAAATATCTGGACAGTCAGTGAAGCTAAAAAGGTGGCTGGTTTGTGGGCAGTGGACACATTAATGCCAGCTCTGCTTGAGCCTGCACACACACTCCTAATTAGATACCTGTTGTCCAGGAGCAGAGCAGCCTTGCCGTTTGCATTTTATACACATCCCATTAGCTGCCTTGTGTCATGTCGAGTTACGGGACATGTGGTGAGCCCCGCTGCTTCTTGTTGAGACGTAGGATGAGCAACATCCCAACTGATTTAATCAGAGCAGATGGGTAAAAACAGGAGGGTAAGCTCATTTTGACCACACTGATTTCCATGAGACCACAGCATTCTGCCAAGCTAATTATGTGAAGAAGAAGGCTTGGCAGGTGACGGCACAAAACAGGTCATTGGAAAGGAAACTCCAAAGCTGAGGCCGTTCACACAATGCAAGACAATCAAAGTAGGCCGGCGTAAAAATTCTAAGCCGTCTTAAATGTATAAATTCACAGAGCAATGACTTGTCATGGAAAGTTTCACAAACACATCCGAAGTAGCCATAAAAAGCACAGTCAGTGGTATAGAAATGATGGCAACACGTAAGCCTACTATGTCTAAATTGTCAACAGCTGGAAGAAAGATCCTATATTGATGGCGCACAGGAGCGTCTATCACTAGGTTAGAAAGTCTGAATATATTCTTGACAGATGTAAGAATTGAGATCCTTGGATACACAACATAATAGCCCAGAGTTACCAAAGATGCAACGTGTTCACACCAGTTTCTAGTCGGAACCAACCTACTAGAAACTGGTGTAAACTTGGTGCATCTTTGGCACATCTCTGGCACTTCCAGTTTGGGCTAAAATTTTTAGACTTGCTAAAGAAGTCTGGCGTAAATGTTCCAGGGTGTATCAAAAATGTGACAAAATTTATCGGAAAATTCTGTCTTAAAGTAAGCCAACTAAAAGGTGGTACAAGCTTAGGTGAGTCACTCTGAAGATATACTAGATTTATTATCCAGCATCAGCCACTGTAATGAATCTGGTGCATTTTCACATGGACTAAACTTACACTGTGTAATTATTAGTAAATCTGGGCCAATGATTTCAGATTTTTATAATGTCTTTGAGGAGTGGACAATATGAGATGGAAGGATGTGATGGCACTTTAAGACAATTCAAATATTTATATCATCTGGGCAGTGGTATATACAGAATAGTTGAGCTTCATATCAAATGTCAACGTGGACTTCTTAAGTACATTCTCACTGTCCTTTGGCAATGAAGATGAGGCAACCCAGGACTTAGCCCCCTCTCTTCAAAGGTCACATAAGGTCTGTCTCTATGGCATAAGCTTTTTTGAACCTGCTCCCAAAAGCGGTAATGGTGGAAAAGTGTCCAGTTCCAAGTTTTGCTCTAGGGCTCCATGTTTACTTGCTATGCCCCCGCTTTCAGCACTTCTGCTCCTTCATCTGGGACACACCTAATGATAATAAATACAACTATGAAATAGATGGAGCCACTTGCAATAGATAGAACAATTGCAGTAAAAACAAGTATCAGACCTAGAAGATTTATATCTGACTTGTGTCAGATTGGACCATGTTACTATCATTTATGGAAAATCAGGAAGGGGCCATGCGTATTGTGAATTATGTAGGGACACTCAAGACCCTTTCAGAATTATTGCATTGTATACCTTTCTGCAAGCATTCAGTCCATGGTAGAAATTATAGGAATGTAAACATTTGCACAAGGGAAAGAATGTCAAGACAGGTTTGCCTGCTGGAGGACAGTCCTATTAACATATACTAGCTTTTCCTATTCTCTTCATTTTCAACTATTTTGGTAAATAATGGGGATGCTGGGTTGCTTTGGACTATGCATGTATTTTTACAACCTTGTCATAAAGAATCAACCCAAACTCTTGTCTAATACATATTAACCTCTATCTCCATCCTCATCTGTACTATTTATTGGAGATACAGGACAATAAAAGGCAATGAAGATGACTCACTAATGTATAGAATAGGTTGATAAATATTATATTTACCCATGGAGGGAGCTATAGGGGCTGCAAAGTTTGCAGAAGCCTTATGTATACAGATATCACCTGTCTTTTGTAACTTTACAATGTAAAAGTGTGCAGGCTGTGTGTGAGCAAGAGGGGGAATGGGGGTGCAGGCAGCGTGCGAGCAATAGGGGGGAATGGGGGTGCAGGCTGTGTGTGAGCAAGAAGGGGAATGGGGGTGCAGGCTGTGTGTGAGCAAGAGGGGGAATGGGGGGTGCAGGCTGTGTGTGAGCAAGAGGGGGAATGGGGGTGCAGGCAGCGTGCGAGCAATAGGGGGGAATGGGGGGTGCAGGCTGCGTGTGAGCAATAGGAGGGAATGGGGGTGCAGGCTGCGTGTGAGCAAGAAGGGGAATGGGGGTGCAGGCTGTGTGTGAGCAAGAGATGGGAATGGGGGTGCAGGCTGTGTGTGAGTAATAGGGGGAATGGGGGTGCAGGCTGTGTGTGAGCAAGAGGGGGAATGGGGGTGCAGGCAGCGTGCGAGCAATAGGGGGGAATGGGGGTGCAGGCTGCGTGTGAGCAATAGGAGGGAATGGGGGTGCAGGCTGCGTGTGAGCAAGAAGGGGAATGGGGGTGCAGGCTGTGTGTGAGCAAGAGATGGGAATGGGGGTGCAGGCTGTGTGTGAGTAATAGGGGGGAATGGGGGTGCAGGCTGTGTGTGATCAATAGGGGGGAATGGGGGTGCAGGCTGCGTGTAAGCAAGACAGGGGAATGGGGGATGCAGGGGAGGCAGGTTAATTTAAGGTTAAATTGCCGTGTTGGCACTTTGCAATAATTTAGTGGTCTTTGGGTTGCAGTTTGGGTACTCGGTCTCTAAAAGGTTCGCCATCACTGATATAGTCTCAAAATTGCACCCATACATACATACAATATTTTTAATCATTGCAATTGTGGCTGCACAAGGCCCTTTATATAAAATATTCTTCTGTTACAGGTGGGAATACCTGGTGTTTTTGGCTAGAAATGCTCAATTATCCCTAAATTTTGAGCTTGTTAAAGTAAATATATAATAACCACCTACTAGAGATACAGTATGTATACATTATAGCACGAAGGATCTGAGGAACTGAGAGACTTCAGAATAGAGATTAACTGATTGGAAACAAATAGTATATAAATATATATATATATATATATATATATATATATATATATATATATATATATATATATATATATATATATATATATATATATATATATATATATATATATATATATATATGTGATGCAGGGATGCATCTAGGGAGGAGCAACTGGGTCATGTGTCCTGGGCGTTGGTTATCGAGAGAGGGGCACCAACAAGCCACTTCTATGTATTTATATGCAGAGTAATGGTAGTGAGGTGATGGAAAGTCTATCTATAGCTCTGTTATGATGCTGATATACATGTTTGGCACTGTGATCGTGCAGGCTTAAGAGCTTAGCCAGAGCCATCGCCAGCAAGTGTCAGCTATACTGTACGATACAGATGACACTGCAACTGCCAGGATCATAGATAACTCTGATCACGGGTGTTTGTCCCTTAGTCAAGCAATAACATGGTCTATTCCAATAAATGATTAAAAATATATTTAAATAAAAGAAAAAAAATTATTTTCCTATAAAAATGGTTTATTATGAAAATAATGCATATAAGTTTCCATAATTGGTATCACTGTGAATGTAATCTAATCTGATCTAAACTTCAAAATTATAACATTGAAGCAAATTCACTACACACATTTGCGACACATTGTGGCATAAACAAAGTAACCTGGTGGTTTGTGACTTTTTAATGACACTTGAGACTGAAATAGTCACAAGTGGTGTTTTTACACCACCTGCAACACATTTCTCAACTAGAGCTGGGGACATACAGGTGGGGACATCAACCTTGCCACATTAACTATAGTTTTTACACTACTTTTGTGGTTCTTCATAACATCATATACACATCAATTACAATACAACTTACTCTCAAAAAACAAACTGCCATACACCTATGGCAATAGAAATGTTAGTTCTACCTTAACATATATATATACTGTATATTATACTATATTATAGTCAAATTAGTAGAAATTAAATTAAAAAAGAGAACAGAATGTAAAGAACAGCCGGAAATTGTATCAGTTCTGTAGGTGAAAACTCCTTGTTAATGAAAGAAGTGAGAAAAAATGACCAAAATAGCAAAAGATGACAAGTAAGTAACTCAGCTATGACTGGAGTGGGATGACAACGTCTCTTCTTACAGGTAACACTTCATGTCTCAAAGCCTGAACAGTATAGTTTGGTGTACACTAACAGCCCCACAGTCATCTCCAACCAATCCAAAAGAGCATCGATGGCATTTGGTGGAAAGGGAGATTTGTAGCCTGAGTTTCTAGAACTTAATGTAATTCATCCCACAAAAAATAAGTGGCCAGAAAACTATGAGAATATGATTAATGGGGATTTGCTAGACTAAATGTGCCAGAATTCTGACTTAGCCTACAACACTGAACTGGCTTATGCACTGTTCACCACATTTATTATGTGTTTTAGACAATTTTCTTGCCTCGTCCAAGAAGGGGATGTGGCTTAAAAGGGGTGTGGCTTAAATACATACAAAAATTGTAGTACAAAATAAGCCAACTATTAGGTGGCCAAAGATGCACCAAATTCATCCCCCAGCTTGTTTGTAACATATTTAGTTTGTTAGTCTACAATTGTGGCCAAAAGTTTTGAGACTGGCACAAATCTTGGTTTTCGCAGAGTTTGCTTCTTCACTGTTTTCAGATCTTTTAGGCAGTTTCTATGATATACTGAAGTATAATTATAAGCAATTCAGAAGTTTTTACTCTTTTATAGACAAATATAGTTGTGCTAAAAAGTTTACATACTTCGGCAGATTTTTTTAGTTTTTTGGCCTTTATTCAGAGAATATGAATGATAACAGAAAAACTTTTTCTCCACTCATGGTTAGTGGTTGGTTGAAGCCATTTATTGTCAGATTTCTGTGTTTTCTGTTTTTAAATCATAATGACAACCAAAAACATCAAACTGACCCTGTTCAAAAGTTCACATACCCTGGTGATTTTGGCCTGATAACATGGCCCGAAACCAAACCACGGTCTGGTAGACCAACCAAAATTTCGGCCTCAACTGCCAAGAAAATTGTTCAGGATGCAAAGAAAAACCCCACACATAACATCAGCTGAAATACAGGACTCTCTGAAAACTATCGGTGTGGCTGTTTCAAGATGCACAATAAGGAGGCACTTGAAGAAAAATGGGCTGCATGGTTGAGTTGCCAGAAGAAAGCCATTACTGCGCATATGCCACAAAGAATCTCACCTTCAATACGCCTAACAGCACAGAGACAAGCCTCAAAACTTCTGGAACAAGGTAATTTGGAGTGATGAGACAAAAATAGAACTTTTTGGTCAGAACCATAAATGTTACATTTGGAGAGGTGTCAACAAGGCCTATGATGAAAGGAACACCATTCCTACTGTAAAGCAAGGAGGTGGATCACTGATGATGTGGGGATGTGTGAGCTTCAAAGACACAGGAAACTTGGTCAAAGTTGAAGGAAAGATGAATGCAGCACGTTATCTGCAAATACTGGAGGCAAATTTGCACTCATCAGCCAGGAAGCTGCGCATGGGACGTACTTGGATGTTCCAACATGACAACCATCCAAAAACACAAGGCCAAGTCGACCTGTCATTAGCTACAGCAGAAGAAAGTGAAGGTTCTGGAGTGGCCATCTCAGACTCCTGTCCTCAATATCATTGAGCCACTCTGGGGAGATCTCAAGCGTGCAGTACATGCAAGACAGCCCAGGAATTTACAGGAACTGGAGACTTTTTGCCAAGAAGAATGGGCAGTTTTACCATCTGAGAAAATAAAGAGCCTCATCCACAACTACCACAAAAGACTTCAAGCTGTCATTGATGTTAGAGGGGGCAATACACGGTTTTAAGAACTGGGGTATGTGAACTTCTGAACAGGGTCATTTTGATGGTTTTGGTTGTCATTATGATTTAAAAAGAGAAAACAGAAGTTTGACAATAAATGGCTTCAACCAACCACTAATGATGAGTAGAGAAAAAGTTTTTGTGTTATCATTCATATTCTCTGAAAAAAGGCCAAAAAAACAAAAAATCTGCCGGGATATGTAAACTTTTTAGCACAAATGTACATCAAGTTTACACAAAGGCTCAATATTTACAGTGTTATTTCAAGACTTCTGCAATTCGCTCTGACACACTGGATATCACCTTCTGGGCCAAATTTTGACTAATGGTAACACATTTTTACCTATCAGTGCTTGTGTGAACCGAGAGCAAGGCAGGTGGTTTGGTCTCCGCAACCAGAAATGAACGCACACGCGGTAGTTCAAGAAAAGAATATATATTTACTATAAGTTAATAAAGGCTATTTGAAGGTAAAATGACAGGGATAAAGACAAGCAAAATATACAATATAGCATGAACAATTTCAAGGCAAATTCTGCAATGGTTTCTACTTTTACTCTGTCCAATTCTGCAGTATGGACACTGAATGAACAATATACTCAAAACTATCCCTAACTGACCCTGACATCACATTTGGGTGCACCCCCCTTTTCCCCAGTGGTCCAGGTGGACCGCTTACAGTCTGTAGAAGCGCGTGGTGGGGCCCAAAGTCGTTCCTTTCTTTTATAGTGAAGCGTCCTCCCCTCACGGTTATCAGGATCTTGGGAGAAATGAAGTCCTCTTTAACAGGGAAACCCAATGAATGCAATGTAATCCAACAGCAGATTCCACTCAGCACACTGACAGTCCTGCCGAATCCATACACTGAGCTGGGATGTAAGCCGGGGTTTAGCAGGTGCTGTCCAGTACATCAACAGCACTGCGAGTCTCTATCTGTGGTATCCATATACACAGTCACAATGTCAGTCTCACTGATCAGCCACTGAGCACAGTTCCTTTCACGTGGACTCACTAGTCCTGTTGTCTCTTTACACTCTGTTTGTCTCTGGACCAAGATACAGCTTAGCTGTACAGAAAAATCTCCACACCAGTTCAATACAACACTTGCTAAGATGGCTGCTGCTCTCTGTCTCGTCACTTCCTGCTTCTCTGCTCACATTCTGTCTGCAGAACAGGCAAGCTGACATAAAAGGGGGGGGAAGTTACTCCAGCATCATGTCACAATTACAATGGCTGCTGTCTTAAAGGAACAGAATCACAGAAATACATTCAACATTAACAGTTTATACAGACAAATGAAGCTTAGGACAACATTGGCTGTCTCTTACATATTCCCCCCCACTTTAAGATTGGCAGTCCCTGCCTATGACTGTATATCCAGAGGGTTGTACTTTTATGCACAGGGTGGTAGTATACCGATGTATGGCAGGCCAAACAAACTCATCCTGCGCATACCGAACAGGGGGAATACCAGCATTTGGCCTAGTGGTCCGTCTGAGGACCGGTGGTATATTATGGGGTGCTGCAGCTATGGGCTGAGAAGGACCAGCGGATTCCGCACCAGAGGGGGCACAGGCCGGAGATACAGTAGTCACAGGTGGAACATCCCCAGGAGCAGGGATCGGCCAACAATCATCCTCCTCGTCGGAGGCCCATTCCGCACCTCCATTCTCTGACTGTGGGAGCTCATTCACATTGGCAAGCCCATCATGATTTGTCCCTTCAGAATGACACAGGCGCAACATATTTCGGTGAAGTACTCGAACACAATCAGTTCCTTCTTTCTGGACCTGGTACACTGGCCCATTCGCATACTTGCGGCCAACAACACGATACGGCAAAGCCTCCCATCGGCTTTCCAATTTCCCTTGGGGTTTCTTGACACGAACTAGCACCAGGTCGCCTGGTTGCAATGGTGCTTCTTGCACTGGGGTCTTATCAGGATGGGGATGTTCTTGCAGGCGCTGCCGCACCAATCGATGGATCGTCTCAAGTCTCTGCCGGTGCGCCCGCACCCAAGAGGTTGGATCCCTCGGAGGGAACCCATCCACATCATCCAACTGTAATTCTCCTACACTTCGCCCAGACCGCCCAAAGAGAAGTCTATAAGGAGAGTACCCCGTTGTAGAATGGACCTGATTGTTATAGGCCCACACCATTTCAGACAAGAACTGAGGCCACTGTAACTTCTTGTCTTCCTCCAGAGTCCGCAGCATCTGTAGCAGAGTTCTGTTGAATCTTTCACAGGCCCCATTTCCCTGAGGGTGGTATGGAGTCGTGTGCGACTTCTTTATCCCGTAGATACGTTGAACTTCTTTCATTACGTGTCCCTCAAAGCAGGCACCCTGGTCGGAGTGGATGCGTTTAGGGCACCCATATACTCGAATGAAATCTTGGCACAGAGCACGAGCTGCTGACTCAGCTGTCTGGTCCTTGGTGGCGGTTACCACCGCAAATTTGGTGAAGTGATCCACCATTACGAGGCAATACTGGTGTCCGCTATTGGATGGGCCCACCATTAGATAGTCTATCATGACAATTTCTAAAGGTTCCTGGGTCACGATGGTTTGCAGGGGAGCTCTCTGTTCTATTGCCTTATGGATCTCACAAGTTCGACAGCTGCGGCATACTTCTTCGACCATTTGACGAAGACCAGGGCAGTAAATCAGTCGCTGTAACCAACGAAAGGTCTTCTCATGACCAAAATGTCCATTCTTATTATGAGCCTCAACTGCCAACGAGCGAGCCAGTTCACTAGGCACCACAATTTGGTATCGAATGTCGATCTCAGAAGGTAAATAGACCTTTCGGCATAGCACTCCATTTTTCATCTCCAACTTTTCCCACTGACTCAGAACAGATAATATCTCACGTGTCAGTCGTTCTCTTTCCTCTCTACAGGGCTTCTGGCCTTTCTCAACACACTTGATCATCTGTGCCAGCCCCTCATGGGTCTGTTGTATCTGTGCCCATTCCTGTCGTGAGGGACCAAAGAAAGGAGCCGTTTCAGTCCCCTCCAACTCAAACTGATTAGCGACGGCCAAGGCCTGTGAAAATCTGCTGAAGTCGGGCACCTCCACATGCTCCAACTCATGATCCACGTCTACTGTGGGGGTCTGGGCGGTTACCCTAGAAAGCCCGTCAGCATTCTGGTTCTCTGTCTTGGACCGATACTTAATGCGGTAATTGAACTTAGTCATTCGGGCTATCCACCTCTGCTCTAACGCCCCAAGCTTGGCATTTTCCAGGTGAGCTAGTGGGTTGTTGTCAGTCAGTACTAAAACTTCAGCACCGGTCAAATATTCAGAGAATTTCTCGGTCATGGCCCATACCAGTGCCAACAGCTCCAACTTAAATGAACTATAATTCTCGGGGTTTCTTTCAGAATCTCTCAAAGACCGGCTGCCGTACGCTATGACCCTCTCCTGGCCATCCTGAAGCTGGGAAAGCACTGCTCCAAGACCATACAGGCTTGCATCCGTATACAGCTGGAACGGCAAGTGGTAATCAGCATATGCCAAGATTGGGGCTGTTGTCAGTGCATCCTTTAATGCCTGGAAGGCTTGTTCCTGTTCAGGTCCCCACTTCACGGACCGGTTCTTTGGACCACCGGATGTGCCTCGTAGGAGAGCATTAAGTGGTGCTGCTACCTTGGCGAAATCCTTAATAAACCGTCGATAGTAACCGGCTACTCCAAGGAACGCCCTCACTTCTCGCAGGGTAGTCGGTATTGGCCAATCTTGAACAGCCGCTATCTTGTCTCTTGATGGTCTCACCCCTTCTCCTGATACGCGGTGACCCAAGTAATCAATTTCAGATTGGAACAACCGACATTTACTGGGTTTCAATTTGAGCCCATGTTCCCGCAATCTTCGAAATACTTGCCCCAACTGGTGGAGATGGTCTTCAAAGGTCGCAGAATACACTATAATGTCATCCAAGTAGATGAGAGTGAACTCAAAGTTGAAGTCACCGAGACATTTCTCCATCAACCGCTGAAACGTTCCGGGTGCATTTGTCAACCCGAAGGGCATCCGGTTAAATTCGTATAGTCCCATGGGCAAGATGAATGCCGTCTTCTCCTTGTCTTTTGTGGCCATCGGCACCTGCCAATACCCACTAGCCAGATCTAGTGAGGAGAAGTACCGGGCTCTCCCCAGCGCTGAGAGGGACTCCTCAATCCGTGGCAAGGGGTAGGAATCTCGTACGGTGCAAGCGTTTAACTTCCGATAGTCTACGCAAAATCGGATGGACCCATCTTTTTTTCTTACTAACACCACAGGAGCTGCCCAGGGACTCTGGCTTTCTTGGATGATCCCACCCTGTAGCATCTTAGCTAACAGTTCTTTTACTTCCTGATACAACTGTGGAGGAATTTGTCGGTAGCGCTCTCTAATTGGAGGGGTGTCTCCTGTGGGAATCTCATGGTAGATCCCTGTGGTACATCCAAAATCTTCAGCATACCGTGAAAAGGCGGCACGGTTCTCCCACAACAGTTCATCTACCTTCTGCACACATTCCAGAGAACATGAACTTGCATCCATCTTCATCTGTTCTCGAATTGCACGGCCATTCCATTCAGAGGTGGGTTCCTCATCTTCTCCCATGGACACAGTTACGGTCCACTCATCCCTTTCAGTCGGCTTCAGCTGCATTGGAGTTACTTTCCTTACTTCCTCCGGAGTCACATAGATGTTAGCCAGCTGCCTCCCTGGGGTCAGGTCCACACTCTGGTCCTGAGTGTTTACACATCGAAGTGGTACTCTTCCATTGCGAACTATTGCCAAGGAACGGGCCACTAGCGGATCAACACCTCCTTCGGCTGCCTGCAGTGGTTCTACCAACACAGCTATGCCCTCTAGTTTCCGACAGGTGCCTACGGGCATAGACACTATTGTCTCCCGACTGGGTGGCAGTGTAACTTTTGTATGCAAAGGAACTGAAATTCGAGCCAGAGGACGCTGCGCATCCGAACTTTTCTGTAAGCCACATGTCCGGATCAGCCGCTGGAAAGCTGTTTGAGTAGGCCGATGGGTGGTGGTTTCTTTCCAATAACCGTGACCTTTCTTTTCAAAGAGGATCTGATCTAATTCTTTTAACACATTCATCCCCAAAATGACAGGGACCTTTACTTCATGTGACTCCTGTACCACCACAATGCCTTTCCTACCCAGATCTTGGCCACATACCCGGACATTCATCCAGGCCACTCCCACGACTGGAACTGGTAACTGGTTAGCTGCGACCACTCGTACGAATGTATGGGGATCATATTTCACATGTTGCTGGAAGTACCGTTCATAACAGTCTCTACTCAAGGTCGTTACTTGGGAACCCGTGTCAATCATCCCGGTAACCGGAATACCCTCCATTTCCACCTGTATAACAGGACTTGCAGCGATCAGGTCATCATTAGGGCATTCTCCCCACATAGTCTCCTTGTCAGTCTCCCCTACTACACGCCCTACAGCAGCAGGGGACTTCAGTTTAACGGCGGTCTCTCATAAGTTTGTCGCTGCTCTGGACATCTAGCAGCAACGTGGCCCATCCGTCCACACTCCCAGCAGCGTATCTCCCGTCGTTCTGGCCATCTGTTTGGGCCCCTTCGGTAAGCCCCTTCGATTTCTCCTGAGCACTGCATTAACTGATTTGGACCCCTTCGGTAGGTCCTATCCTCATCCCTCCAACGGGGTGGTGGGTGATTCTGATTTTCTGGGTATGGACGGCTCACCCTTTCACCTCCAGTTTTCTGGAAGTCTGCAATTTTCATAGAATGTTCATCACAACGGGTGTGCAAGTGTTCCATTTGCTCTTGCAGTTTCTGCATTACTGTGAGAATTTCTTTAACCGTCCCCTTTTCTACTGTCTCTGAGCCAGAACTAGCCCCCTGTGACAAAGTAACTCCAACTGCGGTCTGGGGCTTCGGGAACATACTATTGGCACGGGAGATGGCCTCTACCTGTACATCATGGAATTTAGCATCAGTCTCTCGTCGTATAAAATCCTGCATAGTCACAGTTAAACTGCCGTCACGTATCCCCAGGACAAACTGGTCACGGAGAGTCCGATCAGGGTTACAGAAGGCTGGCGAGCCCCCTCTTTCCTTCACTTGAATATCTCGGAGCAGTTCTTGTAGGGCATTTGCATATTGGGGAAGGCTTTCATTCTCCTGTTGTACCCTCTGGAAGAACCGAGCCTGCAGAGACCCCAGCAATGCAGTTTCTCCATAAATGGTTTCTAGAATCTGGACTACTTGCTCAAATGTCTGCCTTTGTTCAAATGGCCTCAATATCACCGTGGTCTTAGCATCCCCTTGTAATGTCAATATTGCTAGCTCTACTAGTACTTCTGGTGCGGTCTGGTACATTCGCTGTATCATTCGTATCTGTTCCACCCACATACTCACTGACATATTATTGCCATCAAATTTAGCTAACTGACTCATTATAGCCCCTGCTGGCATTCTTCCTCCAGCACCATTCTCCCGAACGGGTGCGTCACCGTCCATTCTGGTAAGCGGATCCTGCCGACTACGCCAATTTGTGAACCGAGAGCAAGGCAGGTGGTTTGGTCTCCGCAACCAGAAATGAACGCACACGCGGTAGTTCAAGAAAAGAATATATATTTACTATAAGTTAATAAAGGCTATTTGAAGGTAAAATGACAGGGATAAAGACAAGCAAAATATACAATATAGCATGAACAATTTCAAGGCAAATTCTGCAATGGTTTCTACTTTTACTCTGTCCAATTCTGCAGTATGGACACTGAATGAACAATATACTCAAAACTATCCCTAACTGACCCTGACATCACATTTGGGTGCACCCCCTTTTCCCCAGTGGTCCAGGTGGACCGCTTACAGTCTGTAGAAGCGCGTGGTGGGGCCCAAAGTCGTTCCTTTCTTTTATAGTGAAGCGTCCTCCCCTCACGGTTATCAGGATCTTGGGAGAAATGAAGTCCTCTTTAACAGGGAAACCCAATGAATGCAATGTAATCCAACAGCAGATTCCACTCAGCACACTGACAGTCCTGCCGAATCCATACACTGAGCTGGGATGTAAGCCGGGGTTTAGCAGGTGCTGTCCAGTACATCAACAGCACTGCGAGTCTCTATCTGTGGTATCCATATACACAGTCACAATGTCAGTCTCACTGATCAGCCACTGAGCACAGTTCCTTTCACGTGGACTCACTAGTCC
Source organism: Leptodactylus fallax (assembly GCA_947044405.1). Lineage (NCBI taxonomy): Eukaryota > Metazoa > Chordata > Amphibia > Anura > Leptodactylidae > Leptodactylus > Leptodactylus fallax. The sequence continues at coordinate 332,483 of CAMRHE010000130.1, read as the reverse complement.
TGTTGTCTCTTTACACTCTGTTTGTCTCTGGACCAAGATACAGCTTAGCTGTACAGAAAAATCTCCACACCAGTTCAATACAACACTTGCTAAGATGGCTGCTGCTCTCTGTCTCGTCACTTCCTGCTTCTCTGCTCACATTCTGTCTGCAGAACAGGCAAGCTGACATAAAAGGGGGGGGAAGTTACTCCAGCATCATGTCACAATTACAATGGCTGCTGTCTTAAAGGAACAGAATCACAGAAATACATTCAACATTAACAGTTTATACAGACAAATGAAGCTTAGGACAACATTGGCTGTCTCTTACACTTGGAATTTATTACAATTTCTGGGTTTATGTTTGTCCACCCATTTTTTGACAATTGACCTCAGGTTTTTAATGACATTGATTGGTGATCCATCCAGGGGTACATCTTCCATGAGGCAACCTGAGGCAATGGTCTCAGGCCGCGCCTCATAAACTGAGGAGCGGCATTATTTATTTTAATTGGACGCTACTTATTGTATTAGTGCAATAAGTATACTCACCTTTCCACGGTCCTCTAGGCGGCGCTGCACTTACGTCACAACGCTAAAGAACGTCAGGACACTATGTCCAGTATCCTGGTGTTCTTCAGCGTTAGCTACAGCACACCCTGGAGGTGACAGCAGAGCCAGCCTGGACAGGAGCGTGAACAGATGTGTAAATTATTGGCAATAATACAACAGGTAGCTGCCTAACATATACTGAGAAGAGGCATAAAAAAGGAGGCTCACATACTGTGTGGGGGCAAAAAGGGGGTCATATACTGTGACTGGTCATAAGAAAGTGGTCATTTACTGTGCCGGGCCATAAGAAGGAGGTCGTATACTGTGGGGCAGGTCATAAAAAGTGAGGTCATATACTGTGGGGGGGGGGGGGAAGGGGGTCATATACTGTGTGGTGGGCCAGATATAGGGGGTTATATGCCATTTGGGAGGGCCAGAAAAAGGGGGTCATATACTGTGTGTGGGGGGCTAGAAAAATGGGCTCATATACTGTGTGGTTGTCTAGAAATAGGGGGTCATATTTTGTGTGGTGGGCCAAAAAAAAGGGTTGTATACTTTGTGGGGGCCAAAAAAAGAGGGTTGTATATTGTGTGGGGGAATAAAAGGGGTTGTTATACTATGTGGGGCCAAATAATGTTTTTTTTTTTTTTATCTGCAAATGGGAGGGGGGCCATCACGCAACCAAAGATAGCCAAGTTGGGTATCTTTTTTTTAGGCCGGAGAGGCTTTCTATACTTTACCACAGGAGGCAGAGAGGATAGGTTCGCCACAGTCACCATCATTCTGGAGAAAACATGGCTGGCAGAAGTTTCCCTTGGAGGATATTTGGATACCATTCTTTATTCATAGCAGTGTTCTTATGCCAAATTGTGAGAGAGCCCACTCCCTTGAATAAAAAGTAAGCCCACACATGAATGGTATCAGGATGCTTTACTGTTGGCATGACACAGGACTCTTGGTAGCCTCACTTTTTCTTCTTTTTGAAAGCCAAAACTTTGTGTCAAGTCTCAAAACTTTTGGCCATCAATGTAAGTATCTATACTTCGATAAAATCATGTTTTTGTATTTTTGGGTAGAAAATATAATGCAAATTATTAGAACTATATGAATAGAAATATTACATAGCCCTAAAATAAAAAAGTAAAATAGTAACTTATAGCGAACACCAATTTCCCCCCCATTATTAATATCTCAGTGACCTTATAATATGGCAGCAAATGGGAAAAATGGAAAATCTGTTAATACTATGTATTTATGAACAATATGGCTCTGCTTCATATATTTAAGGATGTTCCTGGCTCGCCAGCAGCCTACAGTCCAATTTCACTTCATCTCTACACTGCCGATATTCCATTAATCTAAAGTAGTTTTCTGGGTGACATTTTGAGTACCTCTCTTTTTATTGCACTCCCTGCCGGAGCTCCCTGGCAGAAGGACTTTGACATTTAGCATTCAGGAGGGAAATTGCTTACAATTGACCTTTTTACCCTATGTTACAAGTAAAATCTTATGATTTAATTAGTGTTCTGAACTTTTGAAGTATATATGGGCCATTTTCAGAAAGCCACACTTTTTACAACAATCACTCGGATTTTTCTTTGCTGCATTTTAGATACCTGAACAGACCATGTCCAGGATCATATATTGCCACAAGCCGTTTCCACGACCTTAACTCATATAACACTGGTGTTTGCTTCTACATGGAATCAGTATTCATCCTTGCTGTTTCTCCACCTGGCTAATGTAGAAATATAATTATAAGGTAATTCAATAGGGAAATTTTATTCGTTGGTTTAACCTGGCTATTAATGCTGAGCAGTTATAGAATAACTTTAATAGCCAGAAATACATATTGTCCTTCTTTCTGTATAGCTCATATTTCTTACCATACTCACATATACACGTGGACAACATTGTTGGTACCCCTCGCTTAATGAAAGAAAAACCCACAATGGTCACAAACATAACTTGAATCTGACAAAAGTAATAATATATAAAAATTCTATGAAAATGAACAAATGAAAGTCAGACATTGCTTTTCAACCATGCTTCAACAGAATTTTTTTTTAAAAAGAAAACTCATGAAACAGGCCTGGACAGAAATGATGGTTCCCTTAACTTAATATTTTGTTGCACAACCTTTTGAGGCAATCACTGCAATCAAACGATTCCTGTAACTGTCAATGAGACTTCTGCACCTCTCAGCAGGTATTTTGGCCACTCCTCATGAGCAAACTGCTCCAGTTGTCTCGGGTTTGAAGGGTACCTTTTCCAGACGGCATGTTTCAGCTCCTTCCAAAGATACTCAATAGGATTTAGGTCAGGGCTCATAGAAGGCCACTTCAGAATAGTCCAATGTTTTCCTCTTAGCCGTTCTTGGGTGTTTTTAGCTGTGTGTTTTGGGTCATTATCCTGTTGCAAGACCCATGACCTGCAACTGAGACCAAGCTTTGTGACACTGGGCAGCACATTTCTCTCTAGAATCCCTTGATAGTCTTGAGATTTCATTGTACCCTGCACATATTCAAGACACCTTGTGCCAGATGCAGCAAAGCAGCCCCAGAACATAACAGAGCCTCCTCCATGTTTCACAGTAGGGACAGTGTTCTTTTCAAGATATGCTTCAGTTTTCCATCTGTGAACATAGAGCTGATGTGCCTTGCCAAAAATTTCGACTTTTGTCTCATCTGTCCACAGGACATTCTCCCAGAAGCTTTGTGGCTTGTCAACATGTAGTTTGGCAAATTCCACTTTTGTCAGATTCAAGTTATTTCTGTGACCATTGTGGGTTTTTCTTTTATTAAATGAGGGGTACCAACAATTTTGTCCACATGTGTATATCTCATTTACTTGTGGTGTAACAGGCCCAAGTACAATGCCTGTAATAGGGTCACTTACCTTGTATGTGCCCTTTATAATACTAGTATCTGTCATTGGGCCTTCTCAGGCACCAGAATCCGGTTACAACTACTAACTCTGTACCTACTACTAGCTACATTCAGTCAATTCCTCTCAGTTAGGCCTTTATGGAAAGGAAACAATCTCATTAAATACATGTCTTTTTATTAACACTTGAATGGTAGCTGAACTGCGACAGCTTGGAACGGCCATTACACGGCTCCACTGTGCAGATATGATATCAGTTTCTTGGTGGGGGTGGCAGGTTTTGGAACCCCCATAGATCTAATATTGGTGACCTATCCTAAGAATAGGCCATTATTCTGTGGTCTTGGACAACCACTTTAAAGAGAACTTGTTACCAGGTCTGAAAGCCCAATGATATAGTTCATATACATACATCACTATCATCTTTAGCATTTTATGTGTTTTGTTTTTTCCAAATCTATTCAGCCATTCCAAAGATATAAGCCCTTTTAGTGAAGATGCAAATTAGGGTGTACTAGCCAAGTGTGTGGTAACACTGCACACAGAGATACCGCCCCAGAGAAAACAGTGTTACAGCCCACTTGGCTAGTAAAACCTACTTTGTATTAACAATAAAAGGGCTTATATCTTTAGAACTTCTGAACAGATTTGGATAAACACCAAAATGCTCAGTGTCACATTGGGCTTTTCAGAACCGGTTAACAACCTGTGCACAGTTGCTTGAGGGCTTCATATTTTTTAATGTATTTAGGCCAGAGAACTGTCTCAGAGTGGGCTACAAGTTCATTGTTTCCCTACTCATAGTATAGGATATAGCTCTGGCCGCCTGTAGCCATCAGGGGGAGCTCAGTGCATATGGATTTCTACAGCTACTATAGCACAATAGGAGCTGTAAAAATCACTATGCAGTCTGCTGCCCCTAGTGGAGGCTGTAGGTAAACCCTTTATGCAGGAGAAGCAGTTCAGTGTGTGGTACCCTTTCCACCATAGGCCCCATAGAAGTTGCATGGTCTGCCTCCATGGAAGGTATACCACTGTACAGAGAAATATCTGATATGTATATGATCGCCTACTATTACCTGAAATCATACTTGCCAACTTTTTGCAGGGGACTTCTGGGAGAATGATGCACAAACTGAGCCTTGGAAATTTTGCAGGGAATCCTTGCCCCTATTTGCAAAGTCTCTTTTGGGATGTGTCACGCTCGTTTTTGTCACATGGGCATGCCAATGAGCTCGCTAGCCATGTCCCTTTTTTGGTACATAATTTGCCAACATCACATTCAGATTGACAGAGGGCCTAGAGATTTGTCCACTCTTTTGGGACTCCGGTAGATCACAGATTTTTTTTGGTAGCCTTCAGGACATTCCGAGAGATTTGACAACTATGGCTAAAATTAGAAGACAAGTTCATTGCAACCCTTGGATCAAACACTGCCATATAATGGATGTCCAGTGATGATTAAAGATGATATAGGCAGGCATATAGTATAGGCAGACAGCACAGGGTCCATTGAAGGACCACAGGGCTTTGTGACCTTATTTCTTATTGTTAGGGCTCACTTGTTTGTGGTATTTGTACAACGTCTAATGTACTGACGTATAAATATGCCAATAAAAATCTAAATTAGAAATTAATCTTAAATTAAAATCTGTAAAAATATAGATATCCATTTGTACAATAGATACATTTTATTAACTAAATGTAAAATAATATACATGTACACATAAAATAAAATACACATATTTGGTATTGTCATGACCGTAGATTTTTAGTATCCTTTATGATGGTCAATGTATGCCATATATAAAATAGAAACTGCAGTGGGATTGCTTTTTGCTGCCTTTTTGTCAAAGCAAAAATTAATATACAATACATTAAAAGCTAATGTGTAAGTTACAACATATGACACCTACATAAAGTACAGTTTCTCCCACAAATAAAAGCCTCATGCTGCTACATTGAGCAGAAAATAGAAAAATTATGACCGTCGGGATGAAAAAATATTCTTGTCCTCAAGGGGTTAATGAACACCTGCCAATAGTTGGTTTCTTCAGCATTTCTATTGCTGTTCCAGTTGCTGTAACAACTGATGACAACGGGATCCCAGATGTCAAACTGTACATTTAGCTCACCTCAAAAACACTTAGATACGCTGGGGGAAACCACCATGGGTTAGCCAAATTCACCCACACCTAACCCACGGCGATTTACAGATGTAGCATAGTGGAGGGATTTAAACAAATAAAAAACACGAAGCATAAAGTGACTTGCACTGGGGGTTTTAGGTCGGCAGCATGTCAATTATTGCTGTAAATTTTTAGCAATTGTAAAAAAACACAGCAGAACTGCGGAGAAATATGTAGGTGAGCCAAAGGCAGAAAACACCTTAAGGCTACGGCCCCACGTTGCGGAAATGCAGCTTTTTTTTGTTGCAGATTTTGTTGCATTTTTTTGAGCCAAAGCCAAGATTGGCTACAAAAGGAATGGGAAATATATATGAAGTTCTTATACTTCTCCCTTCTGCTCAATCCACTCCTGACTTTGGTTCAAAAAACCGCAACAAAATCTGCAACAGAAAAAGCTGTGTTTCCGCAACGTGGGGCTTTAGCCTAAATTGGCAATTGTGCAGTGGAAATGCCACTGAATTTTACTGAAGACATCCTGCAGCTTTTTGCTTTGTCTGGCCCTACCCTTGGGGGTGGATTCACATGACTATTTTGGCAGCAAGCACATACATTTTTGAAAATTCCATTCAGAGAAATGAGACAGTCACAGAAATTTCTGCAACAAAATCTGCCCTCATTCCCCCATTCCTTTTTAATCCACTCCTGGCCACTGAACTATACTGATCATAGTGGCTGCACCTGCCACTGAGCCCAAAATCCAAGGGGGCCCACACAGGTCACCCTCACCACACTAGAGCTGGATAAACTACTTTGATCATCTTTCTGATTTCCTTTGATGTCTAGTAATTTGTGCATTGTCAATTTATTACCCCTGCCCTCAGGGGCACTGGAGTGAGGAGATTTAGTATACATGGCCTTTCCCTGTCAGAAAGGAGCACAAGAACCCTTTCATGGCAAAGAATAGCAGTTGGTCAGCAGTATATGGTCAAGGGGGTATTCCGTGGGGTACGCTGTGACATAAAAGGGGGCATGATTACTATGTGGGGGGGGGGGGGCACTATCAGGGCATGGAAATGATGGGAGCTAGTGTGCACAGTCATGTTGTGGACAAGTCTTCATGGTAGTCTGGGCCCAGATAGAGAAGGAAAGAAGGAAAAATAAATTCTGCAAAAATATATAAGAGGACAAAGCTAATGGTTGTGAGGAGAAGTTGTGCAGTGGGCCCAAGCTGAGTTTTTGCACCAGAGCCCGTGAGTCTAAAGTTCTGCCTCTGCTTCTGGCTTTGACTAAACAAAAAAAAAAAAACTGCATGAAAAACATCCAAATGTATAAAATCAAAAACAGGCCAAGAACACATCAATAATGATTGAAATATTGTCATTTAGATCCAATAAAAAAAACTGCTGTAAATTATAACAGACAACTTTTAGGATATCAAAAACCATTCATCGGGCATGAATATTGTAGGATGCTGTTCATATGGCTCCAGGAACTCGCAAGGTCCTCCGTCTTCCACCATGAACCTAAGTCCAAGTCCAGGCCGGTATCCTACACTATCACTATCTGATGAATGGCGTTTGACACCTGAAATGTTGTGTCACCTATAACTTACATCAGTGGGGTTTGGGGGTTTGCTCCCTTCTTTATAATCTATATATAATCTACAATCTGCAACTGAGCAATAAACTCACCTAAATGAGAATTTTTGCTCTGTGTTTTTTGATATCATAGCCATGTTGTATATAGACACGTTTGATAGGATTGTTTGTATTTCGGCATCTGGAGGCAGTGAATTGCTAGACATCTGTATGGAGTGGGTGTATCTGCGCAGTAACACTGGTGTATGTTTCTATAACCCGGGCTACGTAGCAGCAGGTGTGTTGCAGCCCTTTTGTCTGCACTTTGAGAATAGCAGCTGTGAGGATACATTGCAGCAGCAGCTGAAACATCTCAGTAGTTACAATGAGCTCTCCGGCTTTCAGAAAACATACATTTCAACAGCTCATTCATGACATTATGGACTCTAAATACCGGCATCTGTGTGGGTCATTTTCACTTAGGTGGCGCGGTGTGAAAAGTGAGAAAGACATTTTCCACTTGTGAGTTATAACCTGCAAGGGCTTTTCTATCCTTGCTAGTGCTTTATGGAATGTGCTACTCTTTTCTGAACAAAATCACAATATCTACCATAAAATTAGATTGGGGTTCGATAGAGGATTTATGGTAAATTTGCCTTATGCATTTTTTTATTTTAAATAAATGTACAATGACCCCTCGCGTTACCATGCCCTCGGGGTATGATAGTGTCAGCATACAATGATCTTTTATGGACTACTGTAACATGAAACCAGGCTCAACATACAGTGCTTGGCTGGAGGGTCCAACAAATAGTAGCGCCTCTCTACAGTATAGTGCGATATTACATGTTCTGTACTTCTTTTCACCTGTGCCAATATAAGCTGCTCCTTTGGACATCAGGTAGGAGCAGCTCCATGTTATTTTTGGGGTGCACTGTGTATACTTCTAAGAACCCTGAAAAATCTTCTGTCACTGTCTTCCAGCAGGGCTTTCTGACTTTTGTGTGTAAGAATTTGCTATAACTATATTAGTTATCTGATGATTTTTTAAGGAGTTATACAAGGACAAATAAAGCTTACCAGTTCATCCCCTGTACTAGCCTAGTTTTATTACTAATATATAAGCAGGTCCCCCGGAGCCCCAGTTATCACCTTTCCAGAGCACAGCTGAGCCGGAGGTCTTGTTCCTCTGCTTCTCTACTGACTCTTTGTCACATGACCGACTATGGACATGCAATAGGAATAGATCAGAATCACTGATGTGACATAATGCTGGAGACGTAGCAGGGGAGGCAAACTTCCAGCACCCCTCTGCACTCTGCAGCGGTAAGGGCTCCGACAGACCAGCTTATATATTAATAATAAAGCTTATCTAGTGCAAGTACAACAAGACAAATAGATGTGGAGGGAATGGTATTCAGACTCGACAAAAACTGAAAAAATATATATTAAAGAACACCTGAAACGTAACTTTTACTACTGTTGTTCATAAAAGATTAATCTAAAAACAGAAAAAATCAAATGGAGAATTTTGGTACATGGGCTACTGTTAAGAAATAAGGCTGTCTCTGGATGTAAGTTCCATAAACATGTGTGCTTGGATATAGGTCCAAACACATAGTATTAGTCCCACATACTTGTGTGACTCACTCGGAGGCAGACTATTATTGTAAAAAAGCATCAGTGGATATGTAAGTTGTGGGGTGGGGGGAAATCTAGCCTCAGTGTTGTGCCATCAGCTGTACGAAACTCAATACTGCATCCATGACTATGAGGTCCCATTCCCTAGTGCTACTAATACTGAATCCACTGCCTAGTATAATTTATCTACTATAGGCTGCTAGTTGTCAGTCGTAGACTAAGCTCTCATAAAGAGATATGCCAGACCTTGTAAAGGGATCACTGTCCATGGCATATATTGTCCCTCTTCTATCCTGTGTAACTGTCCCTTTTCTAGCACTGGTAAGCTTTATTTATATAACTGCATTTTGTTCACATTTATGATGACATTTTGAGGTCCTTGGAGTCAATTACTAGTATACCATAGCATTGTGGTCTTAAGTTACAATGGTTTAAATTTACAATGGTTGTCTCGGAACCAATTCATATTGTAAATTGAGGGAACACCATTAGAGGCGTAGCTAGGGGTTCAGCACGGGGGGGGGCGAACATGTCCAAGTGGGCCCCCAACTTCGACATGTTCGTATACCGATACTATCAGTATACGGTGAGCGTGTAGTGGTATATAGCGGCTCTACACAGTGCTCTGCAGACGTTTTAGGTGAATGCAGGGTAGTAGCATTTAGTGACGTCTCTGACTAATCCTTCACATTCCCCGTCTCTTTCATCTGGACGGCCATGACCATTTCTTCCAGTCTCTGTAAAGTTTGCAGCACAGGCATAATTGGTTCCTCACTTTTCCAGACACCTGACCCACATTGTCCTCACCTACACAAAGCCCCCATCCTGCTGCGATCCCCAATTATAAAATATATAATATAACCCCCCCCATAATGAATAATACCCCCAAGTGCATCTTTAAATTAATAACTTCCCTGTGCACCCCTTTTAATAGTGCCCCTTATTAATAATGCCCCAGGTGTTTCCTAATTAAAAATTATTGGGGTTCCAATACCCGGGACCCCCAGGATCAGCTGTTTGAATGAACCGTGGTACCTGTGTAAGCACGGTAACTGCTTCTCTGTTTACATAGTGTCATTCTTTACATAGCGGCCATGTAATGTAACTACAGCCTCGTCCTATACATGTCTATGTGACAGCGTGTGATATAAACAGAGTGTGATATAAACAGGCGCCATGGCCCCTTCATACAGCTGATCAGTGGGGATTCCCTTATCTCTTACTGATGATCTATTCTGAGGATAGACCATCAATAAAAATAAGCTGGAAAACGCCTTAAGGCTAAGGCACCACGTGGTGTCCTGCAGCAAAAAAAGAGTTGCGGAAAAAAGCGCGGTGGCAACACATATCGGTTTTTCCTGCAGCACTTTGCACAGAAAGTTCACAGAGGTTTCCTCTGTGGACTTTCTGCTTCAATTATATCTATAGGGAAACCGCCGGCGCTTCCGTAGGTATAATTGACATGCTGAGATTTCCAAAACTGCGACTGTTTTGGAAATCACAGCGTATCCGCTGCACATATTTTACTGCAAAAAGGGGATGGGATGGGGGTTGCATGTGGCGAAAACCCACAGAAAAAAACCCGGCATTTTACGTCTAGCAAATCCCATCCACACATTGCGGAAAAACATGTGCAGCAGACGTACTGATATTTCCAAAACCGTTGCGGTTTTGGAAATTGCAGCTTGTCAATTATACCTACAGTAACACTGGCGGTTTCCATATAGGTGTATTGAAATCAGAAAGTCCACAGGGGAAACCTCTGCAGACCTTCTGTGAAAAGCGATGCGGGAAAAACCACAATGTTACTGCCATGGTTTTTTCTGCAGTGCTTTTTTTTGCCGCGGCCCGCTACGTGGGGCCTTAGCCTTAATAAAGCCCAAGTACCACTTTAATTAAATTAATTGACCCTCATATTATGCCCCTGATTCCCCCTGACATAAATACTGCACCTCGAATGACCCCTTATATCAATGGCCACCCCCTTATGTTCATAATGCCTCCTAATATAAATGATGCCCCCTAATGGCCCCTTATATAAATAACCTCCCCCTTTGTATTCATAACACCCTGTAATAACCCTTATATAAATGACTCCCCCATCGTCATAATGCCCCCTAATGAATCCTCCCTTTATAGTTATATTTCCCCCTCCTATCTAACCCTTATACTATTAATATACCCACAACTGCGCTAAAAAAACAAAAACAAAAGTCATACTCACCTACCTGCGATCCTGATGAATGGAGCTGCCACTTCCTCCCTGTCCACGTACAGGACGTCTGTGTCTGAGCGCAGGCAGCGTGATGTTGTGATGTCATCGCGCCGCCTGTGCTGAGAAGCGGACATCCGTCTGTGGTCTCGGCGTCTTGTAAACCACAGGCCTGCATTGGCATTCACATATTCACATCATCCATTGTAGTTTCCCTCTGGCATAGTTCACAAAATCTAGAGGGAAAATGATACTAGAATGGATTCCATAATTTTCTATAGGATCCAGTCTGGCATCCACCAAGTCATTTGTGTGTGCTGGACATGTTCAGATGTTGAATAAAAAAAGATTATATGTAGAGTTTTTCTTTCCAGCTCCTTCACAGGTCTGTGCACAGAATGGACATTATCTACCATCACACCCAAGGGGAACTACAATGGAAGGGCATGTATAGGTGACTACACACTAAATATACACAATGGGAATGTTGACTGAACAGGTTAAGGGATTGTCCTTTTTAAAGCAAAAATGGGCCAATAGAAATGACGTAAAATAATATAGAAAACTTTACTTACCTATTAGATCCAGCAATGCTGCTTTCTGGACCATTGTAACTTGAAACATACACACGTGGACAAAATTGTTGGTACCCCTCGTTTAATGAAAAAAAAAACCCACAATGGTCACAGAAATAACTTGAATCTGGACAGATGAGACAAAAATCGAAATTTTTGGCAAGGCACATCAGCTCTATGTTCACAGCTCTATGTTCACAGATATGAAGCATATTTTGAAAAGAACACTGTCCCTACTGTGAAACATGGAGGAGTCTCTGTTATGTTCTGGGGCTGCTTTGCTGCATCTGGCACAGGGTGTCTTGAATCTGTGCAGGGTACAATGAAATCTCAAGATTATCAAGGGATTCTAGAGAGAAATGTGCTGCCCAGTGTCAGAAAGCTTGGTCTCAGTCGCAGGTCATGGGTCTTGCAACAGGATAATGAACCAAAATACATAGCTAAAAACACCCAAGAATGGCTAAGAGGAAAACATTGGACTATTCTGAAGTGGCCTTCTATGAGCCCTGACCTAAATCCTATTGAGCATCTTTGGAAGGAGCTGAAACATGCTGTCTGGAAAAGGCACCCTTCAAACCCGAGACAACTGGAGCAGTTTGCTCATGAGGAGTGGCCAAAATACCTGCTGAGAGGTGCAGAAGTCTCATTGACAGTTACAGGAATCGTTTGATTGCAGTGATTGCCTCAAAAGGTTGTGCAACAAAATATTAAGTTAAGGGAACCATCATTTCTGTCCAGGCCTGTTTCATGAGTTTTCTTTTTTTAAAAATTCTGTTGAAGCATGGTTGAAAAGCAATGTCTGACTTTCATTTGTTCATTTTCATAGAATTTTTATATATTATTACTTTTGTCAGATTCAAGTTATTTCTGTGACCGTTGTGGGTTTTTCTTTCTTCAATCAAGGGGTACCAACAATTTTGTCCATGTATGTACAATGGTTGGATGGAGGGTCCAACAAATCAGCTTGGTCATTTCACTGGTAAACCCCTGTATTAGCAATGTGTCTACAGTGACTGGCTGACTAGTAGCGCCTCTCTACAGTATAGTGCAGTACTACATGTTCTGTACTTCTCTTTACCTGTGCCAGGATGAGCTTATCTATGTTATTGGTCAGGTACATACTGTATACTTTTTTGGTCCCTGATAAAGCTGCTATCCACATCATAGAAAGTGGCTTATAGCTTCCAGCATCCCTTTTTGTCTTTTATGTGTAAGAATTTGCTATATCTATATTAGGTATCTGATCATTTTTTTAATGTTGGTTTTTAATATTTTTGGTGACATTTTGGGGTCTTTGGGACCAATTACTAGTTTTACACACAGTTATTGTTTGAACTTACAATGGTTGTCTTGGAACCAATTAATATTGTAACTTGTGGGACCAGTGTATTGTGTACTGAGTATGACGCAGGCAAAACGTGTATGCTTTCCATCATTGCCTTCTGTCTCTACCATGCCCCGTCAAATCAAAGGTTACAGAGATTTATACATCCCAATCTGCCCCAATAAGACTGCTCTATGAGCAAAATAGAATGTAATTGCTTTACATTGGAAGTAAATTTCCATAATGTGACCAGAAAGAACCCGCTGTCACCTCTGAGCCCTTGATACAAAACCTGCAAGTGTTAACTCCGGCAACTGCTTCACTTAATGCATGTTCTTTACCACGACAATCCTGCAATTAAAATCCTTAGGAGTAGGATATGCAAATTGTGGGCATGGCTTCAGGCTTTAATATGTGAACTCCGTGTTGTCTCTCTCAAGTTATTGCAGACGTGGGTGTCTCACTGAAGGTATATCAACAAATAAAGCAATCTAATGAATATTTTATAGCTAGTGTACATGTTTTTATAGCTTACCATGTATGTGTTATTATGTACGCCTCTCATCTACTTTGTGCAGGGCTTGGATGGCCCACCAGGGTGCAGTCATTATATTGGGAAAATAACAATAATGCATTTAGTATGTACAGCACAAGAGACTGTTATAATGACCTGAACTGAGTAAAATGTGGAAAAAGAGTCTGCCTACAGCCAAGGTCAACATGTAGCCATTGTTGGTATAAAATATCTATACACAGACCTGCAAAATGCAGGCAAAGCAGAAATGTGCACAGTGGTAACTTCTAATTTCAAGTTAAAGGGGTTGTCCAGCTTCAACAAATGAATGTTATTGTTTGCATAATAAAGTTATACAATTTTCCAGTATACTTTCAGTATTAATTCCTCACAGTTTTCTTGATCTCTGCTTGTTGTCATTCACTGTGTTTACTTCCAGTAGATAAAAATCAGTCCATGGTCATGTGATGTACAGTCCATGGTCATGTGATGAACACACAATTGCACGGCTCGTTACAGTGACTGCACAGTAATTACATGTCTATCTTGTAATGAGCTGTGCACCTATGTGTACATCACATGATCATGGACTGATTTGTATCTACTGAAAGTAAGCAGAATGAATGACGGCAAGCAGAGATCTGGAAAACCGTGAAGAATTGATACAGAAAGTATATTGGAAAGTTTTCAGTATACAAGCATTAACATTCATTTGCTGAAAATGGACAACCCCTTTAATTCAGTTTGCAGAAAAGCACCTCAGAGGGTGAGAATTGTAAAATATATATTGTAATTTTAAAGTTATTATGCTAGAGAAAGTCCATACACATTTGTATTGTGACTATGCAGAGCTGAAGCATTTACCAAAGATAGGTGTGTGTGTGGGGGGGGGGTCACTTCAAATGGCTGTATCTCCGCTCTTATACCACCTGGTATAAAAAAAAGCTGAGATTTAATATGCTTTTATATGTCGCCAAGATAGAAGTACTAGCTATAACAGAATCTGAGATATCACTAGCTAAAAACACAGTCAGGAATTTGAACTTAATATGTAGCAGTTCATGCTGCATATAAAAATCACAACTAGTGATATCTCTAATTCTTTTATACTTCAATTTTGGCAGCATATGAAAGCTAAAAAAAATTTTTCTATGTGGTATAAAACTGAAGATACAGTCATTTGAAGTGACCCTCCCCTTTGGTAAATTTTTCAGCTCTACATACTACATTGAGTACATGTGTATGGACAGAGTCTCCCTGGCAATACATAGTTAGACCACTGCGAATGGGAACTTACAGTGCCTTGCGAAAGTATTCGGCCCCCTTGAACTTTTCAACCTTTTGCCACATTTCAGGCTTCAAACATAAGGATATAAAATTTTAATTTTTTGGTGAAGAATCAACAACAAGTGGGACACAATCGTGAAGTGGAACTAAATTTATTGGTTATTTTAAACTTTTGTAAAAAATAAAAAACTGAAAAGTGGGGCGTGCAATATTAAAATATTCAATAAATTTTGTTCCACTTCACGATTGTGTCCCACTTGTTGTTGATTCTTCACCAAAAAATTTAAATTTTATATCCTTATGTTTGAAGCCTGCAATGTGGCAAAAGGTTCAAGGGGGCCGAATACTTTCGCAAGGCACTGTAACAGCCTGTTGTCTATTAAAAGGAGGTTAGATAGATTAATAAAGTATATTACAAAAATGTTCACCACAAATAAAATGGGTGTTACACGTTAAAGAATTTCCTAATACGAAACCTGCTCCTCTCAGTTAGTAGAGTTTAGTAAGAGGAAGCCCAGTTAGAAGAAAATTGCAATAGTCAAGATGGGAGTGAACCAGAGCAAAGGAACACAAGAAGTTCAGTTTTTGAAAGATTCAATTTCAGATAAAGAGAAGACATCATGTTATAGACAGCAGAGAAACAGTCACTAGTGTTCTGCCATGTCTGAAAACATGATAAATAACACGTTTTTCTCATAATACAGTATATGACTTAGATTTTGTAATCTTAACACTTTTCTCTCTACAGGCTCTATCTGCAGATTGCAGATAATCTGGAGATTATCTGCCCATAGACTGCTCACAATAAGTACAGAAGAATCTGAATAAAGTACTTTGGTTGTGATAGAAAGCTCCATTCTAGTCCCAGCACTAGATCTCTATCTGCTTGAGCTCCCTCCTCTCCCTTCTTTCTTCCTAGACTTCTGTAGACGTATAGCTGAGATTTTCAGAGTAAAAGTAGGTTAAGAAGAGGAAAGGAGAGCTGAGAAACATCCAGATAAGAGAAGAAAAAAGGATTTTTCTCTAATAAGTTATTTTACAAAGTTTCTTTCAGTCATCTATAATATTGATTTATGCAAACTTTGTTGAAAAGATTTGGCTATTTAAGTCCAGCCAGTCAGGTGTTTGAATACAAAGCTTTATCTTCACAGTTATACATCTTATAATTTCCCCTCCAGGGGCAGTCATTCTGTTATTTGTCCACTATCTAAGTAGGAGAGAAATAGTATTTGATGATGGCACTGGATAGAACGATTATCACTCAAGACTTTAAAGGTATGCATCTTTAATGACATGACAACGCGTTTTGAGCTCAAATGGAAGTTGGAATACACAGTCTTCCCAATGGTGTGTTCCATGGCACAGAAAGAGCCAGAATGACTTCTTTTATGTTTGTTCTCTCCCTCTGCTCTATTACCATGGTCGAATTTGTCCACTATCCAATAACATTCTACACATCCTTATACACATATGAAGGGCTTTGATGAAATTGCTGCTGACTGGTAAGTAACTAAAAAAGGCAAATGTTTTCTGAATGTTTTTGACAAAAACTGTCTTGTAGAAATCGTTAAGAAAATATCTCCAGTTGTAAAGAGAATAACTTCTCGCCAGGATGATTGGTGGTAGTATACACCAGGCTTCCAATCTGAGTCAGGCTATGTAGGAATTTCCCCTTGTATTTACCTATAGTAAATATTAGTCAATGAATACATAGATATTGGTGTTGTATGGCTTTACCTTTCCATGATGCTGAGGGAAAGTCTATTTGCAGACCCAAGGAAGAATGAAATCTATTTGCTTCTTTGAAATGATCTTTCGGTTTACAGCACAATGGGGCAGATTTATTATAGACAGCAACGACTGTCAGGATGTATTAAGTCATTTGTGCCGGAAAACTTCAGGTATTTTTAAACTATTTTTGGTCTTATTTACATCAAACCTTGCACTTTTCTTTTTGCCAGCATTGTGTATATGAGTTAAGGTGGGTTCACACTTGCGCCCGAAGTCCGTCCGCTGCGCATCCAGCCTAATTGTCAGAAAAAAAGGATAGGGAAAGGATTGGGAAAGGTTTGAGACGCATTGCTTAAAAACCCATGCACCCTCTGCGCCGCAAGCCGTTTTTTTTTGTCGGACACAAAGTCCTGCATGTGCAATTCGTAGCGGACGGACTCCGGGCGCAAGTGTGAACCCACCCTTAGGTGTTAATAGTAATAATGTAAATGTTATGTGGTTGGGTAGTGTATGTGTGATAGGAGGTTAAACAGTTAAAAAAAAACCACAAGCACAGAAAATGAAGTTTATTGAAATTAACTCTTCCCCTTACGACTCTTTTTGACCATTTTATTAAAAATAAAATAAAAAATGCTGGTCTGACGTAGTCCAGTGAATCTGACAGAGTCCACAGGGTGCTGGAAACCTACAAAGAGAAGGACAAACATAAATGAAGGTGTCATATCGTGGATAAAATTAGTCAGATACTCACCTGAAGATGTCTTGTTTCTTCCTCCTGTCCCTGGTCCCTGCTTTTGTCCTATAACTATGAAACTTTCCCTGCTTATACTGTTTGCTTTATAATTTGGTCACATTTCAGTTAGTGAATTTATCAATAAGTGGAGACTATATCAAGCCCTTAATTCCAGATAGGGATTGTGACTTTTTAAGCCTATTCGCACAAAAAACAGTTGTGACATTTTGCAGTTTCACACTACTCGCTCTACTTTTGAAAAGTCAGTGGGAAAGTGGACATGGTTGTCCTGTCTAGCTGATAAAAAAAAAATTATCAAATACAACTTTTTAAAAAGTCACAAAAATCTTCACAATGTCACTGCATTAATGGAGCAGCATTGAAACGAGTAAATATCATTTCCTCAATTCATTTGATAAATTTGGTACAAATTATTCCAAGGCAGGTTCCAGCATAATTGACTTTAACAAGTCTCCTCATAATAATTCCCCTTAAGACTCCTTCACTTTGTACCCCACCTATAAATTGGAGAAAAATTGTGAATAAAATTGCAAAAAAACATGTAATTAAGGTTTTACTGACAAGCAAGTCCAGTACAAGGCACATAAACTGCCATAAAGTGTTTAAGACTGAAAACTGAAACTTTTGGAAACTTCAGTTACCCACTATAAAACTTTGGGGCAGATTTCTGGCTTAATTTGTGTCAACAACCTGGCATTGTTTTTTCACACCACAATTATTAACTGTTAGAGGCTAAGGCCCCATGTTGCGGAAATGCAGCTTTTTTTGTTGCAGATTTAGCTGCGTTTTTTTTTTTTTTGAACCAAAGCCAAGAATGGCTACAAAAGGAATGAGAAATATATAAGAAGTTCTTATACTTCTACATTCTGCTCAATTCACTGCTAGATTTGGCTCAAAAAACCGCATCAAAATCTGCAACAAAAAAGCTGCATTTCCGCAACATGGGGCCTTAGCCTCTAACAGTTAATAATTGTGGTGTGAAAAAACGATGCCAGGTTGTTGACACAGATTAAGCCAGAAATCTGCCCCAAAGTTTTATAGTGGGTACCTGAAGTTTCCAAAAGTTTCTTCAGACTCCAGAGTATACTAGGTGGAGGCCCAGGAGAGGTGTAAAAAATAACAAACAGTTATACTCATCTTCCCTCACTTCTTCTAGACCTGTTTGCGACATCCAACACTCTATCTGGGTCCTCTTCTGGTCTCCTGAGTGACGTCTTGAGCCACCATTGAGGCCTGTGATTGGGCCTCAGTGGTCACATGGGGCGTGCGGAACATCATGACGTCGACATACCCCATGTGTTTGGGCCTCATCAGCGCCTTGGAGCATATATATATATATATATGTCCCCCGGGAGGCCAGAAGAGGACCTGAGAGAGTGACAGATTGTACAAGAAGGTCCAGAAGAGATGAAGGAACGTGGATATAACTGTTTGTTATTTTCTTACACCACCCCAGCTCCACCTATTATACTCTAGGGTCTGAAGAGACCCCAGGGTCTAATAATTTCACTTCCAAACGAGTTCAGCCGAAATTAATTTTTAGGCCAAACTGTCCAAACCTGAAACAAAAGTTTCGCCCAACTCTACTTCTGGATGCTGTCAGGAGCCTGCTCTGTACCTTCCTCCTCTCAAGGTAGCACAGTGTTTGGTATCAAGGGTTATTATCCTTGGTCTGGTATATTGTTACTTGATTTGAGGATCACGCATACTTTCTAGAGGGTATCCATTTATTAAATCCTGTTTGTGCGACTTGGTTGCAACTTGCTTTCGGTGGGAGAGTCTGCTATACCCCACTATGTATATTATTTTGTGCAGAAATGTAAGGTTGATCTCTGCGGTGAGAGGGAGATATAGACATTTTTATTGATCACTGTTCTACTGCCTATGGTGCATTGGGTATTTATATCTGGTAGTAAAGTATACATGTTTTAGGGGATCTATCTTTAATTAATAAGCATTAAAAGTTATGTTTTATGGAGTGGTTCTTCTTTTTACTGTGTTTGGTCACACTTGTTCTAGGTTCTGTTCAGTGTTATTGACTGTTAAAATTGTTTAATTTACATTGGTATTTTTTTCCGTCAAATGAATTGGAACTCCTATGGGTCTCTAATGGACTCCATTATAAGTCAAGGGGATCAGCTGTTTGCAAATAGATCTGTAATATCTGTCATTGTGTCATTAAGATTGGAAGCCACAAAACTAGAATAAGCAGAGCCATGGTCAGCAGTTTCTAAATCCCTTTAGAGCAGCCACAGACCAAAAACCATACATTAGAAAAACTGAACAGTAACCATAGCCTATCACATGCTTAAATACTAAAGACCGGAATACAATGTGGGGTGTTCATAGTTCTAACTATTCAGCCCATTGAGTTTTATTTTAAAGAAAATAAATAAATAAAAAGGTTGACAAGATCATTTTTGCCACTGAGGACACCATTAGGAAAATGGTTAAAGACTCAATTTATTGCAATAATCATTGCAACGATGAAAAAAACCTTCCTTTTGGCTGGTAATTGATTTATGCTTCATTTAAATGTATGGAGAGAGTGCTTCCAATATCATCTCTTACTTTCCTTAATGACACTAGCAGGACTGGAAGAGAAAGATGAAAATTCTCCATACAAGTTATTGCATTTAAATGGATTTAATATTTTAAAAAATCATTTGATGTAAATATCTGTCATAAATCATAGAAAATTTGCTGAAATAAGAGTAAAAAGTATTTCTTTTATTTTGAAAGTGTTTAATTTTCTATAAGCGCATATAGGCATTTAACTATTTATCCAGCATAAGTGGAACTACAGTAACTATTTCAAGGATGTCTATGTCTTACATTTTTTTCATAAATCAATAGTGTATGCAAAGGTTATAAACTATAAAGTACAATAGCTTGATAAATAAAAATACCTATTTTCCACTTCTCTGAATCCTTATTCCTGCTGTACCTGCCAAATACAGTTATGACCATCCAGAATCTCTGTACTCACTGTAAAACAAAAACATCTGTATAGTAACTGAAAAATAATGTCTTGTATCAGGCATGAAAATTGTCGGAGTAGGGTAGAGGACATTCAACATATGGAGGACCTTACCATATGCCTTTGGAATACTGATGACTCTATTGTCACCTCTTGGACTCCCTTAATCCTGTTCCAGGGCTCGCAGTTGTACCATGTTCTGTGAGCTGCAGAATATGATGGTGCTATATAAGTAAATAAACTTTGTATTATTATACCCAGTACTACATGGATAAGACATTATACATTTTGCCAGAGTGGAGCTTTTTTATTTAAAAAAAAAAAAACCTCACCCAATCCATCACAGATCATATTTTGGCACTGTAAAGATCCCCTTCTGGTCCCTGCTTCCCAGTCCCTCTTCACACATAGTATATATCCCTTACTGGCTGAGGTGGTCATTTCCTGTGTGTCGAGAAGACTCTGTAAGTTGATATTTGTGGTGAACCTATGTAGTGTCAGAAGATGAGTTGAGAGGATCAGTGAGATGTTAACTTTTACCCACCAGATAAGCCCTTTAATAAACAATGGTCATATTGAGGTCTGGGAAATTTTACAATAAAATTGGAGGTGTCGATACGTTTGGTTTAATTTTCTGCGTTGTATGGCCACAACTACAGCTAAAATCTGACAGTTCTAGGCAATGCAACCTATTACTAACTATATAAACTGGCGAGCTGTTTAGATAAAAATTCATCACTGTGTTTTGTTCCCCACATTCTGAAGTCTTTCATTTGTACATACACTCAGCTGTTGCCCACCAAAACCACACTTACAAATTGTTGCCCAATGCAAGGGACATTTCACTGTTATTTATGACCTTATGTCCGCCACATAGTTACAATTCTAAACCACAGTTCGTATTTCAGAAACCACAGAAACTTGTGCTGGATAAAATAAGTATGACAAATATCCAAATGTAAACATAGATAGATTGGTTGGGAAGTTTGGTTTATTACGTATCTACATTTAGGAATATATTTAACACTTTCAGTACCCAGCAGTAACTCATAACATACACCACATAATGGATTGTATGGAGTAAGACAATATAAATTATGTCTTATAGTAATTATCACAATTAAAGGGGTTTTCTGGATCCAAATCAAATTTTCATGTGATGACAAGATAGATCGACAGTATGTCTCACATTGGGATCTTGAGACCCTGCACACATCATCTGTTTTAGCAGCCTCCGGGTGCAGGAAGCTGCTAGTGGATGGATGGTGCATGTAGCCATGCTCCTATATAAGTAATAGTAATGGCGCTGCGGTTCACAGGAACCACCACTTGCTGAGCAACTTATGCATAAGTAGAGAAGTCAGAGAATTTGAAGCAGTTAGACTTTTTGAAAATACACCTAAAGTTCACCAGTCATAGAGAAAGCACATATATGATTCGATAAGGCTTTAAACCTCCTCTGTTTCTTGCAGCCTGATTTTGTTAACTTTGAGGTATAGACACCAAGCTTAAAGAGAGTCTGTCACCAGCACCCAGCCTTATAGACAGGTTAGAGTCACCTGAATCAAATGGTATCCCCCTTGTGAATCGGTGCCCCTGTTGCCCAGATATTGCCATTGTTGTCAGTGTGCAAGTGAGCTCTTTGGAGCAACTAGGATGTAACCATTGCTCCAAAGATGTAAGTGGCAATGCCCTCATTACTCCAAAGATTGCATTTGCATACTGACAAAAATTGTGATATTTCTGCAATAGAGACACTGATTCACAAGGGGAAACACTATTGATTCAGGTGACCCTGGGTTAATATTCTGGGCTCTGTTGACAAACTCCCTTTAAAGGGGTTGCCTGGCTTAGAAAATACATTTTCCAGTACCCTATTTGGGAATTCTGAGATAATAGATGTGAGATCCCCCTCAGGACCCTCATCTATTACCCAAAGTGGACTCTGGAAGACCCAGCATAACTGTATCTCATAAACAGCTCATTCATTTCATTAGACAATGTGTAATACATCATTTCCCCTGTGGGGGTGCTACAGGGTATTAAACACTTACTGCATTGCTCTCCAACAGATTACAGCTCATTGCTGAAGATGCTGGCAGTAAAGCCCCCTAAGAGATCCTTTTAATAAAAAGGGATTGTCCATACTTCAATGCTGAATAAGCGGAAATGTTTAGTTATACTGCTGGAAATATTGCTTCAGTGACAAAGAAAAGGCAACTGCTCTGCATCTAACCCATTACATCTATTATATATACACTTACCTGTATATTTTGTGGACCAGAGGATGCACTGGAATATAAGATACTCCCAAAACGAGGAGGAATTTTTTTTTGTGTACATTTCCCATGAATAATAATTAGGCAATATGGTAAAGGTACAGTTCCAAAGTATCAATCCATGTTTCCAGCCACAGTACCCCACCACTTTGTCAGCCAAAGCACTTCATCATATTTACATACACAATGCCCTACCTCAATGTCAGCCACACTGTCCTACCACATTCCCAGCCACAGTGCCCCACCACATTCCCAGCCACAATGCCCCACCACATTCCCAGCCACAGTGACTCACAACACTCCCAGCCACAGTGCCCCACCACATTCCCAGCCACAATGCCCCACCACATTCCCAGCCACAGTGACTCACAACATTCCCAGCCACAGTGCCCCACCACATTGACAGCAACATTGCCCCACTTCGATAACAGCCACAATGCCCCACCAGAATGCCAGCCCTACCACAGTTTATATTCTGAGATGCAAGTGAGCCATAGAAGAACATATTCACCAAAATTAAAATTTTGAAATTTTAATTATTTAATTTTTATTTTTGTTGAAATTCATTATGATGATACGTTCTATTATTTTACCAAAAATCTATAACTATCTATACATTTTATAATAGAAAAATCTTTCTATTTATATTAAATATGTCTTCCCTATATTTTACCTTTTAAGCTATTACTTTATATTGCTAACTTAGCATTGCGGCTTGTGTCTTTATACTGTATATCAGAAATTGCTAGACAACAGAGCATTGAACACTTTAATCATATTATTTTGCAATTGGAAATCCTTACCCTCTGTTACAGACAGAAAAACAAAAGTTTTCTCACCATAATATACTGTAGTACTTGTTGTGTCACATTTGTGTCTAATGCCATTTGTAAAAAATATATTGCCATGTGACCCTCCACTATAGCCAGTGGACTATACTTGTAAAACCGCAAAAATGCAGATTATCTCATGAATATTGGTTTGCTGTACATCATGTAATATTCTACCTACTCCACCTCAAAAGAAAAAGTGCTACAGTGATACAGACATCATCAAAGTAATGGAAACCTAACACAGAGGGTTCTTCTATAACAAGATTACTACATGGCTACAATTTCTAAATATCAACCTACATTAAATATTTCGTTGTAGAATTCCTACCACTAGCCATTTTTAATAAACTATTTCTAAGGAAATTGTATCATTTTGATGTAGATTCCGGTGACTATACTGTACGTTAGATGGGCTCATAAGTGGCCCATATCTCTGACCCATCAGACTTCCACTTTCTTACCAGTCTGCTTAACCACTTCTGTACTGGGCCAATTTCTGGTCGAGGACCAGACACATTTTCGGGTTTTTTTTGTATATGCGGTTTTTGAGGGCTGTAACGTTTTTATCATTTGCGTTATTCAACTAATTTCTGCGTCTTTTTTCAGTGACACATAGAGCTATATTTTTATGTTGTTTTTATTTTTGCATGTGTTTTATTTTTTTTTATATCCGAGAAAATATAAACAAAAGAGGAGGGAAAACGTGTCTGATTTTCACTTTATTTTTTTTTTTATTTACTAACACAAAGTGCTACCAAAAAACTTTATAAAATTGTTTTTCCTCTCCGTAATTTTTATTTTTTATGGTGTCGTCAGGGGTGGGGCTATAACCTGTAATAAGGGCATTTTATTGATGTATTATTTTATTTATTTTGTAAATGATTTTATTTACATTTTTTTAACTTTTCTATTCATTTTTTAATTTTTTTTTTACATTGTGTCCCCATAAGATCATAATAGACCTTTGGGGACATCTGATTACTTTTTTTTTTTTTGTGGGGGAGGCTGATTTCCCCTGTAACTGGGGCTGGTACATTTTGGTACAATACTATAGAGCTGATCTGAGTCCTGTAGGACCCAGCAGCTCTTACAGACGCTGATCCTGGCAGATCATATGACCTCCGGGTCAGAGGGCGGCCTCAAGATGGTGGCGCCCATAGCCCATGTATACACAGTGATCGGGAAGGCAGGGAAGGTAATAAACCTTTCCTGTCTTCTCTCTGGGAGATCCGGTTGAAGTTACGGCCGGCTCACTGTTTCAGCAACTGCACGATTTCGGGTACATCCTTGCAGAAGAAGGATGTATATACTCTTTGGGCAGTCTGGAAGTGTTTAAAGGGGCTGTCCAGGAATTTCAAAACTCAGGCTATAGGTATGAGACCGATGACGTATATGAGTGATGTCACCAGTTCCTTTCCTGTGTTGCAGGCATGGTGCACGTTAAACTGGACAGCATCGTGGACACCAGAGCACCAGGGACAGGTGAGTATAATTTTTTTTTCATGTTTCACCTTCCCCAGCCTCCTCCCTGAATTCTGAAATTCCTGGACAACCTCTTTAAAGGGTTCGTCCAGAATTATAATGATAGTTTTTAATTTTTCCAGAAACAATACACAAGTGAACGGAACTGAGCTGAAATACCAGATGCATCCTATGGACAGTGGGAAACAGTGCCTTCTGTCACTATAACCCAGCATATCAACCTAACTTTGCAGATAGGTTAAGGCCGCCTAAATCAAACAGTGTTTTCCACTTGTGAATCTGTGCCTTTGTTGCCGAGATATCACCAATATGCAAATGGATTGTATGGAGCAAATAAGCCCTCGTTGCTCCAAAGAGCTCATTTGCATATTTGACAAAAATGTTCATATCTCACCAATGGAAGCAGCGATTACAAAGGGAAAACACAGTCTGATTCAGGTGACCCTAACCTATCTTTTTGTGAGATGGGTTGATATGCTGGGTTCTGGTTCTGGGTTCCTTTAAATTCTGCTTATAACTGAAAACACCCTGTATTTTCATTTCTATAGAAACTGTGATCATATAACTAATTTATCTTAAAATTTTATTCAATTATATTTAGACATTTATATAAATTAAGATGAGAATAAACCAAACCAAATCACTTCAGCAACCATAGGAAGCTCAATAGAAACATCCAATATGTGAAGGGCTGTAATATACGGCCAATGTTTCATGTTTTAGCTTTGTCATAAAGCATTTCTATAAAAAAATGATCTTGTCATACATAACGTATATCCTCTTCCCCTGAACTTTGTTTCCTGGTGGGACGTGATGATAAAACAAAAACTCTTGTAAGCAGGATATAGGATCTGATACTCCAGAGTCAGGAATCATTGTATATAGAGGAAGCTATTTCTGGCTCGCTTACAATAAAGAATAACATCCCGGAAAATACAAATGTACTCAGGGATTGATGGATAAAATGTCAAAGGTTCGTAGAGAATCGTGAAGCCATCATTTTATTTTATTTTTTTTAATACATAATATTAATTTCTATACATTTTTCTGAAATAACTGAGCAGTACATTTATTGTTCCCATATAGTAATGCTCCATTGTTTAGCATTGCTTAGTGTTCTCTATTTCTATCCTCAGGTTATTTCTGCGGCGCTATCTGAGATTATTTTATAATAAAGGGTGAGACGCTGATCTCTGTGATATACAGTGGGTACGGAAAGTATTCAGACCCCTTTAAATTTTTCACTCTTTGTTTCATTGCAGCCATTTGCTAAAAGCAAAAAAGTTCATTTTATTTCTCATTAATGTACACTCAGCCCCCCCATCTTGATAGAAAAAAAACAGAAATGTAGATCTTTTTGAAAATTTATTAAAAAAGAAAAACTGAAATATCACATGGTCATAAGTATTCAGACCCTTTGCTGTGACACTCATATTTAACTCCCAGGCTGTCCATTTCCTTCTGATTCTCCTTGAGATGGTTCTACTCCTTCATTGGACTCCAGCTGTGTTTAATTAAACTGATTAGACTTGATTAGGAAAGGCACACACCTGTCTATATAAGACCTCACAGCTCACAGTGCATGTCAGAGCAAATGAGAATCATGAGGTCAAAAGGAACTGCCCAAGGAGCTCAGAGACAGAATTGTGGCAAGGCACAGATCTGGCCAAGGTTATAAAAGAATTTCTGCAGTACTCACGGTTCCTAAGAGCACAGTGGCCTCCATAATCCATAAATGGAAGAAGTTTGGGACGATCGGAACTCTTCCTAGACCTGGCCGTCTAGACAAACTGAGCAATCGTGGGAGAAGAGCCTTGGTGAGAGAGGTAAAGAAGAACCCAAAGATCACTGTGGCTGAGCTCCAGAGATGCAGTAGGGAGATGGGAGAAAGTTCCACAAAGTCAACTATCACTGCAGCCCTACACCAGTCGGGGCTTTATGGCAGAGTGGCCCGAAGGAAGCCTCTCCTCAGTGCAAGATATATGAAAGCCCACATAGAGTTTGCCAAAAAACACATGAAGGACTCCCAGACTATGAGAAATAAGATTCTCTGGTCTGATGAGACAAAGATTGAACTTTTTGGCGTTAATTCTAAGCGGTAAGTGTGGAGAAAACCAGGCACTGCTCATCACCTGCCCAATACAATCCCAACAGTGAAACATGGTGGTGGCAGCATAATGCTATGGGGGCGTTTTTCAGCTGCAGGGACAGGACGACTGGTTGCAATTGAAGGAAAGATGAATGCGGCCAAGTACAGAGATATCCTGGAAGAAAACCTCTTCCAGAGTGCTCTGGACCTCAGACTGGACCGAAGATTCACCTTCCAACAAGACAATGACCCTAAGCACACTGCTAAAATAACAAAGGAGTCGCTTTGGAACAACTCTGTGACCATTCTTGACTGGCCCAGCCAGAGCCCTGACCTCAACCCAATTGAGCATCTCTGGAGAGACCTGAAAATGGCTCCACCAACGTTCACCATCCAACCTGACGGAACAGGAGAGGATCTACAAGGAAGAATGGCAGAGGATCCCCAAATCCAGATGTGAAAAACTTGTTGCATCATTCCCAAGAAGACACATGGCTGTACTAGCTCAAAAGGAAGGGGCTTCTACTCAATACTGAGCAAAGGGTCTGAATACTTATGACCATGTGATATTTCAGTTTTTCTTTTTTAATAAATTTGCAAAAATATCTACATTTCTGTTTTTTTTCTGTCGAGATGGGGTGCTGAGTACATTAATGAGAAATAAAATGAACTTTTTTGCTTTTAGCAAATGGCTGCAATGAAACAAAGAGTGAAAAATTTAAAGGGGTCTGAATACTTTCCGTACCCACTGTATGTGTAGTATAATGTTGTACCGTGATAGCCATAGAAAGAAGTGGAAGAGTGAAGAAATCAGGCGATACCTTTTAGAGACTAACTGATATCAGGTATCACCTGATTTTTCCAGTATTATTTGTACAGAGAGCTGTCAATCACTGAATGTAGCCGGGGTAAGCAGGGTTCTCGCTATTACCCTAAGAGTCCTGGATGTTCTTTGCATTGTACTCAGAAATTTCTCTCCAAATCATATAAACCTATACTACATATTACAGTTCATCTTCTCTTCCTCTGTCATATGCTATTTCAGATAGGACATTGGAAATCACCAGGTTCACTTTAATTAATAATGTAATTCATTTAGATCAATTGAATGGACAACATATGCATGGCCAGCCTGGGTCCACCAGAGTATGAGTTCCTTTTTCTTGATACTCCCTTTTTATATAATTTTTTTTATGATGGCCACATCTGTATGAGGCAAAAAAAAAAGAGTTGCTTGGGGGGGTTGGGGGGAGTGCTGATACCTCCATTTTAGCATGATGCCATTACTAGCTGTACCAGAAGAAGGAGCAAGCAGGTTGGGTGCAGATCGCAGGTCTCCACAGCACTCCCTGCTGCCTCCACAGTGTTAGGAGTGCCTTTGGGTGCCCTTCCCCCATGCTCTGAAATGCATAATTATATTGTACATTCAAAGTAGTGATGTAGAGGAAGCAGCAGTACTATAAAGTAGGAGTCAGGGGTGCCAGGAGGAGAATAGAAGGTGGATACAAGCTGTGTGCCACAGCAGCTCCCATGCACTGCATCAGTGCTCTGAAGATACAATATAATTATGTAATTCAACAGGGGACTGAACACTATTGCCTTTGGAGAGCACTATTAGGCCACTATTACAGTAATGGCGCCCTAAGTCCCCCCCCCCAAAAAAAAATAGATAATAGCATTACATAGGTTTGGGGATTATTACCTGTAGAGGGGGGCTCTATTAAGGCACTATTACAGTAATAATGCCCCCTGAGAGATAATAACATTACTTATGTGGGTGGCTATTACCTGTGGAGGGGCACTATTAAGACATTATTACAGTAATACTGACCCCCACATAAGTAATACTATTACTTAGGTAGGGGGATAAATATTACCTGTGGGGGCACTATTTTCCAATGTGGGAGAGACTATTACCCAATGTAGGGGGGACCTATTACTTGTGGAGTAACTATTAGGGCCCGTTCACATGGTGGTAAATGAAGAAGAATTGAGGAAGATGTCCACCCCATCTAGCCCTCTGGTTACCCGTCTTTTCACTCACTGATGTCTCAGATGAGTGGGGCTGATTAGCGGAGTGGCTCGTGCTGTGGGTTCAGATTAGCTACTACATCCATGGCAAGATCAAGCAGAATGCTTATTTTTTCCGAGTGTAGAGAACATTCCAGACCAGGGGAGCCATTTTAAATTTTGCCTCAGGCAGCAGATAAGCTAGGATTGGCCCTATATCCATGTATATGAATAGGGATTGTCTTGTTGTGAGGCAATCCCCTTTGTGATTTCACTGTTATCACCAATAATACAATCCTCTAGATCTAGTCTTTACAGTGGAACTCATAGCTTTTCTGTGACAAATCCTGTATGTAATACTACATCAGTGAAAAAAAAAAAAAAAAGAAGACCCAAAATGTACATAAAAATGCCTTTTAAGTATTACTTTCATAATAAAATTATTCTAAAAGAAAC
The DNA here is from genome assembly GCA_947044405.1 of Leptodactylus fallax. NCBI lineage: Eukaryota > Metazoa > Chordata > Amphibia > Anura > Leptodactylidae > Leptodactylus > Leptodactylus fallax. Next base: position 303,193 of record CAMRHE010000130.1, on the reverse strand, counting down.
AGTAACTTACAGATACCACAGGATAGCACCTGCATGATACTACTAGTTCTGCATTAGACAGAAAAATCTAAGATACATTTATCAGGGTCTTAAAGTCAATATTGGCTATGTCCTTCAAGGGAAACTCAGGGCAGAAAATAAAATTTTACAAGATGAATCTAACATCGGACATTAAATGTATCTAAGTCTTTTTTACATAGCTAATCCTTCCCTACTTTCTCAGTGGAGCTTTGCAGTGGTTGCCAAAACCCACCCCCTCCCTCAATCACTGCAATGCAGCTATTGACTATAGCTTCAGGGCACCATCATCATTGCTGCCCACCCTCGTAATGTTTGTTTGAGCAGTGGCATATCAATTCTTACTTGAAAGGGATGTCTACTTTGGAAAATCCACCTACATAATACCCTGTTATTAGAAGGGGATTCCTTGTTCAAGATCATCATCTCTTGTTCAGAGTACGAATCATTTACAAAGAGCATCTCTCACTTTGGGGGACCTGTCCTGTCATGCTCTGCGCAGACAGTCCAGTGGCCCAAATTTACTAATAGTTGCACATTATAAACTTAAGCAGGCAGTCTGAAAATGCACCAGATTTATCACAGTTACTAATGCAGGATGATAAATCTAATGTATCTTTACACTGTCTAGTTTAAGCTTATACCACCTTTTAGTTGGCTTACTTTGAGTCAGAAATATACAACATAGCTCCGTTGTATCATGTCTCATTTAAGCTATGCCCCATTTTTCAGAATTCATGTTTACATGTCTAGCAAGTTGAAAACTTTTAGCCCAAACTAGGTGCGCCACATTGCACCAAAGATGTGCCATGTTTTTGTCTGCGTCTACTTGTAACCACAATAGTAAATCTTGGCCATTGAGTTCAGTGTAAACTGTGTATTGCTTCATCTTACAGATGGTGGCATTGCAAGGAAATTGAGATTACAGATGTAATATATATATATATATATATATATATATATATATATAATACAGTACAGACCAAAAGTTTGGACACACCTTCTCATTCCAAGAGTTTTCTGTATTTTCATGACTATAAAAATTGTAGATTCACACTGAAGGCATCAAAACTATGAATTAACACATGTGGAATTATATACTTAACAAAAAAGTGGGAAACAACTGAAAATATGTCTTATAGTCTAGGTTCTTCAAAGTTGGCTACCTTTTGCTTTGATTACTGCTTTGCACACTCTTGGCATTCTCTTGATGAGCTTCAAGAGGTAGTCACCTGAAATGGTTTTTACTTCACAGGTGTGCCCTGTCAGGTTTAATAAGTGGGATTTCTTGCCTTATAAATGGGGTTGGGACCATCAGTTGTGTTGTTCAAAAGTCAGGTGGATACACAGCTGATATTCCTACTGAATGGAGTGTTAGAATTTGTATTATGGCAAGAAAAAAAGCAGCTAAGCAAAGAAAAACGAGTGGCCATCATTACTTTAAGAAATGAAGGTCAGTCAGTCCAAAAAATTGGGAAAATTTTGAAAGTGTCCCCAAGTGCAGTGGCCAAAACCATCAAGTGCTACAAAGAAACTGGCTCACATGAGGACTGCCCCGGGAAAGGAAGACCAAGAGTCACCTCTGCTGCGGAGGATAAGTTCATCCGAGTCACCAGCCTCAGAAATCGCAGGTTAACAGCAGCTCAGACTAGAGACCAGGTCAATGCCACACAGAGTTCTAGCAGCAGACACATCTCTACAACAACTGTTAAGAGGAGACTGTGTGCAGCAGGCCTTCATGGTAAAATAGCTGCTAGGAAACCACTGCTAAGACAGGCAACAAGCAGAAGAGACTTGTTTGGGCTAAAGAACACAAGGAATGGACATTAGATCTGTGGAAATCTGTGCTTTGGTCTGATGAGTCCAAATTTGAGATCTTTGGTTCCAACCACCGTGTCTTTGTGCGATGCAGAAAAGGTGAACGAATGGACTCTACATGCTTGGTTCCCACCGTGAAGCATGGAGGAGGAGGTGTGATGGTGTGGGGGTGCTTTGCTGTTGACACTGTTGGGGATTTATTCAAAATTGAAGGAATACTGAACCAGCATGGTTACTACAGCATCTTGTAGCGGCATGCTATTCCATCCGGTTTGCGTTTAGTTGGACCATCATTTATTTTTCAACAGGACAATGACCCCAAACACACCTCCAGACTGTGTAAGGGCTATTTGACCAAGAAGGAGATTGATGGGGTGCTACGCCAGATGACCTGGCCTCCAAAGTCACCAGACCTGAACCCAATCGAGATGGTTTGGGGTGAGCTGGACCGCAGAGTGAAGGCAAAAGGGCCAACAAGTGCTAAGCATCTCTGGGAACTCCTTCAAGACTGTTGGAAGACCATTTCAGGTGACTACCTCTTGAAGCTTCTCAAGAGAATGCCAAGAGTGTGCAAAGCAGTAATCAAAGCAAAAGGTGGCTACTTTGAAGAACCTAGAATATAAGACATATTTTCAGTTGTTTCACACTTTTTTGTTAAGTATATAATTCCACATGTGTTAATTCATAGTTTTGATGCCTTCAGTGTGAATCTACAATTTTTATAGTCATGAAAATACAGAAAACTCTTGGAATGAAAAGGTGTGTCCAAACTTTTGGTCTGTACTGTAGATATGTATATATATATATATATATATATATATATGTATCAAAAGTAAACAGCAACAAACAATGGAAATTCAATCCTCAAGTTGCATGAATGTCCCCATTGGGTATGGGAAAATAAAAAACACTTCTCGGCCAGCAACCCCTGGGTTATTTGGGCTATATCCTGTGTCCTGATTGGTTACAGGTTTGTAAACTTCCTGATGCCAAGATGGGGACTGATACAGTAATTCTTTATTAAATGGTTTGGATTCTGAATTATATTTAGATATACACACAGTATTCATTTCTATAGGAATGGATTTAGCTATTTATTTATTTTATTCATTCATGCAACACAATCAATCTATAGACTGGATAATGTATTGTATTATGTGATTGGTTGGTGTATTGTATTATGTGATTGGCCATGTGAGCCTTAAATATCGGGAATTGAGGGTGTTTTATTGCACTTGAAAAAGGCTCCTGTGTGAGCCAATATGTGGAGTTTTCTGGTTCCAATAAAAGATTCCATGAAAGGTCAAGATGCTGGTGGAGGAGTTTATATATATATATATATATATATATATATATATATATATAATACTGTATTGTACAAAACACTGCAAAAGACAGGTGTGTAAAAGATGCTTCAAATAAGATTTCTTTGAAATATAAAAGTGTTAATAGATTATTTCTGTCAATTAATAAAATGTGAATGACGAAAAGAGAAATCTAAATCCCATCAATATTTGGTGTGATCACCCTTTGCCTTCCATCATTTCTTCTCGTACACTTGCAGACAGTTTTTGAAGGAACTCGGCAGGGAGGTTGTGCCAAAGATCTTGTAGAACTAAGCACAGATCTTCTGTGGATATAGGCTTGCTCCAATTCTTCTGTCTCTTCATGTAATCCCAGACAGGCTGGATGATATTGATATCAGGGCAGTCACACCAAATATTAATGTGATTTAGATTTTTCTTTTCTTCATCCAGTTCATTTTGTTAATTGACACAAATAAACCATTAACAGTTTTGAAAGCATTTTTATTTTACAGCATTTTTTCCAGACATGCCCAAAACATGCCCAGTTCTGTATATACTGTATATATATATATATATATATATATATATATATATATATATATAACACACACTCTCACTCTCTTACTCTCTCTCTCTTTATATATATATATATATATATATATATATATATATATATATATGCACATATTTATAAAAACACAGTCCCTGGCATTACAATCAAGTCTGAAAACACAACTTGCATCCTAGCCAGCAGAGTAATATTAATGGAGCACTGTAAAGCTGCCGAGCCTTTCTTGGCATGGTGCAAGCTGGGCCTTATATTTTGCCTTGGCTTCAGCTTATTTCAGTTTGACACAAGAACATTAGATTCACCTCTGAAGCACTGTATTTAAAACCAGGGGAAGCCTTTTCTATATTGGCTTTAGAGGCAATGTTGTCAATCTTCTAAGAGATGGAGAAAATCCTATCAGCTCCCTGCAGTGTCCCAGCTGACAATGCCAAAGCAAGTTTAACCTTTTTGTCCTGCATCAAAAAGCCTTTGGTCCATTAAGTATTTTCAACTAATCTCAGTGATCTCGTACCTAAAGCACTAAAAGGTTAGAAATCAGTTTAACGCCGAGAAGAATAACAGCTTTCCATGCTGCTTTCTGAGAGCGCTGTGCACACACATACTTGTGCCAATGTTTAGTACCAGCTGCCTGTAGAAAATACCTCGACTCTACTGTGACTGGAAGAAAAGCAGTCATCCTGAAATGTACAAATGACAAACTGTTACTGTAACAGGTTCTTGGCAACAGACCATAGAATAATTTGTACACAACAGACTAAAGTGAATGTCCACCTTTTAACTACCCTATGATACAGTCTGATTTTAGCCCTAAGAATATAGCATTTTTTTCTTGTCCACTTTTGAGAAGCCCTGACTTTCTGACATTTCTGATGAGGACTTGTTTTTGTCATACAAGTTCTATTTTTTTTATTTGCACTTTTTTGGGGGGATGTATAATGTATCTAATAGCTTTTATTAATTTCTGAGGCAGGTGGAAAAAACAGCAGTTTCAACATTGTTATTTGGGATTTATTTTTTATAACATTCACCATATGCTATAAATAGTAGGTTATATTTATGTTCATGAGTATGGTGATACCAAATTTATGTAATTTTTTAAATGTTGTACAATAAAAATACCTGTTTTTACATAATAATTTGTTTTTCATGTTGCTACATTCCAAGCTCCATTATATTTTTTTTGTTAATGGACCTATATGAAGGCTTGTTTTTTATGGGATGACTCGTTATTTTCATTGGTACCATTTTGGGGTACATTTGCTTTAAAAAAAAAAAAAAAAAAATAGTTTAGTCATGTAGTATTCTACCCATATCTATCCAATGAAAATAACTTTATTGATATACATAACTAGAACATACTTCCTAATGACAATGACCACAATACGCCTCTGCAGGATAGTAACTAAAAGCCGTCACTTTTATGGTTGCCTGCTTTTATAGCATTTGATGTGGATACTTTGAAGTTGGAACTTAGTCCTATCTATAGAGAGCATGTTATAGAGCAAAAGGAACAGAGCAGATTGATAGATGAAAAAAATTCAGTATAAATTTTCATTGATTCAATCATTGAAAACCCTACTTATTCTGGGTTTACATATCCAGTGGGAGGTTCTATCAGTCATTGACAGCCTTCCTTGTATCAGTGTGCATACATAGATAGCTGTCAGTCAGGAAATTGGACCGCCCAATGGACTCCTAAACCCAGAATGAACAGGAATTCCAAAAAAATAAAAATAAATATCATACTCAAATCTATTTATGTCTACTCCTCCTGCAGCCTACAGGTCAGAACAAATGGTCAAAGTGACAGCTTCCCGTTAAAGACTGTGGACCCCAATGCTAAATCGGTAATAGGGACCCCAGTTATTTTATACTGGTCCCCACATATGGGGTCAGAGGCTATGTGGCCAAGGTGTTTGTGGTTTATGCCCATGTTTGCGTGGTTTTCCTCCAGGTAGCCTGGTTTTCTCTTACACTCCAAAGATATGCTGATAGGGAATTTAGATTGTGAGCTCTGTATGGTACAGTGACTGACAATACATGTAAAATGCTGCAGAATATGAAGGCGCTATATCAGTAAGCAAAATAAATAAGGAAAAATATATAAGGTGCAACTGCAAACATTGTACTCCCTCTAGCTCCAACCAGGTATTGCTATCAGCCACATGTATATTAAATTCTCGCTAGGTATGGAAAGAGGAGAAATAATTTTAAGATAAGCACTTAGATGGGAGGACTCCTTTAAATAACCCGATAAGTTGCTATACTAGTTGTTAATGTGCATAAATAAATAAAAGAAGCCTCAATACACATTTGCATTGACAATATGCAACAGATCAGGTTGTAAATTACCGTGGGCATCCTTCCCATGACATCAGCCAGCCATAAAGCTGTTCAGAGGAACGTCCCCCAGCAGTAATTTATCTGCCTAACCAGCACTGCTTTTATTAGCTTTAGCTAGAAACCTTCTGATTTACATTACATGTGTCTCTGACATCTACCTGGTAGGTGATCACAGTGATTGCTGCTGCAATTTCATAGCAATAAGTGAATGTTTGGAGAATTCACACCTTCCCCTGCATCAAGGACCATGATAAGCTCATCCTCATCGGTTTGTTTAAAGCCCCGGCACACTTCTCCCAGTACTCCAGCTTCATATGGGAAGTGATAATGACACACATAGTGAGCCCTTTATTAACTTTCTCTAATTTGAACTGTCAGGAATGGATAAGAGTTACGGAAATACATTGCAAGTATAATACATACATAGAGAAAGCTTTCCCACTGCAGGGCTAGAGTTCACAGCAAGACATAAGTATATTTCCATGTAACTTCACTATTAAATAAAATAAGCTCACAGTTAGCTGATAAAGGCAAATACATATGGAACATATATATAAATCCTACTCTGTAGTATTGGCAACATACACTAGAGGTCAATTATATTACATACTGCCATGCGGTGTAGCATAGTGTCATGATTTATAGACATGACCCACATGGTAGGGTGTGTATTATATATTTTTTTACCAATGTTTATCACATTGCCCTTGGGTCAAGTGTTTCAGTTTTGGTTCTTTCCTCATTTTTGTTGTTGGATGGCAAAAATCTTTGCCTCCGAGTCATGAGGGAAATTAAATATCAAAACCTTCTGGCTTGCATGCCGTAACCAGGCACCATAATCGAGTTGGAGCATGTAAGTGTTTATCTTGGGCCCATCTCTATTCTTGGTGTGACACTGGGCACTGATGTTGCTTTGTGCAACCAGGGTTGGATTGGTGCACCGGAGAGAATCCTATGGTGGACTTATGTTCTTCCATACAAATGGTCCCATAAATCTAGCAGATAGCAACCCCATTTGGACCTTGTTTTGGAGCCAATCCCTTGCAACAAGTGTCTCTTTATTATGGGTTTATTGCAAATCTGATGGATGATAAGGATGATACATATGTATACAAATAAAAGGACATGATGTGAGCTATATAGAAGGAGGGAAGGTTATTGCACCCATTTTCTCTGGTAGGTCTAAGGAAACCCAGCAAGGCGGTGTGTGCTAGGGAACTCTTGGGCGGTGAGTTCAGTGGTTTCAGCACTAAACCACTGAAACTTCCTATGGTTACTTTGAGATATTAGACACCTGTTTCTTCAGACCCCCAGCTGAGTGTACATGTGTTCTCAATAGGGAGAGAGAAGTTAGCCAGAGGTGTCTGGTGGTGGCTTATCACCCCCAAGAACAAAAGGAATTGGACATGTTCAAATTGTAGTGTCTGATCCTTCCTTCCCCTGACATTTGCCATTAGGGTAGAATTGGAAATTTTCCAACACATATTATAGATGGTTGATTAATGTTGCCAAAATTGGTGAGTTCACCCAAGAATTTTTTTATATTCGCTTTACTTACACTATTCAGTAAAGTATACAAAAACAGTGAAATATTAACACATGTAATACAAATGCATATCATGTAACATGAGAAAGGGAGCAATTTGACTCTAGAATACATAATCACACAATTGGGGAATACATTGCATTAAGAGGAAAGTCCAAGTAGATAGACCATTGTGTAAATCCACAGTCTCAAGAAACCGGCACCAGGAAAAGCAGATCTTGTTCAATTTTGGGGGGCACTTTGGATTATGATAAAGTATCATGTCATAGGGCAGGATGCTTTTGACATGGAACAAAAAATTAGTCGGGAGCCCTGGAGCTATCCATTGGAAGCAGGATTTCATGAAGGAATATCCTCTGGTGATGGGATCATAAGTCCAGTACTCCAACAAATATAGCAGCAAAATAGGTGAAGATGGCCATCTCAAGTACCAGAGAGAGGCATCAAGTCACCTCATTCCATTATAGGGTAATAGGGAAACAGGACCAAGTCATATGCCAGAAGTCAGCATTGGAAGAGTGAAGTAATCAGGAGATACCTTTTAGAGGATAACTGAGTATATTTCTCCTAGTGGCATATTGGATTGTCTGGAGTGGGAATAGCACCAACTCTGTGAACTCTCACAGGGGATAAATAAGAACGGTGAGTGATACATAAGGGTTTGGCCAATATCAATCTAATGTGTATGGGTACCTTAAATTAAAAATTAATGCAGATAGATTTAGGTTGGTATCTCTTTAAATGGGTTGTCTTGATCATTTCAATCTGAAGCTCAGTGTCTTAGGGGGAGGAATAGGGACTGCAATTTCTTCCTCCTGTGATGCACCCTCACCTGCTGGGTTACTCCCATCTTCAGATATTGGTAAGATCGTTTCATTATTTAATTGTATGGCTGCCATGATATACAACTTTATATGGTGGTGATTTCATATGTATTTGCTATAACGTTGGACTCTATAGAGTGGCAAATTTATTTATGATGGTTGATCTATTGGGACCTTTTTAATATTTAATATTAAATGTTAAGTTTTATTAGTATTTGCATCAGTGCCTTCTATTTACAATCTGAAGCTCACCCAATGATCATGTAACCACCAAATAAATTGCTATCCATGTAATATATGGACATGCCAGGTACATCAGAGCTAATGCTTAATCTATGATGTATCTATGTAATAGGAAAATAGTTTAAGAAAACTGGAGACTTACTAAGTCATCTTGTCAAATCCTATTTTCTTCGAAGTCAGGGATTTTTTCCAAACTAAAATTTGATTAAACATGTTCACAATAAGTGGGAATCTTAAAGTTCATATGATTTGTGTGTGGGAAGCTGGATCAAATTTACAATTTTGTTTTATGATAGCACATTTGTATGGCTAAATTATAGTTATGATACGATACATAGGCTATTATGTGGTAATTGCAATTTAGCGGCTGTTTTGTACCTTTTCTATATACTATTATGTAGATTTTTTTCCATTATATAGTTTTAATAGTGCTTATGTTTTTGCTTACAGAGAGGAATGCTTGTCGGAATGCTTACATTTATGCATTCATACTTGTCTTTGGGGAGCATTTTGATTCTGACGATGGAATGAAAGTCAAAAATTGACATTCATTTCTATGTACAAGGAATCCATTTGTCCATGGAAAATTGAAAAATAGGAATTTTACACTGATTTAAATCTTACTTTATAAAAATGGAAAAAGCTACTCTGTCAAATATAAACATAGCTCTTACAAAATCTTTCTGGCTATTTAAGGGTGCACAAATTCAACTAATAAAGAGGTTTATTTACCCCAAAAAACGTAGCAGACACTAAGCAATTTTAATATATAAGTCTAGGTTCATATCTGCACACCTGCGGACATCTGCGGACACCCCCAGGCCCCATAGACTACAATTGGGTCTGTTGTTTTTATACTAAAACTGGACTTTTCTCTCCACCAATTTTCTGCAATTTCTGCAGTGGAGTCTCCAATGGAGACTCTGGCAAAGGTGTGAACCTAGCCTAAGTGTTCCCTATTTGGTAGTCTTAAAATTAAGATCATACACAGCTTTGCCTCCTTAAACAGAACCAATACACCCTCAAAGCTTCCTATGGGTGCTCCAGTTTACTTTAAAAAAGCACTTGAACAAAAACAGTTTTTTCTATCTCTACATCCATCACCTGTTTGTCACTCTCCAGGCTTCCCTCATGTATTCTGTACTCCTAACCCTGCAGTCTAGTTTCTCCTCAGCTCCTGATCAGACGCCATATTTGTTTCCATATTTCTCACTACTCTTCTATCAAACCTGTCACGCTCCATCACAGCTTCATATGGGCAGCTAGAGATGGTACTATATTTATCTGCTGTAGGGCAATACAATTATCCTTCTCTCTATTTTCTCCTAAATAATCTAAGAGACTGTAAGTATATAGTTATGGAGGCTGAGCTGTGAGCTCCTTCATTATAGCTGTGTGACAGCAACAGTCTGCTCATCAGTAGTTAGTGACAGAAGGTTCTGTCTCTCCTTGCAAAGAGCCTGTGTGCAGGGCCGGCGTTAGGGGGGGGCAAACTGGGCAATTGCCCAGGGCCCCGTCCCCAAAGGGGCCCCCGGGATCCGGAACCTGATGCTATAATAATAGCACTGTAGGGCCCCTGTGGAGCATTATACTGGGGGCCCCCTCTGGATAGCATATTATACTGGGGGGCCCCTCTGGATAGCATATTATACTGGGGGGCCCCCTCTGGATAGCATAGTATACTGGGGGGCCCCCTCTGGATAGCATATTATACTGGGGGGCCCCCTCTGGATAGCATATTATACTGGGGGGCCCCCTCTGGATAGCATATTATACTGTTTGGGGCCACTGTGGAGCATTATACTGGGGAAGGGGCCCCTCTGGATAGCATGTTATATTCTGTGGGGCCTCTGTGGAAAATTATAATGTGTGGGGGGGGGGCCTCTGGAGATAATGTTATATTCTGTGGGGCCACTTTGGAGCATTATGCTCTCCAGAGGGGCCCCCCAGTATAATGCTCCAAAGTGGCCCCACAGAATATAACATGCTCTCCAGAGCCCCCCCCCCCCTTTATAATACTCCACAGAGGCCCCGCAGAATATAACATGTTCTCCAGAGGGCCCCCTCCCCAGTATAATGCTCCACAGTGGCCCCACACAGTATAATATGCTCTCCAGAGCCCCCCAGTATAATGCTCCACTGTGCTCCACACAGTATAATATGCTCTCCAGAGGGGCCCCCCAGTATATTATACTGTGCGGGGCCACCGTGGAGCATTATACTGGGGGGGGTGCTCTGGAGAGCATGTTATACTGTTTTGGGCCACTGTGGAGCATTATACTGGGGGGGGCTCTGAAGAGCATATTATACTGTTTTGGGCCACTGTGAGTATTATACTGGGGAAACCTCTCTGGGCAGTATATTATACTGTGTGGAGGCCATTCTGGAGCATGTTATACTGAGTGAGGTCACTGTGGAGCATTATTCTGGGGGGGCATCAGCAGAGCATATTATATTGCGTGGCGCCACTGTGGGGCATTATTTGGGGGGGACTAATGAGCATTATACTAGGGGGCCCTCTGGGGAGCATATTATACTGCGTGGGGCCTACTGTGGAACATTATGGTGGGGGGACGCTCTGGGGAGCATAATATATTGCGTGGGGCCACTGTGGAGCAAAATACTGGTGGGGGCACTGTGGAGCATTATACTAGCGGGGGCCCTCTGGGGAGCATATTATACTATGGGCCACTGTGGAGCTTTATACTGGGGGAATGGACAGTGTGGGGAGCCTGTTATACTGTGTGGGGCCACTGTGGAGTGTATTATATTGTGTGGGGCTTTTCGGGAGCATATGATACTCTGTGGGGCCATTGTAGAGCATTATACTGGGGGGGGACTGTGGGGAACATATTATACTGTGGGGGACCACTGTGGAGCATTATACTGGGGGAACCCCTCTAGGGAGTATATTATACTGTGTGGAGGTCATTATGGAGCATGTTATACTGTGTTAGGCCACTGTGGAGCATTATACTGGGGGGCATTGTGGGGTGCATATTATACTGTATGGAGCATATTATATTGTGTGGGGCTGCTGGGGAGCATATTGTACTGTCTGGGGCCACTAAGGGGTAGTATACTGTGTGGGCCACTGTGGAGTATTATACTGTGTGGAGCCTTACATACCATGTGGGGCCACTATGGGGGGCTCAGGGGAGCATTTTATACTGTGTGGGGTCACTGTGGAGCATTATATACCATGTGGGGAGACTGGAGGGCTCAGGAGAGCATTTTATACTGTGGAGCATTATATACCATGTAGAGCATTATACTGTGGGGGGGGGGGGGCTCACAATTCCTGCTGGCAGCCCTGTGTGCTATGTCTGCCTCACAGCTCCCTCACTATAATCTTGCACATACGTGTAGTGCCCCATGGCCATGTCATTCCCCATACAGTACTGTGCATGAGCTGACCATGGAGTTATTGGGGCCTGCACAGTACTATAGGGGCTGACTATACTGGGAACATACTCAGTAACACCAGATAGTCAGAACATATGTAAGACTTCAGTGAAGGAGCCGTGGTGTAGGCTATTAGCAGGAAGCTGTTGGGTGGGGCCCAGAACAAGATCCTCTGGTGGGCCTAAAGCCCTTCAGTCCGACACTGTATAATGGAGAACTATTATATATAAGGGTGGGTTACTATATATAATTGGGAAACTTAAGTATGAGGGGGCTATTATAAGGGGGAACTATTATTTATAAGATGGGCTATTATTTATAAGAGGGGAACTATTTATAAATGGGGGTATAATTGTTAAGTGGGCTTATTTATAAAGGGGGCTATTAGTGATAACGGGGACTATTATTTATAAGGGTAACTATTATTTATGAGAGGGCTATTATTTATAAGGGAGCAGTATTATTTTTATGTGGTGACTTACTGATAAGGGGGAATATTACTGATACAGGGCCCTATTTATCATTTATAAGGGAGCTATTATTAATAAAGGTGTAATATTATTTATAAGCAGGGACTATTATTTATAAGGAGGCGCTATAATAACTGATGACTGGGTGCAAAAATCTATTAGGTGGTACAAAGGTGCTCATTTGAATTGTGTGTGGTAAAATGGGGCTTGTTATTACTTTTTTGTTGGCAGAAAGGAGGCGTTATTATAGGGGCTGTCACTGGAAGACGATGGTGTTGTTTGCATATCAGCATTTGGGGCCCCTCTTTTAATTTTTGCCCAGGGCCCCACTTTGTCTAAAACCGGCCCTGCCTGTGTGGTACTGTCCATTATATATTAAGTCAGGGAGATAGATTTTGTCAGGTCAGAGTAAGAGTTACATGACCTAGCATAAGTGAAATAAACCTGAAATTTATATATATATATACAGTCATATGAAAAAGTTTGGGCACCCCTATTAATCTTAATCATTTTTAGTTCTAAATATTTGGGTGTTTGCAACAGCCATTTCAATTTGATATATCTAATAACTGATGGACACAGTAATATTTCAGGACTGAAATGAGGTTTATTGTACTAACAGAAAATGTGCAATATGCATTAAACCAAAATTTGACCGGTGCAAAAATTTGGGTACCCTTATCATTTTATTGATTTGAATACTCCTAACTACTTTTTACTGACTTACTGAAGCACAAAATTGGTTTTGTAACCTCACTGAGCTTTGAACTTCATAGCCAGGTGTATCCAATCATGAGAAAAGGTATTTAAGGTGGCCAATTGCAAGTTGTTCTCCTATTTGAATCTCCTCTGAAGAGTGGCATCATGGGCTCCTCAAAACAACTCTCAAATGATCTGAAAACAAAGATTGTTCAACATAGTTGTTCAGGGGAAGGATACAAAAAGTTGTCTCAGAGATTTAACCTGTCAGTTTCCACTGTGAGGAACATAGTAAGGAAATGGAAGACCACAGGGACAGTTCTTGTTAAGCCCAGAAGTGGCAGGCCAAGAAAAATATCAGAAAGGCAGAGAAGAAGAATGGTGAGAACAGTCAAGGACAATCCATAGACCACCTCCAAAGAGCTGCAGCATCATCTTGCTGCAGATGGTGTCACTGTGCATCGGTCAACAATACAGCACACTTTGCACAAGGAGAAGCTGTATGGGAGAGTGATGCGAAAAGAAGCCGTTTCTGAAAGCACACCACAAACAGAGTCGCCTGAGGTATGCAAAAGCACATTTGGACAAGCCAGCTTCATTTTGGAAGAAGGTCCTGTGGACTGATGAAACAAAGATTGAGTTGTTTGGTCATACAAAAAGGCGTTATGCATGGCGTCAAAAAAACACAGCATTCCAAGAAAAACACTTGCTACCCACTGTAAAATTTGGTGGAGGTTCCATCATGCTTTGGGGCTGTGTGGCCAATGCCGGCACCGGGAATCTTGTTAAAGTTGAGGGTCGCATGGATTCAACTCAGTATCAGCAGATTCTTGAGAATAATATACAAGAATCAGTGACGAATTTGAAGTTACGCCGGGGATGACTATTTCAGCAAGACAATGATCCAAAACACAGCTCCAAATCTACTCAGGCATTCATGCAGAGGAACAATTACAATGTTCTGGAATGGCCATCCCAGTCCCCAGACCTGAATATCATTGAACATCTGTGGGATAATTTGAAGCGGGCTGTCCATGCTCGGCGACCATCAAACTTAACTGAACTGGAATTGTTTTGTAAAGAGGAATGGTCAAAAATACCTTCATCCAGGATCCAGGAACTGATTAAAAGCTACAGGAAGCGACTAGAGGCTGTTATTTTTGCAAAAGGAGGATCTACTAAATATTAATGTCACTTTTCTGTTGAGGTGCCCATACTTTTGCACCGGTCAAATTTTGGTTTAATGCATATTGCACATTTTCTGTTAGTACAATAAACCTCATTTCAATCCTGAAATATTACTGTGTCCATCAGTTATTAGATATATCAAATTGAAATGGCTGTTGCAAACACCCAAATATTTAGAACTAAAAATGATTAAGATTAATAGGGGTGCCCAAACTTTTTCATATGACTGTATACTGTATATACAGTGCTGGCCAAAAGTATTGGCACCCCTGCAATTCTGTCAGATAATACTCAATTTCTTCCAGAAAATGATTGCAATCACAAATGCTTTGGCAATAATATCTTCATTTATTTTGCTTGCAATGAAAAAACACAAAAGAGAATGAAAAAAAAAGTCAAATCATTGATCATTTTACACAAAACTCCAAAAATGGGCCGGACAAAAGTATTGGCACCCTCAGCCTAATACTTGGTAGCACAACCTTTAGACAAAATAACTGCGAACAACCGCTTCCGGTAACCATCAATGAGTTTCTTACAATGCTCTGCTGGAATTTTAGACCATTCTTCTTTGGCCAATTTCTCCAGGTCCCTGAGATTTGAAGGGTGCCTTCTCCAAACTGCCATTTTGAGATCTCTCCACAGGTGTTCTATGGGATTCAGGTCTGGACTCATTGCTGGCCACTTTAGAAGTCTCCAGTGCTTTCTCTCAAACCATTTTCTAGTGCTTTTTGAAGTGTGTTTTGGGTCATTGTCCTGCTGGAAGACCCATGACCTCTGAGGGAGACCCAGCTTTCTCACACTGGGCCCTACATTATGCTGCAAAATTTGTTGGTAGTCTTCAGACTTCATAATGCCATGCACACGGTCAAGCAGTCCAGTGCCAGAGGCAGCAAAGCAACCCCAAAACATCAGGGAACCTCCGCCATGTTTGACTGTAGGGACCGTGTTCTTTTCTTTGAAGGCCTCTTTTTTTTTCCTGTAAACTCTATGTTGACGCCTTTTCCCAAAAAGCTCTTCTTTTGTCTCATCTGACCAGAGAACATTCTTCCAAAAAGTTTTTGGCTTTCTCAGATAAGTTTTGGCAAACTCCAGCCTGGCTTTTTTATGTCTCTGGGTCAGAAGTGGGGTCTTCCTGGGTATCCTACCATAGAGTCCCTTTTCATTCAGACGCCGACGGATAGTATGGGTTGACACTGTTGTACCCTCGGACTGCAGGGCAGCTAGAACTTGTTTGGATGTTAGTCAAGGTTCTTTAGCCACCATCCGCACCTTTCGTTGAAATCTCTCGTCAATTTTTCTTTTCCGTCCACATCTAGGGATGTTAGCCACAGTGCCATGGGCTTTAAACTTCTTGATGACACCACGCACGGTAGACACAGGAACATTCAGGTCTTTGGAGATGGACTTGTAGCCTTGAGATTGCTCATGCTTCCTCACAATTTTGCTTCTCAAGTCCTCAGACAGTTCTTTGGTCTTCTTTCTTTTCTCCATGCTCAATGTGGTACACACAAGGACACAGGACAGAGGTTGAGTCAACTTTAATCCATTTCAACTGGCTGCAAGTGTCATTTAGTTATTGCCACCACCTGTTATGTGCCACAGGTAAGTAACAGGTGCTGTTAATTACACAAATTAGAGAAGCATCACATGATTTTTCAAAGGGTGCCAATACTTTTGTCCACCCCCTTTTTATGTTTGGTGTGGAATTATATCCAATTTGGCTTTTTGACAATTCTTTTTGTGGTTTTCCATTGAAGACAAATTAAATTGAGATATTATTACCAAAGCATTTGTGATTGCAATCATTTTCTGGAAGAAATTGAGTATTATCTGACAGAATTGCAGGGGTGCCAATACTTTTGGCCAGCACTGTATATATATATATATATATATATATATATATAAGTGAAATAAGTACATAGGTACTGAAAGGTTATTTGCCAATTTGATTGTAAACCGCATTGTAAGTAGGGATTGATGGATTATGACAATTTCTGTACAACATTGTGGAATGACTATTAACATAGTATTGCAATACCCGGTATTTTCAAAGCTGGGCCTCTGGCACAACTCTTCTTGGGATGTTTTGGGACATTTCAGTGGAAAGTCAAGGCTGGTTTCACAATGCTGGGTTTGGGTCTGGAAACTCAGTCCTTGAATACAGCTCAGCTGAACTGAACTCAGTTTGTCAGTCCAGTTCAGGTGGTTCGGGTTCAGACCGGTAAATCCAGCTGATACATGAACTGAGTTTTCCTGGCTGAAACTCAGCCCTAAGAGAGCACTCATCTTCATCTAACAAGAATTAGATTATAAGGATTTTACATAGGAACACCTTTGTTGAGTTATCTAGAGCTCAAAGTCTTTTGCAGCAGTGAATACTCTAGCAACAGTGTTTCCCTTTATAGGGTAGTTTTGAAATCCTATGGTCAGGAGCAGACATACCATTGGTTTTAGCTTTCTTGTGTCCTCTTGGTGCTATTGAAAAGCTGTACTCCTGACAGTGTTCTCTGAAAAGAATAAGTCTCCTCCCTCCTCTAGCAACTGACAATGTACTCCTTCCTTACTTACCCTGCAGATATTTTTTTTGGGGATCCAGAGCAGTGAAGTTACATACTATGTGACATTTATGGTAGGCACTTTATTAGAAACCAAGCAGGGCACTAAACTATTTCTATTGTATTCTCTGCAGAGGACTGCACATTAGATGGACGTGCATGTTACTATGCACTCTGAACACCAGGTGGCACCATACTATGTAAGTAAATATCATAATTCTTCACTGGATCATTTACTTAACAGCATGTAAATGACAGGCATTGTTAATATTTTATGAACTATACAATGAATGTGATATTTTAATCGTGGGGTCAGCCCTTTATCCCTACAGCTTGTAGAACAGTTTATTATACATCTATATTTTCTTTTTCTTTTTTCTATTCTTTACTTTTTATTACACTTTTATGTTAACAATACAGAAAAAAAGAAGAATGTTACAATGTAAAATAAAGCTGATATACAATAGTTGATACATGTCAGTTGTACAAAATATAATAGGGATACAATTACATAAGAAGTTGAGATACTCCATTATTTTTGCGTAACAATAATATCTACACTGCAGTTTAATACCCCTACTATGGGATGATATTCTAAATATGAAGTGTATCACACTTTGCACTTATGTGGAATTGTGTATATTAACCCTAAAGTATTAGCAGGTAGCTGTCTTGTAATCTTCCATTCACTTCATGGAATAAAGCATGGGCTTTGCGCCCAGGAAGCCCAATGTGGAGTACATATTCCTATATATATATATATATATATATATATATATATATATATTTGTATTATTACTATTATTATTTTTATTTTTTTCCTATACTAGTCTGTGACACTATTAATAAATGAATGTTTTCACATCTGGTCCTGGCAAATGTCAAAGAGTGCCCTATTACATTACTATTTTCAAAATATCACTCTTTAGTGCCACCTATAGGCTGCTGAACGTTGCCCTAAAGAGTCACAATCAATACGTTTCGCGAGATTTTATTGTTTTCAATTCAATCTTACAAAAATGAACCCGGAGAACAGATGACATGCCAAAATATTACTACTTGGAGTGTTTTCATATCCTCATTATAAAGAGTAAAACATTGTACAATAGACCCCGGTTTAATCTCTGATAAGAAGAAGTCATATTATACCGATTTAATCACAGCAATTAGAATATATGGTAGAAAGAAGAGTCATAGATGGAGCTAACATTGTGCTCTGCCTAGGACAGGTTACTGGAATATGTAGCAATTTTTCTTGATTGCTATTATTTAATGGATTTGAGTCGCTGGAATGGGAAGATTTTAGGGGCGACGTGGGCTGATACAGGGGTGATTAGTCACACTCGCAGGCTTGCAGCTGTAATTCAAATGTCTTCTATTCTGAGATCTCTTCTTTGTCATTAGGAATAAATTGTAGGAACAGGTCAGTTGTAGAAATGCTTCAATTTGCCTTCACACAATGATGGTGGTAAATGAAGCAGTATTTTCTAAAGCCCCCTACACCTCCCTTTTAGCTTCAGGAAGCAGATGTTGCAAAATCTCCCCCGCCCCTTATCTCAGGCAAATTTCTCCATTACTTATTAGGGCTATTACAGCCTGACAGGGCTTTTCTGCCATTAAATGCGGACGGTGGTGTCCTCTAACCACTCACTAGGTAATATCTTAGAGTCTTTACCACAAACAGAGGTTCTGCATGTGGGAACAAAATCACCAGTTTTGTATGTTACATGACCCCGGGAACAACTAATTTGAGGCAGGGGGAATCTCATTAAAGTAAACAGAGACAAATCATTTTCACGCAGGGGAACTCCATGGATCTCTGAAACTGACATGTCAAATTCATTTGCTACTGAGGGACAACAGACTGATTAAAACTCAATAAGGACTATATTATCGGAAGTAAAGTCTGTTAGCGATATCACTTACAGGTGAAAGGAGAGATTTTGGTTTTGTATCTTAGGAAAAGTAGTATAACTAACTGAGGAAGGGGTTGTCAATAATCCTAACTTGTACAGAGCTATAGGAATAAAAGTGAATTTTATGTGAAGAGTAGAAAAAAATATAATTTATATGAATATATGTAATAAATAAATTAAATAAATATCAATTAATATATATATTAATATTATATTATATATATATATAATATATATTCAATAATTCTCTCTCTCTCTCTCTCTCTCTCTCTATATATATATATATATATATAAGAGAGAGAGAGAGAGAGAGAGAGAGAGAGAGATATGTCCACCTTTACCATAACTTAAATTTGGTTAAGGTCTCCAATATTTCATGAAACAAATTTAATGTACTATCACACCATTCTAGCAAAGCTTGACAATCTGTAATTCATAACAGAATGACCGGATGGCCACACATAGACAATGCAAGATAGACATCTTGTGACATAGTATTACAAAATCATGCAGTTTTTTTGTTTTGTTTAAAGAAAAGCTGGTTATCTCACACCACCATCTAAGGATATGCTGAGCCAAAAGGAAAGGTAAGGAAGGACATATGTGTATATACACATGCAAAATATATTATAGTTAATTATTATATTATTATCCACATATATAATAATATATGATCACCATTAATACTACAATAACAAATCATTAATAAATAAATAAATAATTAATTATTAATGCATCTTTTTATTCTTATTTTGCAGAAAACCTTACCTTAAGAAACAAAAAAAATGTTTTTAGTTTTTTTGAGACTGGCATATTTCCCCAAAAGAGCTAGGTAAGTTCTCATTGGCAACATCAAGGAGAAGAATATGGTAAAGAAGGCTTGACATGTTGTGAATTATATAATACTTTAATTTGACTTTGCTACTAATGGTCCCTGATGAGCAATGGGCTGAGAACCTTTTGTAGCCCAGTCTATGCATCCTACTCATGGGGAACTTCTTGTCAATCAATTTAGATGAATTCTAATGCCCTTATCTCTTCTCTCTTCTCTGCATTAGCTGGAACAATCTTCCATGCCTTAACCTTATGTAACTGGACATAGTCTTGGTTTAAAATAAGCATACTCAATACGCAGTGAAGGTGTGAAAAATAAAAAGTAATTTTGTAACCTAAAGCTATCTTGTTTGTTATAGTCAATAGTGATCACCTTAAAAATAATAACTTTAATAATAATAATAACTTTATTTATATAGCACCAACATATTCCGTAGCATTTTACAAATCAGAGGATACATGAACAGACAATATGAGACATTACAATGTGACAAAGAAATAAACATATCAAACAATAGGAGTGAGGGCCCTGTTCGCAAGAGCTTACATTCTATGAGGCGATAGGGGGACACAAGAGGTCAAAGTTCTCTCAAAGTTAATTTAGTGAATGAGGAAGAGAGAGATTTTATTTATTACCAGAAACAAAACAGCACCATCTATCTCTGGAAGTCTAAGAGCAGCAGAAGGTTACACTTAAAGACTATCAAAGCCATTGCAATGAAACTGTATTATTGTTTTTCTTCCTAAATGTAAAATGTAAAGGGGTTTCCCACAAAGTCAGTTATTCCCAATTCATGGGCTAGGGGATAACTTATAGATCAGTGGGGAGCTGACCACACTTTCATCCCCTGTTCTGAATGGAGCGGTGGTCAGGCAGTGCATACACACACCGCTCTACTCATTTAAATTTTAATCTCTGGCATTCCCATTGAAATGAATGGAATGGTATGTGTACTCTGCCCATCCAAATCCCTTTAAAAAAAAAAAAAAAATCTACCATTTTGTTGAGTTTGTATAACTCATTCACATAGCTAGCTGTACTGTTGCTTCTGACATAGATTGTACAGCACTCTGCTCTTGACTTTGTCACCCCTGTCTGATCTTCGCCTCATTTCTCTCACAGTAGCCCAGTTTTACAGACAGCAGCAGAGAGGGGGAGGATGTAGTATGCTACAGTTCAGAGTGTGGAGAAGGGGGCAAGCATCCACGTCTTCAGGAACAGCAGATCACACAGGCTGTACTGAATAAGAGATTAAATATAGATAGGAGGAAGAACATATGTAGTATTCTGCACTCATTAGAGTGTGTCTGTTCATGAGCTATAGATGGGGAAGTTGGTCCAAAAATGAAGCCGTGCTGATACAGGTAAGCTAGTAGAGACAGCTGCATCTTGGACACACAGACCTTATATCCAGTATGTATTATTAAGAGGGACATGCCCTCATGAGAGGTGTCTGAAACTAGCAGTGGGTTTAAATGTGGTTTTAAAATGAATGAAGTACCAGCAGGGTTATTGCGTGTTGTATGCTATTCTAAAGAGGTGGGTCTGCAGGGTACTCTTCAAAAATGCAATAGTGGGGCATAGTGTTATGAATTGTGGTAGCATGTTTCAGAGTATGGGGGATGCACGGGAGAAATCTTGGAGGTGGTTGTGTGAAATTTGACTTCTCTAGATTGGAGAAGTCAAAGGTGTCCATAGTCTTTAAATGCACTCAAACTAGGATTTTCATGTTCTTGATGGTTAGGCTTTACAATTATTGTCTGCTTTCTAATAAGTCTATTAGGGCAGGTAAAGTTAATATGGAGAGCCCCTTAAATCTGTGTGTTCTCTCAGTATGGTGTCTGCACAGATTTGTTTTCTCTGCAGTTACCAAGGGAAAGGGAGCACTCACATTGTGGTTTCCCCTCCAATACCAGATGATCAGACATGTTTCCACTAGTGAGTCCCTACCTCAGAACATTAACAGCTGACAGGGGGAGTCACAATATCAGAAGAGGATGTTAAAACTTGATATTCCTTTAGTTGGAAAGAAGGCTCCTCGATTTTGACAACCTAGGTATTATACCCATGGCCTATTAACATCTGTTAACTTTAACAACATAAACAGCAAAGGTAACACTGTATCAATAAGCCAGAATGGTTTAGTTCTTTGCTTGTTGTCTGGCTAGGAAGAGGTTAAGTCAGATGTATTGAATGCTGTGACTATGGTTCCTGCACTATTTCAGCATTTGTCATCATGTAAACTTAACACCTAGAGAGAGCTTTGTCAGTTACAAAGAAGAGGAAATGAAGCGAGAGTAAGTCTCATCTTCTTCTCCTTGTTTTATGCTTGGTTGGTGAGACATCATTTACAAGCTGAGAATAATTACTTGCAAAGCAACGCACCACCTTCCGAACCAAATTCATTTTCTGCTCCCGTCTCTTTTTATTTTCTTATTTGTTTGATGGTGCACACAACAGTTTCTTGCAGTTTTCAGGCTGTTAAAATCTACTGCTACTTTGTTCTACTTGGGAAACAAGACAAAGTCACATGGAATGAAGGTGACTTCATTTGTAGCCAAGTACCCAGAGCTTCGATTGGAACGTGTTTGTAGGTACATCGGGGTGTTAGTTGGTAAACATGTACCGTGAAGAAGACAGCAACCAGATATCAAACGTGTGTTTATACTGTTTAACCACATGCTCTACCAAAAGTATAATTTGTAGTTACAAAGGCAAAGTTCTATTCACTAAAGCATTGGATCCCAAAGAGGGTTCATCTACAATTGCCTGGATAATTTTAGCAAGATAAATATAAGAGACTGTTACAGTCTGTAGCAAAGTGGAAGCATTTAGGAACAATAGAAACTCATGTAAAGTTACAGGGTGGGGTCACCAAGTGATGAGGTGCATAGCGCATAAAAGTCACCAACATCCAACTGACTACTACTAACATCAGCAGAAAAACTGTGTGTCGGGAGCTTCATGGTATGGCTGACCAGATGAATGCAAGCCATACACCAAACATCGATGGAGTTGTGGTCACCACTGGACTCTGTAGTAGTGGAGACAGGGTTCTTTGGAGTGGAGTCATGTTTCTTTATCTGGCAGTCTGATGGACACGTATGGGTCTTGTGAATGTCAGGAGAATATTACCTGCATGACTGAATTCTGCCAACTGTGGGGAGGGATAATGCTACGGGGTTGTTTATCAGGGGTTGGCCTAGGCTCCTTGTTCCAGTGAAGGCAAAATCTAAACTCTTCAGCATTCTAAGAGATTTTGGACAATTGTATTCTTGCATCCAGTGCACAAAACAAGGTCCATAAAGGCATGGTTGGGTAAGTCTGGTGTGAAAGAATCCAACACTCAACATCTTGAACAGCTTTGGGATGAACTAGAACTGAGATTGCGAGCTAGGCCCTCTTGTCTAACATGAATATCTGACCTTACAAATGCTCTCCTGAATGAATGGATGAAAAATCCCACAGACATACTTTATAATGTTATAGAAAACCTTCCCAGAAGAGTGGAAGCTGATTTAGCTGCAAAGAGGAACCCTAACTCCATAATGCATATGTATTTATAATGAGGTGTCATAAAATCTTCTGTAGGTGTAGAGACAAGAGGTAGGTTCTTGCCTAGGTTTCTGTTCTCACCAAAGGCTATGAAAGTAAGATGGGAATTAAAGGCTCGGTGGTTAGTACTGTTACCTTCTTAGTTTTGAAACCATATTTGTGTGGAGTTTGTATGTTCTCCCCATTGTTTCATGGATTTTTTTCCACACTCGCAAACTAATAGGGAATCTATATTGTGAGCCCTATTTGCGACTGTTGTGGATGACAATTTTTGAAAAAAATAAAATATTTCATGAGTATATCACATATATCATGTGTTAGCGCATCTGAGTCTTTTTATGGTTGTTCACATAGTAATAGAGCAGAAGTGGTCAAACAAACATACGTAGGTGTGGCTCTTGACTCCATCTCAGGTCTCATGTCCTGTGCCCATATTTGTGATCAGTCTCCATTATAGTAAAGCTGAAATACAGAAAAAAAAATCACATAACCAAGGTTGGGGTTCCCAGTAATCGAATTTCAATTTTATTCATGACCATCTGACATCCATGCACTCTCGAGAGACAACAGTATGATGGGTCATACTGAAGGGCTTAGCAACTTTGCACTATACATGGCAATCTCATAGGATGACACCTTTGCTGCAAGACAATTTCTGAGTTATGATGTGTTAGATCAGTCTGGTAAGTGCTTTAATTGTGAAGTAGAAGTATCTAGGTGTGACAATAGCTCAGCCACAAAGTGGATGACTTCTTAAACACAGTGAACAATGCAGTCAAGTCCTGAAATCTGTGGTGCATGCAATCACATGTCCTCTATTGCATCCCAAAATGCCTCTGAAAGATGCATCAGCACAAGAACTGTGCTTCAGAAAGTGTATGAAATGAGTTTCCATAGTCATGCATCTGTATACTAGAAGTGTCACCAGTGATGATGAATCATGTGTCGCTATCTGGTGGTCTGATGGATGAATCTGGCTTTGGTGGACACCATTCAATAAGCGCAGTACCTACTGTAAAATAAGTAGGGATAATGGTCTGGAGCTGTTTCTTAGATTTGCTCCCTTACTTCGAGTGAAGGTGAGAGCTTTTGGTTGGTTTATAATTCAAATGGCGGAAATACTATTGTAGGTAATTCCCATACTGGAAGAATTATACAGCATTTTATGTATGGACCGGAAGACAGTCTCTTATTTCTATGAAACTCACATTCAGAGTCTGACAACCTATCTACACATAAGATGCTGTATAATTCAGAGAATCAGGGTATGGGTCAGACTCACTTGGTACTAGAGATGAGAGAACCAGTTCTTTACAAGCTGGGTTCATTACAAATTTTTCAAAAAGTTTAAGTTTGGCCAAAACTGAAATGTTAGGGGTTTGCCATCCATGAATCATCATTATATTCTGTGCCTGTTCAGACTCCAAGGTATAATAAGTGGAGGCCCAGGGGAGGTGCGGCAAATAATAAGCACTCTCCTGGTCTATGGTGAGGGAAGGTGAATATGAATGTTTCTTATTTTTCTGCACCTCGCCTGGGCCTCCAATTATTATGTACTGGGGTGTGAAGAGAGCCCGGAGTATAATAACACTTCTAGTTGGACCAAACAAGTTCAGTCCAAAGCTAAACCACCCGAATAGTCACCAAACAAATCTTGTGCAGTTTCCCCATCTCTACATGGTACCTCAGAGGAATGGAACAGAGACTATACGAATATAGCAGTATAGCACCTGCACCGCTGCTTAAACATTTTATACCATAGAAAACCAAACAAGATTTCTCAACCTTATAATAATAATAATACCACGCTAGTAAAAGAAAACTAAATTATTGACTGGGATTGTCTTTCAGAACTTGTTGATATGGCATTTTGGTAAAAAAACATGTAATGATAGGAAAGAATTTCACTGCTTTATATGTCAGGAAATGTAAGGCATATTCCTGCACACACCTTATAATTTCATGATAAGAAAGCAGATAGTTAACCAGCATGAGGTTGGATGTATCAAATAGTCCCGTGTGATGGCTACTTAGTGAAATTGCTGCATGAAACATAGCTGAATCTATACAAACAGTATATGTAGCTAAAGAAAATAGAATAGAAGCACTGAAACAATACACCTGTATGTATACAGTACAGACCAAAAGTTTGGACACACCTTCTCATTCCAAGAGTTTTCTGTATTTTCATGACTATAAAAATTGTAGATTCACACTGAAGGCATCAAAACTATGAATTAACACATGTGGAATTATATACTTAACAAAAAAGTGTGAAACAACTGAAAATATGTCTTATATTCTAGGTTCTTCAAAGTAGCCACCTTTTGCTTTGATTACTGCTTTGCACACTCTTGGCATTCTCTTGATGAGCTTCAAGAGGTAGTCACCTGAAATGGTTTTCACTTCACAGGTGTGCCCTGTCAGGTTTAATAAATGGGGTTGGGACCATCAGTTGTGTTGTTCAGAAGTCAGGTGGATGCACAGCTGATAGTCCTACTGAATGGAGTGTTAGAATTTGTATTATGGCAAGAAAAAAGCAACTAAGTAAAGAAAAACGAGTGGCCATCATTACTTTAAGAAATGAAGGTCAGTCAGTCCAAAAAATTGGGAAAACTTTGAAAGTGTCCCCAAGTGCAGTGGCCAAAACCATCAAGCGCTACAAAGAAACTGGCTCACATGAGGACCGCCCCGGGAAAGGAAGACCAAGAGTCACCTCTGCTGCGGAGGATAAGTTCATCCGAGTCACCAGCCTCAGAAATCGCAGGTTAACAGCAGCTCAGATTAGAGACCAGGTCAATGTCACACAGAGTTCTAGCAGCAGACACATCTCTACAACAACTGTTAAGAGGAGACTGTGTGCAGCAGGCCTTCATGGTAAAATAGCTGCTAGAAAACCACTGCTAAGGACAGGCAACAAGCAGAAGAGACTTGTTTGGGCTAAAGAACACAAGGAATGGACATTAGACCTGTGGAAATCTGTGCTTTGGTCTGATGAGTCCAAATTTGTGATCTTTGGTTCCAACCACCGTGTCTTTGTGTGACGCAGAAAAGGTGAACGAATGGACTCTACATGCCTGGTTCCCACCGTGAAGCATGGAGGAGGAGGTGTGATGGTGTGGGGGTGCTTTGCTGGTGACACTGTTGGGTATTTATTCAAAATTGAAGGAGTACTGAACCAGCATGGTTACCACAGCATCTTGCAGCGGCATGCTATTCCATCCGGTTTGCGTTTAGTTGGACCATCATTTATTTTTCAACAGGACAATGACCCCAAACACACCTCCAGACTGTGTAAGGGCTACTTGACCAAGAAGGAGAGTGATGGGGTGCTACGCCAGATGACCTGGCCTCCACAGTCACCAGACCTGAACCCAATCGAGATGGTTTGGGGTGAGCTGGACCGCAGAGTGAAGGCAAAAGGGCCAACAAGTGCTAAGCATCTCTGGGAACTCCTTCAAGACTGTTGGAAGACCATTTAGGTGACTACCTCTTGAAGCTCATCAAGAGAATGCCAAGAGTGTGCAAAGCAGTAATCAAAGCAAAAGGTGGCTACTTTGAAGAACCTAGAATATAAGACATATTTTCAGTTGTTTCACACTTTTTTGTTAAGTATATAATTCCACATGTGTTAATTCATAGTTTTGATGCCTTCAGTGTGAATCTACAATTTTTATAGTCATGAAAATACAGAAAACTCTTGGAATGAGAAGGTGTGTCCAAACTTTTGGTCTGTACTGTATATATATATATATATATATATATATATGTACCTGTATCCTTTCAATCCTCCTAGTGGTCAAATGGTACAATATTTTTTGTGCCATTTTGACTACTAGGAATACACACGGGGTCGAAGGGGCACCACACTGGATTATTGCCCTGGGCAAAGGAAACACAAGCTACAGCATGGCAAGGGCACTCTCTGAATCAGAATTTTCTGGGGTGTCAGACCCCTGTTGATCTTAAATTGATGACCCATCATCAATTATTTAGCCTGGAAAACTATTTTAGGCTGAAGCCCCACGTTGCGGAAACACCAAGAATGGCTATAAAAGAATGGGAAATATATAGGAAGTCCTTATACTTCTACCTTCGCTCAATACACTCCTAGCTTTGGCTCAAAAAATGCAGCATTTCTGCAACATGGTGCCTCAAGCTTAAGGAGACATAGTACCCCTCCTGTTCAATATCTAAAGAGTCACACATTTATAGGACATAGGGATAGTGTAGTAAATAAGGGTCTATTAAATGGCCCGATTCCTGGGCAGGGCGAGCACAATCGCTACAACACAGGACAATGCAAAGTGTATGGGGAGGAAAGATGGCTACCAACTACATAAAAGATGCAGTCAGTCAACATTTTACTGACTTTTTGCTGACCGGCAGCACAACTAGGTTGGTGCCACACGTAGCAGCTCTAGCCGCACACTGGGATAGGCCATCACAGCGAAACACTATGTAGCCCTATTTGGGGGGGGGGTATGAGTATTATCCCTCCCGCAACAGACTCTGGCGCTGACCTGTGTGTATAATGGGACCTGAAGCCTTCGCTGAAGGGAAGAGTGGGAACATATATGAAATATATCAGTGCCTCCACCCAGGATAGAGCCTCTGTATTACAGGGAGGATCTCTTCCTGGGACTTACCCATGAAGTACAGTTAGTAGCCTTAACAAGGATTACTGTACTAATCTCACAGTCTGAAGAATACATACAGATACCACATAAGGTTATAACAGTAGCTTTATAAGTATCAACAGGGTAATAATACATACATAAAATATACTCAGAACACAGCAATACTACAACAACCAGCAAGTCCTCAACCGTCTTAGGTTATATACCCGGGTATATATATAGATATATAGCAAGAGTCCAGTGCACAATACCTCCAGGCAACAGAAGAGATGCAGGGGCCCCTGTGGATGACTGTGGATCCTCGGATTCTTCCAGGAGATGACAGACAGCCGATCAGGAGATGATGATGATGGTGAGATTCTTCACAGGCAGCAAACAGGGCGACGGTGACGGCAGTAGATGCAGGCCTGACTACCCTAACACTGAGTCCTTAACCTGCCAGCTAAACTACTAGTGCCACCGGGCCTCTAACTAGCTAGTTGGCCTTCGGAAGCCTAACCTATCACTGCCCTGAACTATATATATATATATGGATCCCTAACTACGGTTACTAGCTAGGTCCTGTGAGTATATAGGGGGTAACACATACCTAACTATATACTGTGAAGTAAAGAGGAACAAGTGGCTCTTAGACTCCCCCAGACACAACATGTCTGTCTCAGCAGCTCTGCTCACATCTCTCCCCCCAGCAGCTCTGCCTCACATGTGTCTGACTCACTGTATTTACAAAACAAAACTTGCACTAAATGCCTGGGGTCTCTGAAGCCAAACTGCAGGGGCAAAGAAGCCAGATACATTATATACTAGTAGAAATGGCAGTTCCCTACACTCTCCCTCTGGTGAAATCTTTACGTCACGTCAAAGACATACAAAGTCATAGTATACAGTCAACATTACCAATGACAATATCAATATGGTTGCTTTTGCATTTACAGAGTCACAACAGGTTAATAGGTATACATGCCAGCAGGAGCGAAAATTGGTAACATATTGACCAAAGTGGACACTGCACCCACCCAAGCATGGTATAAATGAGGCTGAGTAGTAAATCTGGGGTCCCCCAAACTATCATATGTCAGCATAGGTGGAGGGTGTCTAATTCTCTCTCCTCTCCGTACCTCTCTCTGAGGTAAACTAGCATGTCCAGGCCCTAAACTAGGGTTGTCTGCCATGGGAGGGGATGGTGCTGGTGGCGTAGGAGAGCTAGATCCCTGCTCATCTGTAGACACAGATCTAGGTACAAATTCTGGAGTTTGAGGGTTCATAGGTCTCCCTGAAGGAGAAGATACTGGTGATCTAGGAACTTCAGGAGCCACAGTCCAATCACTCTCAGGAGTTTCAGGAAGGTCAGGTGGAATATCGGCTAAGGACTGTGGAGAATCGCAGGCCGAGCCATCATTGGAGATATCCATACCATCAATCTGAGGTACAGGCAACAAATGATTTCTATGCCAAGTCCTGATCCTCCCGTCCCGTCCTTTTATCTTGTAGACTGGTATTCCAGGCAACCGATCTACCACTGTAAAGAGTTCACTCCGCCATCGATCAGCCAGCTTATGTTTTGCAGATGCTCCCAAATTCCGTAGCACAACATGGTCCCCAGGGTTCAATTCTCGGTATCTTACTCGAAGATCAAATCTCCTTTTATTTCCTTCATTCACTTTGGCCGCATTTTCCTCAGCCAGCTGATAAGCACTCTTAAGCGTTTCTTTCAAACGTGCCACGTATCGGTAATGATCTCGATGACTGATACCATCGGTAGAGACTCCCAACAAGATGTCAATAGGTAGCCTAGGCTCTCTTCCAAACATCAGAAAGTATGGTGAATATCCTGTGCTCTCGTGCCTTGTACTATTATAGGCATGCACCATAGCCTCCACTTTTCTACTCCAGGATCGCTTATCCTCAATTCGTAAGGTACCAAGCATATCAAGTAAAGTCCTGTTAAATCTTTCAGGAAGGGCATCTCCCTCTGGATGGTAAGGCGTCGTCCGACTTTTGCGGATGTTCAACAACTGAAGTAACTCTTTGATCAGGTTACTCTCAAAATCCCGGCCTTGATCAGAATGCAACCGGTGTGGTAAGCCATAATGGATAAAATACTTTTCCCAAAGCACTCTTGCAACAGTGACTGCTTTTTGATCCTTAGTCGGAAAGGCTTGAGCATATCGTGTGAAGTGATCAGTCACCACCAATACATTTCCAAATCCTCTGGAGTCGTTGTCAATACAAAGGAAGTCTATGCAGACAAGATCCATGGGGCCCGAACTCTTCAAGTGTCCCATGAAGGCCGCTCGAACCGGGACAGTCTTCCTCTGCAAACATCTGCGACAGCACCTACACAGACGAGTCACGGTATCTCTCATTTTGGGCCAGTAGAATCGGTCTTGTATTAGGCCATAAGTCTTCTCAGGTCCCAAATGACCATGATAATCATGCAGACTTCGGAAAATCATCTTCTGAAAGCAGCTTGGAATAACTAGTTGGCGCCTTCCAGGGTGATCATGATACAGCACCACTCGATAAAGTAGGCCATTGTCTATTTCAAACTTCTCCCAATCTCGTAGAAGTTGACTGCATTCAGAGGGTAGGGATGTCTTTAACATTTCTCTGTCTTGAGAACTCACTGCTTGATAAAGAGGTCCAATTAAAGGATCAGTCTTTTGACTCCAGATCATTCGCTTTGAAGATATAGAACAACTCTCAAAGGATCCTAAAGCGGCAGGGTAGGCAAACATGTCTGGTACAGCTTCGGGACCTCCCCCAATAGAGTCAATAAGCCGAGTTTCAGAAAAGGCTACTCGGTCTTCAACTACAGCAGCCATGGCACACAAAGCTCCTACTCCAGGACCTGGCACTTCTTCCCATTCATCCACTACTTCCGGACTAGGTAATCCAGGCCGTCTTGATAGAGCATCTGCCCCAATGTTCTTAGGCCCCGATTTATACTTGAGTGTGAATTGGTAGTTGGATAAAGCTGCCAACCAGCGATGTCCTGTAGCATCGAGTTTAGCGGTTGACAAAACGTATGTCAGTGGATTGTTGTCTGTTCTTACTTCAAACGTGGCTCCGTATAAATAGTCATGTAATTTATCAACAATGGCTCACTTGAGCGCCAAAAACTCCAATTTATGTACTGGATAATTTTTCTCGCTGGGAGAAAGACTTCGACTTATGAAAGCTATGGGCCGTAACCCGGCCGGGTATTCTTGGTGCAGCACGCCACCTAATCCTTCAAAGCTGGCATCTACATGTAGCACATATGGCTTATGTGCATCAGCATAAGCCAGAACGGGAGCTTCTGTTAATTTCTTCTTCAACAACTTAAATACTTCTTCACAATCCGCAGTCCACCTATCGCCAAAAAGGCTTTTGGAAGACCCTTTCTTCTTTCCCGGATCTCCTGCATCACTCTTCAACAGGTCGAGGAGGGCTCGAGCAATTTTTGAATATCCTTCCACAAATCGTCGATAGAATCCACAAAACCCCAAGAAAGATTGCAACTCCGTAATATTTTGCGGTCGGGGCCAATTCACCACAGCTTCAATCTTACCAGGATCGGTAGCAACTCCTTCAGCAGAAACAATATGACCTACATAAGTGACCGAAGATCTACAAAATTTGCATTTGTCAGCCGACAACTTCAGCCCCTCTTCTTTTAAGCGATGGAGTACTCTCATGAGTCGTTCTTCATGTTCTTCCAGCGTCTTTCCAAACACAATAATGTCATCAAGATATACAAGGCATTCCCGGGGCACTAAATCACCTAACACTCTTTCCATCAACCTTTGGAACGTTGCTGGCGCACCTTTTGTACCTTGCGGCATACGAGTGAACTGGAAAGAAACCCAAGGGGCATATGAAGGCTGTCTTTTCCTGATCCTCAGGTGCCATTGGGACTTGATAGTATCCCGATCTTAGGTCCAGCACTGTGAACCAACAGTTTCCATTCAGAGCTTCCAGAGCTTCTTCAATTCTCGGCAGTGTATACTGATCAGGTAAGGTTCTCCGGTTCAGAGTTCTGTAATCCACACATAGGCGAATTGCTCCAGATTTTTTTCTTACCACCACAATAGGTGAGGCATAGGGGCTCTTACTGTCCACAATGATCCCCTGACCTTTCATTTGCTGTAGAGTCTGTCTTAACTCATCAACATCCTTTGGAGCAACTCTCCGTGGTCGCTCCCGGAAGGGAGTAGAATCGGTCAATCGGAAAGTGTGTTCAGCACTTTTAGCACAACCTACATCCATATCATCCATGGAGAACACTTCCGATAATTCAGACAACTTCTGTGTCAGTCGCTGATTCCAGGCCTCTGGTAAATGTGGATCACTCAAGTCAAGATTGAGATTAGGGATTGCATCTCGGATTTGAATCCTGCACACTTCAGCGTATGGATTTACTCCAAGCACAGGGTAGCAGTGGGCCACATTCTGGTATGGTCCAATTACAATCGGATGCGGTGAACAGTTCCTCACTGTCACACAGGTAGATAACTCCACTTTATTTCTCCAGTCCTTTCTCTCTGGGATCACCATCCAGCCATTCTGGTTAATCATTTCTTCAGGGGTTTCCATAAGGACATAACTCCCCCCTTCAAGCAAATCGGGAGCAATGCTGGAGGCTACTCTCAGAATTCTCTCCCCGCCGGCAGGAACTTCCACGGTTCTCTCACCGATATGATATACCATTCCATGTCGATAGCCAGTAGACAGGGCATCACAGAGTTCTCTAAGATCAGAAGATATATTCACCGGCTGAGCTGCAGGGTTCCAATCTCTTCCAAGAAACTTCTGAAAAGCATAATGCACTGCGGGACAATTAGTGCCAAGTATCACAGGAGCTGCACAAGAATCCCCTGTATCAGGACAGACAAGAGCCGTAATCTTCATGGGAGCGACACTCTGATCTTCTAATTCAGGGACAGCTATAACTACTTGTAGGCTGCCATCTACAGGATATGATCCTGAATTAAGCCCCCACAATTTCATTTGTCCTGTAGACTGAAGAGGTATATCCCTCAGATACTTTTGGTAGAACGAGCGATAAATCAGGGTCACTTGAGATCCTGTATCAAACAGGGCAGGAGCGGCATGACCATTGACAGTGACTTTGACAACGGACCTGGAGCCCGCGATAGCGCCTCTGGTATTTACTCGGCCCGCCTTCCTTCGGTGTCTTTGATTCTGAATAGAGAAGACAGCACTGTGTCTCAATCCCTCACTGTCCTCCGTACACTGTCTGGCACTATGGCCCGTCTGACCACATTTATAACAGGTTCTAGCATCCTTCCTCCATTGAGTGGCAGTGGGTGGAGTGGCGGACTGTCTAAGTTCTGACCGCTCCGCTGGTTTGTCCTTGTTTGAATTAGGAACAACATCTTCTTTAGAGATGCTTTTCGCTTTCTTAGGGGTACTAAAACTAATGTCAGCTTCTTGTTTCTTCACTAACTTCATTAAGTCAGGAAATGGAAGGACTCTATCAGATAGTAAGACCTTGAGTACTTGAGCAAGAGGATGATGAGGTTGTAACCCTCTCACCAACTGACTGGTTCTCATAGCGTCTACCTCTGAAGTAGATATAGCTGCGTGGTACACCAGACGTGAAAGAAGTAGCTGTAAACGGTTAATAAAAGTAGAGACATTTTCCCCTTCTTTTTGACGAACCATTCGGTAATCAGCAACCATCTGGGCAAGGTCATAGTATGGCTCAAAGTGATCAGACAGTACTTGTATATAGTCCAATGCACTCACTCCTTCATGAGAGTCTCTGTACAAGCGGATCAATTCTGCAGCAGGAGACCGCAAACTTTCACTGATACGCTGCCGCTTGCCTTCTTCAGAGCAAGACCATTCCTTCAGGCATTGGAGAGTATGTTCTTTCCATATCTCAAAGTTTTCCTCCCCTTGTGGTACTGGGACATTACCAGAGAATACTTTTAGTTTCTTGTAGTGAGTGGCCTGCAGGCCCTGAGCTAACATTTCAGTCAGCCTGGCTAAAGTGCTAATAGCACTGTCACTAGAGGAACTGCTAGCGACGGCCATACTGGGGGGGTAACTGGCTGAGCGGGGTTCTTCCTTTACCTGAACCAGGGGAGGAACAGGAGGTCGGTAATCCCATGTAGTAGCTAGTGGGAGGTTCCCCTCTGAGCTATATCGCTTCTCCATATCAATGACTATTCCCACTTCTAAATCTCAGCAGTGCCTCCAAATGTAGCCCTATTTGGGGGGGGGTATGAGTATTATCCCTCCCGCAACAGACTCTGGCGCTGACCTGTGTGTATAATGGGACCTGAAGCCTTCGCTGAAGGGAAGAGTGGGAACATATATGAAATATATCAGTGCCTCCACCCAGGATAGAGCCTCTGTATTACAGGGAGGATCTCTTCCTGGGACTTACCCATGAAGTACAGTTAGTAGCCTTAACAAGGATCACTGTACTAATCTCACAGTCTGAAGAATACATACAGATACCACATAAGGTTATAACAGTAGCTTTATAAGTATCAACAGGGTAATAATACATACATAAAATATACTCAGAACACAGCAATACTACAACAACCAGCAAGTCCTCAACCGTCTTAGGTTATATACCCGGGTATATATATAAATATATAGCAAGAGTCCAGTGCACAATACCTCCAGGCAACAGAAGAGATGCAGGGGCCCCTGTGGATGACTGTGGATCCTCGGATTCTTCCAGGAGATGACAGACAGCCGATCAGGAGATGATGATGATGATGGTGAGATTCTTCACAGGCAGCAAACAGGGCGACGGTGACGGCAGTAGATGCAGGCCTGACTACCCTAACACTGAGTCCTTAACCTGCCAGCTAAACTACTAGTGCCACCGGGCCTCTAACTAGCTAGTTGGCCTTCGGAAGCCTAACCTATCACTGCCCTGAACTATATATATATATATGGATCCCTAACTACGGTTACTAGCTAGGTCCTGTGAGTATATAGGGGGTAACACATACCTAACTATATACTGTGAAGTAAAGAGGAACAAGTGGCTCTTAGACTCCCCCAGACACAACATGTCTGTCTCAGCAGCTCTGCTCACATCTCTCCCCCCAGCAGCTCTGCCTCACATGTGTCTGACTCACTGTATTTACAAAACAAAACTTGCACTAAATGCCTGGGGTCTCTGAAGCCAAACTGCAGGGGCAAAGAAGCCAGATACATTATATACTAGTAGAAATGGCAGTTCCCTACAACTAATTCATTACTGCCTGCTGCTTGTTACTGGCCACGTGGTGACCTAAAAAACTGCACAGCCTGTGGCAAGGAGTGGAGCTCTGCTCTTGCCATTCAGACCCCTATCTTCTTCATGCGCTACCCCATGCAGTGACAGTTGATCCTCCTATTTCTATAACATCAGCATCCTACTTAATCAGCTAGAGTACTGCTCCCAGGGCTGAAGGCCCGCCCCCAGTGCACCAACTGTCTGATTTGCATAGGACTTTAAGGATGTTTTTCTCTAAACCTACAAAAGTAAGATACATAACAAAGATTTATTGTAGATCATGGTAATATGCTCTGTAATGCTGTGATAGATGTTTTATATGCTTGGGGGAGGTGGTAGCCTCCTTTTAACTCAATGAAAATACTGGTGGTTGAAGTCGCTTCATTACCCTGCACTGGGAATGCAAAACCCGATGTTTATCTGAGCTCTCTCAGATATTGTTTCATTTCCCTGGTAAACCCCTTAAAAGCCCCACATTGCAAGCTGCAGCCAAAAAGCACAGCGGGAAAAAATGCTATGGAAACGCATCATGTTTTTTCCTGCGGCGCTTTTCACAGGTTTCCTCTGCAGACTTTCTGCTTCCATTATACCTATAGGGAAACTGCCAGCATTTCCGTAGGTATAATTGACATGCTGCTGGATTATTTTCTGCAATGTGTGGATGGGATTATCCTGAATCCCATCCACTTTACAGTTAATGTAAAACACTCAGGTCAAATTGCGGCCTTTACGTTACGTTGGGGGGTCTAAATCTAGCTAAAATGGTGTAAAAAGTAAAAATGATGCTACATTAATCCATGTCGTGTTTTATAAATATGACTGTAGTATGCTAGTAGGACTAATCCTATTAAGTTCATTCTTCAGCCCACTATGCTTCCTTGGCATCACTGAAAGCTCAATCTGTGTTGTAAATTCTACCTCTGTAAGGTAACAAGCTAAATTATAACTATGCCATTCCCTATTAATGGAGATTATGGAGAATAATATAATTATAATTCTGCGGCACTATGAAAACCAATCCAGAGTCATTTGTTTACACGTGTTAAATGTGGTGTTTTTCTCCCGCTATAATTGCATGTGTTCTGCGGCTGCTGTGATATGCATTTGGTTTCGCTCATTTGGGCACATTGTAATTTTGTAAATCCTTTTGCTTTCTATTTATGGAAAATGGATGATTTGTTGCAGGTAAAAGTCTTGTAATACACAGTAAAATGAACAGGAAAAAGTCGCTTCAGATTCTACCCTTAACTAGCCGTGATGCCCTCTAGTGATGTGCAGAGATATTCCTTATCCTCCTGGCTAGAGGATGACCTGGAAGTGTTCTCCAGATTTTCCTCAAAATCTCTGCCAATGCAAATGTCCAAGCAGTGGCCAAACATTTTCATTATGGCATCATTTTTTATAAACTTAGAGGAGGGGGTCTAATAGTGGACCACACAGGGGCCCATGCAATGGGCAGTGGAGACTTTTGCAAATGTATGACATACTTCTTTATAAAGTATGTATGCAAAGAAGCTCTCTACCAGAAGAAAGAAACCTGTCTTTAAAGACACATTTAGGTAGCTACCAGGTAAGCCAGGGACACCTTCAAAAGAAAGAGACACCCATGTTTTGTGGTTCTTGACTCTTGTACAGAGGAAGGTGCTGGTTGGCAGGGTGAGAAGCCTTTAATAAAGCTTTTAGGGAATTATTTCTTTTTCTCAGCTGGGATTGTGAGTCTTACACGCAGTGCTCCTTGTAAAAATGTCAGCCAACCAGGGCCCTGCTCTGTACTGAAAAGGGGCAAGAACCCTAAATCAGCTGTCTAAGAATGGGTCGCCTTTACATATGGAGGAGACTCTGGCTTGGCTAAAATCTCTAGGCATGTTTCAATGCTCTTTAATGGGTTGTACATCCACAAGTAATATACTTACTCTATAGGACGTTCATACCTTCAGCATACATTATTGATTGTGAGATCCAAACCAGGTAATGGTAACTGGTCCATACTCACAAGTCCATATATAATTTATCAACAATGGTCTAGAAGATTGTGGTGACAAGTGCACTGATATATTAACCAGTAAGGAGGTATCTTTCCCTCTTGAAGAAATTAGCAGTAAAATAGTCTGGAATCACAAGATAAAGATCTGCTAATTCCCACTTTACATTTGGATCAAGATGTACATTTTTGCTACCACTGTTATTAGTATACCTTCTATTATAATAAAACAATGGATTTAAAGGGAATATGTTGCATTGAATATGCAGGCAGCAGGCTATAGAAGAGAAGAAGCTCTGCAGATTGATATAACAGGTTCGCTTTAAGATTTTCACCTTCACCACCTTCACCCCCACCAATTTAAGCTCTTAGCATCTATTAATAGGCTCTGCTCCACTGATTCCAGCACAGTTATAATTTTCTCTCTAGCCCCCACCATTCCCGAGCAACAAGCGCAGTTAGTTTTGGTGCCTGATGTGCTATTTAAGGTCTGTATTGTCAGAAGGGCAGTGTCAGGCAGGGGGTGTGATTCAGAGCTCCAATCAGAGGACGCCAGTGTCAGAATCACACCCCTTGTCTGCTCCTACCTGACACTGCCCTCCTGACTGCACAGAGCCTAAATAGTATATCAGATACCAAAACTAATAGCACTGATTGCTCAGGAATGGTGGGAGCTAGAGAAAAAATTCCAACATTGTCAGAATCAGTGGAGCAGAAAATATTAATTAACGTAAGAAGCTGGATTTGTTGGCGGTGATGAAAAGTCCTGTTTAAAGAGGGTCCGTCAGGTCGATTTGGGACACTAAACCAACCACAGGTCCGGGGGTTTAATGTCCCAAGTCACCCTGTTTTAAAACCATCCTTGCCCATGTTTTATGAGTATTATTGGACTCATCTCTGGTGTTTCCTGCGCCTGCGCAGTTCTTCAGTGAAGCCGGGAATTTACACCCTGGCTTCAATGCGCATGCGCCCCAGGACTGATGCATGTGCACTGAAGCTGGCTTCAATGAAGAACTGCACCGGTGTGGTAAGTACAGTCGCAGGGTAAGTATAAATCTTTTTTATTTTTAATGCAGACACATATGGTTTTACAACAGGGACTTTTGGGGACTAAAGCCCTGGTCCATAAGGACCTGCGGGTGGTTTAGTGTCCCAAATGGTCCTGACAGATTCCCTTTAAACAAGAAGTTTGAGCAGATTACCAAATAGTGACTATATCAGTTCTGTTCAGAGTTCTCTGCTGCATGGTCTTATGGACTGATGGTATGTGGCAGCAATGTAGATAAAGCTCAGTCACTGCTCTTATCTTTTATCTCCCTAATGTAGAGAAGTAAAAGACATATAATATCTATTAGCAATACTGTGGTGAGAATATAGTCTCCATTTATAGCAGGATGAACTGGAGAATTGTCTGTAATTGACTCTTTTAAAAGGAAATTTAGACTTTCATTAACCATAAAGCTGATCATATTAAATGTTTTGCAGCCTACAAGTCCCTATGAGACCCGGACCAGGGGGTGAACAGTTTTATCCCACAAGCCATAAAGGCAAGGCCAGCGGCTCTTACATTTCAATAGATTGATTTTATTCTCCTGCAATACAAGTGTCATGATGAATAAAAGGTGTTTGTATCAAGCATTAGGTCTTTCCCCAGATACGTAGAGATATGGGGGAAAATCTGGGATTGTCTCTTTACTCTCATCTCAATGGGATTTCTCGCTTAATAAAACCCAATTTCCGGGAGTAGTGCTTACTTTTAGCGTTTATACAGTCTGGTAAGATAAAGATGGTCTCTAAGTCTCAGATCATTCAAAGATGAAGCTCATGGGCCCCGATGTAAAATCTGTTGCAGGGCCCCCAACTATAATGTATAGTGTATTGAGACACTTTATGCCCATAAAGTAAAAGGTACCAGGTACGATACCCTTTGCACCTCGCGAGTTACCCCCTCATACTGACATCCATATGTAAATCATCTCCTTCATTAAATAACTTTCATATGTCTCGTGTATTTCCTTGCGTGTATTTTAAACCTTCTACCATTTGCTCTTTGGAAACTTAATTCGCAGGATCGCCTCGCTCCTCTGTCAGTGTTTCTGACACTTTTCAAAGTGATATTTTGCTGGTAATTGCACACCTCTGCTTCGTATTATCTCTTCCCTCGACCACTCTCATTTTCTATGACACTGGCTGGAGATGCTGCCACTTAGACTTGGCCTCCCTGAAAATTCAGAGGCGGTGTAGTTGTGCATAGCTGTACTACTGTGTGCGATATAACAGATGGATATTACGCTATTACTCGACATTCACACAGTACATGGATCTGGTAACTAGCGTTAGTGATGTGTCTTTTCTTACTGCTTTTTAAAGGGGGTGTCCAGAAACATAAAAACGTTCAGAATGCTTTAAAGTATTAAAAGAAATACTGTAATATTTACCATACCGATCCTTAGCCGCTCCCGTTGCAAACTTTCCTGGGTCCCTTACCCAGGAAACCCAGAGTAATGTGACCTCTCAGCCAAAGACTGGATGTAGTGCTGATATGTCAACAAAGTGAGGTCGCTGACAGTGATTGGCTGCAGTGGTCACATGTACGTGTCAACGCATCATTGCTGAAAATTAGCACACAGAGACTGGCTGGGGGCCCATCATGGAAACTTACCAGCATGTTTTCTTGAAGGCTGCCACAGAAGAAAAAAAACTAACACTGAAATAGGTTGTTTTTTATCTACTGCCCTTTTGCAGGTTCAAAATAATACTTTATTAACGGAACTTGAAAGGACTTTCCATTAGAAAAATATGGCTTCCAAAAAAGCACCACACATGACCATAGGTTGTTGTGTGTGCTTTTGCAGTTTTGTCCCATTTATATCAGTGTTGCTGAGCCGCAATACCAGACACAACCACTGGACAAGTGTGGCGCTGTTTCTGGAAGAGAGCAGCCGCATCTTTCTTCGTGACATCTGTTTTAATAGTATATCCAATAACATTTTATAGAAAATAGATAAATAGAATGCAAAAAAGGTAGCACTCCAAGTACGGTATGTAAAAAGTGGATTTATTCCAACTGCAACATTTTGGTCCACTTCAAACGTTTCT
The DNA here is from genome assembly GCA_947044405.1 of Leptodactylus fallax. Classification (NCBI taxonomy): domain Eukaryota; kingdom Metazoa; phylum Chordata; class Amphibia; order Anura; family Leptodactylidae; genus Leptodactylus; species Leptodactylus fallax. The sequence continues at coordinate 262,925 of CAMRHE010000130.1, read as the reverse complement.
TGTTTTTTTCACATACTTGTAGTTCTGCCTATTTTTATATTTTATATATGAGGGATTTTGTGCTGAATCCTTAAGGCTTGCACCCACTCCTGGAGATAGTGTTACATGATGCTACAGTGGACTTCCCTTGTTAGATAGAAAATAGATAGATAGATAGATAGATAGATAGATAGATAGATAGATAGATAGATAGATGATAGATATTACATAAAGACAGAAAGATAGATATTACATAGAGATAGATAGATAGATAGATAGATAGATAGATAGATAGATAGATAGACAGATAGAACAGACATATACAGTAGATAGATAGATAGATAGATAGATAGATAGATAGATAGATTAGATAATGGCTAGATAGCTAGATAGATAGATAGATAGATATGGATGAATAGATAGATAGATAGATAGATAGATAGATAGATAGATAGATATTACATAGAGATAGATAGATAGATGGATGATAGATAGATGGATAGATAGATAGATAGATAGATATGGATGAATAGATAGATAGATATTACATAGAGATAGATAGATAGATGGATATATAGATAGATAGATAGATAGATAGATAGATAGATAATGGCTAGATAGATAGATAGATATGTAGATATGGATGAATAGATAGATAGATAGATAGATAGATAGATAGATAGAATTACATAGAGATAGATAGATAGATGGATAGATAGATAGATATGGATGACTAGATAGATAGATATTACATAGAGATAGATAGATGGATAGATAGATAGATAGATAGATAGATAGATAGATATGGATGAATAGATAGATAGATATTACATAGAGATAGATAGATATATGGATAGATAGATAGATAGATAGATAGATAGATAGAGAGATAGATAGATAGATAGATAAGACAGATAGATTAGATATATAAACCTTTTTCTGCTGCAAAGTACAGCTAGTTAACTTTCCTGGCTTCTCTGCCATTAGTCATCATGTGATTAACCTCGCTAATTAGACTTAAGCTTCTATAAAGAGGTATTTTTTACAAGAAATTTCTTAAAATTCTTCTGGCTTTCCAGCTAGTTCCTACTGTCCGGGGTGAAGCTGGGTGCATTGTCTTTGCGGGCGCATTAATTAGGCGGGGGACTAATTGCACCAAATGCTTTGCTGATCTTTAAAAAGGTGATTTCAAATGAAAAGTGAGGGAGTTGCACAAAGGCACGCTGGCCTGGAAATTTCCCAGAATTCAGCAGGGCAATTCTTTCCAATTTATCGTTCCCTATTGTTTCTACCTCTAATACACTGTGAAAGCACACAGCAATTATTCCTCAATATGCTACACACACTGGCACCATTGTCAACCTGAACTCCCAGGGGACAAAAATAGAGAAATTTTTGGGCAGTGAACTAAACCATTTAAGAAATAGGAATTTGCAGTTTGGACATATGTATTTTAACCTTTTACTGTAGAGAACTATGGCAGAACCCTGGAAATGTTGAAAATATCTCACATTGCGTTTTGCATTTAGGCAATGTGAAAGTAACGGAATGAAAATGTATATAGAGACTCCTTCCTTAGGCCTGCATTAGGTTTTTATAGGGACACACAGTATAGCTATAGTTCTTTGGGGGATGTTCACATGTGGCAGTTCCATTCAGCTGAGTAGAGTTGAAGTAGAGTAGAACTGTCGGAAAACAGGTAGCCAGTAGGGAGAAGTGAATAAGCTGCTGCCCGACATAGCTAGTGGCAGCTCATCTCCAGCAGGCATATAGAAGTCCACCATGCCTGACCCTATTTGCCCACATATCTACTATCAGGGGAGAGATTAGATACCATCATACCCAATTTATAGTCAGTCCCATCAAAATCATTATGCTTTGCCAGTATTTACCTAAAGTGTAAAAGCACTTTAAGAGCCATTGTGTGCTGCAGCTCTCTACTCTGCTAATAGAGGTAGACCCAAGCAGAGGACCCTGCTCGACGTAACACCCAGCTCTGTATGTTTGGGTGTCAGATGGAATAGTTGTCAGCTGAACAAGCATTTGGCAACACCTTTGAAACTGTATAACCAGATTAAGTCACAAAAATTATCAACTTCCTGTTGTTAATTATCAAAAATTACAACTTCCTGTTGTTTCCCAACACTCAGGAAATGCTTGGAGATGTCTGATCACCGAATCACTGGAAGGAATGGTGACTGAGCAGGTATCTCCCAGTGTGACAGACACCAGGAAGTGCAGTGGAACGCAGTGGGGAAACCAGGCAGCATTTGATCTGAAGCGGAGGGGTCACTGGCATAATTATAGTGGTCACAGTAGTAGCAGCGGCAACTGGGTCCAAAAACCTGCGGGGCCACAAGTCACCTTCATCACACTAAGGCTGATTAACCTTTTTTTCTGATTTCCTTTGATGTCTGGTAGTCTGTGCATTGTACATTTATTACCTCTGCCTTCTGGTGCAATGGAGTGAAACAGAGAAAGAACATTTATGATACACAGCCTTCCACTGTCAGAAAGGAGAAATATAGCTTTTCAATGCCAAGAAGTAGCAATTGGTCAGTATAGTCAAAGAGGGATTCTGTGGAGGGAGACTGTAGAAGAAAAGTGGGCATGATTACTATGTGCAGGCACCATCAAGGAATGGGAACGATGATAAGCTTGTGTGCACAGGGATGTTGTGAACAAGTCGTCATAGTGGTCTGGGTCCAGACAGAGATGGAAAGGGAAATGTAAATGATGTTGTACGGATGGGACACTGCTGATAGTAGTGACGCTAGGTTCACACCTGTGTTCGGGTTTCCGTTTAAAAAAGTGGTTATCCTCGGAAACCCGTGGACCTCATAGACTATAATGGGGTCCGTTGGGTTTCCCCCAAAATGGGCAGAAAATTTGCTGATTGTAGGACTTTTCTCTCCGCATTTTTTAGCTGGTTCGGAGACAGAAACCCCGAACGGAGTTCAAGCGCTGGTGTGAATCCAGCCTAAGTTGTGCTGGAGGTCCCATAGCTGAGCTTTTGCACCAGGACCCATAAGTCTTTAGTAACAATCCTGGGTGAGGAATCAGGCATAGGTGAGTAACTTTTTGATGTCAATGTCCTCATTGTTTAGTCCTTTTATTTTTAATATGATGGAAACCGATTTAATCAATTTGTGCTGTAGGAAATTAACCCTATGGGTTAACCTGGGCAACAGGTATAACATTTAACTGTGTATAGAAAAACATAAAGGAAGAGATCACTGGCCTCTCATACAACGCCAGATCAAAACCTTCATGCCAAATCTATCTGCATTCATCCAAAGCATGTAGCCACTCTATGCATCGCTGGGTGGTAGAGATCTGTATGGTACAGGTGCATGCAGCACCCATCACATTGCACCCAGCACCATCTTACTGGTCAGAATCAAGTGAAATGTTGCAGTCCAGACTTTATTTTCTTCTTGATTTTCATAGGAGTCTCATTATACCCCTCCTACTTCTCATTCTGTGGATTAATTGAGTGTCAGGATCTGTCACTTTAATGGATATCTACTGTCCCCTAGAACAAGAATGGTGACAGTTATTATCATTTATCTTAGACTGTAATGGATACAAGTATTAATGAAGTTTCATGCCAAAAAAGAACATACATTTAATTAGCACTTATTAAGGAGCCACTAGGAGCTCTCTTGGGCCAGTTTTTCAACATTTGGCTGAGTGCTGACATTTTAATTATGTAGCATCGCAGAATTAAATCTTGCATTGTTCTATGAATTACTGATCCTTACATGCAGGACTCGGGGAGGAGAAACACTAACCTTATTGTTCTATTGTGTCCCATGTGTACACTATCTGCTTGCAGAATAAACGTGTTTGATGTTGGGTTTTTAGATCTCATTTGTAATCTGAATGTTTTCGCTTTTTCGCTGATGTTAGTATTGAACTGGAGCATGCAACACCTTCCAGTGGATCCGGTGACAATCCCACAATATATTTAGGAAGGATACATATTATTTACTGCCATGATTGACAATAAGGGTAGGTTTGTAAGGAACGATTAGCAAACCACACTTTTTCTCCTCTTGCAAAATTTGGCATAAACTGTATGTGCCTTTAAAGGGAGACCTGAACCAGTGTATCAACCCAGCCCTGCAGATAGATAGGTTAGGGTCACCTGAAGCAAATGGTGTTTTCACCTTGTGAATCAGTACCTCTTTGCTGGTTTTGTCAGTATGCAAATGAGCTCTTTTGAGCAATGAGGACGCTGCCATTGCTCCAAAGAGGTAAGCTTCAACATCCTTAATGGTCCAAAGAGCTCCTGTGCTGTGCATATTGACAAAAACGGCAATGTCTCAGCCACAGAGGCACCAATTCACTAAGGGAAAACATTGTTTGATTCAGGTGACCAAAACCTATCTATCTGCGGCGCTGGGTTAGTAAGTTGGGTTCTTGTGACAGATTCCCTTTTAAGAGGAAAGATTTTTGTTGTGATCCTGAAAAGCCCTAGGGAAGGCCTGGTGTTTGCTAACAGTAGGACCAATGAATCTAAGGAGAAGCAACAGAGACATCACTGAGAGAACTCAATGGCTTGGGAAGAGACTTGTAGTTTGTGGGAACTAAGAAGTTGAATTGATGTGAGCCAAAGTCAGTCAAAGTGTGTAATGAAAACTGGTTGACCAGAGGAAAGTCTGTCAAGACTATACCCTTAGGATGCATGTGGAACAGTCTTTTGTTTCACTTGGTTGAACCATGTGCCTTGTACATGTTAGGGATCCTTGGACCCACTAGAAGAATTTAAGATCAAGTAGGTTACTTATGAATCAACCCATCAAACTCTTTTTCATCCATTTGATCAGTGCTGCCAAACAAGATGATGCCATCAGATCACCTCACCAAAACCCAACACAACCCAAGATCTGAAAGACACAGCCAACATATAGTCCTTACTCATATCTACTTGTCCAAAAATTAGGTGACCTTGTGCAGGAGTCTCAGTTACTGTGCTCTAAGGTCAACCTAGTGGATCCAAGTATTGGCAGTCATTGTAATCCAGTTAACCTTCACAGATGATGGGAGCGTACAATAATGACTTTGTAGGCCTTACTTGTGTTTTAATTCCAGTCTGCATGGTCATTGTTCCCTATGAGTAAACTCTGACAAACATCTGCTTTGCTTCAGTGTGTCACCTCATAATATCAAATGAAGCCAGCCCGCCACAGTCAATTATCACCAGCAAGAAACCACACAGCAAGTTGTCACAGATAAAACTGCTGCTTTGTTTTGCCCTAACTATGCCGGTAATGTAAAGCAGAAGGTACCAGAGCTGCCTAGGAAATCGAGCTGCAGAGATGCAATGTTCCTGGCAGTCACGATGATGGTGCATATGTGTTACTATAGTCATTTTATGTGTCAGACTGCCTGTCATGCTGTGTGCTAAATGTCCCATATCCATTTTCAACTTTATGTCTGGTATGCAGTAATAATTTAAATGAAAAAATAATATATGACTTCACCATGCTACAAAACAGGGGAGTATTGTGCCCTCTATATATACCGATCATAGCTAAATCTATCTGCCTAATATTGTGTACTATGTGTCTATGCAACCCCAATACATAGCGTTTTGATACTTCCGGACCCCTACATAGTTACACAGTTACATAGTACAGTTGAAAAAAATTACATATGTCAATCAAGTTCAACCAAGTTCATATCCAGTATTTTTTGTAATAGAAGCTCTTTTATGGAATGGGCCCAAAGGGCCTGCCTTCACTTTCCATGTGCATCAATGCGCCTAGGGCACATCAGGCCATGTTGGACCACAATGGTAGGCTCTCACCAATGCGTACCAGGAATAATACAAAAGACCTTCCAATTTAAATAAGGAGCCAAACCTACACCAGGGAACCTGGCAATGTCTGGTATCAGTGAAATGCACCAAGTTGATAGTTATTATATTTCATCCCCTGATAGGTACCATTGTCCTGATCTGTCAGTGGTTTTAATATTTTGTCTGACTGGTATATCTACTATAGGTATCCTAATATAAACATTAGTATAAATGCAAGAAAAGTTTTAATGGTCAGTGCTTGAAAAGTTCTCAACAATATTATATGGAGTGGGCAAGTCAGATAGAGTCAGCGCCTTTGTTGGCTAGCTTGTCTCTGCTCAGCTATTATGCTCATCTGAATAATTGTGATCATCCGGAATATTTCATAATACAACACTGGTAAAATCTCTAGTTTGTCAAGGTTCATGGGATTTTACTGTACTGTGTATTGTATATTTCAAGAAGTTTCTGGACAGACATGTTTATGAACAGGTCATGAAAATCTGATGGACAGACAATTTGGAAATCTGAACAAAGACTGGTGAAAGTGTCCTGTGATGGAAATAAAACCTAATCTAAGAACCAGAACTAATCTACAGTTGTCTCAATGCCATGAGGCTGTCAACAAGTCTATGGATTACATGACCCGGCTATGGTATGTAATGCAGTATGTCTGTATATATCTAGGATAATACATGTGCACCACTTTCCCCTTATCTGGTTAGCTTATGCAAATGTGTTCCCGAGAAGGGATGTAATAAGACAAATGTTACTCACACAGTGTGTCTTATATTTAGTACTGAAATGTGTTCCGAACTTCTTTTTTAGGATGCACATATAGAGATATAGCAGAACTGAGCTTGAAAACAAGCAGAGCAGAATTTCTCAGCGGACATGATGTGCCCTAGTATTACAGTGTATTCTCCAGAGGAATTCTAATGAATTATCACATTTCACAAAATAAAGAAAGTGTTACTACAACTTTGCAAATAATTTCAGCAAATAAATAGTATTGTTTCTATAATTAAAAATTATACAATTTTCCAATATATCAATTCCTCACAATTTTCTAGATCTCTGCTGTTCTGTGCTTAATTCCAGTGGGTAAAAATCAGGTCACGTGATGGACAGTCCATGGTCATGTTATGGATACACAGGTGCACGGCTTGTAACAGTTACAACACACTAACAAGGGCTTTGTCTTGTAACGAGCCGTGCACCTGTGTGTCCATCACATGACCATGGACTGTCCATCACATGGCTATGGACTGTCCATCACATGACCATGGACTGTATATCACATGACCATGGACTGTCCATCACATGACCATGGACTGTATTTCACATGACCATGGACTGTCCATCACATGACCATGAACTGTATGTCACATGACCATGGACTGTCCATCACATGACCATGGACTGTCCATCACATGACCATTGACTGTCCATCACATGACCATGGACTGTATATCACATGACCATGGACTGATTTGTATCCATTGGAAGTATAAAAAGAATGACATCAAGCAAAAAATTGTATCACATTTTTTACTATGTAAACAGTAATATTTATTTTCTGAAACTAGACAACCCCTTAAAGTTTAAAAAATTATTTTTAAATGGAAAATAACTTTGTGTAAAATTTAGTTTTTTCAAGAGTGTCCAAGGGTGTTTTTTTTTTTTTTTGGAGAGGTGTAAACTTCTCATTTTGGGTGCCAGCAACCACCACTAGAGGGAGCTTGATGGTTCAAAGGGAACTGCATAAATCTGTAGGCAGTAAATATTCCCTAGTGGTGGCTGCCAGTAATCAATCTTCTTTCCTAAGGATATTTAATACTTTATTAGAAAATAATTAAAGCTTACAGACCCACCTCCAGGATACAGGCAGGGGCGTAACTACCGGGGTAGCAGTGGTAGCGACTGCCACAGGGCCCGGAACATTACGGGGCCCGGAGCCCTGTGGCAGTCGCTACCATGAACCCCACAATCACTGCTATCATTATACTCCGGGGTCTTTTGAGACCCCGGAGTATAACGATCGGGGGCCCAGGGGAGGTGAGCGAACATAAAAAACACTGTAACTCACCTATCCGCCGCTCCGCAGGCTTCGGGCCTGTTTGGTGACGTCTCAGACGTCAGCCAACGTCATTATGCGTCGCGGACGCCGTCCTGGATCGTGCGAGATCCGGTCCGACATTGAAGATGGCCGAAGTAGCGCACGGGAGTGCATCTGAGCGAGGAAGAGGTAAGTTGCAGTGTTTTCTATGTTTCTATCCTCACCTGGGTCTCCGATCATTATACTCTGGGGTCTGAAAAGACCCCAGAGTATAATAATCGTTCATGGGTGGTCCACTATGGGGCATAATACTGTGAGCAGGGGCCACTATGGGGCAAACTACTGTGTGCAGGGGCCACTATGGGGCAAACTACTGTGTGCAGGGGCTACTATGGGGCAAACTACTGTGTGCAGGGGCTACTATGGGGCAAACTACTGTGTGCAGGGGCCACTATGGGGCAAACTACTGTGTGCAGGGGCCAATATGGGGCTAATCTACTGTGTGCAGGGGCCACTATGGGGCAAACTACTGTGTGCAGGGGCTACTATGGTGCAAACTACTGTGTGCAGGGGCTACTATGTGGCAAACTACTGTGTGCAGGGGCTACTATGGGGCAAACTACTGTGTGCAGGGGCTACTATGGGTCTAAACTACTGTGTGCAGGGGCCACTATGGGGCAAACTACTGTGCGCAGGGGCTATTATGGGGCAAACTACTGCATGCAGGCGCCACTATGGGGCAAACTACTGTGTGCAGGGGCCACTATGGAGCATAATATTGTGTGCAGGGGCCACTATGCTGCATAATACCGTGTCCAGGGGCCACTATGGGGCATAATACCGTGTGCAGGGGCCATTATGGGGCATAATACCGTGTGCAGGGGCCACTATGGGACATAATACCGTGTGCAGGGGCCACTATGGGGCATAATAGTGTGCACAGGGGCCACTATGGGGCATAATAGTGTGCGCAGGAATGCGGTTTGTGTGTGGGGGGGGGGGGTTGGGGGCGGCAGCTTGGGGGGGGTTGGGGGCGACGGCTTGGGGGGGGTTGGGGGCGGCGGCTTGGGGGGGGACCCCATGTCAAATGTTCGCCTTGGGGCCCAGCCATTCCTAGTTACACCACTGGATACAGGTTTGCATTTGTTAAAGCCTTCAATAAAGTCTCATTACTGGTAAGCGCGGACGCCTCTCTCTGTTTCTTGGAGTTGGTCCAAACTCCCCCCCTTTTTTGGAAATTATTAGAAAATAAGACAGTTAAGTCTTAAAAATGTATTTTAGGAAATGAATCGTCACAGAATTTGGAATCCAAAAAATAAATAATATGCAATGTTATGCTAGGTTCACAATAGCATTCTGGTTTCTGTTCTTCATGTCTGCTTGGAGACCCAAAACACGGAAACCCTATCCATTTAAAAAGCATTACCTGTGGATACCCAAGGACCCCATAGACTATATTGGGATCCGCCAGGTTTCCACCTGAAATCGGCGAAGAGAAAGGTCCTGCTTGCATGGGGGAAGGAGACCAAAATGCTAGTGTGAACTGACCGTTAGATATATACTTTAAAAAACACTCAGATTTGGTCTTAATCATTATCATTGCACATATACTGACTTTCTTGTACTTTTTCTTTTTCTCATAATAAGGTTTATACATTTGGTAGTAGATAATGCAGTCTACCCTGGTACTTCTATATGTCATCGATATGTGATGTGTGCCAGTTCCCAGCGTTTAACACCATTTACATGCGTACTGCATTTATGTATGTGCCGACCCTATCCTCTGTCATTTGTCATATTGTGTCACAAGATGCATCTAATGGCAGACAGCAGGAAAAGACAGCACATAGCTTGGCTGTATTCTTCAAGGTGTCTGCTAACATATGCAGTATATTATTTCAATGAATGCCCTACCATGCTGCTATACGATGCAACAAATGACCAGACTAGAAAGTGGAAACTCATCCCAATGTTCATCTAACGCCTTGTATAAATGCTAATTATTTTATAGGGAAACTGTATTGAAAAGGTTATTTGGCAAACTGCGCTCCATCCTGTCTACTTCCATCCCTGCTGTCTGTTCTGCACTATCACAGAAGGCAAGACATGAAAAGACAATGACACAGTATTCACTTGTCTGTCACCCAGAAACTGATATGTGTCAAATAAAAAATTCCTTCTAATGAATGAAACCAGAATAGGCTCCGCTAGGAAACCATGTTGAGCATCGCGAACATACAAGTCGATATAGACTAAGTGGATTTTAAATATTAAATTAGGAGTAAAACTTTCCCAAGGAGAAGACCTATATAAAGCGTATTCCATGTCACACCTGCTTATTAACACCAAGCTGTTCTGCCGGAACACGAAAGTATACTAGGCAAGGTTTTATTTTTAGTTTCCCGGCTAGAATATGGCTGGTGGGGGCTCTATCCCAAAGTTATACTTTGCTACATTAGTAAGTGACCACACATATACAGTACATGGCTCTCTTCATTTAATTCGGTAGGGGTTATGGAGGAGAATGTAGCAGAGACGGTGGGATGAATTTATCAAGACTGCCATTTCCCATGCCAGTCTTCATCTACTGTGCAGTGGAGTGAGATGAAGTTAATTTATCACCTTGTGCCACTTTATAAATTAAGCGTATCGTTGGCCTTACATGCACAAGAACCTCAAATCAATGCCCGCTAGAAGATGTTGTAGAATTCAGCAGTAATTTACTCTAGTTACTGGAACTAATGATAATTATTTTGGTGGGCAGTGGGAGACCCTGCCCTCTTGTGAAGCCTCACCCATTTCCAACCCACTCTTTGGAAAAATGGAGAGTGCAGCGTAAAACAATAAAATTACTTTTTTTGTGCAAAAATATGTGACCAAAATAGTGACAAAGATCTCTTCATATATTGCCCTCAATGACTCACTTCAGCTAACTGTACACATTAGATTATATTGTCCAAACCCATTCATTTTGGAAGTGTATGGAGGTCTTGAGATTCTCCCTTGACAGCAGATGTTGGGGAGGATAAGGTATGGATTTTTCCTGTATTATGCTATCCTAACCTACATCCAATTACTGTGTCCTTCTCCCATTGGAGAAAACATGGCCAAGTCGAGTGTATATGTGTATGGTGGAGTCTGGAAAGATGCGCAGCCAACAGGTATCTAATACGCCTGGCCAGCCCTAGACTTTAAAGAGTGAACAACACACATGCATCTCTACTTTTTTGGCACATAAGTGGAAAAAGATGGCTAGGTAATCCAGTCCTTTATGGAACTCTGTCTATACTATTTATAGACTATTGTGCCATAAAGGGGTATTCCCACGAACATAACCGTTTTTAAATTTGTAGATAATTAAAAGTTAAATATTTTTGCAAATATAAGTAATTAAAAATTTGGGTTCCTGACAAGTCCCAGACCATAGAAAGTTTCTACATTCGTAGTCGTATCCATTGGCAACCGATCAAGATAGCAGATGTCACCACTAAGATGGTTAGAGAAAATCTTTAAAACTCTGCAGAATTTTTAACTACTTATATTTGCAAAAATGTTTAACTTTTAATTATGTACAACTATAGATATGATTATGTTCATGGGACTACCCCTTTAAGTGGAGGACTTATAGTTTGGGAGCAGGAGTCCTCACTAAAGATATTGTAGTAGGCCTTGCACTGTTATTTGCATGCTGTTCTCTGTGCTGTAACAATAAAATATTTGCGGTATGTATTCTTTGCTGATAATACTGATGTTACTGTCACCTTAACTGCCATTGAGTCATCGCACCACTTATTGTTCTAGCAGGTTCTGGAGAAGATGTAGTGTGATGATTCCCCCACAAGTGGTTCTCTGGTGTCTCTATTGGCTGTGCAATGGGTGGTGTCTTCTGCACTTCCCAAAATACAGTCTACACACTCTGTGGCTTGATTTTTTTCTGTTCACACTAGAGAGGGAAAACTCTCTATGGCCGGAGCCCCATGTGGCGCAAGCGCCACAGTTTGGCCATGGCAGAAACGCAGGAAAACCACCATGTTTTACAGTCACTGCAAAGTGGATGGGATTCTAGCGAATCCCATTGACACATTGCAGAAAAATATGTGCAGCAGATATGCTGCGATTTCCAAAACCGTAGCGGTTTTGGAAATCACAGTATGTTAATTATAACTACGGAAATGCCAGCGGTTTCCCTATAGGTATAATTGAAGCAGAAAACTCTGCAGACTCTGTGAAACCGCTACGGGAAAAAAAATGTGATGCATTTCCGCTGGCTTTACGACTTTTAACATCAGTGAAGGCTGTTACTTGCGTTGATGAAACTGCCTGGGAAGTTCTTCTATACCAGAAAGTAGCTCAAGTAAAGTGTCTGGTGATACCATATCCTGTGAATGTTTGCTTGCTTCTTTGGGCGACAACACACTAAGAAGCACCAGGGAAAGTCAAGAACTGGTTGCCCTGATTCCCATTGGGTATTTGGCATAGTAAGGAGAAGCTCAGTGGCAGAGGTGTAACTTGGGCCTCAGTGTAAAATCTGCCCAGTGGCTTCAGTATGGAGTGCTTCCCCCCATTACACCTCTACAACAGTAAGGGCTGGTTCACATCTGCGTTTGGTTTCCGTTCGCTTGGGAACCCCCCTCCCCGAATGGAAACCTATACACATAGAAAAGCGGTTTACCTAAGGAAACCTGTGGACCCCATAGACTATAATGGGGTCCGTGTGGTTTCCGCTCGGTTTCCAACACGAAACATGCAGAGAGGAAAGTGCTGCTTGCTTAGGTAAACCGCTTTTTTCTATGCGTATAGGTTTCGATTTGGGGTGTCTCCAAGTGGACTCCCCTTACTTCAGACTCCCCTCAAGGTTGTTTCTATGCTAAAGTAGCACTGTTCAACTACTTTTTACATTCTTAGATCTTTATATCATTTGTCGTTCACCTGTTTCTTAGGTTCTACAGTATCTATAGTTTGCCTTTATATAGTTTAACTTTAACACAAAGAAAAGTCTTATTTGGCTCTTCCTTCCACATACATTGATTCCTCTCTTCAAGAATTGCTCTCCTTCTTTTTGTTTTTCGCAAGAATGCTCCATGTCTCCAGTGTCTTTCCGTGCAGAGATAAACATGCCAACAGTATTATTACCATCTGCAATCCCTTGTCAATCACCCTGTTATCACATGTGTACATCTTCTCACTCCGCTATACCACAGCAAATATACATGTCATTTTATCAGCATATACAATAGTTATATTTACTATGTCCAATTGTATAAAAAAGCATGAGAGAATTAGTTTTTTTAAAGAAGTGCCATCAATGCCTAAGGCTACATTCACACAACCGAGGTGCAAAACAGGCGGGAAAAGCAGCCATTTTTCACATCTGTCTTGCACCCAATGGGTGGCCATTTTCACCTATCTCCCATACATTACAGTGCATTGAGGGATCCGTGAAAAAGGACAAAAATAGAACATGACCTATAAAATGTGAATAGCCCCATTCACAGACATTGAATTCAATGCTGTCAAGTGTAATCCGTTAAAAAAACAAACATCACACGGCCTTTTATTCACTAATTATTCGTGTGAATATAGCTTAATGGTTTTAAGCGTAATATAATGGTCAAAACTAAAATTGTCACGTTATATCATCTGCATATAACATAATTAAAATATAAAATAAAAAAATTATGCCAGAATTGTTGCAAAAAAGTAGTAAATGAATTAATCAACTCATCCCACAAAACACAAACCCTGAAACAGCAATAACGTTATGGCTTTTATAGTACTGCAACATCAAATTGTTTTTGTTAAAAATTGATGTTATTGTGCACAAGTAGGAAAACATAAAATACATTTGGTATATGTTAAATACATATGGTATTGCTGCAATTGTACTGACCCACAGAATAACGTTAATAGGTCATTAATCGTAAACACTGTAAAAGTAAAACAGTAAAAAATTGTAGAATTATTGTTCTTTTCCAATATAAATATATAAACAATATACATTGGAGGAATTCATCAATGCATCTATGCCACTTTTCTGGTTTACTGTAGATGTGTGATGATGTCTTTGGGACAAGGCCCTCTCTTGTGACACAGATGCAATACATTCTGTGACTGTGCGCAGAGCAGGATGGAATGAGGATGCCTCAGCCTGACATATTTATTATAACTCACTGCAGTTTTCTGATGTGCGTTAGGCCCAGTTCACATCTGCGTTCGGGTTTCCGTTCAGAGAGTCCGCTTGGGGACCCCTGAATGGAAACCTATACGCATAAAAAAGCGGTTTACCTGGGAAACCCGCGGACCCCATAGACTATAATGGGTCTGTGTGGTTTCCGCATGAAACATGCGGAGAGGAAAGTGCTGCGGACACCGAGCGGAAACCACATGAGCCCTATTATAGTCTATGGGGTCCGTGGGTTTCCCAGGTAAACCACTTTGTATGCGTATACGTTTCTGTTCAGGGGTCCCCAAGCAGTCTCATCGAACGGAAACCCAAACGTAATTGTGAACTGAGCCTTAGCAAAAAAAAACGCTGTGGAAAAAATGTGTCGGAAACGCGGAAACAAGGGAATGGAAAGGGAAATAAAATACCTGATCCTGAAGGTGAAAATAGGCCGTCTCCATAAGTGGGTAGTTCCTAAAAGGAGGAATTCATATTAGAAAATTATATTAGAAAATCATATGATCATAAAAGTAATGTTTTTGTTCCTAGTAAATATTTGATAACATTACCTATTATTTTACAACTGCGAGTATTCATGCATTTTTGCTACTTGCCTGCTCACTAGTGTTAACCATGGGTTCACAAATCTGGTTTCACCATAATCATGAATGCAATGACATTGTGTAAAGTGCATGGTAGCCGCAACCTCCAAACACCAAGTGCGGTATAAAGTCATTAGTAAAGGTTCTGTTTACAACTGGTTTCATTAGAAAGGTAATTGAATCAGTAGTTTCCTTGTGACTGAAAGTGTCAGCAGGCGCCTGCAGTTACATTGTCACTCAGTACTTTTAAGGTAATGTCCCCCCCCCCCCCGTGTGTCAATTATCCCCTAACCACAGAACCCTCTGCAGGCCTCCGTCATTTATCTCATTGTGCTGCCTTGCATTGTTAGGTGGGAGATGACAATCGGAAGCATGCATTTGGTACCTAATGTGTCATTAGAGGTGAATATGTTTGCCTTTGCCTTATCTTTCTAAAGCAGCTTATCAGTGCTGTCACGCATCGCGACATCAGCAGCGGATGAATGGTAACACAAGATCACCATGTCACAAAGACGCCATCAGTTTGGCCATTTACTTATTTGCCACACTGAGCAACAAGACTTAAATGGCCGGGATAGTGACAGCATTCAGCTTGGTAGCACACTTCAGAAATGCTTTGAAGATTATCCATGTTCTCGCCAGACCCATATGACATTGTCCTACACTGAAGGTGATCTACACAGGAAGGTTTTGTCTTTCCCACTTTTATCTTCACAACTTTTGTAACAAGATCTGCTGCAGATATTGACATCAATGAACACTTAATGCAGGTAAATGAAGCGCGCCTCTTCCGGATCTGACTTCTATACCACTGTAAAACCATGCCAGAAATTGTAAGATTGTATCACCAATGGACAGATATTTTACTGTTGCATCCAAAAATATTTAGAATTTGTTTTTGGAGATTTCAGCAATGAGTTTTGCAGTTTTAACATCCATTAAAGTTACTTTTTATTAAAGGAAATCCATCACTTTGAATATGCATGGGCAGCATATTGTAGAACAGGAGGGGCGGAGCAGATTGATATATATAGTCCAGTGGGTGGTCCTAGTCAGTGATTGACAGCTATCTCTGTATGGACACTTATATAAGGAAGGCTGTCGGTCTCCACCCACTGGACTTCTCAGCTCAGAATAAGCAGAGATTTCATTGAACAGATTACAAGTTACAAGCACAAGTTTTACTGAATCTTTTCTTTTTTTTTTTCAATTCAAAGTTTATTGATTTTCAAAAAGACATAAAATACAGTGAAAACAGATAGCTAGCAGCGGCAGCATCAACATTTTATACTGTAGATTACTGAATCTTTTTACATAGAACAATATCTCCTATCAGTGACTAAAGCTGGCTGCCTGCTATCCAACCCTTAAGTACACATATATGGTCAACTTGCCGAGCATGCATGTTTTTTCTTAATAGAGAAAGAGGAAAGTAAGCCACTGTCAGACTCCTTTGGCATTAGTTTATTTTCCAAGAGGACAAAATGATCAGGCATGTTGAAACCTACATCCGCCATTGGAGAGGGGCATAAGATGGTTGAGGTAATATCAAAAATTGGTGGGTTTGGCTACCTTTAAAGGGGTTGTCCAGGAATTATTTTTTTCTTGGAGGCCAGGGAAAGTGGGAAAAAAAAAAATCATACTCACATACAGGACTTGTTCCGGAATAAGCCCCCGGCACCACTCACCGGACAGCGGCCTTGGACATTTGCTGTGATGTAACTAAAAATCAAACAAAATCCAGAATGACCTAAGGCTTCATTCACATCTGCATCGGAGTCTCCGTATGAGACTCCGTCGCAGATTCTGCCGAAAATGGGCGGAGAGAAAAGTCCTGCAGGGAGGACTTTTCTCTCCACCGGTTTCAGTATAAAATTGGTGAAAACCCGTTGGACACCTGGCGAACCCTATTATAGTCTATGGGGTCCAGGGGTGTTCATGGGTAACCGCTGTTACAGCAGGCAGGCTCTCCGTCGTTCGGCTCCCACGGCGGATATGAACGACAGAAAGCAGGCGCAACCTAGTCTAACCCTGTTGTCAGTAAGCTGAACTGACGTAAGTAGAGAGTGAACACAACTGCAAAACTATTGTATAGTAATGTGCAAAAGTTTAAGGTGAATGTGGAAAAATTGCTGCAAAGTAAGAATCCTTTAAGAAATAGAAGTGTTAATAGTTTCCTATCAATCCCATCAATATTTGGTGTGACCATCTTTTGCCTTCCATCAGTTCTTCTCTGTACACTTGCAGACAGTTTTTGGAGGAACTCAGCAGGGAGGTTATTCCCGCCATCTTGGAGAACTAAGCACAGATCTTCTGTGGATGTAGGCTTGCTCCAATTCTTCTGTCTCTTCATGTCATCCCAGACAGACTGGATGATGATGAGATCAGGGCTCTGTGGGGGCCATATCATCACTTCCAGGACTCCTCCTCCCAAGGGCAAAGGTCACACCAAATATTCATGGGATTTAGATTTCTATTTTCTTCATTCACTTAACTTTGTTAGTTGACAAAAATAATCTATTAACACTTCTATTTCTGAAAGCATTCTTACTTTGCAGCATCCCACCCACACTTGCCTAAAACTTTTGCACATAGCTGTACATTACCAATAAGGATGGATAGTGTCATATACTGTATATCAGTAGAGATAGACAGCAGGAATGCTGAATTCACTTTACCTACACTGATACATTATATATCACATGCAGTATGTGCCAAAATGTGTGACTTGTTTATGACAAAATATCGGCAAAAAGCTATTAACAAATTCCCCTTAAAGTATATTATAAAGTTTCATAGCTTTTCAATACAATGTACAATCATTAATCTTTATTTACAGGAAATTGGAAATTCCTTTTAAACATAGTAAGTGTATATTGGGGAGATTTATTATCCTCTTTGCACCAGTTTTCTGGCCATTTGAGCTATGGCGTGCAGCAGATCTGCAGAAGGATAATCCCTATTGTCATTTAATGGGGCTAATCCTTGGAATTTCCATCCAAAATAAGCAACATCCTACTTATTTCCTTGCATGATTTTTTCTGCTGTGCGAAGAAAACTCCATGTAGAATTTTTCTGTAGTGTGTGAATGGGGTTACAGAATGGAGCACAGCCTGTCAATAGAGTAATACTCAGATTTCAGAACAGAATTCATTACATAATCTGCACAAAATCATGGGAACGCCGTCTCATATTGTATGTATATGGTCAAGTTGAGCCTCAGCCATATTTTTCACGGATCCTTGTGCAATCGTTTTTTTCACAGACCCATCGATCTATGGGTGACAGAACAGATAACGGACCCAAGAGGCTAATCTGTGAAAATATAGATCATATTTTATTTTTTCATGGATCCCAGACAGCACATGGGCCAAGGAACTCGCTTGTGTGAATAAGTAAGGACTGGAAAACTAGTCAGGGCACGGGTCCAATTTACCATCTCAAATGCACTTCTGCTGAACTGAGCTTGTTGGTGCAGTTCAGTTCAATCGAACTCAGCCAAGTAAAACTGAACCTTAGTGAATGTATGAATATGTATATGTGCCATCAGCCTTTCTGGAAAATGGATTGTTACACGCCCATGTATTCCACTGCCTGTTGCTAAATCTATCCAGAACATACTAAAGAGGGTCTGTCACCAGACCCCAGCATATCAACCCAGCTCCCAGATAGATCAGTTAGGGTCACCTGCATCAAACAGTGTTTTCCCTCGTACATTGGTTCCTCTGTTGCCAAGATATAGCATTTTTCCAATATGCAAATACACTATTTGATGCCATTGCTCCAGTAAGAGAAGTGGCAACTCCCTTATTGCTCCAAAGCTCATTTGCATATTGACAGTAACAGCAAAATCTACCCAAGGAGGCAGCTATTTACAAGGGGAAAACACCATTTCATTCAGGTGAATCTATCCTATCCATCTGTGGGGCTGAGTTGCTAAGGTCCCACTTTCCAAAAACACAGCATTTTTGGTTGCTGCAGAAACACAAAGGAAACAAATCTCAAAGTAAATGAGATTTTGTTTAATGTAATCCATACATTGAGGAAAAAAAGGTGCGGAAAGTTTGTTTTTTCAAAAATGTGCATTTTTGAAAAATGCATTTTCCTTTTATATTTAATATGGGGAAGAAAAAACAGCAAAAACTAATTGAAAAACCCTTTTCACTGCATTTTTCCCCAGCATTTCTTTTAGTTGTATTTTGCTAAGTGAGGTCCCACGTTGCGGAAAAGCAGCTTTTTTTGTTGCAGATTTTGCCGCGTTTTTTTGAGCCAAGAGTGGCTACAAAAGGAATGCGAAATATACAGGAAATACTTATTTTTCTACCTTCTGCTCAATCCACATCTGGCTTTGGCTCAAAACACTGCAGCAAATTCTGCAACAACAAAAAAGCTGCTTTTCTGCAACATGGGGCCTCAGCCTTACAAACAGTCTTGGTAAACAATAAAATAAAAACCTAATGAATATTTGCAATTTTCTTAGTTCTCCTCTGAGGATAAGTAGAGAGCTCCCTGAAACACAAAATAGGGAATTGAAAGAAAAAAAGAAAGATGCAACTGGCCCTGTCCTCACCTCTAATATATACAAAGCAGACTCTTGGCGCAAACGTCAACAAAACAAACTTCGAAAAAGGGGTCTGTCTGAGAGCGGTGTTGCTCAACTGGACTACAATTGCATCAATGTCCACCAACAAAGAAAAAGAAAAAACCTATAGCTCTCACAAGTTCCCCAAAATCATTTTATAAAGAGGGGCAGGCAGACAAACAGAATGCACAGTCACATCCTCAGCAGCTAGGTACCATAAAGTGCTTCAACTGGCTGACAATGTGACAGTGTCAGGATGTAACTATAAATACACGCCCCAGTCCCATCACATGAGCGACTCTACATCACATGATCCAGCGGCGACGCTCTGATTTCAAATGTACAAGTGCACGCAACGCCTTCCCCTATTTTTACACCCCCCATTGAATACCTTTTTACAGACATAAGCACGCTTGTTGCAATTCTCTATATTAATATAAAACAACCACTAGTACACAGCATTAGACTAAGATTCCACGTTGCAAAAATGCAGCTTTTTTTGTTGCAGATTTTGTTGCATTTTTTTTTTTTTTTGAGCCGAAGCCAAGAATGGCTACAAAAGGAATGGAAATATATAGGGAGCACTTCTACTTCTACTTTCATTTAATCTACTTCTGGCTTTGGCTCAAAAAAACGCAACAAAATCTTCAACAACAAAAAAAAATGCGTTTCCTCAAAGTAGGGCCTCAGCCTAAACAAGTTTTCCCACAAGCATAGCCATATTTAGATTTGTAGATAAATAAAAGTTAAACATTTTTGCAAATATAAATAATGAAATATTTGCTGAATTTTAAAGATTTCCTCTAACCATCCTGGTGGTGACATCTGTTGTCTTGATCAGTTGCCATTGGATACGGCCATAAATGCAGGCGTTGTCTATGGTCCGGCACTTGTCAGTAACCCAGCCATGATTTTCTTACTGTGTACAGGTTATCAAACAAAAACACAATCCAGCCACAACAAAGAAATCATGGCTGGGTTTCAGATTCTAGAAAGTTCCTGCGTTCATGATTGTATACCTTGACCACCAATCAAGACAAAAGATGTCACCACTAAGATGGTTAGAGAAAATCTTTAAAACTCTGCAAATTTTTTAATTATTGATATTTGCAAAAATGTTTAACTTTTAATTGTCTACAATATAATTATGTTTGTGGGAAAACATGTTTGTAGGTCTATCATTGGGACCTAGAAAGCAGTAAAATGACATATTTAAGATGTTGTGCTAAAATGTGACTGCCACACATGGCCATTTACTTGCGTACAATCTCCATATCTATGCAGACGAGTGAATATCTGTGCAGCAAACATTCGTATAAGAGATCACTGTTAAAATGCTATTCTGTGCCATAAGCGCTGCTCCATAAGTTCAGGATAAGAAGGGTGACCATAAGGAAACAGGGAAGCATGAGAGGCACTTGGAAAGGTGCCCTAATAACTGCTGGAGGATACTAATGAATTGCTTGCAGTACGAGGGAAGCAGCACTGAGGCTTCCATCTCTGTGTTATCAGGCTTCTCCTCCATGCCAAGTTGATAATTAATGAAGCCCAGACCCCCGATGCCTGATGGCATGAACACTTAATTACTCTTGTAAATGAAGATTTGATTCAGAATGACTGGATCTAGTGTGCAGCCTGACAAAAAGAGGCTTATGGACAATCACCAATCCGCCAGTTTCCACACTCTCACATTAAAGGGAGATGTGCAGCCTCTATGGCCTTCTCAGTTTAGCTATTGTACTGTATCTAATAAGCCTGCGAGCAAGATGATTGAAAACGTCCCCGGCGCTTTCGCAAGAACATCGAGAACTGTGTCCCAGAATGCCATCACATAATGATTAGCATGTAAGGTTCACATGAATATGTAATGTACTATACAAGATATTCACCAATAATACTAACAGGCTATCACATTATTAAAGAGAAGCTTCACCCGGAGAGTCATTACGGGAAATAAATAAATGGCCAATGGACAAGCTGGAAATTAAAGGGGACCCGTCACATGGAAAATACTGTCCAATCTGAGGCAGCATGTTATAGAGCGGAAGGAGCTGAGCAGATTGATATAGCGTATTGTGGGAAGAGATTCAGTATAACTTGTCATAGATTCATTGCTGAGAAGTTAAGGAGGCGGTCTTATCAGTGATTGACAGCTACCTCTGAATACACAATAGAGGGGAGGCTGTCACTCACTGATAGCTCCGCCTCCTTGACTTCTCAACATAGAGAGTGCAGATATTTCAATAGATAAATGACAAGTTACACTAAGTCTTTTCCTACAAACCTATACATGAATCTGCTAAGGTCCTCCTGCTCTATACAACAGATTGGGCAGCTTTTTTCATGTGTCAGGTCCCCTTTAAGTTGTTTCCAATAGAAACTCACATGAGGCTGATAACTGTGGTGCTTGGTTGCCATATCCAACATATGACATCATTCAGATAAGTAAAGATTTGGGGGCAGGCACCTTCCATTATCTCATTCATATCTGTATCTGTACACCCAACCTCCTTAATTCTGCACCTATATCCTCTACTGTGACTGTAATCCATACCGGTGTGTGAGTGGCTACTTGTTACATATGTGAGATCGGTGGTGACCCTGGTCTGTCTGATGAAGTGTAAATGTATATTTGGTTCATAATTAGAAATACCCCAATATATCTTTATTATTGGTGGGGAACAGGCAAACTAAACCAGTCCCAAAGTTAACACTTGTCAGGTGTAGAAGGGAGTCCAGTGATTGAGCACAGTATATACTTATATATTTTATTAAAGAAATCTCATAAAAATCTAATTTTATGAGACTTTCTCAACAAAATCACTATATACTGACTGTCTGGATTATCTGATGTTCTGCAATGACTGTTCTTCACCTTTAACTGGATTCTCCACTATTCCCTGCTTGGTGGGCACCGTATTGCAACGGCATATGACCACTGGCAGTATCTGATCCATGAACAGTCACAAGACCAGAAGTCCTGATTTGTCATATATTGTCATAGTGTTGTTTCAATACTAGCACAGCCACTGAAGACTAGCCTCCCTGATCTATTGATGTATGTCTGAGTATTGAGTGTACTCACCCTATGGTGTGCCATTTTTCTTCTTTTAGCCTGCTGTCTTGCAAATTGAGAAACATATTTGCAAGTACTGCATTTATGCATATCCATCATTCTATTTTTGATACATAAATATATGAATATTTGTAATATTTCTTATGAAAACTGCTATCTTCCTCACCTATCAGCAGGCCTTCTATCTACATTTGCAGACAGAAAATCTGCAGTGAGTTACCGGAGCAAGGAGTGTATGGAATTAACAAAATGTCATCCACACACTACAGTCATGGCCAAAAGTTTTGAGAATGACACAAATATTATATTTTCACATGATCTGCTGCCCTCTGGTTTTTATGTGTGTTTGTCAGATGTTTTTATCACATACAGAAATATAATTGCATTCATATTATGAGTAACAGAAGCTTATATTGACAGTTAGAATGAGTTAATGCAGCAAGTCAATATTTGCAGTGTTGACCCTTCTTCTTCAGGACCTCTGCAATTCTCCCTGGCATGCTCTCAATCAACTTCTGGACCAAATCCTGACTGATAGCAGTCCATTCTTGCAGAATCAATGCTTTAATTTTCTCTGAATTTGTTGGTTTTTGTTTGTCCACCCGTCTCTTGATGATTGACCACAAGTTCTCAATGGGATTAAGATCTGGGGAGTTTCCAGGCCATGGACCCAAAATCTCTATGTTTTGTTCCCTGAACCATTTAGTTATCACCTTTGCTTTATGGCAAGGTGCTCCATCATGCTGGAAAAGGCATTGTTGAGCGCCAAACTGCTCTTGGACGGTTGGGAGAAGTTGCTCTTGGAGGACATTCTGGTACCATTCTTTATTCATGGCTGTGTTTTTAGGCAAGACTGTGAGAGAGCCGATTCCCTTGGCTGAGAAGCAACCCCACACATGAATGGTTTCAGGATGCTTTACAGTTGGCATGAGACAAGACTGGTGGTAGCGCTCACCTCTTCTTCTCCGAATAAGCTGTTTTCCAGATGTTCCAAACAATGGAAAAGGGGATTCATCAGAGAAAATGACTTTACCCCAGTCCTCAGCAGTCCACTCCCTGTACCTTTTGCAGAATATCAGTCTGTCCCTCATGTTTTTTCTGGAGAGAAGTGGCTTCTTTGCTGCCCTCCTTGAGACCAGGCCTTGCTCCAAGAGTCTCTGCCTCACAGTGCATGCAGATGCACTCACACCTGCCTGCTGCCATTCCTCAGCAAGCTCTGCACTGCTGGTAGCCCGATCCCGCAGCTGAAACACTTTTAAGAGACGGTCCTGCCGCTTGCTGGTCTTTCTTGGGCGCCCTGGAGCCTTTTTGGCACCAATGGAACCTCTCTCCTTGAAGTTCTTGATGATGCGATAGATTGTTGACTGAGGTGCAATCTTTCTAGCTGCAATACTCTTCCCAGTTAGGCCATTTTTGTGCAGTGCAATGATGACTGCACGTGTTTCTTTAGAGATAACCATGGTTAACAGAAGAGTAACAATGATGGCAAGCACCAGCCTCCTTTTAAAGTGTCCAGTGGTGTCATTCTTACTTAATCATGACAGATTGATCTCCAGCCCTGTCCTCATCAACACCCACACCTGTGTTAATGGAGCAATCACTGAAACGATGTTAGGTGGTCCTTTTAAGGCAGGGCTGCAATGATGTTGAAATGTGTTTTGGGGGATAAAGTTCATTTTCTAGGCAAATATTGACTTTGCAAGTAATTGCTGTTAAGCTGATCACTCTTTATAACATTCTGGAGTATATGCAAATTGCCATTAGAAAAACTGAAGCAGTAGACTTTGTAAAAATTAATATTTGTATCATTCTCAAAACTTTTGGCCATGACTGTATGTTAAAACATCAGAGTGGAAATTAATTTGCGGTGCAACATACAAGTTCTTTCTGCAAATTTTTCCATGTACAGTAGTGGAATAAGATTCAGAGTGAATTTTCAGCAAAATTGGTGAAAAAATCTGAATGTAATACATGCACATTTTGCCAATGATATGCCACAGAATATACAACAAAACCTACAATGGAATTTTTCCGAAATATGTGGGCATGCCCCATATATATTTTACCTTTTTACAATATATTCTGAGATGCACATGGAGTTTTTATTGCTTTTTGAGGGGGACAGATATTGCTGCAGTTTTTTAAGCTAAAGTCAAGAGTCGATTCCAAAGGAATTGGAAATATAAGAAAGAACTTACACTTCTACTTCCTACTGAATCCACTTTTGGCTTCAGCTCATAAAAACTGGAGCAACAGCAACAAAAACTCAGTGAGGAGACTGGTGTTTTGTATGCCAGTCTTAATCCATTCCTCTGCTAGCGCTAGATAAGACAGAATCATTAAGAAGCTCTCTTAATAATCCTGGCGTACCTCGGGAGGTCCTGTGCACCAGAATCTAAATCTACACCAGTCATGGACTGGCACAGATTTCTGGTTTTATGGCATGAGTTTTCATAAATCTGAAGGACCGAGGCATCCCTGTCTCAGCCCACCTTTTGTAAAAAGTAGTGAGCAGGTCTTGGAAAGAGGAAAGTGGAACATTTTTAGCACAAAAAAGTTGATTGCACCAAAGATGTGCCACATCTACACCCATCTATGGCAGTTTTCTGGCATAGAGGGAAGTAAATTCCCCCCAATGTGTGAGAGTTAAGGAGGGGGTAGGAGGAGGTGCAGCTGCAGCATGCAGAGATCTGTTTGACTCTATATCATGAATAAGCAGCAGCAAACTTATGCAAAAGTAAGGGCAAAAATTACACTTGCCTGCTCATAAAGCATGCAAGCAAAAGTTATACAAAAGACAAAAAATATGCAGATTAGGCACATGATTCCTGGCTGCATTAATATACCACGGCTACATAAGGAAGGATTGTGTTATATCTTAACAATAGATGTACTTGCTATGCTAAGCATGACCTCCTTCTAAGTGTTGTCATTCTTAAAACTCACAGAATTAATACAAAAGCAACACCTTGTAGATATCTGCAAAAATGAAAGAAAAATATTCAAGTGTCAAACAGACCAAACAAACCCTAGATAGCGGTTTATACATTTCCATCAGTTCTGTTAATATCAGGCGAGGCAATTAATCCAAAGAAGTGTCAGGCTGGTTGTCAGCGATCAGTGGAGCTGCTGTAAGGAGATAAGACCCCGCTCTGATTATGTTATAGAATATGGATATGCTCAGCTACAAAAAATCAAAAACTACTTAGTTGGTTGTAAGAAGTAAAAGTCAAACTCCACAGACGTATAATTCTAGACGAGACTCAGCAGGGGTGCAGCATACACAGAGGATGATGGTGAAAGAGAGCAGAATGTCAAATTATGCTCCATGTCTTCTTGTCACCGACTAAGCGGATGTTCTTTACCCTTTATTCCTCTTTCATTTAAAGGGACAGTACGCTGAAACAATTTACAGATGGAGGAAGTACACACTGGTAAATGTGGGATGTGATATACACCCATGATTCAATTAATAGTGAATACTGAATTTACCTGTGGTAACTGCTCAAATACTTATTTTTGCCCATGTCTCCTTCCAAATCAAAGAGCAATTTTTTGACTGCTCACTGACTCAAATTTACAGTAGGGGGCCCACATCCTGAAACTCACAGTACTGTATATTTATGGTACTGGTTTCAGCCAATTGTAGTGGTGTCACTGTTGGAACATGGTATTGTCAGGAACAGACCCAAGAATTGTCATCAGGAGAACAATCAGGATGTGAGAGGCCAGGGAATGAGACAGGAGTGAAGTCTGGAGCCAGGACCAGGGACAGTACTATAAGTGACAGGTGCAAGACAGAAGTGTAGTCAGATATAACACAGGACGGGGCTAGAATTAGTACTACAAGTATCAGGCAATGTAGTATAGTCTGGAATCAAGGCCTAGGTCAGAAACAGAAGCAATGGAAACACATAGGAACAAGATCCAGGAAGGTAAAACCTCTATCCCCAAGCACCATATGACAAGATGATGCCCTCTTAAATACACCACAAGCCCTGACATTATCATCATGCCCTATTTTATCATTTTTAACCTTATTTTTGTATAATTTTTTTTTACATAATACACATTTTTTATTTTTCAGTTTCCACCTGTAACTGGACCATTCATAGTAGCCAAGACCTAGCAGCTCTGCCATGCAGGGGTATCTAGTGATCACAGGAATGACGGGCCCATAGAGGCATCAGTTCTGATACTTCCTCTATGTACTACATTGTGCGCATTGAATGCTATGTAGGTTGAAAATTTTGGCTGTCAGCTGAGCATCCAACTTGATTTTGCTTTACATTTGTGCCATAAATTTACAATGACACTGGATTAAAGCCAAGGATCAGCTACATTTATGGAGGTTACGCTAGGTTCACACTAGCATTCAGGTTTCTGTAACCTAATCCGCTTAAAAAGCAGTTACCCACGGAAACCCATGGACCCCATAGACTATAATGGGGTCTGTCTGGTTTCCACTCAAAAAATTTGGAAAAATATGGAGAGAAAAGTCCTGCTTGCATGACTTTTATGTCCACATTTTTCAAGTGGTTTCGAGGATGGAAACCCTAAACGTAGTTCCAACGCTAGTGAACCTAGCATTACTTATCCTAAATTAGCCATGTCAGATCTGAAAGTGACAAGTGATAATAACTAATAATAATGCAAACATGAAATTGGGAGTTTAAAAAACACATTAAAAGCTCCCCCCCACACGTATTACATGTACTCCATTTATTAGTATTAGTAAATTAAAATTAAATAATTTTTAATAAAACTTTGTCCACACAGAAATAATTTCAGACACTTTCAAACGTAGATAAATTTAACAAAAAATTTTAATTAGAAATTCATAGTCATGTCCGATGCAAAATAAATGGGGCCAGAAGACAGTTTCATAAATAGCATGGTTTTATTACATGGTAGAAGTACACACTCATAAATCACCTGCATACAGGTTTACTGGTGCTTGGCCCCTCTTAAATATCAGCTAAATTATTGCTCCAAATGAGTCAGCAGATAATAGCAACTCCATTTTCTAATGCAGATATAACTACAGGAGACTCACGGAGGCTCCGCTGTCACCATACCTATGCTTTCCTTCCCAGAACATTGTTTTATCATTAATTAATTAATTAATTAATACATATTAATTAATAATTTTTAGTATTTGCCAGTTCACTGCATTTAGTACTGGTCATCAAAAATTGAAGCAAGTCATAGATTATGGTCAAATTCAGTAATTCTGTGAGATAGAATATGTAAAGCAGAGTCTTAGCAGGGATTACACTAAACCTGCAGAATACAATAATAATAATATATTACAAAATATATATTACATGTATATTACATCTTCAAGAAATCAACAAGAAGCAAACCCATGGCAATCCTCTTATCCTCCTCACCAGGGCCGGTTTTAGACAAAGTGGGGCCCCGGGCAAAAATGAAAAGCGGGGCCCCAAATGCTGATATGCAAACAACACCATCGTCTTGCAGTGGCAGCCCCTATAATAACGCCTCCTTTCTGCCAACAAAAAAGTAATAGCAAGCCCTATTTTACCACATACAATTCAAATGAGCACCTTTGTACCACCTAATAGATTTTTGCACCCAGTCATCAGTTATTATAGCGCCTCCTTATAAATAATAGTCCCTGCTTATAAATAATCTTACACCTTTATTAATAATAGCTCCCTTATAAATGATAAAGAGTGCCCTGTATCAGTAATATTCCCCCTTATCAGTAACAGTCACCCTGTAACAATAATACTGCTCCCTTAAAAATAATAGCCCCCTCATAAATAATAGTTACCCTTATAAATAATAGTCCCCATTATCACTAATAGCCCCCTTTATAAATAAGCCCACTTAACAATTATACCCCCCTTATAAATAGTTCCCCTCTTATAAATAATAGCTCCCCCTTATAATGGATGCCTTATATATAATAGTTCCCCCCTTATAAATAATAGCCCATCTTATAAATAATAGTTCCCCCTTATAATAGCCCCCTCATACTTAAGTTTCCCAATTATATACAGTCATATGAAAAAGTTTGGGCACCCCTATTAATCTTAATCATTTTTAGTTCTAAATATTTGGGTGTTTGCAACAGCCATTTCAATTTGATATATCTAATAACTGATGGACACAGTAATATTTCAGGATTGAAATGAGGTTTATTGTACTAAC
The DNA here is from genome assembly GCA_947044405.1 of Leptodactylus fallax. Taxonomy (NCBI): domain Eukaryota; kingdom Metazoa; phylum Chordata; class Amphibia; order Anura; family Leptodactylidae; genus Leptodactylus; species Leptodactylus fallax. Next base: position 234,478 of record CAMRHE010000130.1, on the reverse strand, counting down.
AGAAAATGTGCAATATGCATTAAACCAAAATTTGACTGGTGCAAAAGTATGGGCACCTCAACAGAAAAGTGACATTAATATTTAGTAGATCCTCCTTTTGCAAAAATAACAGCCTCTAGTCGCTTCCTGTAGCTTTTAATCAGTTCCTGGATCCTGGATGAAGGTATTTTTGACCATTCCTCTTTACAAAACAATTCCAGTTCAGTTAAGTTTGATGGTCGCCGAGCATGGACAGCCCGCTTCAAATTATCCCACAGATGTTCAATGATATTCAGGTCTGGGGACTGGGATGGCCATTCCAGAACATTGTAATTGTTCCTCTGCATGAATGCCTGAGTAGATTTGGAGCTGTGTTTTGGATCATTGTCTTGCTGAAATATCCATCCCCGGCGTAACTTCAAATTCGTCACTGATTCTTGTACATTATTCTCAAGAATCTGCTGATACTGAGTTGAATCCATGCGACCCTCAACTTTAACAAGATTCCCGGTGCCGGCATTGGCCACACAGCCCCAAAGCATGATGGAACCTCCACCAAATTTTACAGTGGGTAGCAAGTGTTTTTCTTGGAATGCTGTGTTTTTTGGACGCCATGCATAACGTCTTTTTGTATGACCAAACAACTCAATCTTTGTTTCATCAGTCCACAGGACCTTCTTCCAAAATGAAGCTGGCTTGTCCAAATGTGCTTTTGCATACCTCAGGCGACTCTGTTTGTGGCATGCTTTCAGAATCGGCTTCTTTCGCATCACTCTCCCATACAGCTTCTCCTTGTGCAAAGTGTGCTGTATTGTTGACCGATGCACAGTGACACCATCTGCAGCAAGATGATGCTGCAGCTCTTTGGAGGTGGTCTGTGGATTGTCCTTGACTGTTCTCACCATTCTTCTTCTCTGCCTTTCTGATATTTTTCTTGGCCTGCCACTTCTGGGCTTAACAAGAACTGTCCCTGTGGTCTTCCATTTCCTTACTATGTTCCTCACAGTGGAAACTGACAGGTTAAATCTCTGAGACAACTTTTTGTATCCTTCCCCTGAACAACTATGTTGAACAATCTTTGTTTTCAGATCATTTGAGAGTTGTTTTGAGGAGCCCATGATGCCACTCTTCAGAGGAGATTCAAATAGGAGAACAACTTGCAATTGGCCACCTTAAATACCTTTTCTCAAGATTGGATACACCTGGCTATGAAGTTCAAAGCTCAGTGAGGTTACAAAACCAATTTTGTGCTTCAGTAAGTCAGTAAAAAGTAGTTATGAGTATTCAAGTCAATAAAATGATAAGGGTACCCAAATTTTTGCACCGGTCAAATTTTGGTTTAATGCATATTGCACATTTTCTGTTAGTACAATAAACCTGATTTCAATCCTGAAATATTACTGTGTCCATCAGTTATTAGATATATCAAATTGAAATGGCTGTTGCAAACACCCAAATATTTAGAGCTAAAAATGATTAAGATTAATAGGGGTGCCCAAACTTTTTCATATGACTGTATAGTAACCCACCCTTATATATAATAGTTCTCCGTTATACAGTGTCGGACTGAAGGGACTTACGCCCACCAGAGGATCTTGTTCTGGGGCCCCACCCAACAGCTTCCTGCTAATAGCCTACACCATGGCTCCTTCACTGAAGTCTTACATATGTGCTGACTATCTGGTGTTACTGAGTATGTTTCCAGTATAGTCAGCCCCTATAGTATTGTGCAGGCCCCAATAACTCCATGGCCGGTTCATGCACAGCACTGTATGGGGAATGACATGGCCATGGAGCACTACACTTATGTGCAAGATTATAGTGAGGGAGCTGTGATGCAGACATAGCACACAGGGCTACCAGCAGGAATTGTGAGCCCCCCCCCCCACAGTATAATGCTCTACATGGTATATAATGCTCCACAGTATAAAATGCTCTCCTGAGCCCTCCAGTTTCCCCACATGGTATATAATGCTCCACAGTGACCCCACACAGTATAAAATGCTCCCCTGAGCCCCCCATTGTGGTCCCACATGGTTTTTAAGGCTCCACACAGTATAATACTCCACAGTGGCCCACACAGTATACTACCCCTTAGTGGCCCCAGACAGTACAATATGCTCCCCAGCAGCCCCACACAATATAATATGCTCCATACAGTATAATATGCACCCCACAATGCCCCCCCAGTATAATGCTCCACAGTGGCCTAACACAGTATAGCATGCTCTATAATGACCTCCACACAGTATAATATACTCCCCAGAGGGGTTCCCCCAGTATAATGCTCCACAGTGGTCCCCCACAGTATAATATGTTCCCCACAGTCCCCCCCCAGTATAATGCTCTACAATGGCCCCACAGAGTATAATATGCTCCTGAAAAGCCCCACACAATATAATACACTCCACAGTGGCCCCACACAGTATAACAGGCTCCCCACACTGTCCATTCCCCCAGTATAAAGCTCCACAGTGGCCCATAGTATAATATGCTCCCCAGAGGACCCCCGCTAGTATAATGCTCCACAGTGCCCCCTCCAGTATTTTGCTCCACAGTGGCCCCATGCAATATATTATGCTCCCCAGAGCGTCCCCCCAGTATAATGTTCCACAGTAGGCCCCACGCAGTATAATATGCTCCCCAGAGGGCCCCTAGTATAATGCTCATTAGTCCTCCCAAATAATGCCCCACAGTGGCGCCATGCAATATAATATGCTCTGCTGATGCCCCCCCAGAATAATGCTCCACAGTGACCCCACTCAGTATAACATGCTCCAGAATGGCCTCCACACAGTATAATATACTGCCCAGAGAGGTTTCCCCAGTATAATACTCACAGTGGCCCAAAACAGTATAATATGCTCTCCAGAGCCCCCCCAGTATAATGCTCCACCGTGGCCCAAAACAGTATAACATGCTCTCCAGAGCCCCCCCAGTATAATGCTCCACGGTGTCCCTGCACAGTATAATATACTGGGGGGCCCCTCTGGAGAGCATATTATACTGTGTGGAGCCACAGTGGAGCATTATACTGGGGGGGCTCTGGAGAGCATATTATACTGTGTGGGGCCACTGTGGAGCATTATACTGGGGAGGGGGCCCTCTGGAGAACATGTTATATTCTGCAGGGCCTCTATGGAGTATTATAAAGTGGGGGGGGCTCTGGAGAGCATGTTATATTCTGTGGGGCCACTTTGGAGCATTATACTGGGGGGCCCCTCTGGAGAGCATAATGCTCCAAAGTGGCCCCACAGATTATAACATTATCTCCAGAGCCCCCCCCAACACATTATAATTTTCCACAGAGGCCCCACAGAATATAACATGCTATCCAGAGGGGCCCCTTCCCCAGTATAATGCTCCACAGTGGCCCCACACAGTATAATATGCTATCCAGAGGGGGCCCCCCGTATAATGCTCCACAGGGGCCCTACAGTGCTATTATTATATTATATTCTGGGGTCTCTTCAGACCCCAGAGTATAATAATCGAAGGCCCGGGGTAGGTAAGGTAAAATAACAAACAGTTATACTCACCTTGTCTTGCCTCTCCTGGGCCTCCTCGCGCTGCTCCGCTATCCCCGCCGGCGCTGGCTTCTTCTTCTCTGCGGCTGATGTCATGCGTTGTGGACATCACCGCTGAGGCCTGTGATTGGGCCTCAGCGATTACGTGAGGCACGCCCCATGTGACCGCTGAGGCCAGGCCTCAGCGCCTCAGCAGTGATGTCCGGAACGCCAGAAGATGACGTCGGACGCCGCGGACAGGTGAGTAAAAATGTTTGTTATTTTTACTCACCTCGGAAAGGGGCCCTGCAGTCCCTTTCTGTTAGTGCTTTGGCCGGGCCTGACTCCGGTATCCGGAGTCATCAGGTTCCGGATCCCGGGGGCCCCTTTGGGGACGGGGCCCTGGGCAATTGCCCAGTTTGCCCCCCCCTAACGCCGGCCCTGCTCCTCACCCAGCCAGGCAGCACCCTGCTATGTACTGATGAGAGGGAATAACCTCTATGGATGGTTAGCTTTTCCTTTTGGAGGAGATATACTGGTTTGGCTTTAATCCCAGATCATGTCACTAGGTTGGTTTCAGGAAAACCAGGCACTGATCTATAGGGAGTTACCTTCCAAAAAGTGGCGCTAGAGCATGTTTCACCTTTTTACCAAGGAGGACTTATTTGCATATTCCTTTCCAAAGAAAAGTTTCCTGGGATATATATTTTTTTAGTTATTTTTTTTTTAAATTATTTTTAATGCAGTTCTCTCTTTTGAAAAATAAGAGGACTTTGCCATAAAACCTTCCCTGGGGGAAGCCATATTGGAGGCACACACTTCTTTTCTGTAGACAGCACAGCCAAGTGGGTACACTTTATGGCAACTATAAATGATTTAAGTCTCTAGGAAGTGACAGATTTGGCCCCCTCCCTAGAGCACCAATGAGTGATAGCATACAGTACAGACCAAAAGTTTGGACACACCTTCTCATTCCAAGAGTTTTCTGTATTTTCATGACTATAAAAATTGTAGATTCACACTGAAGGCATCAAAACTATGAATTAACACATGTGGAATTATATACTTAACAAAAAAGTGTGAAACAACTGAAAATATGTCTTATATTCTAGGTTCTTCAAAGTAGCCACCTTTTGCTTTGATTACTGCTTTGGCATTCTCTTGATGAGCTTCAAGAGGTAGTCACCTGAAATGGTTTTCACTTCACAGGTGTGCCCTCTCAGGTTTAATAAGTGGGATTTCTTGCCTTATAAATGGGGTTGGGACCATCAGTTGTGTTGTTCAGAAGTCAGGTGGATACATAGCTGATAGTCCTACTGAATGGAGTTTTAGAATTTGTATTATGGCAAGAAAAAAGCAGCTAAGTAAAGAGAAACGAGTGGCCATCATTACTTTAAGAAATGAAGGTCAGTCAGTCCGAAAAATTGGGAAAACTTTGAAAGTGTCCCCAAGTGCAGTGGCCAAAACCATCAAGCACTACAAAGAAACTGGCTCACATGAGGACCGCCCCAGGAAAGGAAGACCAAGAGTCACCTCTGCTGCGGAGGATAAGTTCATCCGAGTCACCAGCCTCAGAAATCGCAGGTTAACAGCAGCTCAGATTAGAGACCAGGTCAATGCCACACAGAGTTCTAGCAGCAGACACATCTCTACAACAACTGTTAAGAGGAGACTGTGTGCAGCAGGCCTTCATGGTAAAATAGCTGCTAGGAAACCACTGCTAAGGACAGGCAACAAGCAGAAGAGACTTGTTTGGGCTAAAGAACACAAGGAATGGACATTAGACCTGTGGAAATCTGTGCTTTGGTCTGATGAGTCCAAATTTGAGATCTTTGGTTCCAACCACCGTGTCTTTGTGCGACGCAGAAAACGTGAACGAATGGACTCTACATGCCTGGTTCCCACCGTGAAGCATGGAGGAGGAGGTGTGATGGTGTGGGGGTGCTTTGCTGGTGACACTGTTGGGGATTTATTCAAAATTGAAGGAATACTGAACCAGCATGGTTACCACAGCATCTTGCAGCGGCATGCTATTCCATCCGGTTTGCGTTTAGTTGGACCATCATTTATTTTTCAACAGGACAATGACCCCAAACACACCTCCAGACTGTGTAAGGGATATTTGACCAAGAAGGAGAGTGATGGGGTGCTATGCCAGATGACCTGGCCTCCACAGTCACCAGACCTGAACCCAATCGAGATGGTTTGGGGTGAGCTGGACCGCAGAGTGAAGGCAAAAGGGCCAACAAATGCTAAGCATCTCTGGGAACTCCTTCAAGACTGTTGGAAGACCATTTCAGGTGACTACCTCTTGAAACTCATCAAGAGAATGCCAAGAGTGTGCAAAGCAGTAATCAGAGCAAAAGGTGGCTACTTTGAAGAACCTAGAATATAAGACATATTTTCAGTTGTTTCACACTTTTTTGTTAAGTATATAATTCCACATGTGTTAATTCATAGTTTTGATGCCTTCAGTGTGAATCTACAATTTTTATTTTATATGAAAATACAGAAAACTCTTGGAATGAGAAGGTGTGTCCAAACTTTTGGTCTGTACTGTAGATGCATAGAGAGCCTTATCTCTGTGTGTAGTGGTGCTATCCTGTCTTATCTAAGTTTACACCAGTATTTTTGCTTACTTACATACCGCCATCATATTCTGCAGTGCTTTACAGATATTGTCAACACTGTCCCATATAGGTCTCACAATCAGTATGTCATTGAAGTACAGTACAGCTGTTATTAAATCCCTTGCACTAGACTGACCTGTCCCAGTCTACACAGTAAAACTAACAGTAACAGGTGATCCGGGGAACACAGATAATGTCTGCCTATTGTTTGTGTTCTTAGTGACCAATGTAATATTTAATTAGAATAGAAAAGTCTTTAAATAAGTCCTGGTTTCGAATCCTGCCAAGGACAACATCTGCAAGGAGTTTGTATGTTCTCCCCGTGTTTGCGTGGGTTTCCTCCGGGTACTCCGGTTTCCTCCCACACTCCAAAGACATACTGATAGGGAATGTAGATTGTGAGCCCTATATGGGACAGTGACTGACAATGTCTGTAAAGCGCTGGAGGATATGATGGCGCTATATAAGTAAGCATAATAAATAAATAATAAATAAATAAATAAATAAATAAAAAGTCTAGTAAACACAATGTTTTCCATTACAAATAGACATAGGAATGTAATAAAGACTCCCTAATAATTGATTTTGGTACTATTCTTCCAATTTGGCACCTTAACACATAAGCAGGTGAGTGGGGCTATTCAGCTCACTGTCTTACGCCAAGGGTTCTGCAGCTATTTTTTCATTGTCCTGCTCCAGTATCTGCCTCCCCTTAAAACCAATGGGAGGCAGAATCAAGGAGATATCTGGCACTGATATTGAGACATAATCTGCCTCAAAAGTAGCGCCAGATTCTAACATGTGAACATTCCTCAATGGTAGATAAAGAGTGTGAAAAATAGTTTTAAAAAATTATATCAAGATTGCTTCTTTGTGTTTAAACATTTATATAAATTTTATGATAACATACAGTAAGAACAGTGAGGCTATGGAACTCTCTGCCCCAGGAGGTGGTGATGGTGGATTCATTGAACAAGTTCAAAGAGGGCCTGGATGTCTTTCTCGAACAGAACAACATTACAGGTTATGGGTTCTAGATTTTAAGGGCACGTTGATCCAGGGTCTTATACTGATTGCCAGATTGGAGGCGGGAAGGAATTTTTTCCCATGAAATGGGGCAATTGGCATAAGCCTCATGGGGTTTTTTGCCTTCCTCTGGATCAACACTGTAGGGGACTGTAGGGTTATAGGTTGGACTTGATGGACTGATGTCTTCAACCAACCTCATCTACTATGTAACTATATATAACCCTAAATGTTTTCAATAACACTTTCAACTATCACAGTCTCTTTCAGCTACACAGCATTAAAATAATAAAAAAGTTATGGCTGGGAGACAAAAATAAAAATAAAAACCTTCATTTTGGCCTGCTCGTTATATTGAAAATGATAATACTATACAATAAAATAGTACAGTTTAGAGACCAAACCTTAGTATGAAGGTGTAATAGTGGATTCTCTTTTAGCTTTTTTTTTTTGCTAAAACCCACAGCAGAATTAAAGGGACAGCTCATTTCACGTCTAAAGCTTTGAGCACAAATACCAATACAAAACGACTGATAAAAAAAAAAAGATTTTTTTTTTAAATTATATTTTATTATGTTTGTGGTAACTTTATAGCTCCATTTTCACCATTGTATGCTATTCATTGATGAAATTGTGAAAGAAAAATGACCCATATGTACATGATAATAAAAACCCTCAGCAAAATGATAAAAATAGAAGACGGGTGAAATCTGCCTATATTCATATAGCGTACTATGGAGGCTATGGGGAATGACAACGTACTTTTTTGTTGTTACAAAGAACCTTTAAGCCAGAAGTGCATCTCGGCCATTAAATGAAATCAACAGCCGCTTCGCTTGGAAGTACTATTATTATCATTATCATAAAAGGTGAGAGTGGCAAATCGTTTCTATTTAAGAGGCAAAAAAAATTACCCCCCTTGTCTACTTCCCAGGTCAGAAAAGGTGGTTATTCTGTCACCAGTCATAGCTTCTAAAAGAGGGTGACAGGTATTTAGTTGTCAGTTCACATAAGCAGTATTCAGCATTGCATCAGCAGCGAAGCAGACTATTTTCTCCTCTCTTTGAAGATAATTAGACTTCCCTTTTGTTGCAAATAAGATGTAAAACAGCTTTAACTGCCGGTGAAAGTGATTAAAGTAACCTGTATGGAACCCCATTACTTAAGGCATATTTCTTTTAGATGCATAATTTCCCCATTTTAAGGAAAACATAATGCACGCATAAAAAATTCAAATTGTTGAGATGCTTCAAAGTAAAAATTAGAACGCGATTAAAGGCATTCTGTGTAGCTTGTTAACACCGAGAAGTCTTTAAGTGTATTTTATCATCATAATGGGATAATGGCGTCTTAGCGAAAGTAAACAATTCAATGAAATAAGTTTTTATAAATACCATCGTTTTTGAAAACTTTTCCCTTCTAGTTGAACATACAATAGGACAAAAGATAACCGCCATATAACACATGTGACGTATAGAGGTCTATACCATGGGGAGATACAACCCACAAGACTTTCAAGAAATAAGTCTTCTTTGACTAAGGCTTCCTCGTGTTCCTTATTGTGATGGCGTCTTGCTATTGTGAAGAAGAGATAATATATGTGGTGGATGTGCAGAGGACTGTTCTTAATGGTGGGGGATTGTAATGACATAGGCCAATTGTGTACAATGAGGCATATTTGTAAATGCTAGTGACATGACACACTTAGAGCCATTCTCAATGCTTTATATTTAGCTGTCAATGTTCTGGCAGAAAAGTAAAGGTCTGGTTTTAATGGCAGTCCAAGTATAAGGTTAAACACTATTTTTCCATATTATCACTTAAACTTTTGAAACATGTATTTTTATAGTTTTCGCTACATATTGTATAGTGAAGAGATCAATAGTGAACGTGTATACTGGTACAAGAATAGCTCAAATCTTATAGACTGTAACATATATATGACATTTTTACATATATATAAGATGTATAAGACATTTGCTCCCATTATCATGTATAAAGGTTAATACAGCTATCCAGCCAACTGGCCAACTCCAACCACACTATTCACATGCATGCTTGACTCGAAAAGGGAGAAGGGAATAAGCTGTTGTCAGATACCTCTGACGGCAATTTATTTCCCGTGTGATCAAAAGGATTGGACATGTTGAAATCCAACAGAATGATGATTTATTACCATGACATCTGCTGTTGTGGGAGTTGGGACACCTCCATATACATTACATGGATGGACAGTTTTGGCTGACATTAATCTAATGTGTATAACTGGAGATAACTATGTATTGTATTGCATATTTATACTGTCTGTATAATACTCCTCTGTAGGTATGGACATGAAAATAATGAATTATTATGTGCACAATATGATACTCATTCATACTGTACATCTAGGTCTAGGAATATCAAACTGCCTAATTATTTTTTGACATTTTTTTTATTGAGGTTGTAATAGAGGAAAGAGGTTACCGACATTATGGCATTGTTAAGTCCACACGGAAGAAGAATATAAAGAGCTCAATTACTATACAAGACATCAGTATAAAACAGAGAGCCCATGAACAGTGGTGTGGGATGGTGACCACTATGATATCTGCGAAATTTATAACCTGTCCATACTCTGGTACTTGAGGGAGTGAACTTTAGCTCAGATCCATTAATGGAAGAAGATTGAGAAAGGTTTGAGGACCACAGAGGACCAAGGGGCAAAATAGAAGTCTATGGAAAAATATCATTTGCAGGACTTTTTCCCTGAGTACCTGTTGCCATCAGATGCAATACGGTCAGGGACTCATGTTTAGTTCTACTCCTTGCACATTTCCACTCATTGATGTGAATGCAAATATTCAGTTATGTCACCACTAGTGTTGAGTGAACCCATCAAAGTTCGGGTTCGCTGTGTTCTGTCGAACCTTACCCAAAAGTTTGGTTCGGGTACCCGAACTTGACCCAAACCCGAACCCCATTCAAATCAATGGGGACCCAAACTTTGTGACCCAAAAATGGCTGTAAAACTTTATTTTTTTTACTTTTTAGTGATGTCCCACTATGGGACCTGAACCAGCTCAGCTCCGATCAGAGGTTAAGGAGCAGGGTGTTAGCTGTCAGTTACAGTTAACACCCACTCCCGATGCCATCTGTGGCATTCAGTTTCAATGACAAACACCTAAGATGCCATGGTCGCTATTGACTGCGGCATCTTAAGGGTTAAACAGCAGGGATCGGTGTTATCACCGTCCCCGCTGTTGCAGTGGGAGCCTGGCTATCAGAAACAGCTGGGCTCCCACGGTGATCGCACGGGCTCTGATTCTGAGCCCGCTCGATCACCATCACGTACGTGTATGTGGGGATGCGGTAACTACCCACATTCTCCCATGTACATGTACGTGACAATGCGTGAAGGGGTTAAAGCTGGTTGATTGGCTGCTCAGCAGTCAATCAACCAGCTTTAGGGATGAGCCGAACATGGACCTGAACTTCAGTGCTGTGCAGTTCGGGTTCGCTCAACACTAGTCAGGACTATCTAAGGCTAGGTTCACATATGCATTCGGGTTTCCATTCGGGGGGGGTCCGCATGGGGACCCCCCGATTGTAAACCTAATCTGCTTAAAAAAGCGGTTACCCGCGGACCCCTATAATAGGGTCCGTGTGGTTTCTGCTCGGTTTCCGCCGAAAAGGGCAAAAAATACAGAAAGAAAAGCGCTACTTGCAGCGCTCTTCTCTCCGCATTTTTCATGCGGAGAGGGGAACGGAATCCCCGTATGGAGAGAATACGCTGGTGTGAATCCAGCCTAAGGCCTTATTCATATGACAGTTAATAATGCCTTGTGTCAGCCATTTTTTTGAATGGTAGTCACACGGCTGTTTTTAAACCCCATGAATGTCTACGGGTCTATTCACATGTCCAGTTTTTTAACAGACTGTTTTTCACCTCTGTAAAAAAACTGACGTTCTATTTTTGTCCATTTTTACAGACATAAAAATAGTCGTGTGAACAGACCCATAGACATTCATAGGTTTTAAATTGGTGGCGAGATAGGTGTTTAGAAAAAAAAAAAAAACTTAACCGACATTATGTGAAAAACAGCATGGTTGTGTTAATCTGGCCTTAGGCATCATGCACACAACTGTTTGCGTGACACCGCCACTGACTGAACAGCACAGGAAGCACACCGATGTCAACCGTGTGCCGCCCATGCACCAGCCGTGCTTCCGCAGCCCCATTCATTGGGACAAGTGAGCATGGCCGCAAAACTGGACAGGAATAGGACGTGTGATAAGTGTCGTGTGCATGGGCCCATACAAATGAATGGGTCAGTGTGCTATCCAGGGAACATGGATAACACACTGAACTAGCACATGGTCATGTGCATGAGCCCTGAGGTTAAGCCCACTATTGCGCTGGATCCCAATTTTTTAAATGATGAGCACTAACTTATCCCCAGGGACCCCACTGACTATAATGGTGGCTGTAAGGTATCTGTTATTGTATCTGTCATTTTGCCATTTTTTTTTTTTTATTGCAAGCCAATTTATTTCTCAGTATGTTTTTGAAGTGGAGGATGAAATTGTGGTACTAAGAAGAACACAAACATGGGAAGAACATACAAACTCTATGCAGATGTTGTCCATGGGCAGAATGGAAACTAGAATCCCAGTGCTATGAGGCGGCAGGGTTTATGCCTTAGTATTGCTGTTTTGTCCTCTGTAGGTACATACAGCCTCATGTATACAAACTAGCTTAGCAAGCAAACTAAGTTCTCCGATACCTCTTTTTGGCATTATGGAGATTTGGTGACTTTGCCCAGTTCCTGTTGATCCATTAGTCCTTTGGCTAATCCTTGGTGTCCACTGGTTACTGAATATCATCATTGATAATTGTGAGCCTACTGCATCATATAGATCAACATTTTGATAAAGATAGTTTATTCAGAATGTTGAATTAGTTGTTCTATAGCAGAAATCACTGAGTGGTACCAACAGAGTTTATAGGGGTATTCTGGTAATCTAAAGTTATCCCCTATCTCCCCTTATCCCCTCTGTCTGCTGCACTGTTCTCTAGGCTATGGGCATTGTGCTCCAGCCATCTCTAGGATGTGCTGGTCCTTTAAGAACTTGTAATGTTTCTGTCTGCTCCCAGCCATACTGAAGCACTTGTGGGCTACAGTATTTAATGCTCCTACCTCCAAATGAAGATGCCTCTGCTAGTGTCCTGATATGGTATTTTTTACAGCTGTGTTTCCTGATTACCTGCTTTTGACCTCGGCCTGGTTCCTCACCAAGTCTTTATCTGATCCAAAGGTACTTCAAGTCCTGCCAAGATGTTTGTCTTTGTGCTTCCTGTCAGCCCTTGTTTGACCTCTACTTGAATTACCATACAAATTCTGTGCCACCTTCCCTGATCTCTACAGGGATACCACTTTGCCTGTCCTGACCATGACCTATACCTCGACCATGGTCTTGCCTGTTCCCTGAGTGTCAGGCACCAATGTCTCTTGACCTCCCAGGTCAGCTGTCACCTATACCAAGACTACTCATAGAATTAGTGACTTGGCGGTCCCCTGCAGTGAAGACCAGATCCCTATTTTTTTTAAAGTTAAAACTAGCAAGTCAACACACAGCACCCTCAATAGTAGCCCAAAGTCAAACTTTGTGATACAGTGGGTCCCCACCTGCTGCACATTACAACAGAGTTAAAAGTATAGATGATTCAGAATTGTTAATTCATGCATCTACAGTATATAGCAAGGGATTCTTTACAGTTAGAGTATTAAAATTATGGAATGCCCTAGCCCAAGTGGTAGTAATGGCAGATACCATATCCACATTTAAAAAAAGGTTATAACTAATAATTAATCTAACAATGAATAGGAAATAGATGATCCAGGGATATGGAGTTGGGAAGGATTTTCCCCTAAATATAGCGTAATTGGTGTCTGCATTGTAGGGGTTTTTGTCTTCCTCTGGATCACCATTGTAGGGACATAGGTTGAACTTGATAGACCTATGTCTTTATTCAACATTATTCAACGTTGTTAGCTATGTCACCTTATAACTATGAAAAATACAAGTATATACTTAAATAGACTTGTGAAGAGTGTGGACAGGTACTCTTGAAGGAAATAAAAACATAAAAACTATGGATGAGAAGCCTAGATATGGAAGACAGAAAAAGAAAATCCAATACAATACGTGAATTATTTATGTTCCACCAGCGTCCTCTCGAAATGTGTTAAAACTAGAGCGCCCCTTTAATGTATTTATTCACTGGAATCCAGTCTACAAGGTTGATGTGTAAATTAAAACTTAGGAACCAAGCTGGTTCTATACCGCAGGATGAAGAAGATACAAAATATCTCCATGCCGTTATTTTGTAACATTGCCCACGGATCTGATGGAAAGTCTGAACGGCAGATAATGACGTGAAATCCTTGCTAGTATACCAGGCTGGAGATAATGGTGTCCGGAGCAAATTAACAAACCCAGTGGTAAACGTAGTTCCATTTCAGCAGGAGCCCTTGTGTAAATTAGCATTTGTTCCTAATCAGATCGCTGTCCTTATTTCTACAGTTGTATGGGGCTCCTAATGCAGTTTGCTTTCAGGTGAAAATTTATTCTCCTGGGGACACTTGTACAATCCCTGCCCCTGACAGAGAGGAATCTTTCTCTTAATCAGCTCCTCGGCCTAAACTTTCTCTGATTCTTACACTTTCCTGCTGTGAGTGCCGTTGTGAGTTGTTGGAAATGATTACTCATTTGTAAGCTTCCTTTATAGCATTTCCTCACATGTAGAGGTGCCCACGGAGATGACCGAGGCTTTGATTTTATAATTATACCTGTCAGTGGAAAGGATGTCCATACAGTTAGTGTGAGGCATGGCACAGTGCCACTTAACCCCTTAAAATTCAGCCCCTGACAAATTACAATTATAGCGCCAGTTGTAATCTCAATCCTAATTGCTGTCTGTGTAAGAAGATTAAGAAGTGTATAAATATTTTGCGCTGCTACGTGATGACACGGTGCTGGGGGAACGAGGACGAATGTGTAGCAGTGTGGGTGATCTTTGCAATTACTCTAAAGTATCATTCTGTATAAACTATGATATTTCCATATATACTTGTTGTAGAATATAAGGCTTTAAGGTTTCCCATCCTGGAACAGATTTACACTTAAAGAGGACCTTTCACCACCTCCACCAACCCAACTCTTGGCATCCTTCAATAGGAGCCACTGATTTTGGCGCAGTTGGAATTTTTCCTATAGCCCCTACCGTTCCTGAATTAAGTTCAGTTATTATGGGAACTCAATATGTTAATTACACTCTCTACTGTCAGGTGGGTGGTCCTGGGCTCAAGCAGATAGACAGGGACCACCCACTTGACAGTAAAGAGTCTAGCATATTGAGTGTTCAAAATAATTGCAATAATTGCTCAGTAATGGTGGGGTCTTGATAAAAAAATACAATGGCACCTATTTAAGGATACATGCAAAGGGCTCCAGCTGAGGGTAAAAGGAACTTCAACTTCAATAAATCACATGAAATCCAGATAAGACATGACACCAGCAGGACTTAGGCGTTTCAGGTTTACAACAAACTCTTAGTCATAGCATGAGAAAGAACTGATATTGGTGCAGGTGGTGAAATGTCCTCTTTAGACTAAGGCCCCATGTAGCGGACCACAGGAAAAAAGTCTTTCTGCTTCCATTATACCTATAGTGGGGAAAAAAAGTATTTAGTCAGCCACCAATTGTGCAAGTTCTCCCACTTAAAAAGATGAAAGAGGCCTGTAATTGTCATCATAGGTAGACCTCAACTATGAGAGACAAAATGAGAAAACAAATCCAGAAAATCACATTGTCTGATTTTTTAAAGAATGTATTTGCTAATTATGGTGGAAAATAAGTATTTGATCACCTACAAACAAGCAAGATTTCTGGCTCTCACAGACCTGTAACTTCTTCTTTAAGAGGCTCCTCTGTCCTCCACTCATTACCTGTAGTAATGGCTCCTGTTTGACATTGTTATCAGTATAAAAGACACCTGTCCACAACCTCAAACAGTCACACTCCAAACTCCACTATGGTGAAGACCAAAGAGCTGTGGAAGGACACCGGAAACAAAATTGTAGACCTTCACCATGCTGGGAAGACTGAATCTGCAATAGGCAAGCAGCTTGGTGTGAAGAAATCAGCTGTGGGAGCAATAATTAGAAAATGGAAGACATACAAGACCACTGATAATCTCCCTCGATCAGGGGCTCCACGCAAGATCTCACCCCGTTGGGTCAAAATGATCACAAGAACGGTGAGCAGAAATCCCAGAACCACACGGGGGGACCTAGTGAATGAACTGCAGAAAGCTGGGACTAACGTAACAATGGCTACCGTCAGTAACACACTACGCCTCCAGGGACTCAGATCCTGCAGTGCCAGACATGTCCTCCTGCTTAATCCAGTACATATACGGGCCCGTCTGAAGTTTGCTAGAGAGCATTTGGATGTTCCAGAAGAGTATTGGGAGAATGTCATATGGTTAGATATAACCAAAGTAGAACTGTTTGGTAGAAACACAACTTGTCGTGTTTGGAGGAGAGTGAATGCTGAGTTGCATCCAAAGAACACCATACCTACTGTGAAGCATGGGGGTGGCAACATCATGCTTTGGGGCTGTTTCTCTGCAAAGGGACCAGGACGACTGATCCGTGTACATGAAAGAATGAATGGGGCCATGTATTGCGAGATTTTGAGTGCAAACCTCCTTCCATCAGCAAGGGCATTGAAGATGAAACGTGGCTGGGTCTTTCAGCATGACAATGATCCCAAGCACACTGCCAGGGCAACGAAGGAGTGGCTTCGTAAGAAGCATTTCAAGGTTCTTGAGTGGCCTAGCCAGTCTCCAGATCTCAACCCCATAGAAAACCTTTGGGGGGAGTTGAAAGTCTGTGTTGCCCAGCGACAGCCCCAAAACATCACTACTCTAGAGGAGAGCTGCATGGAGGAATGGGCCAACATACCAGCAACAGTGTGTGCCAACCTTGTGAAGACTTACAGAAAACGTTTGACCTGTCATTGCCAACAAAGGATATATAACAAAGTATTGAGATGAACTTTTGTTATTGACCAAATACTTATTTTCCACCATAATTTGCAAATAAATTCTTAAAAAATCAGACAATGTGATTTTCTGGATTTGTTTTCTCATTTTGTCTCTCATAGTTGAGGTCTACCTACGATGTCAATTACAGGACTCTCTCATCTTTTTAAGTGGGAGAACTTGCACAATTGGTGTCTGACTAAATACTTTTTTTCCCCACTGTATAGGGAAAACACTGGTGTTTCAGTAGGTATAATTGACATGCTGCGATTTCCAAAATCGCCACTCCCCTCTGCCAATCCCTTCACTGGCTACCCATTGCCCAGCGAATAGAGTTCAGATTACTAACGCTGACATACAAAGCCATCTACAACCTGTCCCCTCCATATATCTCCGACCTAATCTCCCACTACCTACCCACACGTAGCCTCTGATCTTCCTAAGACCTCCTACTCCGCTCTGCTTTTATCCGCTCTTCACACAACCGTCTCCAAGAATTCTACCCACATCCCCCGTACTTTGGAACTCATTACCAAGACACATAAGACTGTTCCCCACACTCACAAGCTTCAAGAAGGCTCTGAAAAGTCACCTATTCAGGAAGGCCTACAACCTCCAATAACGCTACTGTCGCCACACCACCATCTGTACAGCCTCTACCCTCACCTTCTGTCTCTATCCCTCTTCCCTCATTGATTGTAAGCCCTTGCGGGCAGGGCCCTCTATCCCACTGTGCCAGTTGGTCATGGTTAGTATTAATATTAGTTTTGTATATCTGGTGTACCGTATGTAAATCCTCAAATGTAAAACACCATGGACTTAATGGTGCCATATAAATAAATAATAATAATAACAATAATAATAATAATGGGATTTGCTAGAATCCTATGCACTATACAGTGACTTTAAAACGCTGCAGTTTTTTCCACGTGGCACCCCGGCCTTAAAAGAGTTCTCTGGGGCTTTATTTATTATATGTATGCTGCTGTAGAAGCATAGTGGTAAAGTAAGCATACTTTATTGTGAGCATACTTATTGATTTTAATACATATGCAAATTCATCAGTGTGAACACACCCTAATACTAGAGTAAGACTAGACAGTGGGGGGATTCATCATGATCGGTGTTTTGTACACTGGTCTTGATGTCCCTTGCTCTCGTGCAGGGAGTGCTCAGATCTTAATGAGGCTGAGGTTAATTACCTGTGAGATTGGGGAAGGAAAGGGGACTTAGCAAGCTGGGGGGTGGAGCAACTCCGGGGGCCGAACACTGCCTCGGATCATTTGATGAGGGGGTTTTGACA
Organism: Leptodactylus fallax; assembly: GCA_947044405.1. NCBI lineage: Eukaryota > Metazoa > Chordata > Amphibia > Anura > Leptodactylidae > Leptodactylus > Leptodactylus fallax. The sequence goes on along the minus strand of CAMRHE010000130.1, from coordinate 216,943 downwards.
TTGTGGAAACCCCAGGATCCATCATCAGCATCCTCAGAACCAGATAAGTAGATTAATACTCCCAGACAACCCCTTTTAGTCCATGAAAAAAAGGAACTGTCGTGTGCATAAGGTCTAGCTGAAGAAAAAAAAAAAAAAAAAAAAATACAAAAAAATGCAAAAAATAAGAAAGTGGTCTTTGAACAATGGGAATGTCTACTCCAAATGAGAGAAACATGAGCGGAATTGGCAAATTTGCAAAAGAAATGGTAATGAAAAAGTTATCAAGATAACTGGATGGAAATGTGAAAAATGTGACACTCTGGCACCACATACATGAATAGAAAAACAATGGGAAAAAGAAACACTTGTATCATAATGCTAGACTTCAGACTCTTCAAGGATACCATTTTAGAGGAGATACTGTGTATGTCTTATATCCAGCTTGTTGTTTCCAAACTCGTGGCAATAATGCCAAATTTAAAAGGTTAGCAAATTGGATTTTTTTTAAACTTTTTAAGGTGAAAATAAATGTGTTTTTTGTAGGTACAATGAGAACCCACAAGAGACTATAGCAAGTAATAAGTGTAGAAAAAATTCTTCTACCTGTGCAGGAAGTGCTGACAGGATGTTTTATTGGGACGTACTCCAAATAATCTGTTTTCTTCAGAGACTAAAGTTAAAAAGGGGATAGGATGGGAAACAGTTTTTATCAAAGGAAACCAATAAATATTAGATTTCCGGTATTCTCGGTTTGCTTTCCTTATTTTCCCATGTGTCCTGTTTAAGGTAATAATAATGCACATAAGTACTAAAAAATACATCATTAATATAAAGCAGTAAGGACCACAGTCAGATAATGTTAATCTAATGTAAAAAAAAAAAATTACAGGAAAATTACAGGAAAATTTCGCAAATGACTTCCTAATTGAGAAGACCACTTGCTTATCCAAACCAGGTTTCATTCGACAAATTTTTAGTTTCACCATATACTGTGTATACCGGCCATCTTCTGCAAGAAGACTACCCTAGAAGACCACTTTACACATTTGTTCTATATGAGGCTATTGTAATTATATTCTTCTGGATGAATGTGCTTTTTATTTCTTACTCTAAATGGATAACATTACTGAAATTGGGATTTGATGGAGAAGACAGCATGCTGCTATTTTAATGGGATGCTTTACTGCTCTGGTACCAAAATCCTCTCCCACGTTTGGTTGCGGGCGGGGGGGTCAAATAGCTTAGTCACTGGATAGCTCAAATTTGTTGCTGATAATTTTACCTGCAAAACTATTAAAATGATTGCTCTAACTTTTGTTGACTTTTTTTTCTCAGTAGGGGACTTGAGCATGCCCATATATAACTGATCTCCCATATAATATACTGCAATACTTAAAGACATTTTGCCCAGTTGGCAAACTTTGAGAGGGGGGAGGGGGGGGCGTTTTTTTTTTTTTGAGAAGCAAGATGGTGGACTCAACAACCTGTCCTTCAATTAGACTGTTGTGACCCAGTTGTAGGTGGGTGATCTTGGGAGCAGTGGTTACGTGAAGGCACACACACATAGAAAACAAGCCCAGACGGACCTCCAGTACAGAGTATTGTTCGGCACTATCATTACACACCCCTGTCTCTATATGGATTAGTTCCAGGCGCTCAGCTGAAGGAAATTTAGTGTCATAGCATACATTATGTGCCCTGCCATTAACAGCCAGCAACCCTCAGTGGTGTTATGATCGAGAAACCTGGACTGCTGCAGACTGGAACCATTTCATCTTGTGACAAATCCAGGTTGTGTTTGGGATCTGACAATGGTTGGGTTCAAGTATGGAGGCCTTGGGGTGAGCGCTTCAATCCTGCCTTTATTGTGGAGTGACGCACCACCCCAACTGTTCTGGGGAGCCATCACATACGATTTTCAGCCACTCTTAGTAGTAATACAATGAGCACTAACAGCTCATTGATATGTGCATGACATCCTGCGGCCACTTGAGTTGCTTCTCATGGCAGGTCTTATAACTGGCATTTTTTAGCAGGATAATGCTCTCTCAAACAAAACAAGGAATATCCCAGATATATCTCCACCATATTACAACACTTCCTTGGGTCAGATTTTTCACCAATTTGGCATTTATAGACCAGCTGGGACACCAGTTTCAACAATCTTCGTGCAGGATCTGGAAACTCAGCTGCAACATCTGTGGGCAAATGTGCTGCAGGATACCATATGGAACCTATATGCCTCAATGCCTAACCGTATCCCCTCTTGTATCCAGGCTAGAGACAGCCAACAGGGTATTAGAGCCTCCTTTCAATTGTACAGTTTTCCCCAATAAACCTATTAATAATAATAATAATAATAATAATAATAATAATAATAGTCCTTTAATAGTCCCACAATGGGGAAATTCAGTGTGTTACAGCAGCAAAGATAAGCAGATACAAATACAAATACAACATGTACAGGAATGTTCCAAGGATTATATTGCTTTAATACCGTATTGTAATGCCTTACATCTATCATCATTACATTCACGCATAGAAAGATTATTTCCATTCCAACAACTCCTTCTTGGTGGATGTCAAGAAGGTGTTCAAAAATGCTATAACTATATGAATTAGCCCAATAACACCTGTATCTGTCTTTAGATTGTATTTTTTTTTTAACTCACTCTTTTCTAGAGCATACAGCTTAGAAACATGCATATTGCCACAGCTGACTCCAACAGAATAAAGGAGTTTTCCAGGCCCCCCAGTGTTTTTCATACTGATAATCTGTCCACAGGATAGGTCATCAGTATCTGATTGGTGGGGTCTGACACCCAGATCCTGCACAGATCAGTGATCCAGAAATATGGATGGACCTTGATGCAGCCCTGTCCACTGTATAGTGGTGGTACCAGGGGACTTCAGCTCTGTTTCTAATGCTGTCTATCACTGTAGCCTACAGTGGTGAGAAGCAGTCAGTTCATCTGATCAGTGTGGGGTCCAGGTGTCAGACCTCCCCGATCAGATACTGATGACCTACCTGTGCATAGGTCAGGATGGTGTATAGATGCCTGGAAAACCCCTTTAATATGTGATATCATACTTTAGTGATATGCTACTATTTTGCATGTTAGGGAAACACTTTAATGGTTTGCTAGATCTCTGCTGCCAATAAATGGTACCATTGTTTTTCGAAAACACTTGACAACGGCATTGACAATGATGAATAGAAATATTAAAAGTTGTTATAAGTTTAATAACTTTCCATTATACTGTAATTTGTCTCTATCAGATAAGCTTTTGTAGCTCTTTCACATCACAGTATTATCTTTCATACCAGGTAGATAGCCAATTCTTTTGTGTCTGATGGAAAAACATCTTAATTGGATATATTTTGCATTTTCTGGATCTTCCTCGTGGAGTAGAAGTAAATTGTATGTGTGTGTATGACATCTCAGTTTAAGGCTTTGTTTTCCAGTTGGATATAGACAGAAAGGGCAGCTAAGGTTAGTTTTGTCCTTTTATCATATTTAACTGGCACATTATACGCATGTAGCGAGTGCTGACAGGGATCAATCACTTTCCTGCTAGATTTGGACAGCTGCGGCAAACCTAAAGCTCTGAGGCTCAGCAGATGTTCCAATTTTAAGAGTGGCCTCGATGACAGACAGGTAGACGCTGCTCCTCGTCCAAGCCGTATTAAACATGAATACAGGTGCAAAATGGATCTCACAAACCTTGTTTAAGTGGCTTCAATTTGTACTGTCTACAGTAACCATATCGAAATCTCTCATCAGCCCATATTAACCAGGAGAAACTGTATCGAGTACTTAGCAGCCAGGCCCCGCTGCCTATTCAGCCCTGTGTTTACCTTCCTAAGTTTGTGTCTGTTCGTGTGTTAGGGAGGATGAAAACAGACAATAGGCCGGTGGCAACTGATCAAACAGAGCACTGGTGTGGCCATGGCCCGCTGTTATATACGTGTCATCCCGAGCTATTGAAAACCAGCTCGTCGTACTATATGAATGAACCTAGAGGATGTTTCAACAAAGCAAAGATGACAGATAAATAGCAGGGCTAAGTTTTCCTTTCTGTCACTCCTATTACTAGGCAAACATACAAATATATTTATATACATTTATATCTTGCGGTTGAGGATACTGTAATCCAGTCCTATCAGATTAGAGCAAAAGTCAATATTTTTCCATAATCTACATAAAATAGTCCTGAAAACAGCTGTAGTCTTTTTTTCTTTTTAACCCCTTCCTACTCTGGCCCAGGGATGTATTGGTGATGTCTCTTTTGATTGTAGTTGGTCTCTTTCCTCAACTTGTCTTTTTCTTCATCTTCTCCATTTGGCCCCGACGGCCATAAATGTCTCTTCCAGTTCTGCCACGCAGGCATAAAGGTTCCTTACTTTTTTGGCATGCCCTTCATTCTGGTGCACTAACAGTGTCATCCTTTTGCTGCCCTTAAAGGGGTATTCCCATGAACATAAGCATTTTTAAATTTGTAGATAGCTAAAAGTTAAACCTTTTTGCACATATAAGTAATTAAACATTTTGCAGAGTTTTTCTCTAAATCTTGTAGTCATAAGTTGATCGGTTGCCAGTGGATACGACCCTGAATGCAGGTCCTTTCTAAGGTCAGAAAATCAGCCATGATGTCCCCATTGTGGCCGGGATATCTTCTGATACATGTAGTGTCCCTGCCTGATAAACCAGCTACAAGAAAATCATGGCTGGGTTCCTGACAAGTCCCAGACCATAGAAAGTTTCTGCATTTGTGGTCGTATCCATTGGCAACTGATCAAGACAACAGACTGTCACTACTAAGATGAATAGAGAAAATCTTTAAAACTCTGCAGAATTTTTAACTACTTATATTTGCAAAAATGTTTAACTTTTAATTCTCTACAAATATAGATATGATTATGTTCATGGGAATACTCTTTTAATGCTGTGTCTTCTGTGCTCCCTAGTGCCTCCAAATACTGTACCACAGAAATTAAAGTGCCTTCAGCTGCCCCAACAGTAATAGTGTAAAAGTGATCCCAGTGGTAATAAAGACGCCTAGAGTATCCTGTTAGTAATAGTGCCCTCTAAAGTTCCCCATTAGAAATAGTGCTACCTATACTGCACCACTAGTGTTCCCTGAATGTGCCTCATTAGTAATAATGCCCCCATATTTATAATGATTCCCTAGCATTCCTCCTTTAGTAATAATGCTCTCAATAGTGCCCCAATACATTAGAAATAATGTTTCCCCAACGTACCTCACTAGTAATAATGACCTATAGTGCTCCTAATAGTAATAATGCCCCTCATACTTATAATGATCCAGCATTGTTCCTTCATTATTAATAATACCTTCATAGTAATAATGCCCCCCTAGCATGCCCTCATTATTAATAGTCTCCCCATATTGCCCCAACAGTAATAAGGTTCCCCCAGCATGCCCACATTAGTAATAGTGCATCACTAGTGATAATGCTCTCCCAATGTAATAATACTGTCCCACAGTGTGTCCCCATTAGTAATAATACTGTCCCACAGTATGCCCCTATTAGTAATAATACTGCCCCACAATGTGTCCCTATTAGTAATAATACAGTCCCACAGTGTGTCCCCACTAGTAATAATACTGTCCCACAGTGTGCCCCTATTAGTAATAATACTGCCCCACAGTGTGCCCCTATTAGTAATAATACTGTCCCACAGTGTGCCCCTATTAGTAATAATACTGCCCCACAGTGTGCCCCTATTAGTAATAATACTGTCCCACAGTGTGCCCCTATTAGTAATAATACTGCCCCACAATGTGCCCCTATTAGTAATAATACAGTCCCACGGTGTGTCCCCACTAGTAATAATACTGTCCCACAGTGTGCTCCTATTAGTAATAATACTGCCCCACAGTGTGCCCCTATTAGTAATAATACTGTCCCATGGTGTGGCGCCATTAGTAATAATACTGTCCCACAGTGTGCAAAGTAAATAAATAAATCTATCGATCTTCCTTGAGAACAGAAGGAGTAGAGATGTTGAAATTCAATTCCATGATCTGATTCTGGAAGAATCGAAATACCCATTACTTGGTCAACTTGACCCATTGAAGTAAGTGGATTTGGCCAATGTCAATCTAATGTTCGTGGCCAGCTTTAGTTTCATCTAGGGAATTTATCAAGCTGTGTTCAGAAACTACTTCCTTTGGGAAAGGTTGAGTTTGATGGACAGGTATGTTTTTCTACAACCACATAACTACCATATAACTATGTTATTTACTAAGATTAATAATGAAGGAAAAATATATATCAGCTACTAATAAAAATATAGATACCAGAATTACCTGTCAGAATAGGATCTGCTACAGAGTAAAACTAAATAAAGTTTCTCAGTAAGTATCAAAGTTCCCAAACACCATATAGAAATAAGTAATAGAATAGTCTATACCGGTTGACAGCGACGTCACAATAATCTATGGCTGCAGCATCAGTCTTCAGTCTGGAATTCCGACTGACGCCATTGACGCGAGATTCTCAGAGCAGGTTTTAATGAAGGGTTTCTCACGCTTAGTTCAACAACTGGGAATAACTTTGTCAATCAGCAGATAGAGGAAACAGAGTTAGGAAACCATATACTGTTCTGCATAGCCTTGGTGGGTTTCTGCAGTTTGGGGATTGTCCTTTTTTGTGCTTTCTAAAGGCTGCTATTTAACCTGGCTCTGACAAGAGCTGTCGTTAATAACGCTCCATTCCCGGCCAGTGTAAAGCCAATTAGCACCGATTCCTGTTCCTTCCACAGCAGCTGGGCATTGTTCTCCATTGCCAAATAATTGCTCTCGCCGCACAGGCCATCAACTTCTAATTGGTGCTACAGCAAAGCAAGATTTCATTAGCTACTATACACCTACGTCATAAGTTGATCGAGAATTTAGTATTGCCCCATGCCCTATGTGTGATATACAAAGACTGAAGAATATTTCCTAATGTAATTTATTTCTCCCAAATTGTATATACATTACTATCTGCAGGCAGGATGCTATAGAGCAGGAGGAGCTGAGCAAATTGATATATAGTTTTGTGGGAAAGATTCAGTATAATTTATAATTTATTAGTTTAAATTCCTGCTCTCTCTACACTTAGGAGTCCAGTGGGCGGTCCTACTCAGTGATTGCCAGGTTTCCCTGTATGAGTATGCTTTCATAGATAACTGATAATCATTGAGTAGGACTGCCCACTGGACTCCTAAGCGTACAGAGAGCAGGAATTGAAACTAATAAAATACAACTTGTACTGAATCTCTCCCAACAAAACTATATATTAATGTACTCAGCTCCTCCTGCTCTATAACATGCTGCCCACAGAAGAGCCACCATGCTCAATGTGTACTTTAAGTACACAGGGGTGGTGGTACTAATGGGACTACTAGGAGGGTTGTATATGGTTTGGGGGAGTACTATGTGGGCATTATACTGTGTGGGGGCACTAAGGGGCATTTTACAGGTATATTTGCTTAGGTTATATCACCTACAGTGTTAAAGAATTTATTTATTTTTTCCCATAGGAACTCAAGATAAAACTAATATCTTTATTAAAATTGATAAATAAATGACTATAGCAACCCACATCCCTTACATGATAAGATAACATATAAAATATATAGACTCTTTACAGTGGTACAGACCTCAGCCTCTTAGCATTACAGGGAGACTATGTGAGGATAGTAACAATCCCCCAGCGCTCATTACCTAATCCTTTCACTAGTAAATAATCATTTGCCTTTGGGGATGTGCTAACACTAATCTCCTTAATCAGACCAGCAGTAAAACCAGATTGTGCCGCTGCTTCCCCTTTTTATTCTGGAATTCTGGGAATCACTGACAATACTTTGCAATTTTTTAATGAATCTGAGAAAATCCAAATTTTGAATCAAATTGGTCATCAGGGAAGAGGGGAGATGGGGTTGCTATAAGAGGTGCATACGTAGCAGTTGCATCTAAATTGTTGTAAAAATTAACCCAAAAAGTTTGTTGCCATTTAAAGAGGGAAACGGTCAAGCCTGGTTTTTAAATACCAGGCTGAATGCTGCAACAAGTCAATGTCCAACTCTTTAGCATGCATCATAACTAAGGTGATAAGTACGTTGCAAGGCTCTTTAAAGAAAAAAAACTCAACGCATCATTCTCATGGCGCTGAGAATTTTGCTGTTTTGTTTTTCCAAATCTGTTCAGCCATTCCAAAGATACTGGTGCATCTCAATAAATTAGAATATCCTTTAAACGTTTATTTCTTTCAGTAATTAAATTAAAAAAGTGACCCCCTATATTTTCTAGATTCTTTACACACAGAGTGTTCTATTTCAAGTGTTTTATTTCTGTAAATGTTGATTATGGATTACAGGTAATGAAAACCAAAATCGAAGAAAATTTGAATATTGTAACAAAGTTCAGTATTGTAAATTCAGCGTGTCACCTGCCAAGGTTTCCTAAGCCTGTAAATGGTCCCTCAGTCTGGTTCAGTAGGACACACAATCATGGAAGACGCTGATTATGGATTGTATTACTGAATTACTGAACTGAATGAACGTTTCAAAGATATTCTAATTTATTGAGATGCACTTGTATAAGTCCTTTTATTGTTGATGCAGATTAAGGTCTACTAGCCAAGTGGGCGGTAACACTGTGGTTTCTCTGGGGGGTGCGGTATGTCATGCAGCGTTACCGCCCACATGACTAGTAGATGATGTGTGTCATTGGACTTTTCAGACTCAGTGACAGGTCCTCTTCAGGGGTTGGACATTGATTTATATTCTACCTCAAAGGGGTGGCATTAAAGAGACCGTTTTCTTCCTTCTGGATGAGAGCTAATTTACATACTTTTTTTTCCCATGGAACATTGCCTTTAAGACTTCATGCTTCACCTGGATATCCTTAATGGAACCAGTATCCCCAGGAGGTCTGAGCCTGTCATACATAGTACATATATTACCATACTAAGTATTCCTCCCTAACTATTACAGAAACTCTCCATTTGTTCACTATCAAAAGTTTTTCCTGGAATGAACTTTCAGAGCTTGGCAGTGCTAACACCACCACACTATTACTGGAGTCTAAAAGCTAAACTGGCACAATGTGGATTGCAAGTAACTAAAGAAACCCATTTAATGATATAGATTCTTTCTTGTATTTCAATGAAACTCAGCAGGGTGCAAATTGTTGGTGTACAATAACACATTCTGCACCTGAAGCAATTGTACAGGCTCAATACACGGCCTGCCGTGGGTTATTGCTATAATGACATCCTTCTTTAACCTTCTGGTACAGCACATGATGAGTTAAATATTACAGAACAATGCAGGATACTGCTGGCACTTCAATCAGCCTCAAAACAAGCTCAGTGTGACAACATTATTGCCAATAATCTCATCCAAAAGAATACTCAAAGTTCATAGCATGGTGTGCTTGGTGCACGCTCCTTCAAAAGTGTAGCCAGCTGAGCTCAAAGCTTTTGTTCAGAAGGATGACAGGTGACATACATCACCGAGTAAATAGACTGTTAGCTGTTCTGACAATTGATGGTCATAGATCGACCCAAACATACTATATAACTGTACAGGGACTGTTTAAATCCATTGTCATGTAAGCAAAAGGTTAACAGATAAAGTATATTTTCAACTAATTGTTTAACATTTCTTGTAAAGATGTGCACTAGGGGGCAGTGTTAACTCTTTACTTTTTAATTTAAAAATGGCATGTCTCACCATGTACACCATTGCATTGCTGTTTTTCCCAGACTGTGCTTAGCATTGAAATGAATGGAGGCTATCCATAACTTTCAGGGTGCATGTGGATGTTTCCTTACAATTATAGCTCTGGTATACTAATCCAAGTAGGAGAACTTAGAATGGACAAATATGGGAAGTGGAGGGTAGATAAGGGTCTGTGTCATATTTATGTGTCCTTACTTTTGCTAGCATTTGGTAAAGGACTCTCAATTTCTCATTTAGACCAATTCAATACCATGTCATAACAATCTAGCAAACTTTTTGACTGGTTGCAATCCTTAACACAACCACAAGGTGACCACACATAGATACATATAGTGCACACATCTCATTGTAGAGTATTACAAAATTATGTTATTTTGGAAAGATGATCATCTTGTGACACACATATCTGGACGTGACCAGACACAAGGAAGGGTAAGGAAGAACACATCTATAGGTAGTAGACCAAGAGTGAAATGCTACATAGAATAAAGGAACATAAATATGAAGAAGCATAAGTAAAACTTTATTATTAGACAATCCATATTTCTACTGTATATGGGATGTAGCTTGCATTGTAAGAAAGCAAGGTTTCACAGAATGAATCAAGCTTGCAAGTGTGTATTAAAGTGTGATTTAGTAGGAAAGTAATATGTAATAGTGACATAGCTTGGTTTGGAGTCCAAACTCAGGGGTCCAGGTGTAGAGAGTCTCGCTTGAGTGCTGTACCATTTAAGTTCTGATTGTCTCAACTCTGCTTGGGAGATCAGAAACAGCCCTAAACAGTCTCATAGAAAGTCTATGAGCCCTTAGACTGCACGCTTGTCTTTCCCCAGGATGGGTCCTAGTTGTCAGCCTTCCTGAGCATGATGGAAGTTGGGGTGCCCATGATAGTCGTGCAGGAATGACACTTAGGAGACAAGAGGTATGTGGGAACAGGGTAATTTACAGCTTTATTTGAGGCAGTACACAGTAGAACAGAGTCCACAATTGGAAGTACACTGAGCTGGCAGTGGATATACCTGGATGCAAGTCATCTCTCCTTACTAAGGCTGGTTATACAGAGCTGTGTGCCCCTATCTCGTCTTCTCTTCTTAGAAAGTCTTACCAATACCCTCTCCTTACTGAAGGCTAACAGGTTGCCCAGTCTGTCTGGTGGAGCAGGTTGATATTCTGAGGACCATAGAACATTTATCATCAGTGGCATACACTTCTTGGTTTCTCCTAGCCACAGCATGAGTGTTTTTATTGTCCTGTCTAATCTCAGGAACACTTTGGAGTAACTGGATGAATTCCAGGATAGTGAGGGGCCTAGCTCTGTGTCAGTGTTCTCTATGCTTCCTCACTTGCCAAAGACAAGGAGAAGACTGCCATTCTCCTCCTCCTTTGCAGAACAAATGGCCTGGGTCATACCAAACTCTGCTTCCCACACTCTGTGGCACATCCATTTAAGGGAAAACATACCTTGCACATAAACTATATACAGATTGCAGTATAAACATATGTCACACAACACAAACATTTACATCGTGCAGTGGAATCATGTAGCATGAATAATGTAGCAACAAAATGACTAGAAATAAAAGAAAACCAAGGCTAAATATAGAAGTAGTGAAAATAATAAGACAAAAGAAAACGAAAAGAATTTATCACATTGAAGCCAAATGTTCAGAAAAAGTATTTCAGTCCCACAAAGATCTGAATAGGAAATGTAAAAAAATGAAAGTTAGTAAAGTAAGCCACAGAAAAACAAAGGGGTAACAACATAAAATCAGTCTAAATTTTTTTTTTATAAATATATACTACAAATGCCAAGAAGAAAAATTTCCATCAGTGGTCACCACTGCAGCCAAAAATGAGTAATGATCTGTGCACAAACAGTATATAAGCCCTGAGGCCAATTGGACAAGTGTTGTTCGTCTACCTCGCACCACAAAGCCCAGTGACTGGCCCCTGTGAAGCCTGATGGGAGGAACATCATGTTTTGGGGCCGTTTTACTACCGCAGGCTCTGAGGGAACAATCACTTCTAAGGTATATCAATACATTTTACAAAAGAAGGTAATGGCAGCCGTCCATGACCTCAAACTGATCAGATCTTGGGTGATTCAAGAAATCAATTGCCCAAAAGACACAGCTAAATAAAGAATGGTTGAAAAAGATGAATTGTGTTTTGGAATGACCAAGTTAGAGTCCTGACCACCCTCAGCTCCTGGAGCACTGTTCTTGCTGCTCAGGCCTCTACCATCTCCTGACTGCACAGCCCTTTGCAGTGTGTTGATCCTCCCACCCCCATGACATCACCAGCCTACTTGACAGCAAGATTAGTGCTCCAGGAGTATGAAGGCCCGCCCCCAGAGCATCAACAACCTCATTTGCATAAGACTTCAAAGTTGTTGTTTTTTGTTTGTTTTTTTTTTTTACAAATCTACAGAAATGACATACATAACAAAGGTATGTTGTTTATCAGTGTAATGTGCTCTGTAGTCTGGTGATAGCAGTTGATATGCTTGGGGGAGGAGGGAGACTCCTTTTAACACTTTCAAGGTACTGTGGTATGACCTGAAGAGGAGCTGTGCACCCCAGAAATATTGATGAACTGAAACACATTTGCAGGGAGGAGTGGTCCAACATTCATCCTAAATGTTGCACATATCTTATTTGCAGCTACAAGACTTGTATGGTGGAGGTAATTGCTTCTAATAGGGGATCTACAGGTTAAGAAATTCAAGGATTCACTTTTTTTCTGCCTCTTTTGTGGATGTTTATTCAGTGTGCTCAATAAAAGATGGATAGCAGAACTGTGTTATATATTAGTTTAGTAAACGATGCTTGTCTGTAACCACATTTTGTTAGTAATCAATGCAAAAATGCAGTTCATTCCAAAAGGTTCACTTTCTTTTTCTTGCAACTGTATCTCATCTTCTTAGACTCACATGTATAAATATGCATGGTCAATTCAAAGAACTAGCAAATACACTTTTTTCATTGCAAGAAGTGTACAAAGGAACAGGGAACATCCTTTAGACTACGGCCCCACGTTGCGGAAACGCAGTTTTTTTGTTACAGATTTTGTTGCGTTTTTTTGAGCCAAAGCCAACAATGGCTACAAAAGGAATGGGACATATACACACGTGGACAAAATTGTTGGTACCCCTCGTTTAATGAAAGAAAAACCCACAAAGGTCACAGAAATAAATTGAATCTGACAAAACTGGAATTTGCCAAACTACATGTTGACAAGCCACAAAGCTTCTGGGAGAATGTCCTATGGACAGATGAGACAAAAATCAAAATTTTTGGCAAGGCACATCAGCTCTATGCAGTGTCGGACTGGGATGTCTAGGGCCCACCAGTGGAATTGTTTCTAGGGGCCCACCATCAGGACCCCTGCAGATCAGCGGTACCGAGACAGGGCAGCTAAAGGTAATAACATGTTGGGAGCCATGCTGCTCACCCACTATACCATGTGCACCACTGCACTACCTAAACCTACTGCTACACCTTGTATGGCAAGTAAGCAGCGTGGCTCCAAGAATTGTTACCTTTACCTGTAGCCGCACTGTCCTGGAAAAGCTGATCTGCAGAGGTCCTGGCTGTTGTATCATCACAGATGTAATATTGATGGCCTATCCTAAGGACAGGCCATCAATATTAGAAAGATAGATAAATCCTTTAAAGAGGTTGTCCAGGCATTGGAGCAACCAATGTAGCTGGCGGGAGGTGTAAAGTAAAAAATAAGTAAATTAAAAAGCATACTCACCTGTCCCCGGCGCTCCGTTGTCCGCTGCCAGTGTCCATTCAGTCTCGTGCCGGCAACTCCTTGCTGGGAGTCCTGCACCTCATTTGATCGCTAAGACCAATTAGGTACAGGATTTCCAGAAATGAGGCGCTGCCATGAGACCGAACAGACACAGACAGGGGACATCGGGGTGCTGGGGACAGGTGAGTATGCTTTTTTTTTTTTTTAATTTTCTTATTTTTACACCTCCCTGGCGGCCGACACAGTGGTCGCTCCAGTTTATGGACAACCTATTTTAAGGGGTTGTCTGGGCCAAATATTTCTATGGTCACTTCACTGGTCCCCCGACATAGTGGCCTCTTCACTGGTCCCCCCATACTGTATGGGGAATAGTGATGGGGTCATTATATTGTGTGGGAGCAGTGATGGGGGCTGACATCCTGTGGGGGGGGACATTAAACTGTGTGGGGAATATTAAAGGGGTTGTCCAGGGTTAATCTTTTTTAAGGCCTATGCTCAGGATAGGCCATAAATACCTGATCGGTAGGGGGCTGACACACGGCCCCATCAGCTGTTCGGAGCCACTTCAGGAGCCCGTTCTGTACACAACACAGGGCCGGAAGCAGAAAGCTCAATCCGCTGTATAGCAGCCCGGCGCCTTCACTGCAGCTCAGCTCCTACTGACTTCAATAAATGCTGAGATACAGTGAAGGTGCCCGGCTAATACACAGTGGACAGAGCTTTCTGCTTCTGGCCCTGTATTGTGTACAGTACAGGCATCAGAAGTGGCTCCATACAGCTGATCGGTCCGGGGTCAGCCCCCTACAGATCAGGTATCTATGGCCTATCCTGAGGATAAACCATAACAAATTATGCCTGGACAACCCCTTTAATATACCCCACAGGGCCCCCCTAATGCGCCACACTTTAAAGAGGTAGTCCAGTATAATTTTTTTTCTTTTTTAATAATTAGTCCGGGGAAGGTGAATCCCCCCCTACTCCCCCCCCCCCCAAAAAAAAACCAAAAAAAAACACACTAAACATATTCACCTGTCTCCGCTGCTCCGGTGTCCTCCCAGCACGGTCCGGTCCTGCAGCTCCACTGTCTTCTTTTTGCCAGAAGTCCTCACTGGCTGTGACGTCCCAGGTCCCTTCCCTTAGGCCACTGATTGGCCTCAGGGGTCACGTGACGTCACAGGTAGTCACGTGCAGAGGGAACGTCAGCTGGAAGAAAACAACAGAACTGCAGGACCGAACCGCGCTGGGAGACACTGGGGACAGGAGAGAACGTTTGGTTTTTTTTTATTTTGTTTAGTTTTTTTCACCTGCCCCGGCGTAATTTAAAAAAAAATGAAGGAGCCACTGTATGGAGTATAAGCTCCACAGTGGCCCCCACCAAGTATTATAAGCTCTACAGTGGCCCCCACCCAGTATTATAAGCTCTACAGTGGCCCCCACCCAGTATTATAAGCTCTACAGTGGCCCCCACCCAGTATTATAAGCTCTACAGTGGCCCCCACCCAGTATTATAAGCTCTACAGTGGCCCCCACCCAGTATTATAAGCTCTACAGTGGCCCCCACCCAGTATTATATGCTCTCTACAGTGGCCCCCACCCAGTATTATATGCTCTCTACAGGGGCCCCCACCCAGTATTATATGCTCTCTACAGTGGGCCCCACCCAGTATTATAAGCTCCATAGTGGCCCCCACCCTGTATTATATGCTCCCAACAGCCCCCCTCTGCTTCGGTGCTATTATTATACTTTGGGGTCTCCTCAGACCCCAGAGTATAATAATTGGAGGCCCAGAGGAAGTGATTAAAAATAACAAACATTCATATTCACCTTGCTTTACCTTACCTTGGCATCCTCGCTCCATCCTGCCTTCTTCAGGCCCTTTTCCGACGTCGCTGCTGAGGCCTGTGATTGGGCCTCAGCAGTCACGTGGGGGCGCACTGACGTCATTATGCGGCCGCGCCCCATGTGACCGCTGGGGCCTAATCACAGGCCTCAGTCATGACGGAAGAGCGCCGGAGAGGACGCTGTGCCCAGGAGAGGTGAGAATATGTGTTTATTATTTTCAGTCACCTCCCCTGGGCTGCCATCTATTGGAAAGGGGCCTGCAATATGCCAGGGCCCCTTTCCAATAACAGTATGTATAGCGGTCGGGGAACCAGGCTTTCCCCGACCGCTAGCATAGTGGTCCGGGGCGCGGCCATCTCCAGCTGGCCGCGGGTCCCATACCCCGCTGAGCCCGGTCGCGGTCACAGCCCCTGCGACCGCGATCGTTACGTCTCTGGTCAGGGGCCCGATCGGGATGGTCAGGATCCCGATCAGGCCCCCATGACTTGAGGAATAATAGTCGGGGCTCGGGGCCCATCGGTGGATTCACCGGTTCCCCGGTGGGCCAGTCCGACCGTTGCTCTATGTTCACAGATGGAAAAATGAAGCATATCTTGAAAAGAACACTGTCCATTCTGTGAAACATGGAGGAGGCTCTGTTATGTTCTGGGGCTGCTTTGCTGCATCTGGCACAGGGTGTCTTGAATCTGTGCAGGGTACAATGAAATCTCAAGACTACCAAGGGATTCTAGAGAGAAATGTGCTGCCCAGTGTCAGAAAGCTTGGTCTCAGTCGCAGGTCATGGGTCTTGCAACAGGATAATGACCCAAAACACACAGCTAAAAACACCCAAGAATGGCAAAGTGGAAAACATTGGACTATTCTGAAGTGGCCTTCTATGAGCCCTGACCTAAATCCTATTGAGCATCTTTGGAAGGAGCTCAAACATGCCGTCTGGAAAAGGCACCCTTCAAACCTGAGACAAGTGGAGCAGTTTGCTCATGAGGAGTGGCCAAAATACCTGTTGAGAGGTGCAGAAGTCTCATTGACAGTTACAGGAATCGTTTGATTGCAGTGATTGCCTCAAAAGGTTGTGCAACAAAATATTAAGTTAAGGGAACCATCATTTCTGTCTAGGCCTGTTTCATGAGTTTTCTTTTTTTAAAAATTATATTGAAGCATGGTTGAAAAGCAATATCTGACTTTCATTTGTTCATTTTCGTAGAATTTTTATATATTATTACTTTTGTCAGATTCAAGTTATTTCTGTGACCATTGTGGGTTTTTCTTTCATTAAACGAGGGGTACCAACAATTTTGTCCACGTGTGTATAGGAAGTTCTTATACTTCTCCCTTCTGCTCAATCCACTCCTGGCTTTGGCTCAAATAAACACAGCAAAATCTGCAACAAAAAAAGCTGCAACAAAAAAAGGCAACGTGGGGCCGTAGCCTTAGGGTTGAAAGGACGGAAAGGAGTTTTAGTGATCAATATATGGTAAGGGTTCTCTACAGTTAGAGTAATAAAGTTATGGAGTGCCCTGCCACAAGATGGAGCAATGGCAGAATTAAGTACAGCATTCATAGAAGAGTTCATGACAAATTGCACTGAATGTTAGAATGAATTTAGCAATAAATGATATATACATTGACATGTCATGTTTATATCTTCTGATTTACACACAGCTATGGGGACACAATACTGTATAAATATACTGTATATTAAACCACTAATGTAGTTTGGTCACTCAGTACAGTAATGGTGCACAACAGCAGCATTTCTTCACTTCATGTTATGATCTAGGACTTGCAAATTGTAACAGAAAACTCACATACCAGGAAAGGAACTATTATTTCAGTATCCTGGGTTAAGATTCCTTGCACTGAGCCACAGGGGAAAGACTGGTAACAATATTTAATAAATACCATAAACCTCAGAGACACAACAAATTGTTCATAAACTACCTGTTTAATTTTTCAGGGCTATCACACCACATATTTCCTTATTAGTTGTGTGATCCAGCTGGGCGGAAGGATGGATGGCACCTGTCAGGCATGGAATATAATGCAGCAGTTTTATGAATTATTTCTATGAGCAAAAGCCTATTACATCTGACAAGAGGATGATGATATTAGGCTATCATCATTCAAACGGTATCCACCCGTTCCCCCTTTCATCCATCAGCCCCCCGTGCGTGGAAGTTTAAAGCCGGTGTGTCTACACAGCCAACCCAAGACAAATACGCCTGCCTTTCCCCGAGTCCATGAAACATTTAGCATTTCATTATGAATCACAGCAGATGACAGTAACAAATGGTCTAATGAATTTGCCTTGTTGTCAGAGATGGTGAGAAGAACAGCAAAGCTAAATGTCTTCGTGGGTCTACGGTGATCCTCACAAAGTAAAAACATCTGTCTGATTCCCGTGTATCAGCAGATCTGTAAAAATGGACTGTTGCCTTGATAGAAATGTTCTGCATTTCAATTCATGTGAAAGGTCACATCCACATTCTGTTACCACCATTTATTTTTACCTGATTTACAAGTTTGTAAAAAAAATTTCTTTTCAGAGTTGTCTAGGTGAAACATGAATTGATGGCATCTTGTACAGTTTCTTTGACTCTTGCAAGAACAATAGGTCTAGAAGGTACTAGATCCATTATAAAGTGCTACATTTTCAAGACAATGAAACCTGTCTAAAGAATCCCATGGTTTTCACCTTTAACCCTCCAAGAAGATATGGCCTTTGCTGCAGTTAGATCCCCAGGTTACAGTCCCTAAAATAGTCACCAGTTGTCCATCCATATATAACACCAATGACAGCACAGTAACAAGACAAGACTTGGAGGGTGGAATAGGAGTGTGGTCATAAAACAGGAATATTGACACGAACATGGTCACAGTGTATGAACATTGAACCAGGAAAGAAGCTTTGTCGAAACACAGGAATATTGCCACAGTACAAGAATATGGAGTCAGGGTAGAAATATGGACCCAGGACAGGAGCATAGTGAGGCTAAGGCCCCACGTTGCAGAAAAGCTACTTTTTTGTTTCAGATTTTTTTTAGCCAAACTCAGGAGTGGATAAAGAAGGAATAGGAAATATAAAGGAACACTTGTATTTCTCCAATCTGCTCAACCCACTCCTGGCTTTGGCTCAAAAACCTCAGCAAAATCTGCAACTAAAAAAGCTGTTTGTCCACAATGTAGGGTCTTAGCCTTAGACAGACCCAGATCAGAATTGCTAAGAATCCTATAGAGTATGCCTAGTTTAGAAACTTTCCAACAAATTCCCTGTTAAGGGAACCTGTCACCAGGTTTGCGGCCCCTAAACCAGTGGCAACTACTTCTGCTGCTGGAGTCTGGGCCCCAAAGCTGGTGACTCCAGTCCTTCTCATGGCCCAGTTCAGCAGGTTTTTTAAAACATTTTTTCTGACAGAGATAAATCATAACTCCAGCGGCTCCTGTCCATGAGACAAGGTGTAAATTTCCCAACTTCAACTGTCCACCGCGCATGCGTTGGGAGCTGTCAAAGATGAGTTCCAACAGATAAAATGTTAAACATCTGGTGAATGGTATGAAGGACAGGATTTTTTTACAATTTTTCTTAGGACATTGTTGTCAGCCTTAGAAATTTGCATAAACCCAGTCACTTCACAGATTGGGCACATAAATCAAATGATATTATATTATTAATTGAGTCACATATTGGTTTAAAAAAACTTAATTTCCTGAATTTGGTCAAACATGGATTTGATTGTTTGAAGTCGGACACATTTTGATAAGTATATCTCCCCGATTGTCTCACTCGAGGACCTACCCTGTCCTGCATTACACAGAAAATCCATTGATTAGAATGTGCTCCGTGTTATACTCAACTTCTCCAGTGGTGATAGACTTTCAATCAGGTTTCTTTACAGATCAGCTGATCACAGGGGTCACTTTGTGATCTGCTTGTTGTCTTTCAAATAAGAAGAAGTAGAGTACCCTTTAACCTATGGCCCCACATTTCACTGCAACGTGGGGCCTCATCCTTAAGGCTAAGACTACATGTAGCGAGCCGCAGCAAAAAATGTGCTGTGGGAAAAACCACAGCGGCAACGCAGTTTTTCCTGCAGCGCTTTTAACAGAAAGTCAGCAAAGCTTCCTCTGCGGACTTTCTGCTTCTATTATACCCATAGGGAAACGGTCAGAGGTATAATTGACATGCTGCGATTTCCAAAACCGCAATGTAGAATCCCATCCACCTTGCAGTGACTGCAAAACGCTGCGTTTTTTTCCCACCGTGGCCAAACCACGGTGTTTACGTCATGTGGGGCCCTGGCCTTAAATAGGTTTTCAAGGTCCACTGGAAAATTCAGGTGGCGCTCAGGGTGGGGTAAAATAAAAAAATAGTGATATCTACCCCCATTCATCTGTTCTTGTGTCAGGTTCCCTCTTTCATCCTATGCAAGACTGACTGGGCTGAAAGTGAATCAGCCAATCACTTGTCTCAGCAGTCACATGTTGGGTATCAGTGACATCACTGCTAATATGTCACCGATACCCAACATGTGACCACTGAGGTCAGTGATTGGCCGCAGCAGTCATCTGAACCACTTTGCTTTTGGCCCAGGATGGATCGGGGGACCCATAGCCAGGTTCCAGTTGCCTTGAAAACCCCTTTAACTCCATTTGGTTTGTAAAACTCCCAGACTAAATTAATGGAAATCTGATGCCATTAATAAGATACGCCTGAAATTAAAGAAACTAAGAAAATAAGAGACATTAGAAAAAAAAAGAAATATATCCAGCCTTCCAAATGTGTTTTTCTGGATTTCCTGTAAATAACTGTTGAATTTGTAGTATGTATAGAAGAGATTCTTCCACTATGGTAAAGCAAACATGATGATGAGGGGGTTTGGCGTCAGACAGTGACTCATTAATAGAGAGTTCTCCTGAATGTCTAATTGCTGAAGGCACAGCAAGTCAGATTATTTTGACACCTGACATGCAATTAGAACATGGTCACACGGCTAAAGAAAGATTTTACACCTTTATACCCCCTCTTCTACATAGAAAATGAGTAATTAGCATATTTCTTCTGCTTAGAATAATAATAAGGGCCTCAGATCAGGATTTGCTTAATGAGGTAAAATTCAAGTTGTTGACATTAATATATGTGACATATTTTTTCGGTTGTAAAAATAAGCCCTGGAAGGCTTCTTTTCTTACATCAGTGTTTTATGCCTCACTAAAACAAAACTGCTCTGCGGACAGACAAAAGACTCACGCTGCAACCAAAGGGATGGGGACAAATGCCTCTTAATGCAGTGACAAACGAGAACACAGACCTCCTATTATTCATCAATATTATTTGGCCTAGGGTTGAACCTTTTTGCCCTACAGTCCCAGGAATACAGAGAAACATGAAACTAGAACTCTGGTGATGTCACTGTCCATATGACATCGCTGGGTTGGTAATATGCAAACACGGTGCTTGCTCTTCTTCGTCCACAGATGATTTGCATGCACAGCTATAGGGAAAAAAGGGGCACAGATGGTAAAGATACGTTAGAAATGTTTGGTATATTTAGGCGACAAACTGAACAAGTGACCTTTCATTAAAAAACTCTTTAGAAAGTTTTATGTAACATATTAACCATAACTCCTGAATGGTTAGCCCTTCTAAAAAGCAAGATGCAATATCATTTACAGTATAATTCCACTTTAGTATGTATATACACATCATGTAATTGGCATTGCATAGATTTTCAGAAATATAATTTTTTTTTCCAAACTGTACATAGGACATTCCATTTCCATGAGATACAGCCATGTTTTACACCACTTAGGAGTGAGACAACATTCCTAATATGATAATATGATAACCCAAGAGGAATGTGAAAAGTGAACAAGAATATTTGACAGTATACAGGTAGGGCATGTCATGAAAAGTGTTGTATGTTTTTTTGCAATTTTTGCGCACCTTTTTTGCCATGTGCCTTTTTTATGACCCATCACTCCATGCACCTAATATACTTGAAGGGGTTTTCCACTTTATACAAATGAAGGATGACCAAATCGGTATCAAGGCAGTGCAGGAGGGCCACGCCAGCCAAACTGTAGCAGCAGGTATAGGTACCATTGAAGTCTATAGGACAGTGCGGCAGTACCTATACTTGCCACTACAGTTTGTATGGTGAGTGATCAGTATTGGTTTTCTGCGTTGCCTTGGTACCGGTGACCCAAGGTGGGTCCCAGATGTCGGACCCCCTGCAGATCTAATATTGATAGGATAGGCAATCAATTGTAGAAAGTGGATAACCCCTTTAAAAGTTGCATTTGCATCATAAATCTTGTGCAAAATTCACCTCATGAAATTGGGAATCTAATTCTGTCAGATATTTTTTAGTTTTTTTTCGCTGTCCATGTACTGGAATGCAGGTGCCCCTTTTTTGTGTCTTTTTTAAAAATAGAAGGGGACACATCATAAATGAATAGTAAAATGATACTCCAAAAAAAACACTTTCATTGACAAAAAGGAGTAAAAGCTTTCTTATTAGGCACAAACACCTGAAATATCTCACATAACACGATTAAAAGGGACAGAATTAGAAGTAAATAGGCGTAAGGGGCTTTATAAATACTTGCAGTGAGTGTAATTAAGGGTGGTAATAAATATGGTTGGTCGCCATGTGGCTTATGATAGAACTTCATGGAATTATCCAGAGTGGATGTTGGGGTTCTGGATGTACTGTACCATGGTTAATAGCAATGATGAGTGCTTATGGCTTGTCACTTAAAAAAGAGCTATTTGGGGGCCAAGAATCTTTCTAAAATAAACAGTCTAAAAAAAAAAAAAAAATCTGTCTCTGTTAGCCATAGCAACTAATCCCAGATGTTCCTTTCTGTCTCTCGGGAATATATTTTCTGCTGTTTTCTCCCTGCATGTGTTTGTATATTATTTTCATATCCTTTTAAGTAAGACATATACTTTTAAAATGAAAGTTTAAAACTTTAATATGATGGATCTTGTATTGTCTAAAGAATTCATAGTCCTTTTTAAGATTGCTTTGACTGTTAGAGAGTGATGTGTGTAGGGTGCCTATCACTCCAGGACTTGGTGGGTGGTGGCAGTAATCTGAGTACATGGGGTATGTGGCCTGTTATGGAATATGACATGCTCAATGTGAAACCTGAGGAGACACTAAGGGCACAGATTTTTCATTTGTTCTAAAAATCTTGTGAAAAATCAGTGGGGTTCATAAAGCACAGTTTGGTGTGAGTCTAGCATTGAATCCTGGTTTTCATTTAGATCAAAAACTACAATGGGAAAATATCAACATAAAATTATATAAAAGGTTTAATGGACGAAACTATTGCTTCTAAAGTTGCTGAATAAATAGTTAAAACAGGTTTTCTCTGACCATTGTCATTTATGAAATATATATATACATACAGTATATATTGTGTATACAGTATGTGTAGGATATACTATAACAACATGTGAGATTTATTTCTGATTCCGAAAACAGCCAGGCATAGTGGCACAACCCTTGCTATAGAACCTTAGCCTACTATCTAATGTGTATGAATATGCCTACTCTTCTCTGACAGATGATGTCAGAGGAAGAAGGATTGGGCATGCAGAGTTTCAACACCCAATCCTTTTGTTCTTATGGGGGAAAGAAGTTGCTGCCGTCTTACACGTACACGTATGGGGGTTTAAGAGGCAGCGTTTGGCTAAACAAGCATTCAGCTGACAGATATTAAAGGAATATAGGCACTCCAATATTAAAATCTGTTCAGAATCAATTCACAAATACAGTAAGTACTAAAAGTGGACCTTTGGAAAGGGGGCAAATACTTTTTTTGCAGCAGTAAAATTATTAGGCGATTACATTACAATCATTTGCTTCAAAGCAATGCATAGATTCTGCGAAAACATGGCATGTGGATTAGCTACGCTGCAGTATGGGGGATCGTCGAGTCTCTTTTGGTTAGTGATATTTCATGGGGTCTATCCACAGCTGACCTGTAGAAATGGCTAGAAGAAATATTTTTCAGTTGTCTTAACAGATAAGGTAAAGAGCAATCACAATATGGTTTAGCGTCCTGGGTGTGTGGCTTTATATAAATACTTACTGATAGAATGGGCACAGAGGCAAATATTCATCTGGCGGGATGTTATGAAGTGTGACCACACATGCATAGAAGAGGAGGACTGTGGGATTTATAACAGCTGTTTCATGTGCCGCTCTGTGCTCGTAATAAATAAAATATCACAATGACTCCTAACAGGTAATCTGCCACATTGCCCGTCATCTCCCTTTATTCTTATGTGACATCATTAGGAATTCTCAATGTATGGTGCCTTATGGTATATTTTGGAAAATTTCTCATCTCATTCTTAACTCCAGAGGCCCACAGTTATCCAGTGTAATTACTATAATAATATGATTTCAGAGGGTATAATGTTTTGACTTCTATATACTGTAGCAATACTTACAGGAATGTTTGTAAGCAAGCTCTATGGACTGCAGGATCTACAATATCTACACACTGGTTTTATTTATAGTCTGAATCCATGGAGGTACATAGGTCTTCATAGGAACTGTATATTTGCCTCTGTGTACTATATTTGGATTCTTTAAGCTACAGATGGCATGGTGCTGGCAAAACTGGATTGCAGATGTTGTCCACCTCCCTGAGCCTAATGGGAGTTGAAGCACCCATGGCGGTCATGCAAGAATAAGTTTCAGGAGACATAAGATATGTGAAAATTAGATAACTTGCAACTTTTACTTGAGGTACAACACAGTAGAATATCACCTAAGTTTGGAGGTATACTACTTTTAATGTTACCACTGTAAGTTGGGGCTGAGCTGGCAGTTGGTACACCTGTAAGCAGTCTGAGCTTGCCTTGCTCTGTACTGTGATATAGGCAGGTTCATGGCTCTGATGCCCATATAAAATATTCCAATCTAGTACACATTCTTCTGTTACATCAGCCATGTAGGGATAGTTTTTCTTTCTCTTGTCTGTTGCTTGTACGCAGTATTGTGTTGTCTGGATGGCCTCCATATCAGTGAGAGCTCAGTCTCTCTTCTCTCTCCACACTTGCTCACTTTTGTAATCTCTACTCCTCACTTGGATTCCCAGGTTGCAGCAACCTGATGGGATAGACCAGGAGACTGATAGTAGTAAGGCAATGGTCATGGTGGCTAGAGGTTTCACCAATTCCTCTAGCTCTCCTCTTGGGCTGGTGCAGTTCTGATGGGGCCAGCAGTACACCTAATACTAGTGGCAGTATTTCCTCCAAGGCAGATCCTAGATGTTGTCCTCCTCCCTACAACCAATTTAAGGGACCAACTACATATTATATACATATTATGCACACATTACCATAGGAAAAGATCATAAAGAGCATTAAAAAACTATAAACATTGTGTAGTGCTCCCAGTGGGATGTTACAAGAATAGTTACCAATTGGAAAAGAGCAAAGGGTAGCTACCAGGAAAGTGGTCAGAAGACAAAAAAAAATTATAGTCAGGAGACAGTCAGGGATCATACCCAGGAGTAGAACAACAGGTACCAGGTAAATAATGCCAAGAGTGAGATAGGAGTGATATCCAGGGACAAGGCTGATGTTTAGGTCAGGGTCAGCCAGAAGTCAAGATTAATATAAACACAAGAAAGAAAGCCATAAATGATGGGTATGAACTCATAGGTATTGACATCATGAACAAGCGCTGATTGCTCCAAATTTCTTGTTTATAGGGAGAAGGAGGGCTATGGCGAGATCCAGTATTGCTGTAGCTGACATCAGGACCAGTAGAGGAGGCTTTTGGATGCTAGACTGGAGCCAAGGCTACTCACTAGAAAGCATCACTGGAGGAGGTATGACGTTGGTAGGATGGTAGGAGATTGTTCATTAAGATGATTTACAAAGTTGTTTCACGGTAGATGCATTAAAATAATAAAATAGTTGTTGGTATGCAGCTATAAATCTTTGTAGTGATAGGTGTATAAATGAAGCCCAATCACTGTATAAATAAAAAAGTTCTGTAACTTCCTGATATACTTTATGCTTAAATTCCTCACCAATCTCAGCTGCAAAGTGGATACAATTGTATCCAGTCTAGACAAGGCTGTCAGCTAAACAGCCTGGAATTCAAAATGATACAGTGTATCAAACTTGTTAAGAGATTTGTGCTGCTGTTGATAAGAGCATTGCCTAGACTAGATACAATTGAGTCCACTTCTCATGTGAGCTTACCACCAAGCACTACAATGATACTCTTAAAACCGCCCTGGATAAAGTAGCACCCTTGACCATCCTAAACTCCCGATACAGACCGCGGCACCCTTGGCACACTCCTCAAACACGTTTTCTTCAGCGGTGCTTAAGATGTGCTGAACTTCTGTGGAGAAAATTTAAAACAGCTTCAGTTATATAAGCTTATTTATTAAAATATGGCTGAACCATTGTATCAAACAAGCCGTCTGACCTCTTGTGTCCCCCTATCTCCTCATAGATTGTAAGCTCTCACGAGCAGGACCCTCTCTCCTATTGTTTGATATGTTAATTCTTTGTCACATTTTTTTTTCTTTCTCTGTCTATTTATGTATTTTAATCCAGCCATATATCATACTGTTATTCAGGACTTATAAAAACCAATATATTTATTTGAAATTTACATTTACAAACAATATGATCATAGTACACTATAAAAAGTAGCCTTTTAGTATAAATGAATTCAGCTTTTACATTTTTATACCCTTGATTTTTCCAATTGTAATTTTGAATTTAGGAATATTTTATTTTATTTGTTTATAGTGTCTGTATGTTGGATCTGAGGAAGGGGTACACCCCAAGCGGTGTATCAAACCCCGAAACGCGTTATCCGTATTATATTCAATTAATATTCGTGTTCTGTCAAGCCCTGTGGTAGCTCTGAGTCCTATATTCTCAAAGAGGAGCGCGCATCCTGGCTTCTTTATTCGGGAGTTACCCACTCCTCGAGACAATTATTCCTACTACTCGTGACTCTGGAAATCCCAGTTAGCTGTACGCCAGTAGACGCTGCCCTCCAGATTCCCGTGTTATTACAAACCCTGATAGCAGTTGTGGCATATCACAACGAAACAACGTGAGCAGCCATTTTGTAAAATCCATAATATCTGGTTGCTCTCCATTATATACTTATACCGGTTCCGCACAAGGAGCGCGCCTTTCCTGTTTTTTTTCTCTTTACTAGTACCTATATTTGTCACATTGTAATGTCAAATATTGTCCGTTCATGTGTCCTCTGATATATAAAGTGCTACGGAATATATTGGCGCTATATAAATAAAGTTATTATTATATTATTATTAGGTATATACACAATGTTAAACTCTGCATCAGTACCTTGAAAATAATGTGGAATTAAAATATAAAACATAATAGAAAATTATATAACTTTTCATTATACAGTGCTAAACCATTATAACCTTAAAAATGGAAACCACTTTAAATGGTCATCATCATAGCAAATGTGATCGCCATCAAAAGTGCAAATCACTTTATTAACCTAAAATGATGATTTCAATCTGAAAAATTGTTTCAAAGTTGTAGTAATGCCAGTTCCAGTTGTAGTGTCAGTACACTGTTACTGTACACTGATCATTCTGTATATGTTCTTCCAGGCTGCATGTACCGGACACACAGGATAGTTGTGGCACCAGAATACTGTAGCTGGCTTTGAGTCAGCGCAGGGAATTTTATGGGCAAAACTATGCTTCCCATTGGCCAATCCATGTGCAATACATAATGAGAAGTCAGGGTAGGAGGTCCCAGCACCTTCACTGTTATTAGTCTTCTCACATTGCTGACACACCCGCAGGAACATAGAGGACAACTTGAAGAAGAGCAACTAGACTCTGTGGGGTGAAGGGGGAAATATAAGCAAAAAATGACTGTGAATGCAATGAGTAGCATGTAAGCAACAAGACCATGCATTTTTATCAGATTTCAGCAAAATGACAAGTACGCTTTAAGCCCATACAATGACCAAGCAGTCATTTAGGTAATATGTACTTTCAGTAATAAACTGTAGGTGCCACTTTTGTGATATCCTGTTGCTGTAGAAACGAAAAGCTGTATGTATTCACGTGTCTGCAACCATAACAGTAGCAGAAAAGACTCTAATATTTATTCTAGGGTATAACAACATAGATAAAAAGCACCCTCCGATATCATCCATAACCTCCTCCGCGAGCTCACTTGTCAGCCTCAATGCAATGGTGGTAAGATGAATAGAAATGATAGTCACAAAATATCTCTACCATAAACCACAAAGATAATGCTGCCGTCACCAAAACAGAGGAAGGAATGGCTAAGTAAGAGGCATCACTTCTTACACGTTACTTTCCATATTTTATGGGGCCTAAAAGGACCCAGTCTTCAGCTATTACTGCTCATAGAAACGTGTCAAGACCGCCAGAGGAAGAAGTAACATGGTAGTAAAACCCAGTAGGCATGAACCATCAAACACTTTTACTGCACATACTATTTTTGTACCTTATTTGACATTATGGTCTTTGTAAAGTGGAGGGGATTTGGTAGCAAACGGTAAAGTTGATTTTCCTTGTTTCATAAGGAGTATGTAATGGTCCAAGACCTTCATCATCTATCCATAGCAAGTGAATATTTCATAAGCTATGGATTGAAAGGTTTAGGAGGTTTTATGCTGGCACATTTTTGTTTAAGAAACGGTATGCACTTTTGATGGTTTTCTATGGGCATTCTTGCCTGAAGTTAGAACTTTCTACATCTATGTAGTAAGTACTGAGTTCACTAGAAAAATAAAGCAGCAATGAGGGACGTGTACTATGCTGGCTGCACCTGAATTTAGGTGCATTTTAGGCATATTTAGGCAAACTACATTTAGACCATTTCAAGACAAGCTCAATAAGGGGGCATGTCTTATCAGAAGAAGGGTGTGGTTTAAAATGTGAATCCAACCACCACACATCCTGTCTTGATGGTGCCACAGCACAGGGCATCGTGACCTGCTGTTTAGACAGCTTGCAAGGCAAAAAAAACACAAATGCAACAAATATATAGTTTAGTTACAAAAATATGTATGTTCATATACAACACAAGCTCAAATGAATTACTGAGTACTCTCTCAGTCTCTCTACCTAAAGAGAACCTTTCACCACCTCCACCAACTCCAAACCTAGGCGCTGCTCCACTGATTCCTGCGCAGTTGACATTTTTTCTCTAGACCCCTGAGTGGTCCTGGACTGGAACGATAGACAGGGACCACCACCCTGACTGTATAGAGCCTACTTAGCATATTGGGTGTTGATACTAACAAAAATGACTGCTCGTGCAGTGGGACCTTGAGCTAAAAATTCCAACTGCAGAAGAATCAGTGAAACAGAGCCTATTAAAGAAAGCAAAGAGATGTAACAGCTGGGGGTGGTGAAAGGTCCTGTTTATACTGTATATTTGCAGTCCATCTTCTGCTACCACTTCCCTGAGGAAGAGATGGCACCAGGATGCCAGAAGAAAGGGAAGCTGGCAGAGGCAGCGTGGTGCTATGGGCAATGCTCTGCTTGGAAGCATTGGGTTCTGGCATTTAACATGTACAGTACACCTTACCTAAACAAT
The DNA here is from genome assembly GCA_947044405.1 of Leptodactylus fallax. Lineage (NCBI taxonomy): Eukaryota > Metazoa > Chordata > Amphibia > Anura > Leptodactylidae > Leptodactylus > Leptodactylus fallax. The sequence goes on along the minus strand of CAMRHE010000130.1, from coordinate 187,980 downwards.
GTTACAGCTTAGGTATGCTCCTTCATGAAAATGGTACTTGCTAATAGCAGTGGCCTCTTCAAGAAGGATAATGTGGATTCAAGGAACACTACAAAGAGTTCAAGGTGCTGAACTGGCATCCAAATTTCTCAGATCTCAAAGATCTCAATCTGATCCAGCATCTGTTGGATGCACTGGAAAAACAAGTCTAATCCATGAAAACCCTACCTCACAACTCACAGGACTAAAAGAATTTGTTGCTACTGTCTTGTAGCTCTTCAGAAATCTTGTGGAGTCCATGCCTTGACAAGTTAGACCTGTTTTGGTGACATGAAGAAGACCTACACACAGTATTACACAGGTAGTTTTAAAGAAATGGTTGATATCTAAAAAATGTTATCCTAATCTCTAAAATTTCTAGCCTTACAAAAAAGTAGAAGATTTGGGCTGGTTTAGTTGTCGTAATAAATAATATAATAATAATAATAATAATAGTCCTTTAATAGTCCCACAGTGGGGAAATTCAGTGTGTTACAGCAGCAAAGATAAGATAAGATAAGCAGATACAAATACAACATGTACAGGAATGTACCAAGGTGAGAGGCATTACATTAATAGCAGACAGACAGATAGGACGTGGCAGAGGGGGGGGGGATATAACAGGCAGAGAGATATTTCAGTTCTCTGTGTGTAATGATCTCCGCTTAGGTCGGTGTTGGTTGTACAGCCTAACCGCGGTGGGGAGGAAAGACTTCCGATAGCGCTCCTTCTCACACCTAGGGTGGAGCAGTCGGTCACTGACAGTACTACCCAGCGCTATCACAGTCTCATGCATGGGATGGGACTTCTTCTTCTGCATGGAGCTCACCACGGACAGTATCCTTCTGTTACCCACCACCTGCACTGGGTCCAGTGGGCTCCCCAGGACAGAGCTGGCCCTTCTAATCAGCTTGTCAAGTTTATTTCTGTCCCTGGTTGATATACTGCTCCCCCAGCAGGCCACTCCAAAGAAGATGGCTGATGCCACTACTGAGTTGAAGAAAGTCCTAAGAAGTGCCCCCCGGATTCCAAAGGCTCTCAGCTTCCTAAGCAGGTAGAGCCTGCTGTGGCCCTTCCTGTACAGGGCCTCCATATGATCTGCCCAGTCCAGCTTATTATTAAGGAGCAAACCCAGGTACTTATAGGTGTTCACAATCTCGATGCCCGTCCCCAGGATGTCCACTGGTTTTGGAAGGCATCTGCCTTTACGGAAGTCCACCACCATCTCCTTGGTCTTCCCCGCGTTAATCTTCAGGTGGTTCTGGTGGCACCAGTCCACAAAAAACCGGTTCAGTTCTCTGTACTCCTTGTCATCATCATCTGTGATGAGGCCTACTATTGCAGAGTCGTCAGAATACTTCTGTAGGTAGCAGCTGGATGAGTTGCACCTAAAATCTGCAGTGTACAGTGTGAAGAGGAAAGGGGCGAGAACCGTACCCTGAGGTGCCCCCGTATTACAGATCACGGTACTTGACACACAGTCTTGGGCTCTCACGTATTGAGGTCGATTTGTGAGGTAGTCTAGGATCCAGTTGGAGAGGTGGTGGTCCACTCCAGCAAGGCCCAGCTTGTCTCTCAGTAACCTGGGCTGTATGGTGTTAAAAGCACTGGAGAAATCAAAGAACATTATTCTCACTGTGTTCCCTGGTTTCTCCAGGTGAGACAGAGCCCTGTGCAGAAGGTGGATGATGGCATCATCTACCCCAATGCCCGGTCGATAAGCAAACTGGAGAGGGTCCATAGCGGGGCTCACTAGAGGGCGAAGATGTGTGAGAACCAATCTCTCCAAGATCTTCATCAGGTGGGATGTCAGTGCTACAGGTCTGTAGTCGTTGAGGTCCATAGGGTGAGGTTTCTTTGGAACTGGTACCACACAAGAAGATTTCCATAATTCAGGGACTATTTCCTGCCTCAGGCTCATATTATACATATATGTAATTATACCACACAGCTGGTCCCCACAAGTCTTAATTAGCCTTGCACTAATGTCATCTGGCCCTGCGGCTTTCCTCGCCTTGATCTTTTTCATCTCCTTCCTCACCTGGGCCTGTGTGAAGGTCAGACTGTGGTCAGATAAAGACAGATTTCTGGATTTACTGGTCTGTTGGGAAGTAGCCACATGGGGTGAATGGGGTGAAGTCATTGTGGTGAGGGGGAGCTGAAGGACATTCTGGGGTGGGAGGAGCTGGTGTGTGATCAAATCTGTTGAAGAATAGGTTTAGTTCATTAAGCCAGTTAACATCTGCCTCAATCTGGCAGACCGACTGTTTATGACCCGAAATTGACTTAAGCCCCTCCCAGACCCCCCTTATGTCTTTTCTTTCCATTTGCCTTTCCATTTTTTCTTTATAACTGGCTTTTCCTTGCCTGATTAGATGCCTCAGCTCCTTTTGTACTTCCCTCAACCCCTCCTTATCTCTTGTCCTGAATGCCATCTTTTTCTCCTTAAGTAGTGTTTTTATATCAGAGTTAATCCATGGTTTGTTATTGGAGAAGCACCTCACCACTTTTGTGGGTACTGTGTTGTCCACACAAAAATTAATGTAGTCCGTTATGCAGTGTGTGAGTCCTTCTATATCTTCTCCATACGAATCCTGCAAAACTTCCCATGCGGTTGTGTCAAAACAATCCCTCAGAGCCTCATCACTCTCCTCGGACCATATCCTCACTGTGCGGGTGACAGCTGGTTCTCTACGTACAAGTGGCTTGTACACAGGTCGGAGATGTACTAGGTTGTGATCCGATCTCCCCAGGGGCGGTAGGGCTGATGAGTTATATGCCTCCCTCACGTTGGCAAAGAACAAGTCCAGTGTTTTGTTGTCTCTTGTGTGGCAGGTTACATACTGTGTGAAACTGGGCAGTGTGGATGATGGAGAGGCATGGTTGAAATCGCCAGACACAAGAAGGAGGGCCTGGGGGTGTTGTGACTGTAAATGGCTCAGCGTGGCTTGTAGGACCTCGCAGGCAGTGTCAGCTTTCGCAGAGGGGGGGACATATAAAGACTACTGTAAGAACTTCTTTCAACTTCTCCTTCCCTCATTGTCTAAGCAGATAGAAATCAGAAATTACCCGCTGTGCGCTAAACCTACCGCAATCTTTTATATCATTTATTAAAAAAACAACAATTTGAAGTGAAAAGGTTTCTCAGCCAGGAAGAGGGAGAAATGAACACCTGTTGTAAAAATAACCTCTTAGACAGAAAGCAGTTTTAGAACAGTGAAAGGTAAATGACAATGAGAAATTGGCCTATTAAAAGAATAACATTTTCACGCATCAAAACAAAAGATTGATAATAGTGTAAGAGGCTAATTTTCGAAATAATTTCCTTGTCAAGAGGAAAACTAGAATAAAAGGCTCCTTCTGTGATTCTGCAGAAGAGATGGCAGAATTGCCAGTTAAAACAATGTATGCAAAGTTGCTGGAATGTTAAAGCAGGAGGAAAAGAGGAATCTGATGATTTCTAAGGATCATTTGGACAATCCAGTCAGCACGTTTAAAAGTGACACTGAAAATCTAATTCGGTTTGATATGTATTATTCACGTCGTCTAATTTCTGTTCATTTATTTTTTCATAGGAAGATTTTATCAGAAATTCATGTTACTACCATGGAAGGGCCCACTTATTAAATATGGCAAATGAAGTTTGGGTTTATCATACATTGATATGGTGGATTATAAAGAAATTGTGGGGCCTTGCACCACAATTGTGGAATTAAAAAAAGGCAAAAAATTATTGCAAACCGTCTTTTGCACTTTTCGCAGATCCTTTTTGTCACATAAAGAGGACCTTTCACCACCTCAAACAATTCCAGCTCTTTGCATCATTTAATAGTTTCCCCTCCACTGATTCTGGCACAGTTGGAATTTTTTCTCTAGCCCCCACCGTTCTTAACCAAACAATGCTGTTAATTTTGGTGTCTGATATACTATTTAGTTTCTGTCAGGAGGGCGGTGTGAGGCAAGAGCAGACAAGGGGTGTGATTCTGAGCTCTGACACTGGCTGCCTCTGATTGGAGCTCTGAGTCACACCCCCTGCCTGACACTGCCCTTCTGACATTACAGAGCTTAAATAGCACATCAGGCACCAAAACTAACGGCACTGTTTGCTCAGAAATGGTGGGGGCCAGAGAGAAAATACCAACTGTGCTGGAATCAGCGAAGTGGACTGTATAAATTGATGTATAGAGCTGGACTTGTTGGAGGTGGTGAAAGGTCCTCTTTAAAGCGGCTATCTCACAAAACAAGAACTGGAGTACCTTTCAAATATTGCACACTCACGTTGATCGCAGCCAGGCTGAATGTGGGTGTGACTGGTAGTGGATGGCACTCCCATTCACTTCAATAAGAGCACCAGAGATAGTCGAGTGCTGTACTTCAGCTACGTCCACCACTCCCATCAAAGTTTATGGGGGTGCCATTCACCACAAGCCCCAGATTTCTCTTTTGTTCATTCACTTCATTTTGTTAATTGACAAAAAAACTATATACACTTCTATTTTTGAAAGCATTTTTACTTTGCAGCATTTTTTTCATACATGCCTAAACATTTTGCACATTACTGTAAATATCAATCTGTACAGCTCCTCCTGCTCTATGACATGCTACACACAGTTCATTGTGACTGATCCCCTTTAAATACTTTTCTCCATGCTACTTTCTTATTGATTTGTTGGTAAGACCCATAGACATTCTACTCTCAATATGTACAAGTAACAGGAAATTCAAGCACATTACAGAGTATTAGAAAAAGTAATGTTATTTTGATATGTGATACATTGTTAGACAATCGTACGAATATTATAGAAGGGGTTGCCCACTGACAATGAGAATCTCTCACTTTGGGGCACCTAGTTTACCCATGTATTCAATGATCAGCCATTTATCTTAACTGTCATAGTATAATACATTTCTCCTGGGAATATGTATAATGTCTGGATATTACCTGATCCAAGGGTTTTGGTTACCAGTCCTAGTAATAAGTTATTCATTGGGCTAGCTTTTATTTAGAAAGGGGTTGTCTAAATTAGATAACCCATTGAAACCCCTGTTGCTATTTTATGACTTAGTTAATATTATCTTTTACTTTATAACTTTAAGTTACTTTTAGTTATTTTCGGAACCTTTGAAAGTTAACCAAGACTTAACCAAACAAAAATTTAATACTTAAAATTAATTCAATGTGTTGCAACACACAAGACATAAAAACAACACTAATTCGCTCTCCATGAAAACAAGCTTCTTGGCAGTAAAAAGGGTTAAAAGCTCTGGCTACCCAATTGCTTTCCAAACACTATCTATATTTTAGGAGGTGCCAGCCCTAGACCATATAACCTGCCAGAAGTTTTATAGGCAAAACGTTAGGTGATAATGTATTGATGTCTTACATTTTACACAAAGCCTACTGCCTTCAGGGTTCGACAGCGAGTTCAGCACTGACTAACAGGGTAATAAAAAAGCCCACAACAGAAAACAGCTTTATAGCCCTCTGTTGACTTGTGCTTTTCATTATATTGTCTCACCTCAGACATCAGCAGTTCTCCATGAATTTCACTGAGGCCTTGTGAAATTCCAGTAGTTTCATGTCCTTCATGCACAATCCTCCAAATGTTCCTGCATCTAAGGGAAATGGATATGATGGTAATGATAAAAATAGAGGAATTATTGTAGCAAATAAAACACAGGGCTATGGGAATCAGGGAGCAGTGCACTTAAAGTGAGGCTCCACTTTTGGCCATTCAGTGGAGCTTTAAAAATGACAGCATTGTGTAATATATCTTTGTCATTATGGGGAGGCTAGCAAGAAACATGCCAGGATCTGAGTGGTGGCCAGCAGCAAAGAGAAAAACGTGAAACGGGAAAAAGTAGAGGTCCCATTTCCATATCTTGTGAACACAATTTATGTTGGGAAATTTAACACAACCAGCTAACACTGGAGAAAGCTTAGAGGGAGTCTGCCACCTGAACCCAGTATATCAAGCCAGCCCTGCAGATAGATAGGATACGGACACCTGAATCAAATGGTGTTTTCCCCTTGTGAGTCGATGACTCCATTGCCAAGGTATCATTTTTTGTCAATATGCAAATTAACTTTTTGGAGTACCAAGGGCATTGCCAATGTTCCAAAGGGGCAAGTGGCAACACCCTTTTTGCTTCGAAGAGTTCATATGTATATTGATAACAACATATATTGGCATTCGATGCACTGACTGATAAGGGGAAAACACTGTTGGATTCAGATGACCCTAACCTATTTGTAGGGCTGGTTTGATATATTGGGTTCTGGTGGCAGATTCTTTTTAAATAATACTGGTATATTCAGCTATCCATCACTACTCTACCCTGAAAAAGCCGTCTATAGATCAAAGTCTCTTCCATTTAGAGGAGACTGTGGTTGGCTGATATACAAAGGCTCTTTATTGAGTTAGAAACTCACTTCTAGTGTAGCTAGTTTGCAATAGAGAGACAGTTGAGAGACAATTTGTATACTTTTTCCCAGGGATCATTGCTATAAAGAAAACTTTCCTCCTAGCTGGCATCTCCTCAAGAGAATGAGTACCCCTGAGTGCTTACTAATCTGTAACTAGCTCATAAGGACTCCAAGAAATGGGGAGCCTCACTTCAAGTACAGCTTCTAAAATATAATTTTGTTTTTTTTTTTTAAATATTGATTAAAAATATTGAAAAAATAGTAAAACTGTACTATAGTTGTTGAATTATCAACGATTGTATTGGTGGTGCCTACTTAAAATTTACATTGGGCAGAAGGATAGTCATGGGGTAGCAGGTCCTTTTGCCTGAGTGGACCAGAAGACCCTTCTGCCAACTAAGAAGACTTCTGTAATATTATAACACATGGTAGGTAGGGGGGCCCTGTTACAAATTTTGCATTGGAGCCCAGGAATTTTAGAATACATTTCTGACATGGGTAGGCTTTAAGTACTTGTTTGATCTGCTCAGTTTATCTAGTGCACTCCCAGTACACCCTAATAACTAAAATCTTTTGCTATACCTTTGTAGTAATGTTGACCATATCTGAGTAGGTGTGCATTTATTCAAAGTAAGGGACATAAATTTTTTGTGAGTATTTTTGAAAATTGTATGTCCAGTATGATATCTTAAGACAAAATTAACATTTTCTATTTATTCCTATATGCCTTCCATGGGGTTATCACAGGAAAAGGAGGAAAAAGAGGAACATTTTTGTCTTGTTATTTCATTGTTCTATAATTTTTTGGATAAGAAACATTTAAAATGTAAAAGAGAATACCAAATGTATACCCTATTGTATGAAGTCTACCTCTTAATAGGTGCATGACTACATAGGTCATCATAGACAAAGAATCTCAATTTGTGATCTGTATGACCATATTTTTGATTACAAACTGAGTACTACTGCTACATATCACCCACTTTTATCATGAAAGAATCCATTAAATAGATTAAAATTTCATATAAATTAATAAATAATTTCTTCTGGGTGGCAAGCACATGATAATTTGGCCTTATTGATTGGGCTGGCAGTTTTTTCATGGAACACGGAGAAATATTTCTTGATTATTGCCAGGTTACTGCATAGCCGGTAACAAGTACCAGGCAATAATCACTAAATATTTCACTGTGTTCAGTGAAAACATCAGAATTCTGCCAAAGCCCTATCCTCTACCAATACTCTTAACGGCCCTATTATCAGTAACAAATCCTCAAAGGCTCACTTGTTCCCGATAATTTATTCACATTTCTTCCCAATCAGCCAACAAACAAGCAAACACTACTGTACATCTTTTTGCTACATCAAGGATTTGTTGCTGATAATCAATACATTACCGATCCTTTTTCCTCTGTGTACTTTCCCAAGGCCTGTGTTAACACCTTCCCGCTCAGCACCACCATACTATTACATTGTGCTATAATTATCGCTCAGCAACGTAATAGTATGGCATTTAGGAGCTGTACCTGCACCAAGATCGCGGCTGTATTGCACAGTTGGAATCTAGGACTAGCTTCTAGAGTCAGAAAATAGTCACACTCTGGTGGTTTAACCCCCTCAGATATCATGATCAATAGTGATCCTGGTATCTGGGTGGTTACAGAGGCAAGATTGCGCCCCCCACCCCCCATTCAGTCCATTGGATTTCATGTCATTAGATTGCAGAGTCCAAGGGGTTGCCATGGCAGGCAGAAGGACAATCAACGGCCTCCTGGCTTCCTTTCCCTATTGGACATAGGGATCCTATGTGTGATGTACTGCAATAATGAATTGTAGTACATTGCGTTGGGGATCAAGAGTTCCCAGGTTCTAGCCCCCTTATTATAAATAAATAATAAAATGTTAAGTAAATCCCCCAAAAACGTGAATAAAAGGTAATCAAAACATTATATCTATTCAAACAAATGCTGATAGAGACGTCATATCATGTATACACCATACTTAAGATATTAGGTATGTGATCTTCTCAAACTGCTATGGCTATTCATTATACCTGCATGTTATTTCTATGGTGAAAAATCCATTGAATCAGATAAATTGAAATGCAATGTGCAATCTGTGTCAGTAACCTGGACCCTCTGTGATCAGCTGTTATTGCCAGCATATGAAAGAGGGTCCGTGTTGTGGCTGTGAAGTATATATTTGTGAGATGTATACATATATAGAACCAATAGGCACAAAATGCTAAATCTTTAATCAGCCAGTGTATAAGAGTATATTCACACATGAAAGATATGTTGCAAAAAATTTTGTGACTGGTAATCAATTCCATACATCTCAAAGGGTATTTTTGTGAGGCAAACACGTGGATTTCTGAAAGCCCCATTCCAATGAATGGGATAGTCAACAGTCAAAGTCATTTCTTTTAAAAACTTTCCATGTATAATTATTCCCTAAAAGAGACAAGACCAGCTATACATATCTAAAATTTTCCAGTGAACACTTACATGATCCTGTTGGTGTGTACAGCCTAGAGTCACACCATTTGTGTATGTATAAGTATGGGTATATGGCTCATCTACCTCTCTGATTCTGAGTGACTCACTTACAACACTATACATATCTATGAATATTGCAGCTTTAAATAGAGTTTTCTGAGTTTAGAAAAAAGGTATGCATTTTTTTCCAAAAAATAGCTCCACTCTGCTCTGTGGTCACTCTTCTCTGTTCTCTATACTCTGGTATTACAGCTTAGCCCCATCTAAATCAGAAATATGTCAGTTCAGTACAGTAGTGACTGGGCCATTTGGCAGCTCACTGTATCATAACTGACTATGATGCAGTGAGTTCTATGCACACGGCCAAGTTTACTTGGGTTAATACGGCCCACACAGACCATTTTTCCTAGATGGGACTTAGTCATGTGCATGGCTACTTAGAGGTTGTAAAGTGCACCTTTCAGATTCTCCCAATTCTCCTGTGACCTTTGACAGATCATATTGCGGAAAAAGGGATTGGGCATGTTGATTTTCAACATGCCCAATCCATTGATCTGTCAACTGGAAAGGACTTACACCACTTTCCCCATTTAGTACACATTCATGCTTGACTAAGCTAAGTAAATGTTTTTTGGGATAAATAGTTATCCCAGGTATTGAAGGAGTATAGGCACATATAAAAAGAGGTCAGGAGCGAGTGAACCCCTCTATGACATCAATATATCCTTTAGATACATTGGGGCAGATTTATGAAGACTGTGCCTCATAAATCAGGTGCATCCTCCGCTGGGCTGTGTACCTGTGGTAAAATCTACATCAGCTCATAGTTGGTGTAGATTTCAGGCATCATTTACACTAGTAAACTGGCACAAATGATCATAAATCTGTCAGAGCTGGAGGCCTGGAGTCATGACTCCTCTGCCATATTTTTTGTCTTTTGACATTTGTGACTTTTTTATGGCATAAATTGTTGATAACTGTGCCCAGTAATATTTTATCTATTTTACTTATTTTTTTTTATTGTTGATTAAGAAATTGTTTGATTCTTTGTAAACAATTGTATATTTCCTTGTATCATTAAATCTTGTCATGGATGACCAAAAGCCTCCTGGATCTCTTAGATAAGAAGAATATAATAATGTAATTTCAATCATATTTCTTAGTATATCAGACATTTAAAACCTGCCCGTGATTTATTTCTTTAGCGTCCCAGTGAAGGCGTGACAACCGTCTTGAAGACAGTCAAATTTATTTTGCATGGTGAGATCTTCTGATTATTTTTTTTTTTTGTGAGCACTCTAGCATTCAGTGGGTTAAATTTCCATTTCTAGACTTAAATCTTGTCTTATTCCCCCCCGCCCTTCTTAAGTATGCAAATTACAAGAGGTTATTGTTCTAAAGTGAAATTAAATAGCTATGAAAAGCCAGACCATTAATAAAATTTCCATAATATCCCCAGGATATGCCAGCAATTTCTGCAGTTGTGGATAGGAGGAGGAGTTGGAAAGGAGAGTGCTATATTTACATGGCATTGATGTAATTAATTGTGTAAAACACGGGAGTAGATGTGTTTGAAGGGGGGGCTGGGGTGGGAAATACACAATCCTCTGACATATTTTTTCTTTGACAGTGAATGTAAAAAAGCAAACAATGTGCCACACAATATTACAAGTAGGATGGCCAAATTGTAATCTGCATATAGTGTCTGGACTATATGGATGATGGCAAAAATAGTCAACCAAACTATAAAAATTTCATTCTATAGTTGAATCCAAAATGGTAATTGGAACATCATTAATCTTCCAAAATTCTGGAAATCTATATAATCATCAATTTAAAAAAATTAGCATTGTTAAACTTCATAGCATCCTCAAGTGAATTTTTGCATAAATGGGCAAACTACTTATTTTAATACTGGAGAAGATATAGAAGACATAGAATTTACTACCATATCCATAGGAGTGACTTGAAGCTCCAGAGTCCCAGTACAAAATGTGTAACTTAGCTTACATGTACCTTACATGTACCAGTGATAATACTGATTTGGTCTTTTGTAGCAAGGAGGTTCTTGGACCCCCTTTGACGCTTGGTTTGAGTGGGACTGCTGCCTTTCCAGGAGAGGTAGAAATGCTAGACATAGACATATTTGTAAACATTGTATATTTAGTACTTTATATATATTAAGTATACAGATGCATGGCTTCTTAGGATAGCCATACACATTAGATCAATGTCAGCCAATCTCGATAATGTCGGCAGACCGGCTGACCATATAATGTGTATAAAGTCCTCCTAATTGTTTCCTGATGGTGAAAATCCAACATACCTGATAATCCACAAGCAGAAGCATTTGGCAGCGGCCACTCCTTTCACCTCACTGGATACATATGCACGCTTAGCCAAATGAAATGTATATGAGTATGGGGAAGACTCTCAACAAATAGCTATCAGTTACATCAATGTTTGGTCAGCAGTTGTCAGATCAAAGGTATTTGCCAGTTTTACAGTTTCAGCACAGTTGTTTCAGCTGTGTCTTGTTCTGTACCTGTGTGCCTTTCACATGCCCATGACATGGCGTATCTTTGGTGCATCTTTGGTGTAAATCCCTTTCTTGCACCAGAGATGTGCTACATCCCCCATTCTCATCCTCACTCGCCAATTTTTGTGAATTTGGGCAGAGCGGGGTGGAGATACCTTGGCCTGGCATATTTATTATAACTCACACTGGGTTTCTGACATGAATTATACAGGACATCTATGCCAGTTCCTGGCTGGTGTAGACTTCCATTCTGGTGCACCGGTGAGCACCTGATTTATTAAGACACTGGAGGCTCTTGATAAATCAGCCGTACCTTGTCGAGGCCATTTTTAGGACTGGCATATAAAACACCATTCTTAATAAATCTTCCCCAGTACTCCCAATAATAAGACTGGCACATGATGTGCTGGTCTTAATAAATTCATCCAATGGAGTACTGACAAAGGAAAAGAATTCAGTAACAGTTGTCTACAAGTGGGTGTCTGGTTTCTTCCTTCTGAAGGATAACTAGTTTGCATACCTTTGCCTTTGGAGCCTTGCCTGATGTAAGTCCCATAAGCCAACTCTATCTATTCTATGAGAACTAGTATCTCCTAGAGCTGCAGCAAAGGCATCTCATACAGCCATAAAGTATCCTACTTTATATTGACTAAGAGCAAAACCCTCAAAACAGATGCCTGCAGATGAGTGTATTTTTGGCTAGTATAAAATAGTTTTCTCCATCCAAATAGAGGAAAACTCACCACTCTTTTTGTATACTTTATTCACGGTCTGGATATTGGGTGAACAGCCTACAGTCGTTTCACACACCTACATGCTTTGTCACGGCACTTAGTTTCTTACTTTTGAAGGAGTGATAATTTGCATAAAAGAATCTCATACAATTGGTTGCTACAACACAAATGCAACAAGAAAACACAGTCTTAAAATAACCCTATAAATATATGTACCTTACAGGTATGTTTGTCACTCATCAGACATAATAGGCAAGAAATGAGCAATACGGCTTTAATTTGCTCTGTATAGATAATAAGCAAGATACGTTCCCCTCATCTTGCCGGACTCTATTTCAACCGTCAGTTAGAATCCCATCCAATTTATCGGAGTAATAATTGAAGAAACATGACAATATTGCGCAGCCAGAGAGGGCAAAGATAGCTATTTTCACAATGGTGACTTTACAATTACGATGTTATCAAGCAACTAATTTCTTTTTTCGGCCGAGCCTACTTAAAAGAAACTTTGGGACTTGCTAATGGAAGACTCTAATTGAGGGCCGGATTCATCTCATTTTCTGTCGTGAACAGGTGGTAAAAACAGACACAGCAGGTAATTCACACCACCTCAAAAACTGTCGCTTTAAGGAGACAACTAATCATGGAAAGCTTCCAGTTGCAAATTATCAGCTCCAAATTAAATCCACAGCTCTCGCCTTCATAAAGGAACCTACCTCCCTCTTTGCTGGGGGATGCGGGGTATTTGAGAAACAGTTTACAAATTATTTTTCACTTTAATGTATCACTAGCATTGTATGGAGAGAACTGTATTTCCAAACAACCCGTATGACATGTGTCATTGTTTCAATGTATTGAGCTCTTTAGAGCCACAGGGACTTGCACACGTTGCTGCGAATGTAAAGGCCCTCAACACATCCATTCATTTTACCGAGTGCAACTCACTTATTTGTAGTATTGCAATTATTATATTATTATGTATTATTTTTGCATAATTTTAATTGACTATTTTATAAAAATGTATTTCATTTATGCGCACAGAATGTATCCATTCTTGTCAGCCCCTATGTCAGCGCAGCTCACAATGTAAAGTCTAATAACACTAAGGTTAAATTAGTTGCAAGTCAATTAACTTATCAGTATAATTTTCTCTGGCAGGAAATTAAAGAAGCACTCCAGTAATATTTTTTGTCCTCCCTATCTGAAAATGAGTCTCTATATAGTGTAATATTATTGAATATATTACTGACAGCTTTATTGTGAAGATATATCACCCCCCCCCCCTCTAAGCACTGACCTCTTCTCTGTTCCTCTGTTGCGCACAGTGTTTCCTGAAAGAACAGGAGGATCATACTCACAAGGCAGATCTATTTGAGCCATGGGCATAACTACCAGAGTAGCAGATGAAGCAGCTGCTATGGGGCCCAACAACTAAAGGGGCCCATTTGAAGTTGATACCTGGGGTGCAATTAGTGACTATGGATAATGGAAGGGGATGTGGAAAACTGAATGTGCCTTCATTACTTTACTGGGACATAATAATGCCTGCATGTCACATTATTAGAAATACTTTCTTCATATGCTGTGATGTCACATTGTAACCAGTGATCTTTTAGTGTGTGCATTGTCCCTGTGCTATGATGTCATAGTGGACATTATCCCTGTATTGTGACATCACTGTGTATATTATCCCTGCACTGTGACGTCACTGTGTACATTATGCCTATACTGTGACATCATCATATGCATTATCCCTGTACTGTAACATCACTGTGTGCATTATCTGTACAGTAAAATCATTATGTGCATTATCCCTGTGTATAAAGGAAAACAAAATAATGATGCACTTTTTAAATTCTGAATTTGCTGCTTATGGTGGTCAAGGTAGAGTGGGGCCCCATTACCAGTTCTGCTATGTAGCCCTATGGTTACCTGTAACATCCCTAATTAGTGCCTCTATTAGACTCCCATAAATGTGCATTAATAGTTTGACTAATCATACAGGAAACACTCTGTGCATCTGAGGAGTGAAGAGGAGATCAGTACTCCAGAGGGGAGCACATAACTTCACAATAAAGCTGTCAGTTATTTAGTAACACAATAACATTATACTGCACACAGACTCATTTTTGAATGGGGGGTAATTTTTTTTTATACTGGAGTGCTTCTTTAAGGTACAGGAAAAAATATGAAACAACATGCAAAGAAGACATAAAAGAAGAAAACATAAAGACATAAAAGAAGAAGACGTAAAAACACATGTTACATAGAAGTTGAGGCATGCTGAGCAGTGGCACCCATGCCACCAATAACTTGATCCCCAATCCAAAAACTGTAGTAGGGCCCCTTCTATAATGTGCCATTTCTATTAAAGGTATCTTGTTATGAGGCAGAGACCACTGGACGCTGCAAGGCAAAAGGGACTAAGAGCTACTGAACTTGGTACCTCCTTAAAGCTATGCTCCTGATATCACCTAAAATACACAAGAACATCACAAGTGCATTCATTTTTTCAGTAATTTACAGCAGTTCTGCTCCCCATACACTTATGAATGAGCCTTGGATGTCCAATAACTAGCCAGTTCACTGTTTGGCATTCCTTGAACCACTTTTGGTAGGTATTATCCAGTGCATACTGGTAACACCCCACAAGACTTGTCATTTAGGAAATGCTATGAGACAGTCCTCTTGGCTTTTGTAACTCCCTTAGCCTCTAGTGGCAGCTACATTGTATGTCTATGCAAAAGAATTGAATCTATCAGTCAATAACAAGAATTTTCCCAAAACTTGACTATATGTTGCATGTTAAAAATAAAATTGTGAAGAAAGACAAGGATCCAAGATCATATATTGATTTCTGGAAGTATGTTACATATGAGCAATCCTAGTGAACACAATATGTTGCCTCAACAGAGTCATGAAAGCAATCCTAATATAAAGAAGCAGTCTTTAGTATTAGGGAACAATACATGGATTTAAGATACTTTCCAAGTGATACTCTTTCTGTCAAAAAAAAAATTCTCATTCTCCTACAAGCAACCTCCGACCATAGAACAGAAAGGAAAATCGAAAAATTGTACAAAGTCATTTCTAGCATGAAACTGTATCCTATATTGAACATAAACTCATTCTTTAGCTTTTCTCTAGCATTTAATCACAATATAGAGGATCAAACACCTTCCTAAATCTTCCCTGATTTGCGTTTGATGTGTCTCTTTAATAAATGAAACATTAAGCCCTTCTTTAAAAATCTGTTCCGTTGCTTAGGGGAACATATTCATACATCAGCCCAGTCTTTCAAGTTCTAAAGTGCAATTTACAAGGCTCAACTAAACCAAATGTCATACCTTTAATTTAGCAAAAAGTTATGTACAAGTCTATTATTCTAATAATCACAGGAGCGGGAATATTTCATGGAGGTGCTGCAAGCTGCACCGCAGGATGCCGTTTTATAGATTTTAAAATTCTCCCTCTCTGAGCAGCCTTCATTCTAAATAATACAGTGCTAAATATGTCACATTTAAAGTGCTTTTGGCATGCAAATGATCCTTTTTTTCTAGCTGAAATGCTTTTAAATAAGATGTGTGCTCACTTTTTGGAAACTCTCTAAGTGCATTAAATTTCATTGTCCCGCAGAACCATGCAGAGCAAAGTCTACGTATGGATCATTTTATCTGTCTCAGGCGGAACAATATATGTATACGTGCATATGTGTAAATCGGTTTGACACTTTATAATTTTCTGTCGTTTTGCTGCTAATATAGTATTCCTATAGGAGGCTTTCCTGGTAAGAACGCTAGTTTTCACATTTGATCAGTGGCCAGTCATATGAATTAAGTACATTATGGAAATTATGTGACATTTAGATTTTTCATGTAATTTTATGCTCTTATTTAATTTTAAGCTGCTAATTCTCCAATACTTCAAATCAAAGTGATGCAGAAATTCCATGGAAACCACAATAATCACCAAATACACATTATTCATAGGCTACCTTTATAACTGTGCATTTATACCGTTTTGGCAAGATTGGGTTAAATCATTCTCCACCAAACACACTATCCCAAGGCGGCCTTGGGAACTGATCCGGAACTACTTTACTATTCTCCTTCCCCTCCCCTTGATGCCTCCCCTCCTCATTTCCCCACCTGTGTCTACCTTGTGTTGTTCCTGCTGTGTGTTCCCCTTGTTTGTCTGTCTGTCCCTCATTTCTCCGCAGACGATGTTATTCAGATTCCATATACTGTACCTGGGCCTTCGCCCCTTTCTTAGTACATTGTGTCTTCAAACTGTGGGTTGGGTTCTCCCCTGGCCTCTTATGTTTAGGCGAGACTTGCATGACTTTGCAACTCTTGCTTGTTTGTAATATTGTTTTTATTTTATTTTTTTTTTCTTTTGCTTTGTTTTCTCCCCTTTTGTATTGTATTTAAAAAATTTTTAATAAACATTGATTAAACATTAAGTGCCAAAATAATACTGCCATATACTGTGGTTCACACAATACCTAATTCCAAAATAATAATGCCCTAAAACCAATACATAATTGTGAGTAATTTTAATTTGTTCCTTAGGGTACCATCAAGCGTCTAGGGACCCTGGGCAAGTGCCCATTTTGCCAGTCCTTAAAACTGTCCCTAGATGATAATCAGAGAATTGGATGGAGGAGAGGTTATAGTTCTTCACTGTGTAAGCAATACATCCAAGGAGAAATTTAGGACAGACACTTATTAGAGAAGTCCAGTAGTAGAATGTTGTACCGTGTTAGCCATAGAAAGTAGTGGAAGAGTGAAGAAATCAGGTGATACCTAATATATTCAGTTAGCTTCTAAAAGGTATCACCTGATTTCTTCACTCTTCCAGTAGACAAGTCCAGGAAATACACTTGTGGGTGATAGTATAGGTTCCCATGTAAGACTAAAGATCTGAGATGTGTTCACAAATGGAAGTATTCCCCTCATAGAGGTCCAAGTGGAGGTCCTCAGAAGGTAATGGTCACTGATGGGGGCATCAGTGCCTGACTGATCTTCCTTTGGCACACCATATAAAACGATTCTGGGGACCCACCCTTCAACAACCTCTAGGGAATAGACCATAGTACCCTTCAAATTTTGGTGTATTCTGCTGTATAATTATCGTATTAGAGTAGTGGTACTCTGGTGGGCAAATTCAACTTTGGTCTACATACAGGTGGCAAAGAATTCCTTACCAGTAACTGAGGTATAGAAAACTGAAATATTAGAAAACTAATCAAGATCTTACAAATATATCTTCCCAACAATTTTGTCAGTTTAATAGCCAGGATATATGTATTATTTCCATGCTGTGAATTACTTGTTACGTGTACAGAAATTATTTAGAAATTGTCTTTATCAACAAAAAGCTTTTAGTGATTATTTGGGAGATTATTGGGAAGAATATTAGAAAATCAGATCATGTTAAACTGACAACAAAAAAGACAAACATAATAAGTTGCCAAATTAGTGACAGAAAACTGAGAAGTTCCATGAATGCATTTCAAGCTTCATAAAGACCATGTTTCAGCAGTCAGTTACTTTACAATAGCAAAAAATTCTTATAATAGCCACTAAAACTTAAAGCAATCTTGCGACAGAGAAGAGAATCTAACATCCAAATCTACAGATACATAGAAGTGCTGAGTCAGCTGAGGTTGTTATTTGGCAAAACTCAATGTAATATTAAAATGTCCAAATTCTGTAGAAACTCTGTCTTTACAAAGTCATGATGTGTCGCTATGGTCTGCTCACAATGCATCTTCTACATGGTACAGGTTTTCAGTTATTAGAAGTCGGTATCTTAATTTCTTTATGGTCTTACAAAGAATGGCATCAGTGTCAGCACCAAGCAATCCAGGACAGATGCCAATGCTCAATGGGCTACAGGCCAAAGGCAATTTTGTAAACATATACCTCTTTGTGAAGCCAAGAGCTGAAATAGTAAGAAGGTCCACTGTAATTGAGTCACCTTACTGGGGGATAGCTCTGGCCTTGTACTAAAAGGAATATACCACCATCTTTTTAAAACTAATTCATTCAAACCAGAAAAATTGTGCAGGATTTACACAATTTTAAAAAACATATGAAAAAGCATGTGAGAGTGTTTGGCTCAATAGCAACCATTGTTGGTTGCAAGAAAGAATCTCTACCTCATTTTATTGAATACTTTTATTGGCCCTGGGTGTGGGGTTGATTATATATTGTTCAAATAACTTTAGTTGGATCTTCTCCTTGTTCAACTTTAACATTGCTAGTTGCTAACTGAATGATTCCCTAACATGACACACCCATACAAAAGACTCCTTATTGGTGTATATCAAGTAAAACATTGAGAGTACATACAATTATTGAATTCTTTATATGGATTCATCTTAGCTACATTAGTAGGAAATGTCCATCAGAAAATGGAAATCGCAAGAGCTTTTGCAGGAAGGAGAATTTAGCTAGTATTCAATAGGCGATGGTATCATGGTACTTTTAAAGATTTTATAGATCCAGGTCTAGCATATTGAACAATTTATAAAATGAACAGTTAATCGCCTACTATGGTTTAGACCCAAGTCTCCTAAGCCAAATACTCCAAGGCTTTGACCATGTCATAACCATGCACTGTGTTGCCAACACAAGTCCAGTGAGTGAGTATCCCTTAGAGCAGGAGAGGATAACAATTTTTGACCCACTGCCAAAACATATATGGAATATTGAAAGTACTGCACATACCATAAATGTCTCATAGGCGCAGGTTCAACTGACCACCACCCATCAGGAGAATCAGGGACAGCTTCTACCTCATTTGGTACTCCACAGACGAGGAGACCATGTATGCATGTGGTTCTCACCCAGTCTCAGACTGGCCAACAGGGTTGCAGGTGAATCACCAAGTAGGTACCTGATTCAGGGGAGCTAGTGGGTCTTTAGACCGCCAGCCCCAATGCCAACCTTGTGCATGGTAGAGTACACTCACTGTACTACATGCAGTGTACAATGTCTCACAAGCCTATGCTCCCATATAATAAACTAGTTAGAAAATTCAACAAACAACCCAGTTTTTATTAGATATGTATACAATGGGTGGGGCCTTCATTGCAGTCTTGCTAGCAGACTTTGTGTCCCTAGACTAAAGCAAGAGCGACCAGCAGGCTACTAAGAGGGTCAAAGGACAGAAATAGCCCAAGGTGAGGGCTAGGTTGCAGGCTAATACTGAAAAAAAAATGTGTGTTGGTGCAGTTTTAGAAATTTGCAAAGGGAAGGGTAGGTAATAATTGCATTTAGCTGTATAGTGGTCCCCCCAAATGAATCCCACTATTGGGCCCTAGGCACCCCAATCCTACATTGTCCTACACCAGTGAAGAATATGAGAGTTGTAGAGACAGCCTAGCATTTCACAACTGGCATAGTCTATAATGTAAAGAGCCACATTCATGACAGTGCTGCAATGTGGTAAATAATACTATAAGTAAGGAGAAAGAGGACTGGGCTTCATAGGGCAACACAATTGACTCTGTTGGTGTGATACAGCGAGACGATCACTCTCTTCAGAAAACTGATAATGCCTAACACCAGAATCTTCATCAAAAGTTGTGGAAGATGGGGTACAGGCCGGCACTCAACCCTGAAAGACTCAAAATTTATTTGGGTGCACGATCACTGGGGAACTGACCATCTCCCAAGTGGAAACCATGTAAAAAAATGTGTCGGCACTCACTTTCTGCAAAAGTGTTTATTCACAATTTGTTGTAAGGTGCAACGTTAATATTTCGGGAATTCATCCCTTCATCAGGCATTGGTCCAGAGACGGGTAGGCTAATCAGGTGATGTCATACTGTAGTATGGGAAGAACCGATTGTGGGTGGTGATGAAGATATTAGTCTTGTCTCAACAAATGCAAACTTTTATACTAAATACTTCAATAAAACTACTAAATAATACAAAGCCTGTTTTTCCTGTAACATGGCTGAATTTCCTCATTATTTCTCTTCTTCCCAACAAACAGAAGTCAAGGAAACTCGTTCTCTACACATACTACATGTGAGCAGCTACCAGAAACAAATAAGCATGTCCAAGTTCAGAAGATTGGAGACCATACAGAATGGCATCATGGGCCACCTCCGAACTATAACTTGTCCAACCGTGTCTTGGAGACACAGCCTCTGCACCATGGTGTTAATGAAGCATTTCCCACTGGATTGTCATGTTTCTTAAAACATTTTTAAAACTCCTATAAGTATCAAATGGATACTGGATGACTTTTACTTGAAATATATTATGAATGAAGTATATGTCTAAAATTATCCTCAGTGAAGACAAACAGACTCTACCGAACATCATGACTGTTTCATTTTGATATAGTCTACAAATGGTTGGCTAAGCTTAATGGGTCAGACCCAAGTTTCCAAGGTTCATTGTTTCAGTATTGACCTATGAAATTGTTTAGATGCCACCAAGACAGATTCCTCACCTGAGCATGCAAGCCACAAAGTACTCCAGGAAACCATGAACATGCAGACTTACTAGGGCATGTGGCCCTGAGCTCCACAGATGGTGCGAAGGAAATGAATCAGAATTTTATCTGTTAGCAGGACACACATGTTCCAAAGCTCACGGGTCAAACTCTCTTTTCATCTGTTGACAAAATAGTCCCCTGAACTTGTCCTGGCTTCTGTTCTCTTTGGATCAACATTAAAATATTTCAAGCTTCCAAAAAAGTGTGTGAAATTCCCACCCTACCGTAGCTAAATTTAGAGATGAGTGTGACTTTTTAGCTCCATCTGTCATCTGCTATAGCCACACTTTCAACAACAACAGCTTATAATAGTCACTGGCCCCACCAGCAAAAATATTTTCTTACATGAACCATTTAACATTAGGGGTTGCCCAGGATTTAAATAAAAAATTACAAAGAGCATAGAATGTCATAAAATAAAAGAAACAACAACTCTGTACTCCCCTGTTAATCTCCTGAGACCCCTGTGGTGTGGCCCTGCTGGTCCCTGGTTCCATTCATGGTTGAGTTACAGCAGTTTATCCCAGTAACCAGATATACACCTTGCAATTTTTATTTCTACAATATTGCAATAATCTGTATAGATATGGTATTATTTCAACATTTTAGAATAACGGGGCAAATGCCCAGTAGCATCCACACTCAAGGTTTTTATGGTGATTCTCAGACAATCAAAGCAGCAAGACATTTATATCTCCATCAATACGCACGTTTTATTACTTGATATTGAAGAAAAATAATAATAAGTGACCTCTAATGTCCCATTTTTCCCGCGCTGATAACTAGAAGAAATATGATTGGCTGAGCGTGCAAATTTACTGTTATAAGGAGATATTGAAAAGTGGCTTCAACAAATATCTGTCAGAGTCATTTATTTGTGCTATTTACTGTACATCCATGTATATATTGTTTTCACTGTATATATGTCCTACTGTTTTACAGGTAGGCTGGATGTGGCACTGCTGTGTGTGAGTGTGATGTTGACACAAGAAATGAGACTCTTCTGGGAGACATTATAGTGGAAGTATGTTAGACTGGCTAAGCCCTGGAAGAGTCTGGTTCTTGTGGGAGCTCCTGGTTTGGCATCATTGGCAGAGAGTGTGTATGAGCTGCGTGTGATGCTAGACTGAAGTTCTACTGGACTGTTGGTTGGAGGCTTCTGGAGAATAGTGGCGACCAAAGGTCAGGAGAATGTGACATTGATCTAGATAGAACTTAGGAAGTGGTTGCATACGAAGAGTCATGGATGGAGAACCTTGGGAGAGAAGATACCCTTCACCATGTTATATTTCCATTTATGTAACACAGGATAGATGCTATTGTGTTCACATATCCATCAGGATTTACATTTTCCTGTTCCATTATGAGGGACAAATCTGTCTCATGACAGACACAAGCAGATCTCAATGGATCCCATTGACTGTATAATGGAAAATAATCCATTATAGATATCAATATTTTGGCAGATAGAAAAGTTCAGCATGCAGAGCTTTTTTGTGCCTGATTTGTGCCTTTTTTGTGACAGAATATTTGATGGAGGCTTCTAATGGAACATCCAATGTAAATGTGAGTAGAGTCAGTGTCTGACTGGCCTGCCAGAGTATCACAGGTTCCACTAGTGGGCCCAGGCACTCACACAATAATAGTCCAGCAAAAGACACCCAAATTTCAAGGGTACTATGGTCTATTTCCTAAGGGTTGTTGGAAGGAGGACTCACCAGAAAAATCAATTCAAAGAACCTCAGTCTGACACTGATCATAGCCTAAGCAATTATTGATATTTTGCATGCTGAAATGCCACATTTTGGGTATTTTAACATAGCTTTTCTTACCGCATTTGAAACTTGCGATTTCTGAATCTCAGCTCCTTGTAATGCCCACTCAAAACATCAGTGATCCCTCCGAATTAATTTGAGCATAAACCCCCTTTATCGTCCTAAAGCACAATTACCTCGTTAGGAATTTAACACACATAAAAAAATCCTTTTCTTAATAATGTATGAAGAAAATCGCAGGCCCCAGTCAGGTATTATTACCGCTTCTAAAATTAAATAATCCACAAAACAGCCATTCTATCTCTCCTGTAGAAAAAATGCTAATAATGCTTTTAAAATGGTCTTTAAAAAATCTAATTATATCATTGCAAAAGTGAAGGGACCAAAGGCCAAGCGAAATTCTGCCAACATAAATCACATCTCTCCCCCCTTATAACTTTATTCCAATGGTTTTAAACGCCTGAGATGCAGTCATTTTAATAGCAGTACAGGAACGAGTGAGTCGTAACTTTTCTTGATCACATAACTGTCTATAAGTGTTATTAAATGCTCCAAAATAAGCGAACCCATTACTGTATGTGCCTCACACTGCATTTAACCAGCATGGATTATAGTCTTTTAATCATGCAGGGGCAATGTGAAATAATTTTAAGACACGGCATTAAGGTCATGGCAATGGACCTGTGGCCTTTAACACAAAGCATTTAGAACAACAGCAGCAGCTATGTACTATTCTATGGCTTTGATATACTAAACATATATTATTACATGTAATTTCATGCAAAAGGAAATAATTCTACAGATTAAAGAGAATATGTACTGCAACTTCTGACACGTCTGTTTTAGTAAATGCTTATATTCCCCATTAAATCACAATTTTGATTCTTTTATTATAACTCTGCATTAGATCTGTTATGAATAAATTCACATCTGGGTGGTACCATTTACATTGTCAAAAAAGTATGCCTCTACAAAGACAGATATTGTGAGCACTGATTGGGCAGTGCGAAAGTTTGTAGGGATACATCCTCAACTGGTGATACCCAACATCTTTGGATGTCGGAGAATAATCAGATTGTCCAGGGTAGTGCATTCCAGAGGACTGGTGCAGCACAAGAAAAGTCTTAGCAACTGTAGTGGAAGACTTGGATTATGGAAGAAGTTAGTCTTAGATCATTGGTACAACAGAAAGCATTGTTAGGGTGACAGACAGAGATGAGGGAGGAGATGCAGGGAGGTTCAGCACTATGGACAGTTTTGTAGGTGAGAATGATCATTTTAACTTGTATTATAAAGTGAACAGGCAACCAGTGCAAAGACTGGCACAAAGTAGAAACATCTGCGTCAGCTGTTGGACAGAATGATGAAACTGGCTTCAGCATTCAGGATAGATTGTAGAGGGGAGGGTGTAGTGAAGGGAAGACCAAGTATTAGGGTTTTACAGTTTGAATGGATCTACAGGTATTCATGGCAGGGGCATAATTTAAGGTTCACGGGCCCTGGTCCAAAAGCTCATCTTGGTTCCACCTGTGCAACTTCTCTATACAACTGTTAGCTACATCCCATTTTAGCAGCATTTGCTTTTTCTCTGCTGTAAAGACATGTCTGTATACACAAGCATCCAATTATTTCCATCCCCTTTGTGCCACAGCCTCCCCCACAGAATCCCTCTTTGACCATATGCTGCTGACCAGCTGCTATTTTTGACCAATAAAGGACACTGTGACCCCTATAGTTGCACCACTAATAGGTCATCAATTTCAGATTGGTGGGGGTACAAGACCCAGTGCCTCTACCAATTATCTTTTCTCACCACCACTGCCAAAACTAACTCAGACGCGCAGCTGGATTACTGCAGCTCAGATTCCATTCAAGCAAATGGGAGTTGAACTAATATGACCACTACACAGAGATTAAAGCTATGCTTCTGGCTCTAGTCTTTATGTTAATTCCAGTGCCAGTGACTGCTTACAGTAGCTGATCAGTAGGTGTGCTGGGTATCAGACCCATACCGATGTGATATCAATGATCTATCCCAAGGATAGGTCATCAATATCTCTTAACCCAGAAAACTCCTTTAATTAAATGCCAGTTATCTCATCACCCACCAATAATAGTGTCCTGTAGCGGTGCAGTCCAAAGCATGTGGTAGATTTAGTCTGACATCATTGCTAAGAGTAGATCCTTGTAGGGGATAAAACTGCAAGCTGGATAGTTGTTCAGATAATAAATAACCAGGTTGTCCTCATGGGACACCATACTAGGAGTGCAGAGCAGGTTATTGCTAATTATATGGCAGGAAGTAGAGACAGGAAGTCCAGACATATAGAGTGGAAACACGGGAAACAGAGAAAGTGTATGGGAAGAAGGGGGGTGTTAGGGTTAAAAGGAAAAGAGGATGAGTTGACCATAGCAAAATGTCAAAAAAACAAACATTAGGAGTTCTATGCTTCCAGCATTTGGAAGGTCAGATCTTCCAATGTCCCATTGTCAAGGTGCACGGACATTGACTTATACTAAGGATGTCTGGGTCCAGCAGCAGTAAATGTTCAAAATTGCAGCTAACTTGTATTTATTTTATGCAAAGGAGGAAGGGTGGTGGGGTGTACCTTTTATGTCGGAGAAAGATGCTTTATCTAATTTTATAAATTAAAGTAGGATTCCTGAGAGCAGGGCAGACATATTGTATACTGCGCAAAAGGTTTAGGTAGCCTCAAAGTAAGAATACGTTCTTCACTCTTCCACTACTTTCTATGGCTAACACGGTGCAACATTATACTACTTTCAGAAATAGAAGTGTTACTAGTTTATTTGTGTCAATTAAGAAAATGAAGTGAATGAAGAAAAGAGAAATCTAAACCATATCAATATTTCGTGTGACCACCCCTTGGAGTCCTGGAAGTGATGATATGACCCCACAGAGCTCTGATCTCATCATCATCCAGTCTGTCTGGTAAAACATGAAACAGAAGCATTAGAATAAGCCTACATCCATAGAAGATCTTTTACTTGTTCTCGAAGTTGTCTCTACAACCTCCCTGCCGAGTTTCTTCAAAAACTGTCTTCAAGTGTACCTAGAAGAATTGATGGAATGTAAAGGCCAGTCACACTAAATATTGATGGGATTTAGATTTCTCTTTTTTTTCATTCACTACATTTTGCTAATTTACAAAAATAAACAATTAACCCTTCTATTTCTGAAAGTATTCTTACTTTGAAGCAATTTTTACACACCTGCTTAAAACTTTTGCATGGTACTGTATAATACATGAAGGGAAGCCCCAAAATTCCGTTAGGTAACATGTTAGGAGTTATATTCTTTCCTCTCTACTGTATATCTGACAATGTCCGGTGGAATTGTGCAAGAGGAGTTTTCGGGAAAGCCATGCTTTTGGCTCTATGGTTACCACTTCATTGGCTGGAAATCTGAGAACCCATCTATTGTTCCTGCACAAGATCTCTCCATTGTTGGTTTCTACCACTACTTTAGAGGTTACCAAGACATGCTACATTTAGGACAGTATTAAGGGTGTCAGGTAAGGTTGTCACCATAAAACAAAATTATTTGTGTGCTATGGTTGTTGCCTCCATCATGTCGACACCAGTTTAATATTAGAATTATTATGTGTGTATTTTGTGCTCTATGCTATTAAGATCTCCTTGCCCTACTTTAGCCCCAGTATATATTGGGAATACGGGAACTACAAGATAAGTATGTGTTAGATCCCAGCACAGAACATGCTCTATGCATGACACATTACCACGATATAAAACCTCTTGCATACAGAGGCACAGTGTTCATCTAAAATGAATCTCTTCTGGATAAATGGGTAATATCGAAACACAAATATTTTCATGTCGATCTAGGGGTCTCAGGAGACAAGAAAGCACAAGATAGGAGCTCGGAGAGAATGACTGACAGTTCCTTAAAGGTTAATATCTGTTTTAATCTATTTCCATAAGACAAGACAGGGAGAGAGAAATAATACTGTATTAAGCATAAGGTATGCGTTTGGGATTAGGGAAACAATTTCAACCATTACAGTATGAATAACTAAAGCCACTGGGAGAGATATGAGTCTAAACAAACGCTATTTAATTTCCCCGAAATGTAGCTGTGCCTTAAATATTGTCCTTCATTATTAAAGGAATAAAGGGTTTCTTTCATTTATTTTACGCAAAGAGAATTAACCCATTGTGCTCCGAATTCTCCTGCTTTTGGTCACTATTAGAAAGTGCATTGAATTCTAAATCCAAATATGTAATAAGTATTTTACTGGATGCAGATATTAGCCGTAGCATTGATTTCTTTCTTATGTTGGATCAGGTATAACTTACCAGGACTAGCTGTTCAGAAAAAGGATACAGGCCAAGATATAAAGAACGATAGGGGACATTTTTGCTTAAAAATGTCAAGGGATAGGATAACCCCTTTAATCCATGGTGGCAATAGGAGCTCTGAAGTCATGGCAGAAAATAATTCATTATTAAACGTGGTGTTGTTCCTCTGAAAACAAGTGCTCTGATTCATAGGCCTTATGCACCCAGTATAACCATGTGTTCAGAGCCTGTATGGTGGCACACAGAGACCCTAGGGCTCAGTACTATAGAGTTGTAGGCACATCATATACCATTATATGGTCCCTATCTATGACATTGCTTCTAGAGGAGAATATCTAATACAGCATCCAATAATTATTATGGACCTAACCGAAGAAACCTCCGTATTGTTCTGTATAAAAATAAAGACATATATTAGGTGCAGTATAGCTGTCTTACTATGGCTCCATAGAACTCAAAGCTATAATATGGTTCTGTGCACAAAACCTAGGACCCAATTCTACTTAATTTGGTGCAATTATTAGAAGCTTGATAGAGACATACAGTAGTAATTCTACAAACTTTACTGGCAAGCTATAGATTGCTAAAACATATTGTATCTGTAGAGACCAGTAAAAAGACTGCTGCAATGTACCAATAACCCTAATAACCTTTATTTTATACCTTAAAATTCCCAAAATGACAACCACAAATTGTACATATAAAGAAGATAACCAAAATCTCAGAGATACTGGCTAACTGGTTAACCAATATTCAGTTTTTAGTAGTAATGATTATTGATGTTCTCTCAGATCCTCAGGTCCTTACTGGATACAGTAAAACAAAAATTGAGGTTGTTTCTTAGCTTGTCTTTTCCCTACAGAAAAGTCCTTGAGATCCCAGGCCTTAATAAGGATCTTTATGCATCTGTCCTTCGTAAAAAATAGTCTATTAGTAACCAAGATCCAAGTGCCTCAAAAAATAAATCCAAAGGTTAGGGTATTTGTTCAGAGTTTTCCCTTCCATGTTGTTAAGGGTTCTTCAGGGGATCACAAAAAACTTTAATCCCTTCAGGACATCCATTTTACTATCACAACACATGACAAATCTTTAAATATGGCGCTCGCTCAGAAGCAGAGCGCGTACCATAACACCGGATCTCTGCTGTTTCATATAGCAGAAACCTGGTGGTAAAAGGCTCCTGTTTAGCGAAATTGCAGGAGGCATTCTACTTCCATGCCAGTGAGGAAACTTCTTTTAAAAAGTATTAAATAAATACAAACTTTCAAATCACCCCTTTCCCTAGATGTCAAATAAAAGTAGACAAACATAAATAAAATATACAACCCCAACCCCAACCCCATAAGAAAATGGCAGAAATGCAGTTTTTTTTTTCAAAATCCTCCCATTTTGAATTCTTTTTCAGCTTCCAAGTACATCATACAGAATATTAAATGGTACTGCTTTGAAGTACGATTAGTCACACAAAAAATAAACCCTCATTCTGCTCTCTTATGGCTTTTGGAAGGTGGGGAGAAAAAACAAAAAGGAAAAATGGCTGTGGCGGGAAAAGGTTAAATTAAAGGGTCAATCACTGAGGTCACTAACTCTCGGAGTGCTAAATTCTCAACTGTGCATATGTCTGGTGCTGTTCCCGTTTTAGAAACAGGCCGTGGCAGCATCTATCGGTATACCATGGGTCCACACATAGTAAAGATAGACTATAATAAAACCAACATGGCCATGTTGGTTACTCATCATGGTTGCTGCCAGCTCTATAGGAAATGATGATTTTCCCTACCATGTTATAGCACCGATGATATTAATCACACATATGGATGTGATGCTCCTTACATTTCCTTTTAGGTGACCAACTTTTCAAAACAACATGATTTTATGATATTCTGTCTCAAAATGTGTATCTTATATGCTTCTATGTGAGACCGTCCATTGGCTGTTTTGTGAATTTCAGCCGGTCAAGGGCTTAGCTAGCTTGTCATGATACTGTACTGAATTGGGTTAACTAGAAATTGGAGTCCTTAAAGGGGTTTTCCAGTTTCAGCAAATAAATGTTATTGTTTGTGTAATAAAAAGTTCTACAATTTTCCAATATATTTTTTGTCATACATTCTGTAGATAAAAATCAGAGCATATGATACATAGTCCATGGTCATGTGATGAACACACAGGTGCATGGGTCGTTACAAGACAGATGTGGACACCTATGTGTTCATCATATCCCCCGGAAGTATACACAATGAATGGTAGAGAATAGAGATCTAGAAAACTGTGAGGAATTGATAGGCAAAGTATATTGGAAACATACAAATGATCACATTTATTTGCTGAAACTGGACAACCCCTTTAACCAAATTTGAGCTAAGGTAAGGGAATAATTCAACAATACACAAACTATGAAGCAACTGGATAATTCCATCATGGATATTCACACTTGGTATAACCTTAACATCAACATCTTGGTCTTTTTTAATTAAAATAAGCCGCACATCTAGAAATAAGTGACTATCTTTTCTCTCCAAGCTGATACATAAATCATCCCATGCAAAAAAATGAAAATGTAAAGTTCTGCTCAGTAAGGCTGGAAAATGATTTATGGACTGAAAGGCATAGCATTATTATGTATAATGTGTGTGTCCACTGGTCTGTAGGCACATTGACCCCGCACCATTATGCATGCCCATGTTCAGGGATTGCGAGCTTCCAAGGCACGAGCTGCAGCTTCTGCTCCCTCCCTATACAAGATGCAGAAATACTGATCTATGGGTCTTGATTGTCGGGGAAAGTAATGAAACCATTAAATGTAAGGTATTAAGACCAGACAAGATGCAATTAGCTAAGAAATTACTCTGATCTCAGTGACATTTTCAAAAAATCATAATACAATGTACATCAGAGCCCCTGACTGACAGGCTAATCCAGTTTTGATAGGAGCGCAGTCTGCACAGTGCGAGCCGAGAGAGGCGCCTGCAGATAATACCCACAGCTGTGAGGCCCTGATATGTCCTCAACATCTTGTCACCCAGGAATTTCCGCAGGTTTAAGGGACGATAAAAATATTGAGCAGTAATGACAGGATCATCTCCTGCCCCTGAAATAAAAAGTACTAATCCCTTTCTGCCAGGTCTATGAATTTGTAATATAAATTATATAAACTCTGGTAATTCATCTCTGTTAGCTCAGTTGTGTTTGAGAATCATACAGCGGACTTTGCCCTGATTTAAAGCGCCGGATGAAAGAGGGACATGCTTATTTTAAATATTACTGTAAAGTGATTTACTGGGCAGAAAGACGGAGCATTCGCATAGAGCAGTCAAGCAAGAGAAGCTGCGAAGTTCAGTTCACTGATTAGAAGCTGAAGTTCAAAGAATGCTAATGGTTTATTTCATATGTCGTCCCGCCGCACGTAATGTCGCCCAATGTCTCCGCGCTCTGACAGCTTTGAACTATTCATTGACAGTCGCCTAAGTATGATCTGAACCTACAGCAGGATTGATATGCTGACTTTTTCCCCCTGACATAAAATTAATAATAATCACGCTTATTAAAAATAAAAAAATTTAGCACAACTACAAAAGATTTCAGATTATAATCCCACTAAAAAGCGGTACTACATATAAGAAATGAAAGCGCTGCGAAATGACAGCAAGAGGCATTTGTTCATGCATATGGAAGAGAAGGCCATATATTAAGGAATATCATTCCTGTAACTTCAGCTTTTAGTAGGCCTTCTATCTAATACAAGTAGAGTAACTACATAAGTATTAGGCATGACAATTGTCTATGGTATAGTGGACCATATAGGGATTTGGCTTGGGGCTAAACTTGGGAGTGGACTCTAACCCATGTTTGTTTGTTTGTTTGTTTGTTTGAGTTGGAAGGGACCTCAAGGGCCATCGAGTCCAACCCCCTGCAAAAGCAGGAATTCCTAAAACATCCCAGCTATATACCTATCCAGTTTCCGCTTGAAGATTTCAATTGATGAAGAACTCACCACCTCCCGTGGCAGCCTATTCCACTCTCTCACTACCCTTACTGTTAGAAAGTTTTTCCTAATGTCTAATCTGAATCTCCTTCCCCTTAGTTTCATCCCATTACTTCTCGTGCTTCCTTCTGCTAATGAGAATAGGGTAGATCCCTCTGCACTGTGACAACCTTTCAGATATTTAAATACCGCTATTAAGTCTCCCCTTAGCCTTCTCTTCTGCAAACTAAGCAGTCCCAATTCTTTTAGCCTCTCCTCGTAGGACATGGTTTGTAGACCTTCCACCATTTTGGTTGCTCTTCTCTGGACCTGCTCCAATGAATCAATGTCTTTCTTAAACTGGGGCGCCCAGAACTGTACACAGTATTCCAGGTGGGGTCTGACCAGGGCAGAGTACAGCGGAATAATTACCTCTCTTGATCTAGCTACAATGCTCGTCTTGATACATCCTAGAATTTGGTTAGCCTTTTTAGCCACCGCACCGCACTGTTGACTCATGTTGAGTTTGCGATCTATTATTATGCCCAGATCCTTTTCCCCTGTACTCTCACTTAGTACTATTCCTCCCATACTATATATGCTTCTTGCATTTCTGTTACCCAGATGTAGAACTTTGCATTTGTCCCTGTTGAATACCATTTTGTTCACCTCAGCCCATTGTTCCAGTGTGTCTAAGTCCTTTTGGATGCACTCTCTCTCCTCTCTAGTGTTGGCCATTCCTCCTATCTTTGTATCATCTGCAAATTTTATTAGTTCCCCATTAGCCCCATCATCCAGATCATTTATAAAAATATTAAAAAGTACTGGGCCCAGGACAGAGCCCTACGGCACCCCGCTTTTTACTTTCTTCCAGTTTGATGTATAGCCATTTAGAATTACTCGTTGTGCCCGATCATTAAGCCAATTGTGAACCCACCTCACTGATATTTTATCAAAGCCATACTTGATCATTTTTTCAATAAGAATGTTATGTGATACTTTATCAAAGGCCTTACTAAAGTCAAGATATACTATGTCCACTGCATTCCCCTGGTCCAACCATTCAGTGACTTTATTATAGAAGGAAATAAGATTAGTCTGGCAAGATTTATTAGGCATAAAGCCGTGCTGGCTTTGATTAATTAAAGCCTTCCCATCCAGGTACCTAATTAAATGTTCTTTAACGATTTGTTCAAAGATTTTTCCTACTATCGAGGTCAGACTTACCGGCCTATAATTTCCTGGGTCGTCCCTATTCCCCTTTTTGTAGATGGGGACCACATTTGCCCTTTTCCAATCTAGAGGGACCACTCCTGTCTCCCATGACTTATTAAAGATTATTGCAAGGGGTTCTGTTATTTCCTCTGCTAATTCTTTTAAAACTCTAGGGTGTAAATCATCCGGTCCTGGGGACTTGGTTTCCTTAATCTTAGCTAAATGTTCTCTTACCAAACCTTCAGTTATAATCAGCTTGGAGTCCTCATTCCCCTCATCACTATCACCATTAATGTTGATATTTCCATCCATTTCTTGGGAGAAGACGGATACAAAATATGAATTTAGTAACTCCACTTGCTGATCCACCATGTTAACTTTTTCACCCTTTTCGTTCTTTAGGACTCCAATGGTTTCCTTCACTTTTCTTTTGCTCTTAACATATCCCCAAAAACCTTTTACATTACTCTTAACTTCTTTTGCAAGCTTCAATTCGTATTCAGCCTTGGCTTTTTTAATGCTTATCTTGCAGAGTCTGCAAACTGCTGTATACTCTCCCTTAGATATAGCTCCCATCTTCCACTTGTTGTAAGTTTCCTTTTTCTTTTTTAGTAGGTTATGTAATTTTTTGGTCATCCATCCTGGAGTTTTTAGGTGATTCCCATTTTTCTTGCTTCTAGGTATTGTTAGTTCCTGTGCATTAAAGATTTCCCTACGGAAAATTTCCCACCCCTCATGTGCATTTTTGTGCTTAAGTAATTTTCGCCATGGAATTCTACTAACCCTTACCTTTAGGCCCCTAAAATCTGCCCTACTAAAATTGAGTCTTCTAGTCTTTGTCTTCTCAGGTCTTCTTCTTCTTACAACCCCAAACTCGAGTATAGCATGGTCGCTGAATCCCAATGTCCCTGCTACCCTTAATTCCTTAACCATGTCCTCCTTATTAGTTAAAACTAGGTCCAGAATGGATGTTCCTCTTGTGTTTTCTTCTACTAACTGGGCAATGAAATTGTCTGCTAGAGAGGATAAAAATTTGATAGAGCTTTTACTCGTAGCTGTACAAGAATCTAATTTTGCAGCAGTGAATCTGCAGGTCATATTCACAGGAGTACTGTAGGCTCCATCAGGAACAGCTGATGGGATACTAGTTAGTGGTACCAAGATGTAGTAGTTGTAGTAGACAGTTGTCATAGTCACATGGTAGGCAGAAAGTGGTTGTCTAGCTCCAAATAGAATTTTCATGCTAATGACCTATCTTCAGGACACTGGCGCCGCACAGATCATCTGTTCCTGCAGTCTCCAGGTCGCAAGTGGAGAAGCCAGAAGCTGCTAGAGGACCGGCGGCACATATTAGTTGTTGACTAGTAGTTTCTGGCACCCGGAGGCTGCTAGACCAAGATGATCTGTATGGGTTTCAGATGTCAGAGCCCCACAGATCACATACTCATTTACCATGCTATGGATAGATCATCAATATGAAAATTCAATTTGGTGCCGGACAATCCCTTTAAGGCAATATGATAATAAGACAGAAGAACACACATAGATAGTACAGGAACTTGGAAGGACTTTATTGTTTAGGTCTAAAGTGGATGGAGAGTGTCAATTTCTAATAGTTTGGGACAGCAGAGCATTGACTTTAAGAAGATGCCCTGGGGACTGCTTCACAGATTCCAGATAGGCTGGAAAGAAACAGAGAGCTTGGATACTGAGGAGGACAGTGAGGAGACTGAGACTTTTGAGACCTGCAGAGAAACAAGGCAGACCATTGGTAGGTGATAAGGATACCAGCTTGGCTGGCAGACCAGACCTTATAGGGGTTATCCAGAGAACAAAAAAGCTTACAGGTGCATCTCAATAAATTAGAATATCTTTGAAACATTTCTTTCTTTCAGTAATTAAATTCAAAAAGTGACCTCCTATATTTTCTAGATTCTTTACACACAGAGTGTTTTATTTCAAGTTTTTTATTTCTGTAAATGTTGATTATGGATTACAGGTAATGAAAACCCAAATCTAAGAAAATTAGAATATTGTGATAAAGTTCAGTATTGTAAATTCAGTGTGTCACCTGCCAAGGTTTCCTAAGCCTTTAAATGGTCCCTCAGTCTGGTTCAGTAGGACACACAATCATTGAAGACGCTGATTATGGATTGTATTACTGAATTACTGAAATGAATGAACGTTTCAAAGATATTCTAATTTATTGAGATGCACCTGTACCAGTGTATTCTCTGCACTGGTTAAGCTTTATTACTAATATAGACCCCAATGCCATGGAGCCATGTCTATTACCTTTGTGTAGGGTAGGTGAAGAGACCGGAACACCATGCCTCTCCTGCTGACGCTCCACCTCTCCTGACCGACTCCACTTTACTCAATTAACCTGCAGCCCAAATAGAGGGAAGTCAGAGATGTCAGTGAGAGTTGGCAATGGCTGCAGGGGAGAAAGAGGAACAAGAATTCCGGCCTCCCCAGCTGCCCTCTGCAAAGGTAGTAAATAGGGCTTCAGAGGACCAGGGTGTATATTAATAATATAACTTAACCAGTGCAGGAAATGAACTGGTAAAGTATATAATTCCCTAGATATCCCCTTTAAGGTTGATTCCAGTGGACGCATTGCCATGCTCAGATTCCTCATAAGGCCTGGGTTACACAGAGACTTTTTGTAATGCAATTGATGGATTATATCATCTCTGCGGTCCACAAGATTACTAACAACTCCGTTGGATTACAGGTGTATTTCGACCAATCAATAAATTGGGCTCCAATAACTTTCTATGTAGACCAAACCTTACTGGTGCTGCAGCAATAATAGGTGGAATTTATCAACCCTACTACGACACAGTTCTGACATAAAAAAAATTCAGAAATTTCAATATTTGCATCAATATTACGTTTTTTAGGGTTTTACACTGCTCTTGCTACTTTTCCAAAAAGTGTCTGGGAACAGGGTCCCTGCAGTCAACAAATTTATTATAATTTCAGTTTCTAGTATATAAATGACCCTAATCCCAGTGGCCCATCTGATGGCACTGGGATTAGGATTAAGACTGGCATTTTCTATGCATGTGTTCCAATTAGTAGAAACAATTTAAACCCCCAGTTCCTGAGGTCTAGATATCATAAGGAAAATGCTTAACCCTTGAGATACACATATCACTGTATTTTATGTAGTTGGCAGAACATTGTAATGCACAGTAAACATAGGCAGGTGGTACAGATAAAGATAACTTGCATTAAAGGGCACATGGAAACCAAGTCACTAGTAAAGCCATTTGCCTATCATAATAGAGTTTAGGTAAATTTCGCCAACTTGGAAACAGAGAGTTTATCTCTACAGCTGGCCATACAAATCAGATAGATTTTGTCCAGCAGCCATGTTCCTGACTCTCCCATAAAATTGTACAATTAGTTGTTTCCGGGAGAGAAGGGATATGAGTTTGCAAGACACTCCTGGAGCTATTTATTGGGGGAAGCAAAGTGTCTAATAATTTCAATTTTAATCCCATTGTCCTTGTCAAAGGAGCATGTCCCAGCACAGTCTGGCACTGGAAGCACAAATGGGACAACGACAGAACGTGAATGGACACAACCTAAACTCCCAATTATCAATATAATCATACATTTCTAGTAGGAATAACAGAGAGACTCCACAATGTAGAATTACATGAAAAGATGATCGAGAATTGTTAGTCTATGAGGAATTCAAGTATTTACTATAACAAGTCAAGAAAGATGGAAAGTCCTCTATAAGTTAATAGATGACTACTATAGAAGATAAAAAATATCCATTAAATCCTCAGCCACTACATGCAAAGGTGTAGCTGTAGGTGCAGATAGGGGCATTCACAAGGTGGCAGTTTCATAGTTAATATACCCCCTTGCTGATGCTAGCTGAAACCACCAGAGGTGGCCTGGTAACCAATGAGGCCAATCAGTAGTGATGGACGCCGTCACTGGTTGCAGCAGGGCCCAGGAGTGAGTGGTTAGTACACTTCTCTATATTTCCCGCGCCTAAGACTCCCCACCCATTTTGTGCACCGGCAGCTCTCTGACATCGGCACCATGAGAAGAGAAGATTCATATTTACCGCTCGCTCCTTATATACTATACTGTGTGGGCTCAGGGAACTATGGCGTGTGATACCGGGTGACATTATACAGTATGGAACCTGGAAGGCATTATTTTGCGTGGGACCATGGGCATTATCTTATGTGGGGCATTGGGGGCACTATCTTATGTGCGACCTGGGTGGACTGTACTATGTGGGACCTAGGGGGACTATACTGTATGGGACGTGGGGACATTATACTATGTGGAGGCACAACGGGGACACTATAGTGTATGGAACTCTCCCTGTGATATGCCTTCCCAATATGCCCACTGCAATATGCCACCCACAATACACCCCTCATATCCCCACAATATTGTTCCTATCCCACAGGAACTTCCCCTCTGCAAAATCGGCATATGCCCCTGGGTGCAAAGGTGGAAGTTGCATTAGGAGCCTGACTAGACAAAAAACTGGAAGATGCTTGCAAACATATAGAACATCATGTCCAACATTTCCTTCCTCATCATCACCTAGGAAAGAGTTGGCACAGCCACATACACACAAGATAGGTGCCAAAGTCAGCGGGTTCAGCCAACTTCACTCTTATGTGTTTGGGCACCTTAAGTTGCACTTGTCTGTACACTTTTCTGTAATGATGTAAAATGCAGTAAACTTCTTCCCATAAGTCATTGCTGAGCTCCCGCTGTCCTATCGTCTTTGGTGAGAGTATTTCTATTATAAATGGACATTAGCGCCATATAAATCATATTAAATAAGACACAGCATCATTACAGCATATTAAACATGATCACATCCTGACTGCCACTTCCAGCATATGGCATCTTAGCTGCGTTTAGTGAATCGCTGCTTCTGTGAGCTGCAGGAGTGACATGGAAATACCATATTAGTTTCTTCCACTGGTTTTTATACCCTCATTACTTTCAGGAATGTTGTATCTGTGCCTCTCCTGTATAATAAATCAGTTACAGCTTCTTACATTTCTAACTGAAGCTTTTACTCTAAGCCAAAAGAAAAATGAATGTGATAACACAATACAAAATGAGGAGCTCAATGTAGACTCCAAATATAGTGAAGGATTTCTGATTTTATGCTACCTGTCAGGTTTTGGCAAGAAATGTATTTTGACATTTGAAGAAAATGACTGAATTACACAATATCTGTTAGCAATTTTGTTGATGCATATGCAGAGTCAGAAAATTAGCAGCTGTGCTACTGAGGATTGTGTACTTACCACTGCGGATATTTACTATGTGTCTATTACTGAACCATAAATCCGCTGTACAGCATTAGATCTGCCTTCCTGCCTGTCAGCTATCTCTCTGTCTATCCATCCATCCATCAACATGTCTACCTCATATCTATCTATCTATCTATCTATCTATCTATCTAACCATCTATGTTCCTATCTATCTATCTATCTATCTATCTATCTATCTCTTCCATTTATGTTCCTTTCTATCTATCTATCTATCTATCTATCTATATATCATCTTTATCATCCTCTATCCACTATCTATCTATATATCAATCATCTATCCATCCATTTATTTTCCTATCTATCTATCTATCTATCTATCTATCTATTCATCCACCAACCTATCTACTTCATATCTATTTATCTATCTATCTATCTATCTATCTATCTATCTATCTATCCATTTATGTTCCTTTCTATCTATCTATCTATCTCGATTGATCTATAAATCATCTATCCATCCATTTATTTTCCTATCTATCTATCTATCTATCTATCTATCGATCTATCCACCAACCTATCTACTTCATATCTATCTATCTATCTATCTATCTATGTATCAATCTATCTATATATCCATCCATCCATCAACTTATCTACTTCATATCTATCTATCTATCCATCTATGATCCTATCTATCTATCTATCTATCTATCGATCTATCAATCATCTATCCATTCATTTATTTTCCTATCTATCTATCTATCTATCTATCTATCCACCAACCTATCTACTTCATATCTATCTATCCACCAACCTATCTACTTCATATCTATCTATCTATCTATCTATCTATCTATATCTATATCCATCCATCCATCAACTTATCTACTTCATATCTATCTATCTATCTATCTATGATCCTATCTATCTATCTATCTATCTATCTATCATCCATCCATTTATTTTCCTATCTAGCTATCTATCCACCAACCTATCAACTTCATATCTATCCATCTATCTATCTATCTATCTATCTATCTATCATCCATATATGTGCCTATCTATCTATCTATCTATCATCCATATATGTGCCTATCTATCTATCTATCATCCATATATGTGCCTATCTATCTATCTATCTATCTATCATCCATATATGTGCCTATCTATCTATCTATCTATCTATCATCCATATATGTGCCTATCTATCTATCTATCTATCTATCTATCTATCTATCATCCATATATGTGCCTATCTATCTATCTATCTATCTATCTATCATCCATATATGTGCCTATCTATCTATCTATCTATCTATCTATCTATCTATCCCATCCATCCATCCATCTAGTAAAGAAGAGCCCAAAGCAGCACAGCTAGAGTTTACAAAAATGTGTGCAAATCTACTAATCTGCCTATCATCTATCTAACTAACTATCTATCTATCTATCTATCTATCTTAAGGAGCAAAGTAAAAAAGAGGCAGTCTCTCTTTTTTACTTTGCTACTTTGGTCATCTTGCCACTAACTGAAGGTTTGCACCCATTGTGCATATTTACATAATCTTTTTGGTATATCTATCTATCTATCTATCTATCTATCTATCTATCTATCTACCTACCTACCTACCTATTCCACTTCATTTCTAACTATGTTAAAAAATTAACAGTTCAGCATACTATATGTGGTTATTGGGTATTGACCTTAGGGCTAGCAGCCACTGTTAGAGTTACTTGTGCTGCTCTTCTCTTCATCTTCATCCTTATCTATCTATCTATCTATCTATCTATCTATCTATCTATCTATCCATCTCACGCAGCCCACCTACCTGACGTATCAATATATCAATATATCTGTCTACTTCATAGCTATCTATTTATCCATCTAATTCATATCTATCAATCTATCTATTCTATCCATCCATCAATTTTATATCTGTCTATGAACTTCTTATCTATCTCTCTATCTGTGCAACTTCATATTTTTATCTACTTTATATCTATCTGTCTACTTCATATCTATCACTCTTTCTACTGTATCTACTTTATATCTATCAATCTACTATATAGCTACTGTATATATTCATATCTATCTATTTCATATTTATCTACCGAACTATTTATATACTGTAAACAGGCCTACTACAACAGATTCAATAAAAGGGATGGACACTCCATTCACCCATATATGTGACTTTTTAGTCTTCGCTTCCAGGGCTTAAGAGTGTATTTGTATGAAGTGAATGTGGAGACAGAGTCCTGAATCTTAGACCCAAATGGTGTTAATACAGTGCTGCTTTCTTCTTGCGCTTTCTTAAAACCAGTCACCTGTGTCCCATCAATTTGATATGGGCACTTGAACAATGTTGTTCAGATTTTTTTTCCCTACATGATTAAACTACATTGTAACACTCAGAAGATGCTGTTTCTCTTGTGGAGATGCTAGCTGGCATTGGAAGCCGGCATTGGAAGCCGTACAGGCTATGCTCTATGGGAAAATGTTTGCATGGAACACATTGAGGACAGTTAATTTGCATATCTAAAAGGAGTTTTCAGGAATTTGTATTTATGGCCACCAACAGGCGGCCCCACACAGATTAACTATTTGGGGCCACTTCCGACACCTGTACAATA
The DNA here is from genome assembly GCA_947044405.1 of Leptodactylus fallax. Lineage (NCBI taxonomy): Eukaryota > Metazoa > Chordata > Amphibia > Anura > Leptodactylidae > Leptodactylus > Leptodactylus fallax. The sequence goes on along the minus strand of CAMRHE010000130.1, from coordinate 148,045 downwards.
CACTGCACGAAGGCGGAAGCAGGTGGCTCCGTGTCCTACTTGTTATGGGCACCGTAACTGAAGCTCAGGTACCATTGAAGGATTGGGATTGGGCCAACCTGCTTCTGGCTCAAAGCAATGCATAGTATGGGCATTGGATCAGATATTTATGATTGATCGCATTGTGGCTGATCGATCAGAGGTGGGATAATTTAGATGAGCGATCCCAACCATCAGTATTGGCAGAGAAGCGTTACCAGTTTTGCTACCTTCAAAAACTTCGGAAGTATCTTGTGTGAAGAAATTTACCTCCAAAGATTAAGTAATGCTACTGGGACAGATAGTCATGAGTTTTGCAGCACTATCATAGACCTAAGAGTCGAGCCTGTGGTTTAGCAGCACGTCTCTCGGAGCGTAATGCCATCTGGTCACGTTCTTTTGGCCTCCAGCTCCCAACTGTCTACGGTAAAATGAAAGCCAGAGCTAGTGTCACCTGTTGTAGAGAACTTTTAGGCAGCAGAACAAGGGACGCATGACTCTTTCATGTCTGTTTAGCTTGACTCTAGCTAGTTCTGCTCAAATCTATTTTCATGAGAGATCAAACACTTACTGAGAACATAGGTCCCCTAACTTCTGAGATTAAAGATCCCCCACCGTCCCATGGATATATTCCTCATTTCAAACCTTCAAATTTCATTCCAGTGCAGCACAGCTTGATACCCAACGCTCATGACATATTTGATTATATATTACTCTGAAAATGCCTCAAAGATATAAGGAGAGAGCTGGGAGTAGTTTATGTCAGGACTTCCAAAGTACAATCAGCTTAGAAAGTTTGGACTGTCTAAGCTTTATATTCATATGTGTATTGGTCAGTAACTAGTGGCAAGTATGACAACGTTTAAAGGGGTAATCCAATTTCAGCAAAGAACAGAATTTACAAATATACTTTCTGTATCAATTCTTCCTGGTTTTAATATAATCACTTGCTGTCATTTAATAGGAACCGTTATAGTTTACTTCTAGTCAGGGGCGTAACTTGAGCGGGTGCAGAGGGTGCAATCGCACCCGGGCCCAGGAGCCTTAGGGAGCTCATAAGCACTGGCATAACTTAAATGGTTCACAGTGGTCTCATCTACCACTGGGTCCATAAGCCTGGTGGTCCATAAGTCACCTTTACCACATGAAGGCTGATTAAACTTCTTTGATCACCTTTCTGAATCGCTCTGATCAGTGGCAGTTTGTGCATTGGAAATGTATTACCCCTGTCCTCTGGTGAACTGGAGTGAGAAGATTTATGATACTTAGCCTTCCACTATCAATAAAGAGAAAAGTAACCTTTTCATTCGAAATGGATGCCCCAAGCTGGACTTTTGCACCAGGGCCCTTAAGCCTCTAGTTACGCCACTGCTTCTAGTACAGTTAACAGAGTTGTGTATTATAACAAGCCGTGTACTTGAGCACTCAGTGACCAAAAAGGGAAAATTTACACAACAAATTTTGCTGCGGTACCTGTAAAATCTGCCATGGAAATATTCCTGTTGTCAGCATAAAGATTTCCTACTACCATTCACTTCAGTGGGAGATTCAGAGCCTACCAGAGTACCACAGGATACAGTAGTAGGGCCAGGCTCTAACACAATAATGGTCCAGCGGAAGACACCCAAATATGAAAGGCATTATAGTCTATTTATTATGGTTTGTTAGAGGGTTGGCCCCTAGAATATTTTGTGGGCCCAAGGAACTTCAGTACAACACTGAATCCGCACGAAAGATCAGACCGGACACTTCTTTTTTCCACTAGTGCCTGCCTCCCTTTGAAATGAATGGGAAGCAGAGTTTTGCAGCACATTCCACAGCACAATCCCACCATATTTACCCATAAGGGATATCTAGGACTATCGTACTGAGCTCCACTTCCTCTTCTCAGGAAGTGACCTCACATCCATTGGTCACATACCCATGCTGCCCACATACTGGTCAAATGCTTGTCATGCCAGGTCATGCTGGTTACATGGCCATTGAAAGTGCGAAAAGACCTGATGCCTTGTATAAAAGGTTTTCATATATAGGTCTTCCTGCACTTTTACATCTTTCATCCAAACCTCTGTTGCTAGCTGTCAGACATTCCATCCATATGGTGCAAGCATGTTGTTCCAAAGGCTTGAGAGTCTGTTGGGAGTGCATCTCATGGCTGTGATCACTATATTCTACAAGCACAAATTCTGGCAGCCTTGTCCTTGGATTGGTCAGAGTAAGGAGATGTGAGCTAAAGCCAGAGTAACCTTCAGTTAGGGTAATTGGATTGGGCCGTGGTCCCCTGAACCCTACACTGGTTACAATAATTCACATGATTCTTTCCTGTATTTATTATCATTTTATGTGTTTACATTTTTAACATTAATTTTTCTTTTTCCAATTTAGCTGCAAAGATCGGTCCATGAGTTTTGACTTGCATTAGAATAACAGTCAGCAACTGCTTTCACTTAGCATCTACTGGTTACCATTATTGTCTCTTCTGCTAGCTACCATCTTTTTACTCGTACCTTTTATATCCAATGCCAGTCTACAGGTCCCCTTGGCTGCTGCATTCCAGACTCTAGAGACACCTCTGGTGCTTATTACACATTACTGTTGTCTGGTTCTTGGTCCTGATTTTGACTATATTCTCACCTGTTGATGTCAGTATGTTGCAACCTGGTTTGCAATGATTATATTGTTGACTACACCTTACGTTCTGCCCTCTTGAACTGGCAGTCGCCACCAATAAGAGTCTACTCTGAATACCATTGGCATGGAATTCATGTGTAGTATTAGTTATGCTACAACTAAAGATTTTGGTTGTGATTATCCTGGTCTGTAACATCTGTATCATTTCGTTTTTTTTTCGATTTTTTAATGTACTTGTGCATTACAAATAAACTTTTAAGAAATGATTTGTCACTGCTGATCCCCCATTGTAGTACTTGTTTAAATGCACTTCATTTTACATATAGTCAGGGGAGTAACACGTAGCCATAGGGTGTCACTGCCAAACTTATAATGGAGCCCCACTCCAGCATAATCAATTTTTAGCAGTAGGTTAGAAACATAACAGTAAGGATAATGCACACAGAAGTGCTAAGGCCCCATTCATAGTAAAACTTGGGGACACACTCAATTTTCATCTCTAACTGCACCTAATTGTTGGCCCCCTTTCCAATTACTATGTTTGCTACCCTGATAGTTATGCCCATGCATATTGTATATTATTTATCTTTAATTTACACTTGCAGCAATTTTTTATTCATCTCAGCCCTTTGGAAACTACACACAAACTCTATATCATACATGTTGTCATGAAATACCACATAGATAGACACATTATTAAAGGGATTATGCGGTACTGTTCCAGTGTATTTCCTGCACCGGATAGGCCTACTTACTAATATACTGTATAGGCAGGTCCCTCATCAACTCCATTAATAGCTTTGCAAAGCATAGCAAAGGGATAAAAGTCTGTTCCTCTGTCTCCCCTTTTGACACTCCAACTTCTGGTCACATGATTGACTCTGCTCTACTCTATGTGCAAGCAGCAATAGTAGAGCAGAGTCAGTGATGTCACAGAGAATCAGCAGAAGAGACTGAACACTGAGTCGTAAGGCAAGCTATGAATAAGGATGATGGGGGGCTGGCATATATATTAGTAAGTAACCTTATTCAATGCACAGGATGCACTGGTAAGTTTTTTATATCCCCACATAATTCCTTTAATGATACCTAGAGATAGAAACCAGTCATTTTTTTCGAGAGAGAGGTGGTGATTCTACCTGTGGGACCCTCCATAACGTATTTTCCAACCATTTATTCCTTATATGTGTAAAGTATTTTTGACATGCCATAGACATAAATTACATGGAAGTCCTTGTAAGTTAATAAAACATAAAACTTTACTTGTCTACACCCGACATATATAAAGTAAAAATTTGTATTGGAAGACAGTTTATGCCGCTTTTATGTTTCTCGGCTTGACTCTTTACAATCCAACCTCACAATAACACAGGCCTTATTTTTGTGTTTTGTTATAGTTAATGAATTACTTTTCCTATCTGCTAAGATAAATAAAAGATAAGAGAGAGGCAGGGACACACAGGGGGACCTTTGGCAATGTAGCACAGCCTGCCGCCTCATTACAGAACTAGCAGTCTGCAGGAGGCCTGACATTAAAAGGTACATCACGTCCCCAAACGGCCTCCTCTAACCGAGATGATTGTAGCTTCCTTCTAAAAGTGATGGTTAGAGAGAGGCAAAAGCAAAACTGAATGTAGGCTGAATATTTCATGTAAATGCAAGCAGCCACTTACGGGTTGTTCCTCATTGATTGATGCTGGAGAACCACTAACATCTCGGCATTGAAGAGCTTTCACCGCACTCTTCTCCTCCTAGTCAATGATTGTATGAAGAGATGTGGCTATTAGAAGAATATAGCTGTGTTTAGCTGGAGAGCTCTTGATTACTACTGATGTTAAACTAAACTATGAGAGCGCCGGCACAATGGCGTTTTTTTAAGATTGGAGGATGAAACTCAACGATGAAAAGAATGATTGCTGTTTACCATATGCAGATAGAGATGGGTCAGATGACTTATCGTATCATCGCCGCCAGGCTTGCTGAGCTTAAATTACCCAGAAAAGCCTCTCGTTCTTTAATAGATCTACTATCGCCTTTCTATAATTCCTTTACCTATTTCCAAGCCTATGAAATTTGTTAAAGGGTTTGTCCAGCAGTGTGAATTTTTTTTTTTTAATTATAAAATAATGAATGCTCATCTTACGGATCCACCTGCAACCCCATTCCAATGCTTCCTGATCCCCCCCCCCCCAGCCTATGTACTCTGGTCTCCAGTAATGGTATCCCGACTGCTGCAGCAGCGGTGACCTGAGTGGTTTTGACATAATGACCCCCCATATCCACAGGATAGGTCATCAGTATCAGATCGGTGAGGGTCCGACACTTGCACTCCACACCAATAAGCTGATTTGGCTGCCAGATTCAGTATACAAGGTATATGGCCGGAAGCAGTTCGGCTCCTATTCAAGTGCATAAAAGTAGATCTGCAGTTCCACGCTGCCACAGGGTCCGTACACTGTATACAGCTTCCATCTTCATACAATGTAACAGTGGCACCAGGATATTGCAGCTGTGTTCCCATTCACTTGTATAGGAGCAGAGCTGCCTCCAGCCTCATATCTTATATACACCTGCCAACAGCCAAATCTGATGATTGGTGTGGATTCCAGGTGTCAGACCCCCACCGATCTGATACTAATGATCTATCCTGTGGGTAGGCCACCAGTATCTATTACCTATGGGTCTTGGATATCCCCTTTAATGGAATACAGTGGCCACCCAGTTTTCTGCCACATTTTTTTCTAAATTTAAATGGTAAGTGCTATTTTTAAAATCTCTTAATGTGCCCTTCTATAAAATGGCTCCATTTATTTATTATGTTTACTTACAGTCATATGAAAAAGTTTGGGCACCCCTATTAATCTTAATCATTTTTAGTTCTAAATATTTGGGTGTTTGCAACAGCCATTTCAATTTGATATATCTAATAACTGATGGACACAGTAATATTTCAGGATTGAAATGAGGTTTATTGTACTAACAGAAAATGTGCAATATGCATTAAACCAAAATTTGACCAGTGCAAAAATTTGGGTACCCTTATCATTTTATTGATTTGAATACTCCTAACTACTTTTTACTGACTTACTGAAGCACAAAATTGGTTTTGTAACCTCACTGAGCTTTGAACTTCATAGCCAGGTGTATCCAATCATGAGAAAAGGTATTTAAGGTGGCCAATTGCAAGTTGTTCTCCTATTTGAATCTCCTCTGAAGAGTGGCATCATGGGCTCCTCAAAACAACTCTCAAATGATCTGAAAACAAAGATTGTTCAACATAGTTGTTCAGGGGGAGGATACAAAAAGTTGTCTCAGAGATTTAACCTGTCAGTTTCCACTGTGAGGAACATAGTAAGGAAATGGAAGACCACAGGGACAGTTCTTGTTAAGCCCAGAAGTGGCAGGCCAAGAAAAATATCAGAAAGGCAGAGAAGAAGAATGGTGAGAACAGTCAAGGACAATCCACAGACCACCTCCAAAGAGCTGCAGCATCATCTTGCTGCAGATGGTGTCACTGTGCATCGGTCAGCAATACAGCACACTTTGCACAAGGAGAAGCTGTAAGGGAGAGTGATGCGAAAGAAGCCGTTTCTGAAAGCACGCCACAAACAGAGTCGCCTGAGGTATGCAAAAGCACATTTGGACAAGCCAGCTTCATTTTGGAAGAAGGTCCTGTGGACTGATGAAACAAAGATTGAGTTGTTTGGTCATACAAAAAGGCGTTATGCATGGCGTCAAAAAAACACAGCATTTCAAGAAAAACACTTGCTACCCACTGTAAAATTTGGTGGAGGTTCCATCATGCTTTGGGGCTGTGTGGCCAATGCCGGCACCGGGAATCTTGTTAAAGTTGAGGGTCGCATGGATTCAACTCAGATGAATTTGAAGTTACGCCGGGGATGGATATTTCAGCAAGATAATGATCCAAAACACAGCTCCAAATCTACTCAGGCATTCATGCAGAGGAACAATTACAATGTTCTGGAATGGCCATCCCAGTCCCCAGACCTGAATATCATTGAACATCTGTGGGATAATTTGAAGCGGGCTGTCCATGCTCGGCGACCATCAAACTTAACTGAACTAGAATTGTTTTGTAAAGAGGAATGGTCAAAAATACCTTCATCCAGGATCCAGGAACTGATTAAAAGCTACAGGAAGCGACTAGAGGCTGTTATTTTTGCAAAAGGAGGATCTACTAAATATTAAATGTCACTTTTCTGTTGAGGTGCCCATACTTTTGCACCGGTCAAATTTTGGTTTAATGTATATTGCACATTTTCTGTTAGTACAATAAACCTCATTTCAATCCTGAAATATTACTGTGTCCATCAGTTATTAGATATATCAAATTGAAATGGCTGTTGCAAACACCCAAATATTTAGAACTAAAAATGATTAAGATTAATAGGGGTGCCCAAACTTTTTCATATGACTGTATATAGTGCCATCATATTCCACAACGCTTTACAGATATTGATAGTCACTGTCCCATATAGGGCTCACAATCTACATTCCCTATCAGTATGTCTTCTGAATGTGGGAGGAAACCCATGCAAACATTGTTCTTGGCAGGATTTAAACCCAGGACTCCAGCGCTGCAGTGCTAACCACTGAGCCACCGTGCTGCCCACACTTCCTTAAGTAGCCGCCTACTACGCTTATCCTTCTATCAAGTTTTACCCAAAAAGCCTTGCTTTCTGGTAAGCAGTTCTAGGTAAATTAAAGGGGTATTCCCATCTCCAAGATCATATTCAAACTTGTAGTTGTAATCTAACTTTTTGATCAAAAGAGTTTTATTGTTTTCTCACTCCACCATCTCCAGCTTTGTTGTACAAAAAACAATATAAATCATTGTAAAGCACATATATACAATTGCATGACATTACTAAGAACAAAAATAAATCTAAGGCAAGAGTACATCAATGGGCATAACCAATATGTTTTTAGGTAGTATAAAGTAGTTCCAGGATCATGTCACTGCCTGAGTACCTTGGACAGCTAGCATACGTCACATGAGGCTATACCCACCATCTGTAATAGACTGTGCCGGGACCAAAAAGGGCAGTCACAATTCACACATGATACATCGTGTCTGAAATAACTGTTCTACCTTGAAGGGAAAACAATCAATCCATCTTGATCCATTTGTTAGATACAGATAAACATGCCACTATGGAGCATAATACCGTGTGCAGGGGCCGCTGTGGGGCATAATACTCTGTGTAGGGGCCACTGCTGGGCATAATACCGTGTGCAGGGGCCGCTGCAGGGCATAATACCATGTGCAGGGGCCACTGCAGGGCATAATACCGTGTGCAGGGGTCACTGCGGGGCATAATACCATGTTCAGGGGCTGCTGCGGGGCATAATACCGTGTGCAGAAGCCGCTGCGGGGCATAATACCGTGTGCAGGGGCCACTATGAGGCATAATACCATGTGCAGGGGCCACTATGGAGCATAATACCGTGTGCAGGGGCCACTATGGAGCATAATACGGTGTGCAGGGGCTGCTGCGGGGCATAATACCATGTACAGGGGTCACTGCGGGGCATAATACCGTGTGCAGGGGCTGCTGCGGGGCATAATACCGTGTACAGGGGTCACTGCGGGGCATAATACCGTGTGCAGGGGCTGCTGCGGGGCATAACACCGTGTCTCCCACCGCAGACTGGTTCTGCTGCTCTGGTGTGTCCCCACCACACATGACCGATGAGGGGAATAAAACACCGAAGCAGCAGGACTAGAACGCGCTGTGAGACACCGGAGCACCTTCCCCAGCCTCATATTAAAAAAGTGGTTATCCTGGACAACCCCTTTAAGGTGGCACTTGGGCTTTATTAAAGGGTCTTTCCAGCTCATTTTTATTGATGTTCTATCCTTAGGACAGATTATCAATAAGAGATCAGTGGACCCCTCCTCTGATCAGCTGTATGAAGGGGCTATGGTGCCTGTTTATATCACACGCTGTCTGTTTATAGTGACCGTGTGATGTAATTCCAGCCTTGTCACATAGATGTGTATAGGACGAGGCTGTAGTTACATGACATAGCCGCTATGAGATGAATGACACTATGTAAACAGAGAACACAGGTACACAGGTACCACGGTTCATTCAAACAGCTGATCAGTAGGGGTCCTGGGTTTTTGAGCCCCACTGATTAGTTTATTAATGACTTGGAAAACCTTTTAATTAGTTAACACCTGGGGCATTATTAATAAGGGGCACTATTTATACAGGGTACACACGGATGTTATTAATATAAAGATGCACTTGGGGGTATTACTCATTATGGGGGTTATATCATATATTTTATAATTGGGGTAGCAGCAGGATGGGTGTGCAGGTGAGGACAATGTGGGTTTAATGCCTGGAAAAGTGAGGAGCCAAAGATGTCTGTGTTGTAAACTTTACAGAAACAAGTCACAGCTGGAAGAAGTGGCCATGGCGGTCCAAAGGGAAGAGAAGGGAAATATGAAGGATTAGTCAGAGACGTCACCTGTAAGTCACAAAATGTTACTGCCCTGTATTCACCTAAATGATAGAGGATAAATACCTGACTGATGGGGGGTCTGTCTGCTGAGTCTCCCACTGAGCCTGAGAATTGGGTTTTTCCCCCACTGGGTGGGAATTCAGCCTGGCTGCAGCCATATATATAGGTGTGTCGCTTGCTGGATGGATGAACCCGCGTGGCTCTCATTCACTTCAATGGGAGTGCCAAAGAGACCCGAGGCCCAGTACTCAGCTATCTGCGGCGCTTCTATTATAGAGAATGGGGGCCACGTGGGCTCGTCCATCCACCAAGCAGAAGATGTGTGAAGTTACTTTCATTGTTAATGCCGTGTTGTTGATTTCTGATACTGAAGTAATACAGGAAGAAGAATTCTTAAAAACTGTTTCATAAGTTTGTGTATGTTTATTTAACGACAATAACAGTGTGTGACGCTAACAGCATGTAAACGCAATTTTATTTTATTTTTTTGGGGGGGGGGGCGTCTTTCGATAGTCCGCCTCAGGCAGCAAAGAGGCTAGGTTCACCACTGCACCTGGGTCATTTCCTTAGGCTAGTCACGTGCGAAGAGGAATTCCAATGGAACAAGATTGTGGTGGGAGACACCAGAGCACGGGAGATAGATGAGTATTTTTCACCTACCCCAGTCTCCTTGCCAAAAAAGGTTTATCCTGAACGACCCCTTTAAGTTTGGTTTAATTGTAATAGGTGTTATACAAGGGGAAATTTCTTTCCAATAGGCAAAATGATGATGCAGTTGTTAACCCCGTTAAGCCAGTGCAGGACTTCTCTGCCCAGATGAAAAGGTAAATTTGTCAAAAAAGGGTGGAGGGGAACACAAATAGCAGGCATGTCAGTCCTGAGTGGCAAAACTCCAAAGAGGACTTTGTATGATCTCTTTTGTGTACACCACTGCCCATAGTACTCTAAGCACTTTTGTACAGGTTCCATGCACACAGCAAAATAGAAAAAATATAGCACTTGTCATAAAAAATCTAGAAGGGTTTCCTGTTTTATCTGCTCCGATATTAATTGTTGGCTGAATTGGTGAAGAGCACTTGATTGGGTCATTAAAGTGGTGGTTTATGTCCTGTAGATCATGGACTGTCTCTCCCTGAGTTTATGTGCAAGGACACACTAAATAGTCATGTATCAGACATAATGCTTTCATGCTGCACTGAGAGAGATAGGAGACATTCACTGAGGTTTTTATCTTCACCGTATAGATCAATTTTCAAATACTGTATTCACTGACTGAGTACAAAACCAATTTTATCTGCTGCATTGATGTGTGAACTTTATCAAAGGGGAGAACATTTCTTCTCTCTGCCGCCTGGTCTTGTACGGTGATCATTTAGGCGTGATCCTGTAAATATACATATTTAGAGCTCTTTAAACCATGCTTTTCAGGCGACCTTGAAGTGGCAGCAGTTGATTCTTCCAGGATATTTAACAGCAAAGTGTGTCTTGGTAATGATTGGTGGGTGGTAGATGCCAATCACAGAAGAAGAAATGATCGGGCCGATGCGCCATTTAATAGCACAGATCTTTAATGGTGCAGCACCTAGCATTCCATTCCTTGTCTGTGACATAGAGGTTTTAACCCTTTACATGCATTAGGGGGTTAGCAATGTGCAATATTAGAAGGATAAAACCCTTGCAAGTCAATAGGGAGCAAAATTAGAAAAATAAAAGAAAACAGTTAAAATCTATACAAGATATCATTGTGATTCGTGACGCATCTCAACCCTTGACTCAAATGACCCAGAGAAGAATGGCATGGACGTCAATGCCCTGAGTATGTATATTGTGATAAACAAAAGATTACTAGACAACATCAACTATACACCGATCAGCCAGAATATTAAAACCACTGACAGGCGGTATTAATAACATTGATTATCTTGTGACAATAGCACTTGCAAGGACAGGGATATATTAGACAACAGGCAGCAAGTCAACAGTGAGGTCTTGAAGTTGATGTGTTTGGAGCGGGAAAATGGACAAGCATGAAGATGTGAGCAACTTTGAAAAGGGCCGGGGGTGAAGCTATTGGGGTTCTAGAGGTAGCAATCACTATTGGGCCTTGGAGCCTGAACATGGATACATACTCTGCACTGGGGCCCAGGAGCTTTAAGTTACACCTCTGCAAGGGCCAAATTGAGATGATTAGACAACTGGGTCATAGCATCCCCAAAACAGCAGGTTTATAGCAGGGGTAAACCTACCAAATGGGTGCAAGAAAGGATCCAGCAACTGGTCAACTGGAATCAGTTTCAGACTGGCCCACCAAAGTACCATAATAATGGTCCACCAAATTTGAAGGGTGCTATAGTCTATTTCCTAAGATTTCTTGGAGGGAGGGACCCTAGAATCATTTTATCTGGTGGACCTAAGGAAACCCAGTCCAACACTGGAGTTGAGGTGATGGCCTCCCAAGGCTCAAGGAAATACAAGGGCAGCAAAAGCTAGACAATCTGGTCTGATCCCACAGAAGAGCTATGAACAAATTCCTGAAATTTGTGCATAGAAAGGTGCCAGAACATACAGTGCACCCAGGGGCGTAACTACCGGGGTAGCAGCTGTAGCAGCTGCCACAGGGCCCGGGACATTACGGGGCCCGGCGGGCCCCCGATGCGTTTTTTTTTTTTTTTTATAGTCCGTTATCTGCTGGAGTAACCCCAGCAGGTAACGGGCCCTATATACTTACCGTTCCCCGGGGGTCCCGCTCACGGCCGCCTGCGCTTCCGATTCTGCGGAGGCGGCTGTGTGCAGGAGTGGGGATCGGTATGTGAGGCCGTGGCCCGAACACCACAATATCTGCTATCATTATACTTCGGGGTCTTTTCAGACCCCGGAGTATAATAATCGGAGGCCCAGAGTTGGTGAGTGAACATAAAAAACAATGTACTTACCTGTCCTACGCTTCTCCAGGCTTCGGGCCTGTTTGGTGACGTCCCAGACGTCAGCCAACGTCATTTTGCATCGCGACGCAGGCCCGCATCACGTGACGCGGCCTGGTCCAACATTGAAGAAGGCCAGAGTAGTGCACGGGCATGCACCGGAGCAAGGAACAGGTAAGAAACGTTGTTTTTTTATGTTTGTATCCTCCCCTGGGTCTCCGATCATTATACTCTGGGGTCTGAAAAGACCCCATAGTATAATAATTGTTCATGGGTGGTCCACAATGGGACATATAATAGTATGTGCAGGGGCCACTATGGGGCAAAATACTCAGTGCAGGGGCCACTATGGGAAATAATAGTGTGTGCAGTGGCCACTATGGGGAATGATACTGTGTGCAGGGACCACTATGGGGGAAATACTGTGTGCAGGGGCCCCTATGGGACATGATACTGTGTGCAGGGGCCACTATGGGACATGATACTGTGTGCAGGGGCCACTATGGGATATAATACTGTGTGCAGGGGCCACTATGGGACATGATACTGTGTGCAGGGGCCACTATGGGGCAAAATACTGTGTGCAGGGGCCCCTATGGGACATGATACTGTGTGCAGGGGCCACTATGGGGCAAAATACTGTGTGCAGGGGCCCCTATGGGACATGATACTGTGTGCAGGGGCCCCTATGGGGCATGATACTGTGTGCAGGGGCCACTATGGCACATAATAGTGTGCGCAGGAATGCTTTTTTTTTTTTTTTGGGGGGGGGGGGGGGGTTGGAGGGGGCGGTCCGGGGGAGGGGTTGGGGGGGTTGGAGGGGGGCGGTCCGGGGGGAGGGGTCGGGGGCGGCGGTTCGGGGGGGGCCCCATGTCAAATGTTCGCCTTGGGGCCCAGCCATTCCTAGTTACGCCACTGAGTGCACCACAGTTTGTTGAAATGGGGCTCCTTTGGAAAAGTATTTGTTTCCTAGATAATTTGCCCCATTGTATCATACACATGTCCTTGGCTAAAAATGTCAAATACTGTACAGTCAAAGAACATCAACAAATCATATTGAAATCAAAAAGTTATGGCAATAATTATTACATGTAGATGTCTAGATTTAACATTTGGGATCGCTTTTTTTTAATGCTCTGTTTTTCTGACACACTACTCCAAATTCCCTGCATAGACAAGTTTTAAAGGAACTATAATGTGAATTTGGGACGCTAAAGCACCAGCGTGGTTCAGCTGTTTGGAGGCTCCAGTGCACAGACGCTAAAGTAGTTGGCTCCTTGCCCAATATAGTGCCCAGGGGCCGTTACTGTAGCTCAGCTTCCATTAACTTCAATGGGATTAGAGCTGCAGTAACGACACTCGGTCACTATACAGGGCACAGAACTATCTGCTTCCAGCTCCATGCAGTGTATAGCACAGGGACCAGATGTACCCTCGAACAGCTGATTCGCGAGGGGTGGGGAGGCTGGCTGTTGGCCCCCTACTGATCAGATATTTGTGTCCTAACCTAGCAATAAACCATAAATAAAAAATATCTTGGATCCTCTCTTTCAAGTGGCTGGGGTCACTGAGTGAAAATTTTATACTCTGGAGTCTCTTCAGACCCCAGAGTATAATAGGTGGAAGCCCAGGAGAGGTGTAAAAAAAATTTATACTCATCTTCCCTCACCTCTTTTGGGCCTCCTTGTGGTGTCTGGCGCTCTCTCTCTTTTTCAACATCGGTCAACATATGTTTATAAGTTTGTAGACTGGGCATTTTCAGACAGCTGAAACATACTTTTATGTGTGTTCTAGGGAAAGGGAGTGATATATATATATATATATATATATATATATATATATATATATATTTATTTTATTTATTTTTTTTTAGAACACCTAGGGGTCTTGAACCCCAGGGGGTATGATCTCTAATACAATGTACTGCAATGCTAATGCATTGTAAAAACCCTATGCTTTTATTACAGGCTGTCTAGCCTCAGCTCCTGAGCGGCCACCATAGTGAAACACCTGACATCTGCCGTAATAGTATGGCGGATGTCAGGAAAGGGTTATATCTCCGCTCTTGCTATTCTTAGGACTGATAGCCTTCCCTGCATGAGTGTACATACACAGATAACTGCCAGTTATATGGATTTTACCACAAAATATATTTATCCTCTATCCATAAGACCAAAGGTGCACCTGCCTTCACTGTGGCTACATTCACAATGGGGGTAAAACACGCCTCTTCAGGATTTGTGGGTGTCTCAGGTGGTCTCCCACTCATCAGCAATTTATCCTCTATTCTATGAATAGAGGATAAATATTTTTCATGGTATAACCCCTTTAATAATAAGAACTGCCCACAGGGATTTAAAGAGAATCTGGCGATTTGGGACTCTATACCACCCATAGGCCCTTATGTACCAGCGTTTAGTGTCCCAAAGCACCCTGTGCCTGCAATAAAAAAAGAAAAAGCTTTATACTCACCCTGCCGCTGTACTCTTCGCGCTGACGCAGTTCTTCAATGAAGCCAGTGGCGTACACCACTGCTTCGATGTGTATGCCCTGTATATCCGGCGCTTTCGCAAGCTGGGTGTATGTCCTCAGCTTCACTGAAGCACTGCGCAGGCACTGGGAGCACCAAAGATGAGTCCGGTAAGATTTATCAGACTCATCTCTAGGTAAGTATAAAGGTTTACTTTTTTTTAAAAAAGCAGGTACAAAAGGCTTTAAAACAGGGCAATTTGGGACACTAAACCCCCGATCTATAAGGACCTCTGGGTAATTCAGTGTCCCAAATAGACCTGACTCGTTCCCTTTAAGTGAATAAATTACAAGTTACACTTATTCTCTTCCAACAAATCTATACAGTATATATTTTTGCCTTCCTCTGGATCCACATGGTAGGTTTATAGGTTGGACTTGATGGACTTGTGTCTTCACATAAAATAGCACTGCTCACTTCGGCATGGGGCAGGGTCCAATGAGCATGTGGGCTAGTGCTTGTTCATCAAGGAGAGAGGTGGGAAAGGGTCTTGATGAGCTGATCAAAGGAGTACAATACCGGGAAGTCATTGAGAGTGTAGAGATGGAGGAAAGGCCATTTAATTTACCATGGGACCTCTTACCCATTAGTGTCATTCATAATATTGGTGTGTCCTTATGTTGTGAAGGGACCAACTCAGACAGCAGAGCCCCAGGGCGTCTGTTACCTCTGTACCCTCTGCAGCTACACTCCTAATAGTAGTATTCATGTAAACGTGTACATAAGGCAGATAAATCCATGTACTTATCAAGGATGCTAGTACTCTGTAGGTCAGTTACATTGCTTTTTCTAGACATGGTAGCAATGTAATCCACAGCACATCCTCCATGGAAGGAGTTTATATTCTACCTTAGACCTGAACTTCTCTTCTGTCACTCTTTAACGCCAGCCATTCTTTTCATCTTACTGTATTCCAGGAGGAGGTTTCACTCAATATTAACAGCAATTTGTTTGGTTTTTAATGTATAATTCATCAATTACATGTCAGCCCTCGCAAACAGCAGCTCCTCTGTCGTGTAATACAAAAAATGCATAAAATTTACCTCTGGTGGATATAATATGGGATACTGCCTTACATAATAAATAGAATTAAGGGGAAAAGAGGCAACCAATACAGAATGCAAATTGAAAACTGATGCTCAGTGCAAAGGATATAAATCTCAATTTCATCAACTGCATATTAAATGTAATAAAAAGACGGCATGAATACAAAAACATGCAGAATATCAATATTACCATCCAGAGACATGGACGTGTATGTTTATGTATGTGGATGTAAGAAACCTATTCACATGAATATGTACATAAAACATCTACACAAGGGATGGTGGAACACAGTTTATATCCAGAGGCTTAAAGGAAGCCTGGAAAATTGAAAATGCAGGCAGTATGATATAGAGCAAGAGGAGGCGAGCAGATTGATATATGGTTGTGTGGGAAAAGATTCAGTGCAACCTGTAATTTACTGCTCTAAACCTCTGCTGCTTCTTTGCTTAGGAGTTCAGTGGGTGGTCTTACTTAGTCCTACTCATAGAACTGCCCACTGGACTCCTAAGCATGAGCAGAGCAAAGGTTTACATAATTAAAATATACAGTGGGGAAAAAAAGTATTTAGTCAGCCACCAATTGTGCAAGTTCTCCCACTTAAAAAGATGAGGCCGGCCTGTAATTGACATCATAGGTAGACCTCAACTATGAGAGACAAAATGAGAAAACATATCTAGAAAATCACATTGTCTGATTTTTTATGAATTTATTTGCAAATTATGGTAGAAAATAAGTATTTGGTTACCTACAAACAAGCAAGATTTCTGGCTCTCACAGACCTGTAACTTCTTCTTTAAGAGGCTCCTCTGTCCTCCACCCATTACCTGTAGTAATGGCTCCTGTTTGACATTGTTATCAGTATAAAAGACACCTGTCCACAACCTCAAACAGTCACACTCCAAACTCCACTATGGTGAAGACCAAAGAGATGTAGAAGGACACCAGAAACAAAATTGTAGACCTTCACCAGGCTGGGAAGACTGAATCTGCAATAGGCAAGCAGCTTGGTGTGAAGAAATCAACTGTGGGAGCAATTATTAAAAAATGGAAGACATACAAGGCCACTGATAATCTCCCTCCATCAGGGGCTCCACGCAAGATCTCACCCCGTGGGGTCAAAATGATCACAAGAACGGGGAGCAAAAATCTCAGAACCACATGGGGGGACCTAGTGAATGACCTGCAGAAAGCTGGGACTAACGTAACAAAGGCTACCGTCAGTAACACACTACGCCGCCAGGGACTCAGATCCTGCAGTGCCAGACGTGTCCCCCTGCTTAAGCCAGTACATATCCGGGCCCATCTGAAGTTTGCTAGAGAGCATTTGGATGTTCCAGAAGAGTATTGGGAGAATGTCATATGGTCAGATGAAACCAAAGTTGAACTGTTTGGTAGAAACACAACTCGTCGTGTTTGGAGGAGAGTGAATGCTGAGTTGCATCCAAAGAACACCATACCTACTGTGAAGCATGGTGGTGGCAACATCACGCTTTGGGGCTGTTTCTCTGCAAAGGGACCAGGACGACTGATCCGTGTACATGAAAGAATGAATGGGGCCATGTATCGTGAAATTTTGAGTGCAAACCTCCTTCCATCAGCAAGGGCATTGAAGATGAAATGTGGCTTGGTCTTTCAGCATGACAATGATCCCAAGCACACCGCCAGGGCAATGAAGGAGTGGCTTCATAAGAAGCATTTCAAGGTCCTGGAGTGGCCTAGCCAGTCTCCCGAACTCAACCCCATAGAAAACCTTTGTAGGGAGTTGAAAGTCCGTGTTGCCCAGTGACAGCCCCAAAACATCACTGCTCTAGAGGAGATCTGCATGGAGGAATGGGCCAACATACCAGCAACAGTGTGTGCCAACCTTGTGAAGACTTACAGAAAACGTGTGACCTCTGTCATTGCCAACAAAGGATATATAACAAAGTATTGAGATGAACTTTTGTTATTGACCAAATACTTATTCCACCATAATTTGCAAATAAATTCTTTAAAAATCAGACAATGTGATTTTCTGGATTTGTTTTCTCATTTTGTCTCTCATAGTTGAGGTCTACCTATGATGTCAATTACAGGCCGCGCTCATCTTTTTAAGTGGGAGAACTTGCACAATTGGTGGCTGACTAAATACTTTTTTTTCCCACTGTAAGTTATACTAAATATTTTCCCACAAAGTGAATTAACAAAAAGAGATATCTAAATCCCATCAATATTTGGTGTGACTGCCCTTTGGAAGAGGAGTCCTGGAAGTGATGATATGGCCCCCACTGATATCAACATCATCCAGTCTGTTTGGGATTACATGAAGAGACTGAAGGATTGGAGCAAACCTACATCCACAGAAGATCTGTGCTTAGTTCTCCAAGATGTCTGGAATACCCTCCCTGCCGAGTTACTTCAAAAACTGTGTACCTAGAAGAATTGATGGAAGGCAAAGGGAGGTCACAACAAATATTGATGGGATTTATATTTCTCTTTTCTTCAGTTTACTTCGTTAATTGTCTTTTCTATTTTTTTAAAGTATTCTTACTTTACAGGATTTTTTCTCTACCTGCCTACTACTTTTGCACAGTATTTATCCGCTCTTTCCACAACCGTCTCCGAGACTTCTCCCATGCATCTCCCATACTCTGGAACTCATTACCAAGACACATAAGACTGACCCCCACAATCACAAGCTTCAAGAAGGCCCTGAAGACTCACCTATTCAGGAAGGCCTACAACCTCCAATACCGCTACTGTCACCACACCACCACCTGAGCAGCCTCTACCCTCACCTTCTGTCTCTATCCCTCTTCCCTCATAGATTGTAAGCCCTTGCAAGTAGAGCCCTCTATCCCACTGTGCCAGTTGGTCACTGTTAATATTATATTTGTTTTGGATATTTTGTGTAACGTATGTAAACTCTCAAATGTAAAGCACCATGGAATTAATATAATAATGTACAGCACTATAGAATTAATGGTGCTATATAAATAAACAATAATAATAATACTGTATATAAATCTGCACAGCTCCTCCTGCATTATAACACCCTGCCAGCAGCTTGGACTGCATGTTCAAAAGAGTCTCTTTAAATACTCAAATCTCTCCACAAGGAAAGGGTGTATAGTTAAAAACACTTATTTTAACTGACCCCTGATTGATTTTCTACCGGTGTTTAATAAAATATGGGAATGGTTTTCTACCTAATTTGGGTGTGTGCAGTTTATACTGATGCTAGGTTCACACTTGTGTTCAGGTTTCCGTTCTTCGGGTCCGCTTGGGAACCCAAAAAACGGAAACCCAATTCGCTTAAAAAGCAGTTAACCTGCGGAAACCCGCAGACCCCATAGACTATAATGGTGTATAATGGCATACAGTATGCTTGCAGGATTTTTCTCTCCGCATTTCTCAAGTGGATTCAGGGACAGAATCCCTGAATGGAAAGCGGGCGCTGGTGTGACCCTAGCCCGAGTGTGTTGCTGGGAGTGTGTTGTCTAAAGTTTGTTGTGACTATAAAAATAATGTGTTCTTTATCCTGTATCCGATGTTCATTTCCAGCAACTAAAAATGTAATAAAAAGTGATCCAAAATATGTACCCCATAATCATAATGCAAAAAAAACTCTGTCTACAGAAAACCAAAAAATTTTGTAGCATAAAAATAAATTATTTTTTAAAGTGTTTTATTGTGCAAAATTAGCAAAGCATAAAAACAAAATTGCACTTTTTACCAACTTTTTCCTTTGCTCACACCACTTTTTAACCTGGTGGGCATAGCATGGAGAGTATGAAATGGCTGGTGGGGGAGGAGTCTTGACAGCCCAACACATTCAAGGTTACGTATGCCCATTTTATGTCAGTAGAACTGCTTGCTGGAGTAGGTTTCCGTTTCTGGTGCACAGTCCTTCCAATAACAGTTAATAATTGTGGTATATCTGATACCAGCAGAGCACAGATTAAGTAAATTGTATAAAACATTGGTTTTAGTGAATGTGCCTCAATATATATTTGGTATTACCAGAATTGTATTGACCTGCACAATGAAGTTAACATGACATTTCTTCCATACAGTGGCATTCTGTGTGTCACTGTGAATCAATTCACCAGCTGGCGCAAGATGCGTCTGAATTATTAAGAGGCTCTAACCTCTTAATTCAAGTGCAATGCCATGTACCAGGACCAGCACAGGGGTGGGGCAAACATGTCCAAGTGGGTCCCCTACTTGGACATGTTCGTATACCGATACTATCAGTATACGGTGAGCGTATAGTGGTATATAGCGGCTCTACACAGCGCTCTGCAGACGATTTAGGTGAATACAGGGCATTAACATTTAGTGACTTACCGGTGACATCTCTGACTAATCGTTCACATTCCCCGTCTCTTTTATCTGGACGGCCATGACCACTTCTTCCAGTCTCTGTAAAGTTTGCAATACAGACATCTTTGACTCCTCACTTTTCTAGGCACCTGACCCACATTGTCCTAACCTACACAAAGCCCCCATCCTGTTGCTACCCCCAATTATAAAATATATAATATAACCCCCCATAATTAATAATACCTCCAAGTGCATCTTTAAACTAATAACGTCCATGTGTACCCCTTTAAATAATGTGCCCCTTATTAATAATGCCCCAGGTGTTTCCTAATTAAAAAGGAAAAAAAAGGGAAAAAAATTATTGGGGTTTCAATACCCGGGACCTCCAGGAACAGCTGTTTGAATGAACTGTGGTACCTGTGTAAGCGCCGTGACCCCTTCTCTGTTTACACAGTGTCATTCTTTTCATAGCGGCCATGTAATGTAACTACAGCCTCGTCCTATACATGTCTATGTGACAAGGCTGTAATTACATCACACGGTCACTATAAACAGAGGAGTGATATAAACAGGCACCATAGCCCCTTCATACAGCTGATCAGTGGGGATTCCCTTATCTCTTACTGTTTTTTTATTCTGAGTATAGATCATCAATAAAAATGAGCTGGAAAACGCCTTAAGACTAAGGCCCTACAGTACTGGCCAAAAGTATTGGCACCCCTGCAATTCTGTCAGATAATACTCAATTTCTTCCAGAAAATATATCTTCATTTAAGTCGTCAATGGAAAACCACAAAAAGAATTGTCAAAAAGCCAAATTGGATATAATTCCACACCAAACATAAAAAAGGGGGTGGACAAAAGTATTGGCACCCCTTTGAAAAATCATGTGATGCTTCTCTAATTTGTGTAATTAACAGCACCTGTTACTTACCTGTGGCACATAACAGGTGGTGGCAATAACTAAATCACACTTGCAGCCAGTTGAAATGGATTAAAGTTGACTCAACCTCTGTCCTGTGTCCTTGTGTGTACCACATTGAGCATGGAGAAAAGAAAGAAGACCAAAGAACTGTCTGAGGACTTGAGAAGCAAAATTGTGAGGAAGCATGAGCAATCTCAAGGCTACAAGTCCATCTCCAAAGACCTGAATGTTCCTATGTCTACTGCGCGCAGTGTCATCAAGAAGTTTAAAGCCCATGGCACTGTGGCTAACCTCCCTAGATGTGGACGGAAAAGAAAAATTGATGAGATTTCAACGAAAGATTGTGCGGATGGTGGCTAAAGAACCTCGACTAACATCCAAACAAGTTCTAGCTGCCCTGCAGTCCGAGGGTACAACAGTGTCAACCCGTACTATCCGTCGGCATCTGAATGAAAAGGGACTCTATGGTAGGATACCCAGGAAGACCCCACTTCTGACCCAGAGACATAAAAAAGCCAGGCTGGAGTTTGCCAAACTTACCTGAGAAAGCCAAAAACTTTTTGGAAGAATGTTCTCTGGTCAGATGAGACAAAAGTAGAGCTTTTTGGGAAAAGGCATCAACATGGAGTTTACAGGAAAAAAAAAAAGAGGCCTTCAAAGAAAAGAACACGGTCCCTACAGTCAACCATGGCGGAGGTTTCCTGATGTTTTGGGGTTGCTTTGCTGCCTCTGGCACTGGACTGCTTGACCGTGTGCATGGTATTATGAAGTCTGAAGACTACCAACAAATTTTGCAGCATAATGTAGGGCCCAGTATGAGAAAGCTGGGTCTCCCTCAGAGGTCATGGGTCTTCCAGCAGGACAATGACCCAAAACACACTTCAAAAAGCACTAGAAAATGGTTTGAGAGAAAGACTGGAGACTTCTAAAGTGGCCAGCAATGAGTCCAGACCTGAATCCCATAGAACACCTGTGGAGAGATCTCAAAATGGCAGTTTGGAGAAGGCACCCTTCAAATCTCAGGGACCTGGAGAAATTTGCCAAAGAAGAATGGTCTAAAATTCCAGCAGAGCATTGTAAGAAACTCATTGATGGTTACCGGAAGCGGTTGTTCGCAGTTATTTTGTCTAAAGGTTGTGCTACCAAGTATTAGGCTGAGGGTGCCAATACTTTTGTCCGGCCCATTTTTGGAGTTTTGTGTAAAATGATCAATGATTTGACTTTTTTTTTTCATTCTCTTTTGTGTTTTTTCATTGCAAGCAAAATAAATGAAGATATTATTACCAAAGCATTTGTGATTGCAATCATTTTCTGGAAGAAATTGAGTATTATCTGACAGAATTGCATGGGTGCCAATACTTTTAGCCAGCACTGTATGTGGTGTCCCGCAGCAAAAAAGAGCTGCGGGAAAAACCGTGGCGGCAATGCATCGTGGTTCTTCCTGCAGCACTTTGAACAGAAAGTTCACAAAGGTTTCCTCTGCAGACTTTCTGCTTCAATTATATCTATAGGGAAACCACTGGTACTTCCATAGGTATAATTGACATTCTGTGATTTCCAAAACTGCGACTGTTTTGGAAATCGCAGTGTATCCGCTGATCATATTTTACTGAAAAGTGGGGATGGGATGGGGCCCCATGTGGCGAAAACCCACAGAAAAAAAATGCGGCATTCTAGCAAATCCCATCCACACATTGCGGAAAAATACATGCAGCAGACGCACTGCGATTTCCAAAACCGTTGCGGTTTTGGAAATTGCAGCATGTCAATTATACCTATGGAAACACTGGCGGTTTCCATGTAGGTGTATTGAAAACAGAAAGTACACAGGGGAAACCTCTGCGGACCTTCTGTGAAAAGTGCTGTGGGAAAAAACACAATGTTACCGCCATGGTTTTTTCCTGCAGCGCTATTTGTGCTGTGGCCCGCTACATGGGGCCTTAGCCTTAATAAAGCCCAAGTGCAACTTTAATTAAATTAATTAACCCTCATATTATGCCCCTGATTCTCCCTGACTTAAATACTGCACCTCTAATGATCCCTTATATCAATGACTACCCCCTTATGTTCATAATGCCTCCTAATATAAATGATGCCCCCTAATGGCCCCTTATACAAATAACCTCATAATACCCCGTAATAACCCTTATATAAATGAACCCCCCATTGTCATAATGCCCCCTAATGAATACTCCCTTTATAGTTATATTTCCCCCTCCTAACCACCCCTTATACTATTAACATACTCACAAAAAAAAGTCATACTCACCTACCTGCGATCCTGATGAATGGAGCCGCCGGCGCTTCCTCCCTGTCCACGAACAGGACGTCTGTGTCTGAGCGCAGGCTGCGCGATGTTGTAACGTCATTGCGCGGCCTGTGCTGAGAAGAAGACATCTGTCTGTGGTCTCGGGGTCTTGTAAACCGCAGGCCTGAAGTGGCTTGCGGTTTACAAGACAGTTAAGCACCAGGAAGCATTGTAACTAGATCAGTGTCTGCAGACACCAATGTAGTTAGACATAAAGATTGTATTAATGGCGGCCCCGGGGTAGGCCCCAAAAGTCAGTGGGCCTGGGGCAGCCGCACCCCCCACCCCCCGCTAGCTACACCTCTGACCAGGACTGAAATCTATGCCAGACAGGAACTGAGTTTATTGGGCCATGACATCCTTGCCCTGACCCACCATGGTCTCCTTTTTTGGGGGGGAAAGAAAACACGCTAAAAATAAACTTTTAAAAAATAATGTCAGAATTGTTATTTTTCCATTGCCGCTAAACATTCATACTATATGTACCCCCAAAATGGCATTAAAAATACAGCAAAAAACAAGGACCTTTCTTGGCAGACAAATAAACAAAAAGGTCTGCATTTCAGAATCCAGAGCTGGAAAAAAAGTTGCCTTAAGATTCAAGGTCCCATGCACAGAAATGTGGAAAATTGAAGTGTGACAGATGGTTTCATAATAGCTATTACACGTCCATTTTTACAACAATGGGAGTCAATGGGAAATATTTTTTAATGAAAAAAAAAAAGAAAAAGGGGTGGTTTTTTTTTTTTTTCCAAGATGGCGCCGCTGGAGTGGCTGCCAGCTAAGCAGCTCTGAGACTCTCTATCTTATTTTTCTTTCTATGACTCGTTTTGTACCTCTCTACTTAAGGACTTTGCACTATGAAACACACACAAAGACTTGGACCCTTGTGATACTTTTTTTTTTTTTTTTTTTATCTGTCTTTGTTCTGCTTGAAAATGGGATCTTTTGTGTATGCAGACAATTCCTTTGTCTATACAAGAGAGGAAATTCTGCAGCTCAGAGGCACAGCAGGAGGGCATACCATCTGGTCACACATCCCCCGTGAGATTTGGAGAAAGAAAAGCGGGTGAGGGGATGCAGAGCAGGAACTCTTCAGAGGATTAAAAAGAGGCGTTACCAACCAGCTGTTCCCTCCATCATCATGGGCAATGTGAGATCTCTTGCAAACAAGATGGATGAACTAACAGCGCTCACCAGGCATCAGCAGGAGTTTCGGGTGTGCAGCATGATGCTACTTACAGAGACTTGGCTCACTGAAGTTACTCCTGACCCTCTGGTCTCCTTGGATGGTTTTAAACTCCTTCGGGCAGACAGGACAAGGAGAGCGGTAAGAGGAAAGGAGGAGGGCTGGCAATGTTTGTGAATAATAGATGGTGTAATCCTAGGCACATTGTGATTAAGGATCAAACTTGCTGTAAGGACATTGAACTATTAGCTGTGAGCATGAGACCTTTCTACCTACCAAGGGAACTATCACATGTCATCGTGATAGCTGCATATGTCCCCCCCTCTGCGAAAGCTGACGCTGCCTGCGAGGTCCTACAAGCCACGCTGAGCCAGTTACAGTCTCAGACCCCCAGGCCCTCTTTCTTCTGTCGGGTGATTTCAACCATGCCTCTCCATCATCCACACTTCCCAGTTTCACACAGTATGTAACCTGCCACACAAGAGACAACAAAACACTGGACTTGTTCTTTGCCAATGTGAGGGAGGCATACAACTCATCAGCCCTACCGCCCCTGGGGAGATCGGATCACAACCTAGTACATCTCCGACCTGTGTAAAGCCACTTGTACGTAGAGAACCAGCTGTCACCCGCACAGTGAGGATATGGTCGAGGAGAGTGATGAGGCTCTGAGGGATTGTTTTGACACAACCGCATGGGAAGTTCTGCAGGATTCTTATGGGGAAGATATAGAAGGACTCACACACTGCATAACGGACTACATTAATTTTTGTGTGGACAACACAGTACCCACAAAAGTGGTGAGGTGCTTCTCCAATAACAAACCATGGATTAACTCTGATATAAAAACACTACTTAAGGAGAAAAAGATGGCATTCAGGACAAGAGATAAGGAGGGGTTGGGGAGTACAAAAGGAGCTGAGGCATCAAATCAGGAGGGAAAATCCAGTTATAAAGAAAAATGGAAAAGCAAATGGAAAGAAAAGACATAAGGGGGTCTGGGAGGGGCTTAAGTCAATTTCGGGTCATAAACAGTCTGTCTGCCAGATTGAGGCAGATGTTAACTGGCTTAATGAACTAAACCTATTCTTCAACAGATTTGATCACACACCAGCTCCTCCCACCCCAGTATGTCCTTCAGCTCCCCCCACCACAATGACTTCTCCCCATGCGGCCACTTCCCAACAGACCAGTAAATCCAGAAATCCATCTTTATCTGGCCACAGTCTGACCTTCACACGGGCCCAGGTGAGGAAGGAGATGAAAAAGATCAAGGCGAGGAAAGCCGGAGGGCCAGATGACATCAGTGCAAGGCTAATTAAGACTTGTGGGGACCAGCTGTGTGGTATAATTACATATATGTATAATATGAGCCTGAGGCAGGAAATAGTCCCTGAATTATGGAAATCTTCTTGTGTGGTACCAGTTCCAAAGAAACCCCACCCTATGGACCTCAACGACTACAGACCTGTAGCACTGACATCCCACCTGATGAAGATCTTGGAGAGATTGGTTCTCACACATCTCCGCCCTCTAGTGAGCCCCGCTATGGACCCACTCCAGTTTGCTTATCGGCCGGGCATTGGGGTAGATGATGCCATCATCCATCTTCTGCACAGGGCTCTGTCTCACCTGGAGAAACCAGGGAACACAGTGAGAATAATGTTCTTTGACTTCTCCAGTGCTTTTAACACCATACAGCCCAGGTTATTGAGGGACAAGCTGGGCCTTGCTGGAGTGGACCACCACCTCTCCAACTGGATCCTAGACTACCTCACAAATCGACCTCAATACGTGAGAGCCCGAGACTGTGTGTCAGGTACAGTGATCTGTAATACGGGGGCACCTCAGGGTACGGTTCTCGCCCCTTTCCTCTTCACACTGTACACTGCAGATTTTAGGTGCAACTCATCCAGCTGCTACCTACAGAAGTATTCTGACGACTCTGCAATAGTGGGTCTCATCACAGATGATGATGACAGGGAGTACAGAGAACTGAACCGGGATTTTGTGGACTGGTGCCACCGGAACCACCTGAAGATTAACGCGGGGAAGACCAAGGAGATGGTGGTGGACTTCCGCAAAGGCAGAAGCCCTCCTAAACCAGTGGACATCCTGGGGACGGGCATCGAGATTGTGAACACCTATAAGTACCTGGGTTTGCTCCTTAATAATAAGCTGGACTGGGCAGATCATATGGAGGCCCTGTACAGGAAGGGCCACAGCAGGCTCTACCTGCTTAGGAAGCTGAGAGCCTTTGGAATCCGGGGGGCACTTCTTAGAACTTTCTTCAACTCGGTAGTGGCATCAGCCATCTTCTTTGGAGTGGCCTGCTGGCGGAGCAGTATATCAACCAGGGACAGAAATAAACTTGACAAGCTGATTAGAAGGGCCAGCTCTGTCCTGGGGAGCCCACTGGACCCAGTGCAGGTGGTGGGTGACAGAAGGATACTGTCCGTGGTGAACTCCATGCAGAAGAAGAAGTCCCATCCCATGCATGAGACTGTGATCGCGCTGAGCAGTACTGTCAGTGACCGACTGCTCCACCCTAGGTGTGAGAAGGAGCGCTATCGGAAGTCTTTCCTCCCCACCGCGGTTAGGCTGTACAACCAACACCGACCTAAGCGGAGATCATTACACACAGAGAACTGAAAATATCTCTCTGCCTGTTAAACCCCCCCCCCTGCACGCCCTATCTGTCTGCTGCTACAATGTAATGCCTCTCACCTTGGAATATTCCTGTTTGTTTTTTTTTTTTTTTTTTTTTTTTTTTTTTTTTTTCCGCACCCATTTTTTTTTCTTGTTGTAGGAATAAAAAAATATTTTTTTTTTTTTTTTTTTTTTTTATTAATAACTGTTTTTTTTTTTATTTGTTATTTTTTTTTTCCCTTTTTTTCACATCTCTCTCAACACCCCCATATGTATGAGGGGGGCGTAAAAGGGGGGCCCTTGGGGGCGAAAGGGGTGGGAAAAATGCCCTTTTTTTTATATTTTTGGCATCATGTTAATTCTAGCTGCAGAATCACGAGCAAGTGGCGTAGCAAAAAATCAGTGAAAACCGCTGCAAAAAAAATGTGCAATGCGCAACACGCATTTTTACGCAGCGTATTCAGCTGTATTTAGCTATGTGGAGCTTTAGCCTAAGGCTAAGGCCCCACATAGTGGGCCGCAGCAAGAAAAAAACAAAAAAAAACTGTGATGCTTTGCTGGCGCGTTTTTTTCCGCAGCACTTTTCACAGGAAGTCCGCACAGGTTTCCTCTGTGGACTTTCTGTTTCAATCTCTATAGGGAAACCGTCGGCTTTTCTGTAGGTATAATTGACATGCTGCGATTTCCATAACCGCAATCGTTTTGGAAACCGCAGCTTTTCCACTGCGCGTATATTTTTCTGCAATGTGGGGGTAGGATTCACTAGACTCTCATCCACTTTGCAGTGACTGCCAAAAGGGGCCCCGGCCTAAAAGAATTACTTCCTTAATGGACTAAGCTAAAAAAGCTGTTTCCCTCCAGTCCTTCTACCACCTTTTCTATCCGTCACCTATGCAATTAAATCCAATGTTCTAAATTAATATTTAAATTAAAATACATTTTACTAAACAGGTCCCCTTTAAAAAAGTCTCATAGTTTTTCTTTTTGGTGCTCTATTATGGCTGCTTCAGCTAGTAATGCTGTATGTAATGTCTGGAATTCATACATTAATCAAAAGCTTGTATGGGATTATAATATATTCTGCAAAAAATTCCTTTTACAGCACTTCTCCATCTAAACCTGAAGGTTGCAAAGTTTGAGGCTGCAGAAGGGAAGTCTTCAGCTTGCTGACCAGTGCAGAGCAGCGACACACTTAGGATTCAGTTAGTGGGGTCTAATTTTATTCTAATAGAGGCTGTATAATGGAGCGGTGACTAATAGAGATGCGGGTGGAGGGGGCTGAGTGAGTGACTAGGGAGACACAGGCAGGGCTAATGTGAATAAAAAATTCAGCTGTCACATCCTCACTTTTCTAATTCAGTAGTCTAAATAATTTATTTGACACTTTAGCACAAAATGACCTTTCTCTGGGGAAAAAAAAAGAAAAAATTACAGTTTTAAACTTTTAGCAACTGCTACCCACCAGGATGATTGCTGAAAAATCCTACATTTGCCCTAATGTCAAGGTTAATTTCAAATCTTACTAAAAATAGTTTTTTATAAGAATTTTTCAGTGCCAAAAGTCAAAAACACATTTTAATTTGTACATAGGCCATGATATTGACCAACTGGATACATTTAGTAAATTCTAAAATTGCCAAATTTGGTAAATCGGAAAATAATAATGGGTATTTTTTAAAAGGGTATAGAATCGTAGTTTGTAGCCTGGTGGATTTTTGGATTTAAAAAAATGCCAGTATTGCCAGCCGTTATTTGAGTGTAATTATTTGGGAGCTTATTTATCTTGCCATTTTATTGTTCATGCTTTTCCCCTGTGTTTTTTTTTCAGGTGTTTTTTTTATATCATTAAATTTATAGGAAAACATTTGTAAAAAAAAATGCCAGATTCAGAAAATTATTTATTTGAAAAAGTGCCAAATAAGCAAAAAAAAAAAAAATAAACACACCAGGAAATGTAAAAAAAAAAAAAGAAGATATGCAATAGGGGGATTTAGTAACCCATCTACGCCAGTTTTATGATATCCTACTAGAAACTCCCTCATCCCTTGGCATCACTGACTTGACTCTTTCTTGGATCTCCTTATACCTGATCACACTTTTAGTGTCTATCACTCACACACCACCTCTTTCTGTCGGTGTCCCACAAAGCTGTGTTC
This sequence comes from Leptodactylus fallax, assembly GCA_947044405.1. Lineage (NCBI taxonomy): Eukaryota > Metazoa > Chordata > Amphibia > Anura > Leptodactylidae > Leptodactylus > Leptodactylus fallax. Next base: position 118,871 of record CAMRHE010000130.1, on the reverse strand, counting down.
TAGGACCTCTACTCTTCTCCCTCTACACATAGTGCTTTCAATACTACTGCTATGCTGAGGACACTCAAATCTACCTCTCTGGCCCAGATGTTACGACTCTGCTATCCAGAGTTCCAGATTGTCTATCAGTTGTAGCCTCCTTCTTTTCCTTCCACCTCATAAAACTCAACCCAGAGAAAACAGAGTTCATAACCTTTCCCTTATCTCACTCAGCTCCCCTACCTGACCTATCACATGGCTCCACCCTCTCATCAATATCACAAGCCTGATGCCTCAGGGTAACCATTGTTCCTGCCCTGACTTTCAAGCCACACATCCAAATTCTAACTTTTTGTTGCCTATGATTCAAAAACATCTCTCGTATCTGCTCGTTCCTACAAAAATTCTAGTCCATGCTCTTATAATCTGCCGTCTAGACTATTGCAACATCCTTCTCTGTGGTCTCCCAGTTAACTGTCTTACTCCCCTTCAATCCATCCCTAACTGCCCAGTTAATCTACCTCTCCCCTCAATATTCATTTGCCTCTCCTGCCTGCCAATCCCTCCACTGGCTACCCATTGCCCAACAGATTCAATTCAAGATATAAGTTATGATATACAAATCCGTCCACAACTTGTCCACTGTGTACATCTCTTACCTAATCTCCCACTACCTCCCTACATGTAACCTCATATACGCACAGGACATCCTTCTCCGCTCTGCTCTGACTCAATCTTCATAAAACCACCTTCAAGATTTCTCAAGTGCATCCCCAATACCCTTGAACTCACTAGCTCAGTTCATAAGACTGTCCCTCACAACCTTCAAGAGCAACCTGAAGACTCATCTCTTTAGAATAGCTACAATACACATTACCCCTGCCACTACACCTCCATAACTGGTTGCCCACACCTATTGTGACCACCTACCTTCTCATATAAATTGTAACCCATATTGGGCAGGGTCCTCCTTCCTATTTATATCATGTTGGTCATCTAGTTAGTTTTGTGTTTATTGTACTTATTATTTGTACTATGTATGTAAACCCCTTTACCAATGTGCAGCACCAGGGAATTAATGGTGCTATATAAATAAATGATAATAATGATAAATTCTTCTGTAGCACCCCCAAAGGGAAAGTGAAGTATTGAACAGGTCCATTGTAATGCATGAATGTATTGAGTCCTCCAGAGGGAAAGATATCATTGGCAACTGTTCTTTGCTCTCGCTGGGATTGAAAAGTTACTGTAGGGTAAATGTAATATTACATGCAGTCATTCAAAAGAATAGCTATCCATGTAATACATGGAAGGCTCAAGTCTACCAGAGACATTGTTAGTGACTCCTAGCTCTGCATCAAAGAGGGAGTCCTGAGTGGGGGATCACCAATATGACATCTGTATGCTTTACTTAATTTTCACCATTTAGAAAAGTCATACTTTTTGGTTACACTCTATAATGAAATGTACGGAGCCCATCTATAGGTAATCATTTTAACACATCTTAATTAACACGTTGATTTTTATATAAATCCAGAGGCTTTGTACCGCAGATGAGATTCGGCTGGGCTGTATCAGGGTCACTTAGATACTTTTAAAAGCAATTTGCCTCCCAAAATTTGTGTGTGTGGTGGTGTACGCACTGTCCTGACACTGGACGGCTTTTAGACCCAGTGCAGGGATGCCAGGAGCAAGGAAGTATATTATGTGATATGTGGCATATGAATTTTTATCTTTTTTGTGCGATTTAGGGGACTGGATTAATTTAGGGGTCTGGTCTGGGGTCTGATATTAATATAGGATTCTGGTTGGGCTCTGATATGGATACTGGTAGTCTAAATAGATTTAGGGGTTTGCTCTGGGGATTGAAATTAATCTAGAGGTCTGGTATGATGTCTGATACTAAAATAGTAGGTCTGAGGTCTGATTTTATGGAGGGGTTTGATCTAGCATCTAAATGTGTATATATAAGTCATTCTCAGGAAAGACCACTCATATTTTTGCCACAGTTTACCGCTTAGGGCAGTGATGGCTAACCTTTTGAGCTTGGTGTGTCAAAATTTGTAATAGAAAAACCTAGCTTAACCTGGTTGCCGTGTCACATCTTTTTATGGCCCCCACACAGTATGTGACCCCTTTTTATGGCACACACACAGTATATGACCTCCTTTTTTTAACCCCCACAGACAGTATATGACCCCCTTTTTAAAGCCCACCCACAGTATATAACCCCCATTTTTCCCCCACAGAGTAGCAGCAATAATTTTTACTCACCTGTCCACATTCCAGTCCTAGTCGCCCTCCGCTGCCACCTCCAGGAGAGGTGTACAGTGGGGAAAAAAAGTATTTAGTCAGCCACCAATTGTGCAAGTTCTCCCACTTAAAAAGATGAGAGGCCTGTAATTGACATCATAGGTAGACCTCAACTATGAGAGACAAAATGAGAAAACATATCTAGAAAATCACATTGTCTGATTTTTTAAGAATTTATTTCCAAATTATGGTGGAAAATAAGTATTTGGTCACCTACAAACAAGCAAGATTTCTAGCTCTCATAGACCTGTAACTTCTTCTTTAAGAGGCTCCTCTGTCCTCCACTCATTACCTGTAGTAATGGCACCTGTTTGACATTGTTATCAGTATAAAAGACACCTGTCCACAACCTCAAACAGTCACACTCCAAACTCCACTATGGTGAAGACCAAAGAGCTGTGGAAGGACACCAGAAACAAAATTGTAGACCTGCACCAGGCTGGGAAGACTGAATCTGCAATAGGCAAGCAGCTTGGTGTGAAGAAATCAACTGTGGGAGCAATTATAAGAAAATGGAAGACATACAAGACCACTGATAATCTCCCTCGATCAGGGGCTCCACGCAAGATCTCACCCCGTGGGGTCAAAATTATCACAAGAACGGTGAGCAAAAATCCCAGAACCACACGAGGGGACCTAGAGAATAACCTGCAGAAAGCTGGGACTAAGGTAACAAAGGCTACCGTCAGTAACACAACGCCGCCAGGGACTCAGATCCTGCAGTGCCAGACATGTCCCCCTGCTTAAGCCAGTACATATCTGGGCCCATCTGAAGTTTGCTAGAGAGCATTTGGATGTTCCAGAAGAGTATTGGGAGAATGTCATATGGTCAGATGAAACCAAAGTAGAACTGTTTGGTAGAAACACAACTCGTCGTGTTTGGAGGAGCGTGAATGCTGAGTTGCATCCAAAGAACACCATACCTACTGTGAAGCATGGGGGTGGCAACATCATGATTTGGGGCTGTTTCTCTGCAAAGGGACCAGGACGACTGATCCATGTACATGAAAGAATGAATGGGGCCATGTATCGTGAGATTTTGAGTGCAAACCTCCTTCCATCAGCAAGGGCATTGAAGATGAAACGTGGCTGGGTCTTTCAGCATGACAATGATCCCAAGCACACCGCCAGGGCAATGAAGGAGCGGCTTCGTAAGAAGTATTTCAAGGTCCTGGAGTGGCCTAGCCAGTCTCCAGATCTCAACCCCATAGAAAACCTTTGGAGGGAGTTGAAAGTCCGTGTTGCCCAGCGACAGCCCCAAAACATCACTGCTCTAGAGGAGATCTGCATGGAGGAATGGGCCAACATACCAGCAACAGTGTGTGCCAACCTTGTGAAGACTTACAGAAAATGTTTGACCTCTGTCATTGCCAACAAAGGATATATAACAAAGTTTTGAGATGAACTTTTGTTATTGACCAAATACTTATTTTCCACCATAATTTGGAAATGAATTCTTAAAAAATCAGACAATGTGATTTTCTCATTTTGTCTCTCATAGTTGAGGTCTACCTATGATGTCAATTACAGGCCTCTCTCATCTTTTTAAGTGGGAGAACTTGCACAATTGGTGGCTGACTAAATACTTTTTTTCCCCACTGTATGTAGCATCCCGGAGTTCTTCAGCATTGTGACATAAGTGTAGCGCAACCTAAAAGAGGCAGCGGAGGGCGTCCAGGACAGTAGCATGGACAGGTGAATAAAAATTATCAGCAGCTGTTTATTGCAACAACACAATAAGTAGCTGCCGATTAAAAAAAATACCTCCCCCCAGTTTATTCCATGAGGCATGGCCTGAGGCCATCACTTCAGGTTGTCTCATAGAAGGTGCTCCCCTGTGACTGCCACTTGGTTCGGACAATGTGTGTCACCCAAAATATTTTGGTGTGTCACCTTTGACACACGTGTCAAAGGTTTGCCATCACTGGATTAGGGTCTTCCAGATTGATATCTCTGGATAGTCCAGATAATTTGACACAACTCATCAAAATATCACACTGCATTAAATTTTAGGGGTCACCTCAAGAAGCCAACCTTTTTTATACAGTAGCCGTGGGCAGAAATGATGTATTAGAACCATTAAAATGATTGACCTATTATGTAAAACATAGATGGGCTAGGTCGTCTGCCAGAAAATGGGAGACACTGATACTTAGTAGCTCAACACTATGGTTCATAGTTGGGGGGCAAGAAGAGGACTATCCTCTATAATGTCTCTTAATAGGGCATGTGGGAAGGGGGTGTATCAGTGGGACAATCTTTCTAAAGTTAAGTAGATGTGGGAACAGTGCAAGACCCTCTTTTGTACATGACATTGAGGATGTGCATTTTAATTTATTATATATTGTGTGAGAAGTAAGGCACATTGGAGACATATTGTATAAACACTTGATGCATATTTTGAGATCTACTGTCTGTTTTGTCTAAAACTGACCATACACATTAGATTTTCATTGGCCGAAATGCACAATTTCAGCCAAGGATCGGCCATGAAAATAGTGTGAACATCCATTCACCATGGTATGTGGCAGACTTTAGTCTGCCAAAAATAGTCTGTCCATGATGGATATTTTTCGGCTAATGATTGGCCAAAAATATCAGTACCAAAAGCGGTCAATGATCAGACAACTTGCGTACACTCACTTCTCTTTTCTCCTATCAACTAAACTGCCCCCGAATTAGACAGTTTAGTTGTTAATGTTCATGGTAGATCATTCATACAAAATTTTCTATCCTTAATCGGATGGACGTCCCTAAGCTAATATATGGCCAGCTTAACAGGGTATTCCAGTTAATTTTTATTGCGGAAATGCAGCTTTTTTTGTTGTGGTTTTTTGAGCCAAAGCCAGGAGTGGATTTAGCAGCAGGTAAAAGTATAAGAACTTCCTATATATTTGCCATTCCTTTTGCAGCCATTCTTGGCTTTGGCTCAAAAAACCGCAGCAAAATCTGCAACTAAAAAAGCTGTGTTCCCGCAATGTGGGGCCTTAGCCTAAGGCCGGGGCCCATGTTGCGAAAACGCTGCGTTTTACATTACCTGTAAATTGGATTCGATTCTGGCTAATCCCATCCACACATTACAGAAAAATTTCTGTAGCAGAAATGCTGCGATTTCAAAAACGCAAGTGTTTTTGTAAATCGCAGCATGTTAAATATACCTACGGAAACACTGGCGTTTTCCATATAGGTATTATAGAGACAGAGAGTCCGCAGAGGAAAACTTGCTGACTTTCTTTGAAAAATGCTGCGGAAAAAAACTCAATGCGTTTCCACTGTGGTCTTTTCTGCAACTTTGTTTGCAGCAAATCGCTGCATGGGGCCTTAGCCTCAAGACTTTACTTGCCAGATTTCAGCTAATGCTATATATTCAAAGGAGAATTCAGATGAAAACCCACTGATGATTCTTTTTCTTTATTGGTGCAGTGATTGACACCATAAGATGTTAATCTGGTAGTGTCACTCCCTATGCTAGAGAAGGGTTCATGGCATATATTGATAAGTGTGTGTAGCACTTCCAGGCCCTGTCAGATAACTGGCAGGAGATTTTATGCCTTGGTTCATTTTTAAAACTGTTGTAAGCTAAAGTAGTAACATTTCCTTATCCTTATTATGATAGTACACACTTTAGTAATGTCTCTGGTCTTGAGAAGGGTTAATAAAGACTGCTAATTATTTCTGTATTTGATTCTGACCAAACTGTTTCCCCCCTTGCCTTTATCCCTGACCTCAGCAGAAAAGGGGTTAAATCTCATCCTAATATGTACACTGTCCACATAGCAACAAATCCCCCGGTAAAAGAGAGCCACATTATATTTTTTGTTCTCCTTGTTAATCAGCCAGGAAATCCACCCTTTCATTGACAAAAATGTCAAAAAGAAGCCGACAAGATTGGCACCAGAATGAGGAGAATCTACTGAGGGTTGATACGCACTGTCATCCACAATTTGGGTGAGGAGAGGACAGAGGCTTTTTTTTCCCCCCTTCCTTTACTGGGACTAAGGAAAGGCAAAGACTATGATCGTCCCAATGTTAGAATTTTTATTGTTTTTTTGCTGTTGCTTTGGTTGCCTATTCCTCAATATTCATGTAATATTACAATTTTCTTTATCTATATCCTGAAAATAAAGTGACTTTAGAGCCCCAAAATAGGCGAGAGGTTGGGGTGGGGGGGAGATTCTTCTAAAAGGTGGAACCCATCAGAGAGGATTAATAGAATTCTGATGAACTGGCCACATTCCCATAACGTGGTGAGAAGCCGCTTTGAATTTCCCCCCTATTATTCACCTCCTGATAACAAAAAAGCCTCTCTATATTTAATGCAGGTTCAGCCCTGGGACACTTAATAGGATTAGGAATAATTTCTACAAATTTCCAAAAACACAGATCACATGGGAGGACTTAGAATCTGCTGATCATTTCTCCATAGCCGGAAGATCAAAGGGCGTGAGTCTGGATACGAGAACTCTAATTTGACCCTAGCTCAGCTTTTATTTAAATGAAAGGGTTAAGCTTCTCTAAGGTCACCGCAAAGGAGCAAATAGTGTGACTAAAGGCAGCTTTGGGATCTAGGAGAAACAATGAAGAAGTGGAGTATCATGTATTGTGATGTCTACAAATGGTAATGATCATTTGAGGAGGAATAAAAATGCTGCCACACGTTAACTTCTTCATTGCCGTAGCCTCAGCATAGGATTATTGACCAAATCTAACCAGTCGTATAGTTTACAGTAAATGTCCGGGTGCACATTGTGTTACTATTCACAGAAGACATCGTTTTTCAAAAATCTGCCCCTATCTCTGTTGCCCACAGCAACCAATCACATTGCAGCTTTCATTTTTCAAACGCATTATGAGAAATGAAGACTGCGCTGTGATTGGTCACTATGGGCAACAAAGCATTCTATACCAATTCTAAGTCATATCTGTTACTTTCCTGTTTGGCGCTCAAAGGCTGTGTTCATATGGCGGAAAATGATATTCATTTTCCGCCGCTGGAATTTTCACTGTGGTCTGCCGCGACGGTATGCCGATGCAGTGCATCAGCATTCTGTCGCGGCATCCCGCTCCTGATTAGGCCCGGGTGAATGGCGTCTCGAGCCGTGGACACTGTGGGCGGAATCTGCGGCAAGATCGAGCAGGACGTTTCTTTTTTCCGCGACCTGCTGCAATCCCTGCCTCTCATTGAAAACAATGGGAGGCAGATTTGGAAGGAATCTGCTCCGGATTCGGGGGAGGAATCCGCCCCCAAATCCGCGGCAAATTCCTCTGTGTGAGCACACCCAAAGAGTTGAGGCCATTACGGCTTATCCAGATCTACTAGACTATGGATGGCAAATCTACCTAATAATATAGTAACATCCACATTTCATGTGGGTGTGCTGTCTGCATTTTTCACAGACGGCCTCTGTACGAATTAATTTCAATGAGCTCATTCAGAAGTCCATTTATTTTTTGCGGATTGTAAGTCCACAAAAAAACAAAAAAAACAATGAAAGTACGTCCTTTTTATCCACTGATGCAGATGTATCACGCCATTGAAAATCTATGGATGTGTGAAAAAGAATTTCCATTTGCCCTCCATAGGCTCTCAACCTTTATGATGCACTCCTGATTTTGCCTTCAAAAACTGCATCAAGCTAAGGCCTCACTTTGTGGAAAGGCAGCATAGGTGGCCTTCGTGGAAACACAGCAGAAAAAAACCGCACTGTTTTATAGTCCCAGCAAAGTGATTGAGAATTTATTTAATCTCATCCCCACTTTGTAGAACAAAGTGCATGCGTATTTTTTTTTTTAATTATTATTTTAACTGCTTTGTGCTACGTGTAGCCTTAGCTTCAAGAAACTTTAACTTGTGTCCTTACCCTTACCCCACATTCACACGATCGAGTTTCACGGGTGAAACTTGGTGTGTGTGTTGGCCGGATTTAACAGCCTTAACATTATGCCGGAAGAGGGACTCCTAGCAGTACAGTTATCTATGATACTAGGAGTCCCTGCTTCCAGCGACATACTGTCCTGTACTGATTATAGTATGAAACAGTATGTCACTGAGGGGCAGCGACTAGCGATGAGCGAACCTGAACAGCACAGTTCGGGTCCGTGCCACTGAAGTTCGGATTTGGGTTCGGATTTAGCAGCCTTAACCAGCTTTAAACTCACAGACATGTCCAGGATGGGCATGGCTGTGATTGGTCAGGTGGGACATGTGACCCCTCTGTATAAAAGGCAGGATCACAGGTCACGTCGCCATTCCAGCTAGTTAGGGAGAGGCTGCAGCTGGAGATAGGGACAGTCAGGGACTTAGCTAAATGTAATAATTGTCCTTTTCAGGGCAGTACAGTGAGGTAGGGAGAGGAGCCAGATACTGTGAGGGACAGTTAGCCTATAAATAATAATAGTGATAGTAAACTGCCCTCCCCCCGCCCCGCCTCTCTGCTTGTGTACCCATACCGTCTCCTAGCGCAGTAACAATAACTGCGTGTGTACCCATACCGTCTCCTAGCGCAGTAACAATAACTGCTTGTGTACCCATACCGTCTCCTAGCGCAGTAACAATAACTGCGTGTGTACCCATACCGTCTCCTAGCGCAGTAACAATAACTGTGTGTGTACCCATACCGTCTCCTAGCGCAGTAACAATAACTGTGTGTATACCCATAGCCGTCTCTGCGTCTCCTCCGTCTCCTAGCACAGTAACAATAACTGTGTGTGTACCCATACCGTCTCCTAGCGCAGTAACAATAACTGTGTGTGTTACCCATGCCGTCTCCTAGCGCAGTAACAATAACTGTGTGTGTACCCATACCGTCCCCCGTCTCTCCCTAGCGCAGTAACAATAACTGCGTGTGTACCCATGCCGTCTCCTAGCACAGTAACAATAACTGTGTGTGTACCCATACCGTCTCCTAGCGCAGTAACTATAACTGTGTGTATACCCATACCGTCTCCTAGCGCAGTAACAATAACTGCGTGTTTACCCATACTGTCTCGTAGCACAGTAACAATAACTGCGTGTGTACCCATACTGTCTCCTAGCGCAGTGATAATAACTGCGTGTTTACCCATACTGTGGAGAGACCGTTCCTAGCGCAGTAACAATAACTGCGTGTGTACCCATACCGTCTCCTAGCGCAGTAACAATAACTGCGTGTGTATCCACATCGTCTCCTATCCTAGTAACAATAACTGTGTGTGTACCCATACCGTCTCCTATCCTAGTAACAATAACTGTGTGTGTACCCATACCGTCTCCTAGCGCAGTAACAATAACTGCGTGTGTACCCATGCCGTCTCCTAGCGCAGTAACAATAACTGTGTGTGTACCCATACCGTCTCCTAGCGCAGTAACTATAACTGTGTGTATACCCATACCGTCTCCTAGAGCAGTAACAATAACTGCGTGTTTACCCATACTGTCTCGTAGCACAGTAACAATAACTGCGTGTGTACCCATACTGTCTCCTAGCACAGTAACAATAACTGTGTGTGTACCCATACCGTCTCCTAGCACATTAACAATAACTGTGTGTGTCCCCATACCATCTCCTAGCGTAGTAACAATAACTGCGTGTTTACCCATACTGTCTCGTAGCACAGTAACAATAACTGCGTGTGTACCCATACTGTCTCCTAGCACAGTGATAATAACTGCGTGTTTAACCATACTGTCTCCTAGCGCAGTAACAATAACTGCGTGTGTACCCATACCGTCTCCTAGCGCAGTAACAATAACTGCGTGTGTATCCACATCGTCTCCTATCCTAGTAACAATAACTGTGTGTGTACCCATACCGTCTCCTATCCTAGTAACAATAACTGTGTGTGTACCCATACCGTCTCCTAGCACAGTAACAATAACTGCTTGTGTACCCATACCGTCTCCTAGCACAGTAACAATAACTGCGTGTGTACCCATACCGTCTCCTAGCGCAGTGACAATAACTGCGTGTTTACCCATACTGTCTCCTAGCGCAGTAACAATAACTGCATGTGTACCCATACCGTCTCCTAGCGCAGTAACAATAACTGCGTGTGTATCCACACCGTCTCCTATCCTAGTAACAATAACTGTGTGTGTACCCATACCGTCTCCTATCCTAGTAACAATAACTGTGTGTGTACCCATACCGTCTCCTAGCACAGTAACAATAACTGCTTGTGTACCCATACCGTCTCCTAGCACAGTAACAATAACTGCGTGTGTACCCATACCGTCTCCTAGCGCAGTAACAATAACTGTGTGTGTACCCATACTGTCTCCTAGCACAGTAACAATAACTGCGTGTGTACCCATACCGTCTCCTAGCGCAGTAACTATACCGCGTGTTTACCCACACTTTATTTAGTAAAAAAAATGCGTGTGAACCCATACCGCCTCCTGTGCGTACTGTGTGTGTACCCATACTGTCTCCTAGCACAGTAACAATAACTGCGTGTGTACCCATACCGTCTCCTAGCACAGTAACAATACCTGCGTGTGTTACCCACACCGTCTCCTAGCTTAGTAACAATAACTGCGTGTGTACCCATACCGTCTCCTAGTGCAGTAACAATAACTGCGTGTGTACCCATACTGTCTCCTAGCACAGTAACAATAACTGTGTGTGTACCCATACCGTCTCCTAGCACAGTAACAATAACTGTGTGTGTACCCATACCATCTCCTAGCGCTGTAACAATAACTGTGTGTATACCCATACCGTCTCCTAGCACAATAACAATAACTGCGTGTGTACCAATACTGTCTCCTAGCACAGTAACAATAACTGCATTTGTATATGCATACTGTTTTCTAGTGCATTGAAAATAACTGCGTTTGTATACACATATTGTCTCAGAGTGCAGTAACAATAACTGTGTGTATACCCATACCGTCTCCTAGCACAGTAACAATAACTGCATGTGTGCCCATATTGTCTCCTAGCGCAGTGAAAATAACTGCATGTGTATCCATACTGTCTCCTAGGACAGACTTTGCCTCACATGGTGGATGAGTATCTGTCGACACGTCTCCTGGTACTGAACGATGTTTTCTCCCTGTTCAATTTCTGGGTTGGTAAATTGGACACGTGGCTAGAGCTTGCCCTATATGCCTTGTAGGTGCTGGCCTGCCCTGGGGCAGGTGTCCTATCAGAACTTGTGTTCAGCACCGCAGGGGGTGTCAACACCAACAAGAGGATCCGCCTATCTACAGCCAACGTGGAAATACTCATGTTCATTTAGATGAACCAGCCACAGGACTTGGCTGCGCCTGCGCCTGAGTGAGTGGTTAAAGTGTTTGTGAACCTCCTACTCCACCTCTTCCACTTCCACCGCCACATCCACCTCCACCTCCCCCCCCCCCCCCCAGACTTCTACCACCTGTTTCAAAATGATTATTTTATTTGTTTTTAATTTTTAATTTTATTTTTTTATTTCATGTTATTATTTTAAGTACTTAACCTACCCCATTTTTTTTGCAGGAAACTTGCCCTGTTATTACCCCCATTTTGCAGCCCTCTGCCCCTTATTATTCCCATTTCACAGCTATTTTTGGGTCACCAAGTTCGGGTCCCCATTGATTTCAATGGGGTTTGGTTTCGGGTCAAATTCGGGTACCCGAACCGAACTTTTGGGCAAAGTTCGGCCGAACTCGTCAAACTCGAACTTCGACAGGTTCACTCAACACTAGCAGGGACTCCTAGCAGCATAGTTAACTGTATTGCTAGAAGTCTGTCTGCTGGTATACTATTCAGGCCAGTAAATCCAGCCATGGCTGAAACTCGGTGTGTGAATGCAGATTAGGGTATATTGAGATGATGAGGATATGCAGTAGATTGTCTGTTGCAAAATTGCATGCAGAAAATTTGCAGTGTATTACAGTACCAGCACAGTGTTTGACAAAATCTCATCTACACACTGCAAAAAAAAAAAAACCTGCAGCAGAAATTGGCGGCGGCTTGGGGGGGCCCCATGTCAAATGTTCGTCTTGGGGCCCAGCCATTCCTAGTTACGCCACTGTCTGTACTGTTCCTGTACCATGGGAACATATCCTACAACCTACATACATGGATGGTTTCAGTCCATGAGATACGGACCAGATGTGTATTTCCTAGACCAAACACTGAGCAGGAACCTAGACTCTCAGAATCATCATCATCTATGATGCTAGCAGTACCTGCCTTTCCGCAGGACTGCTATCACATACTGAAAACACAATTGCAGTACAGTACGGAGAGACAGGGACTTCTAACATCATAGATGACCTGTCCCCAGTTTGTGTGCAATATTACAGTTCATCCCCAGAAAATAAATTGTGTCATTTTCGGACACCATGTTACAGAGGTACACTCCCCTAGACGGCTTGCATTGCAACATGCCCATTTTGTGTTCTTTTGCACAACACTAGATGCACCATAAGAATAATTTATGGGCAGGTTACAGATCTGTATAATGTGGATTCATATCAGTAGAATCACATGTGGCATCATTTCAAGTCCACATAATATCTATATCAAAATCCACATGTAAGATATAAGGATAAACAAATTTTCTGCTACATGTGGCCTAAGCCTAAGGCCTCCTGCACATGACCAGAGTGGATTTACCGTCTGCAAATACTGATCCCCAATCTGCACAAAAACATGTCCACATTGCATCAGTATGTCATCCACAAAAACAGGTACTGCATGATTCCCTACACTGGTCAGTGCCACAAATGTGCCCAAAAATAGGACACACCTCATAATTTGTGGTCCTTGAATACGGCACGGACACAAAAATTGTGGGTGTGTGCCTGGGCCCGTAGAAATGAATGAGTTCGTACTCATATCTGCAATTGCGGATATGAACTATGGTCATGTACATGAGACCTAAGTCTACATGCACAAGTGTTCGCCTGGAATTTTCTGCACCAAAATCCATGATGAATCCACCTGCAGATTCTGTAGGAGATTTGTGATAGATTAGATTGCTGATTTCAATCCTCTCATTGAAATAGATGAAATCCATAATGATAACTACACAAGCAATGGACATACTGTGGAATATTAAAATCTGCACCATATGTCAATTTCATTGCTGAAAAATCTGTACCTATGCTACGGTATTATGCGGTGGATTTTCTGCATAGAGAATCCGTGTATATTCCGCAAAGTGTGCCCGTAGCCTAATATAACTGTGTACATGAGCTGTGTGTATCTAACCCAACATCGCAGAGATTACAGCTGCAGTGGGGGTGGCGGTGTTTGTTCACATCTGCACTAAAGGGGGAGTGATGTTTGTTTACACACTTCTGACGGAGATATAATAGGCCTATGGAGGTTCATATATGTATCAGTACATATGGACAGATGTAAGCAAACAAACATTTCTTGGCTGTGAGGGTACATAAATATATGGATGAATGAATTTCATACACTGAGTATGATAGTATCGCCAAGCCTCAGTCATTTGCCTGCATTATGTCTTAGTTTATGTAGCCTTTGATGCTGTGATTTGGCCTCATTCATGTTTTTTTACACAATTGACTTTATTGTCGGGCTCTTCATCCATGCTGAAACGCTGCACACTTCTTTCATTTGTTTAAGGCCGTACGAAAGATGCCTAAATTTTCATTGAATAGGGTTTCTATAGATTTGCATAACATTTGCATCTCATTAAAGTTTACTGTATGTAGGTCTATAGCAAACATTGGCTTCTCATTAACACCAAAAACACACTAGTATTCTGGGAACGTGGACATTCCTATGCATTTATGTCATCAGGCCCTGAAATGAGAGGAGCTTACATAAAACGTTACCTATGTTCCTTTACTAGTGCAGCGAGGTACAGATTCTCATTGAGGAGATACATGGGAAAAAGTATGCAAATTAGCTCTTCTCCAGAAGTAAGAAAACAATTTCATATTAGCCAATTTGGTCAACTATAGGTGTCTAGTTTGTCTAATATAACATAGTTTTCTTTCTTTTGGAGGAAAGCTAATTTGCATACTTTTTACAAGTTCAGAAAATACACACCTTCCGATAAAAAGTTTATAAACTGACATTTTCTTTAACACCCTGCGCCGTACTGTTATGTCGAAGCTAGGACCCCTGAATAGCCGCCACATTCAGAAAATACTCCAATTCTGGCAGCTTAACCCCTTAGATGCCGTGATCAATAGTGATCATGGCATCTGGGTGGTTAGAGGGCGAGATTGTCCCCCTTTCTGCTCCTCGGATTCCCTGCGATGAAATTGCAGGGTCTGAGGGGTTGCCATGACAGCCAGAAGGCCAATCAACGGCCTCCTGGCCGCCTTTCCCTATTATCTATAGGGATTGTAGGCGCGATGTGCTTTAATACATAAATATTGCAGTACTGTACATTGCACTGGGGATCAGGAGATCCCAGGTTCTAGTCCCCTTGTGGCACAGTAAAAATATAAAAAAAAAGTTTAACATAAAGTAACAATAAATAAATAATAAAACGTAAAAAAAAATTGTATGTCTTGGTCAACTCAACCTCCCACAAAAATAGCAACAAAAAGTGATCAAAAAGCCATGCATACCAAAAATCTGTACCAATAAAAAATACAATTTGCCCCTAAAATAAAGAGCCCTGGCAGAGCACCATCAACAAACCAGTAAAAAAGTTATAGACGCTAGAATAAGGTGTCCTCAGGCAAATTATTTATTTTTGAAAAAAAAAAAAAAACTTTTTTCTTTTTTTTTTAAAAAAAGTTGTTAAACATAATAAAACCAGTATACATATTGTATCACCATAATCATTTTTAATGCAGAATGAATGCCGTAAAAACAAAATGAAAAAAATAATGATAAAATTGCTAATTTTTTCAAATTGATCCCCCAAAAACAGAAAAATAAAAAAGTTATGAATTCTGGAAGGCGGAGATTGAAAATATGGAAAAAGTCGCTGAGCCTCAACATTCAAACTACCCTACATCCTTAAGAGTTAATCTTGTATAAAACTCTTTTCAACCATCTCTTTGTACTACAGATTTAGAAAAGCCAGTTGACAACCTATTTGATACCATTATATTGTCAGCCCACTTTCCCAGGCCCCTGAATGGCAAATCTACCTACAACTTAGAATGCTCAGTAACAGATGCACCATATTCATAGGTATTTTTTATATTTATTCATAAATTTTGATACAAAGTAGGTATAAATTATAAAACACCAAGTAAACACAACCAGAGGATGTGTAGTAAGGTACAAAGGACCATGGGTGTCACTTGAGGGGGTGCAGAGGGTGTGGCCGTGGAGGCTTAGGGGGCCCATATATATATATATATATATATATATATATATATATATATATATATATACAGTATGATGTGTATATATATATATATATATATATATATATATATATATATAATTGTGGGGCCTGGTACAGATTTTGCCTCTAACAGAAACTGATTTTATTCATTTTCTGTCAATCTGACACCAATTTTAGATAATCTGACTTGTTATGTATAATAAAAGTTTACCGTAACATTCTGTGCCAGAAAACTCTGTTGAATAGGTCACAAAGATTTACGAATATGATAGAAATTTCTGTCATTCAAGAGTCTGTGGTGTCTGAGACCATACATGTAAATGGAAGGACTCTAAATTGCAGGAATGATTCATTCACTGTACAGATGTTTGCATGTAAATGCACAGTGAAATGTAGATAAGATCTGAAATCTGCCTGGAGAATCATGTGATAATATTACTTATAGCTGACGGAAGAGACTGGTGCACAGTATATGGAAGATTGAGGAGGCCTGATCGATTGCATCATATGTTGTGTTCTAAGTGACCCTTTCAATGGCTTCACATTGTTGTCGCCATGTAACGGGGAGTGACAGCACTCTAGTCAGGTTGATAGCGGCATTGGGAAAGTTCCACCTTCAGACACTACTATTTGAAGGTGGGAAGAATCTCTCCTAGCTATGGTGAGGAAGGCATTGGTGTAGGGATGTTGTGTGTGGAGCATGGTTGTTGGGAATAAAAAGCTCAGTTTTCCCTCCAGTACAAGGGCAGTGTGCAGTTAAGCAGACCAGATACTGCAGCAAGTAAAGTAGAGGGTCAGCAGAAGAGCCGGAGATTGGCCACAAGTCAGAGAGACAGCAATTGTCACTCTCTGTCAGGACCTGCAGTGACACAGACACTCAATCTTCACTAGTAAAAACAGCATGTCCTCGGGTAAAAGGCCATCACTCCCTACGAATGTAACTGAGACACTGAAAAGTTCAAGTGATATGCTTCCCTCTTGCCAGAGAATTGCTGTGCTTCTTTAAAGGAACCATGTTTTTTCACCCCATTTAAAGGATTTTCCCACAAACATAACTGTATTTAAATTTTGTAGACAATTAAAAGTTAAACATTTTTGCAAATATAAATAATTAAAAATGTTGCAGAGTTGAAAAGATCGTGGGGCAGCACGGTGGCTCAGTGGTTAGCACTGCCGCTCTGGATTCGAATCCTGCCAAGGACAACATCTGCAAGGAGTTTGTATGTTCTCCCCATGTTTGCGTGGGTTTCTTCCGGGTGCTCCAGTTTCCTCCCACACTCCAAAGACATACTGATAGGGAATGTAGATTGTGAGCCCTATATCGGACAGTGACTGACAATGTCTGTAAAGCGCTGCAGAATATGATGGCACTATATAAGTAAGCATAATAATAATAATCTTCTCTAACCATCTGAGTGGTGACAGTCTTTTGTCTTGATGGGTTGCTAGTGGATACAAGAATACATGGATACATGAATGCAGGAACTTTCCAAGGTCTGGCACTTGTCAGAAACCTATTGTAGGCAAGTTATCAGGCATGGACACTACATGCAAAAGAAGATAACCTAACCCCAATAGGGAAATCATGACTGTGTTTCTGAAAAGTCCCAGACCATTGGCAATCAAAGTCTGTTAATGCTAAGATGGTTAGAGAAATCTTTAAAACTCTGCAAAATTTTTAATCGTCTATACTTGCAAAAATGTTTAACTTTTAATTGTCTATATTGTTATGTTCATGTGAAAATCCATTATTAAACCTGTAGGATGTAACTTATATTTTTGGCTTGTGACCATCTGATAAATCAATCATAGAGTAAAGATCACCTAATGTCTGCTGATGGAACGCAAGTCCCGCTGTTCTCTCAATCATTCATTTGTAAACCTGCCAGATAAAGGAACCGTTGTGTTCTGAAGCTTGCAAATATAATTTATTGCTAGCTAGTCAATGAAGTTATCCATACCTCCTGACTTTCAGAGGGCAGGAAAAGGGACAAAATTAGCAGCAAACTGAGTGCTCTACAGCAAATTTACTTATACTAAGCCTATAGCCTTACCCATGCCCCTTTGGACCTGCCCAATCATACCCAGTCCCTATGTTGGCCCCAACAGAGTATAATGCCCCATTAGTTCCCCCATATAGTATTATGCCTCTTTGTGGCCCCACACAGTATAATGCCCCCCTTGTGTCCCTCACATAGTATAATATCCCACAGGACAATGCTTCTTCCTTGTGACCACCACACACTATAATGCTCCCTCATTGTGACCTCACAGTATAATCCCCCTTTTTGTAGTCCCCACACAGTATAATTCCTCCTCAGTATAATTACCCGTATTTCGGCCCAAACACTATAATCCCCTTCAATGTGGCCCCAAACACTATAATACTCTCTCATTGTTGCTGTAGCACTATAATGCCCCCTTCTTGTGGTCTCCACACTGTAATTCCTCCTGCTAGTGGCCCTTAAACTGTAATGCCCCCACATTGTAATGTCCTCTTCATGTGGTCCCGACACTGTAATGCTCCTTGATTGTACCCCACACTGTCATGCCCCCATCTTGTGACCCCACACTTTAATGCCTCCTTCTTGTGACTCCACACTATAATGCCCCCTTCTTGTGGCCCCCCCTCACTAAAATTTACAAAAGAAACAAAAGTCATATTCACCTTGTCTCCTTCCCCTGCACTCCACTCCAGTCTCTGCTCCCAGTGCTGTGGAAGCAGCAGGCGTGATCTAGTGATGTCATTACATCGGCACTGCCTTTTTCTAAGTTGCAGGCAGGAGAAACAGGGGATGAATGGTGAAACAGGGAGAAGACAGTATCCTTCATTACCAGTGTTCTCATCTTTATCTGCACCCTACTGATGCAGATAAGTTGAGGCTGGAACATACTTCCCACTGACCAGGACAGTGGGATTGCATTTGAAACCCAGAATCTGCTCAATCTGGAACAGTCGGGAGGCATGGTACTACTCTTATAATATCATTTTTTATCTATAGTAACAGAGAAGCAATGCTCACTTTTTAAATCCCCATCGATCTCACACAGATGCTCTGCTTATCCTTGCCAGTTTTGTTTACATGCTGCCAGTGCATGACTACTGAAATTCAATCAGTGGCTTCTGCAGTCACGTGCCATGCTAATGGTATCACCGATCTGTGATGGCAGTAAATACAGCATGCTGTAGCCAATCAGTGGCCTTAGATGACAAGGGCCATGCATACCACCATCAGTGTCCACTGAAGTCACCAATTGTCTGCTGTGGTTAAATATAGTAGTAGCTTGTAAACAAAGATTGTTGGAGACCACGTCTATGCTGGATTGGCAGGATATTGAAAAGGTATTTCTTTTATATATTTTACAGAATTTGCTACTGTTCTTTTTTCATGAAATTGGAAAATGCTTTCAACATCACATATTTTTCTGGATAACACAATACCATGCTATAATTCTATTACAAAATGTAATGGTTGCATATTATTTGCCTAGTTGGCATATACTGTAGCTTAAAATGTTACACTTAACCAAGGGTGAACTGTCCATTTTGGCTAAAGGGTTGAGTGTACACAGCTAGATGGGATTAAAAGCCCACTTGTCAGTTAATACACTCCTTCAAAGGCCTGATAGCTTTGGACAACTTCTACTGAGAAAGGTCCCTCGACCATCAGAGCACAAAATGCATTCCTCTTACTTGGTTCTTCCTACAATATGTAGGAAAGTCTGGGAGGAAGTGTTCAATTTTCCTACAGTGCCACCAAAGAGGAAATGAAGAATCGCACAGTGTCCATTCAAATCAATGAGAAGTCTGAGTAATGTAGGACAGAATGGGTCCTCTACAGAGAGACTTTTTCTGTAACTGCTCTCCACTGTGGTCAAGAAATCCTAAACATGGAACTCCCCTCTATCAACTCAGAATTCCCTGACAGGGTATATAAAATGGGTCTTGTAAACTGGACAACCCCCTTTTAACTGCAGGACCTGAAAAAAAAATTAATAACTGTTCCTCAAATGCAGTTTATGTAGTCAAGTCAAATCTATCAAGGCTTTACTGGTGGGAAGGGGCCAATAACTATGAATGCCCGATGTCACAGATCCAGATCATTGTCAGTCTGCCACTGAATTTCTTAGATATTTGTGTTTATTATAAAAATGAACACTTTTATTAGTTCTCCATCTACAGATGTAACCATTGCCACTGAACATCCAAAGGGAATGGTAGCGCAATGCGAACATTTGTTTCACGGCTGCTACATCTGAATCTGGTAATGTCACGGTTGCCATTTTTTTGGTCTATAGAGTATATATAATAGTGTATGTTGCTTTGTTAGACTGCACTGCTTTATTACATCCACCATGATTGCCTGGATAAATCTACTTCTGTACTATGTGTGATTTCTATTTTCCTGAACACTCACACAGACAGGTTAAAGGACACTGGTGGAGAAGTGCAGGGTAGCATGTATAAGATAAAGAACATGATTAGCACTGTTATACCGTAAAGGTATATTTTACAGGCCCTTGTATGGTACATAAATAATCCATTAGTCAAGACACACAATTTCTAGCAACAAGAGAGAATTTACTTAAGTGCAATAAACACTTTAGAAAAATAGTGGTTTTCAGCTTCTGCCCCCTTTTGCATTCCTACCTTCAGAATTACCAGCTCTTCCTGGGAACACACGCAATCTAGAACTTAGAAGACCTGCAGTTTAAGGGAAATTATTGAACCATGCATTAGGAGCAATGTCATCCCACTTCTGCCTTAACCATGTAATTTCTGAGAGAATCTCTGGCTTATCTAACAACAGAGCAATGGGGACAAGCATGTGAACAAAGGGTTAAGGACGCCAGACTAGAAATACAACATTTTACCCAGAACAAAATGCTTGTCACAGATTGCCAGGAATATGGAGCTCTTAGTGTAATATTGTACAAATCAGAGTGCAGTAGTGCAGAGAAACTATACAAGTATATGCTCTGAATTACTCTACTTCCAAAGTGCTGCTAAGTTTATTCTTGATTGTCACATTTGTGTGTGATCTTTTGTTTGCAGTGATATATATATAAAAATATATTTGTAAGATCAGGCTTTTGGGATCTTGTAGATAACAGCCGATAAAAGTGAGTGAATGTAACCCCAATCTCAGAGGAGATTTTCCAAATTCTATACCACATGTACATGTAATACATAAAACCAGAAAACACAAATTTCTTACCAAAAAAAAAAAAATCAGTGGTTGTGTTATATAATGAAATCAATTGATGAAAACATTGTACAAGCTTGTGAGCTTATCACTTCCCTATAACAGTACTTGACTTGGCTGGGGCAGATAACAATTTTTAATATTTCTTTTCACCTGTAGTTTTATTATTTTTTTCAATAAAAGAGCATAAAAAATAGAAAGTAGAGAAAAGTAGAAAGATAAGGAATAGTAGTCTACATACTGTATATACATGTGAAACCCCAAGCATGGGGACCAATCAAGTAAAACGTCAAATTATAAAACAAAGACATCAGTCAATGAATATTAGCACATCACTGAAACATAAAATGTCCTATGTAGGACAGATAATGGACGACACTATTTTTGATAAAACTGCCATGTTAAAAACTAAAACATGACACAGTATATAACCAATAGCAACAACTCATCTCCAACTAGAATACAAGGGAAGGATATGAGGTACACACCAAAGGAATAGAGGAACAGGGGCTAATAGGGGGTGATAATAGTGTTACTATAGTCTATAGTGTTACTAAGGGAGGCCGTAAGAAATTCTATGGTATGAACTTCTTCATCCTGGTGAGCAAATCAGTTCTAGAGGGGCAACGTCCGTTTCCACCTCCAAGTGATCACAGTTTTGGCAGAGTTAAGAAGTATGGCGTGTTCAGACACTTCCCCGTCAATTTGAAAGGTACATTCGGTATGTACTGTAGGGATCTAAAGGAATATTAACATAAGTCTATTCTCGACATCATTAGTCATGAGATACATGTGTCATCCAGACATTGTATTTGACATTGCAACATTTAGTGGTAGGGCATTTCGAAGTTTCACTGCATGAACTAAAAAGAATTCTTTCTCATTGTGATGATTGAATTACATTTTTCATAAGAACTGCCCCTAGTCCTTTTTTCCTTTTATTGTACTTAATACATCTTGTGGTAGTTCTTTGTATACTGTTACATGAGAAATTCCCATTTATTAAAGAGATTAATATGGGATATTACTTTCATACCAAAGGTCCTACAATGTTGTTAATAGTAGTTTTGAGATAATTAATATTGTTTATAGCATAAAAAATAATTTTTATCATAATTTTGTATTTTTATGTGTCCCTTGTTGTGTTGCTACTAACGTGTACATGGGGGGAATGTCTGTAGACAGAATCAGTCTCCTTCACTTTTTGGTAGCTGATAGCATAGTCCCTTCTTACTTCCTCTGTGATAGGAATCTTCTACTGCAGAAGATTGTCTCCTTTCCCACCCAGCAGGGCAGACGGTATTCCTACTGACTGCATCTACAGATGGCTCTCTCTTCCTATTGGAGAAAAAATTTTGGCTTGGCTTTATTCCTAGATTATGCCACTAGGTTTCAGGAAAACCAGGCATTGATCTATAGGGATCTACCATCCAAAAGGAGGTGCTAAAGCAAGTTCCCCGTTTTCCACTTATTTGCATATTCGTTTTCCAGAATTCTTAGCAGGGCATTCATGGTCTAATAAGTACACAGCAAGGTCGCCTGATTAAGGCAAAGTCTCCTTAAGGAGACATAGTACCCCTTCTGTCCCCCTTATAATCTCACATCCAGCCAGCCAGCACCAATACGTTAGAGGAAAGCCAGGCATTTACACACGTGGACAATATTGTTGGTACCCCTCATTTAATGAAAGAAAAACCCACAATGGTCACAGAAATAACCTGCATCTGATAAAAGTAATAATATATACAAATTCTATAAAAATGAACAAATGAAAGTCAGACATTGCTTTTCAACCATGCTTCAACAGAATTTAAAAAAAAAAGAAAACTCATGAATCAGGCCTGGACAGAAATGATGGTGCCCTTAACTTAATATTTTGTTGCACAACCTTTTGAGGCAATCACTGCAATCAAACGATTCCTGTAACTGTCAATGAGACTTCTGCACCTCTCAACAGGTATTTTGGCCTCTCCTCATGAGCAAACTGCTCCAGTTGTCTCGGGTTTGAAGGGTGCCTTTTCCAGACGGCATGTTTCAGCTCCTTCAAAAGATGCTCAATAGGATTTAGGTCAGGGCTCATAGAAGGCCACTTCAGAATAGTCCAATGTTTTCCTCTTAGCCATTCTTGGGTGTTTTTAGTTGTGTGTTTTGGGTCATTATCCTGTTGCAAGACCCATGACCTGTGACTGAGACCAAGCTTTCTGACACTGGGCAGCACATTTCTCTCTAGAATCCCTTGATAATCTTGAGATTTCATTGTACCCTGCACAGATTCAAGACACCCTGTGCCAGATTCAGCAAAGCAGCCCCAGAACATAACAGAGCCTCCTCCATGTTTCACAGTAGGGACAGTGTTCTTTTCAAGATATGCTTCATTTTTCCGTCTGTGAACATAGAGCTGATGTGCCTTGCCAAAAATTTAGATTTTTGTCTCATCTGTCCATAGGACATTCTCCCAGAAGCTTTGTGGCTTGTCAACATGTAGTTTGGCAAATTACTTTTGTCAGATTCAAGTTATTTCTGTAACCATTGTGGGTTTTTCTTTCATTAAATGAGGGGTACCAACAATTTTGTCCACGTGTGTATCTTAAAAAGCTACACTTTCCATGAGGTGCTGCTAAAGCAAGATCCTTTTTCGTTGAAGGGGTATTTATTCAAATATTCTTTATATAGTACTGTAAGTCTGACAACCTGATGAACTATTCAACCCTTTGTAGCTCCTTTTTAGGTGTGGAGCCTAAAATATAGAGTCTTACAATAGATTTATATGGGTAATATAATTATATTTGGGTAACTGTTTTTTTATCTCTGCTTTTGTCGCCACTACTTGGCATTTCTTACCTTATTAGTAACAAGTATACCTAAACAATTTTGCCAGTTGCTTACCATGCCATATCCATATTTTTTTTTTTAACCAAACCATTAGTTACAGTTGGTTGTCAGAATCATATACAACTTTATACCTTATTTTTTCTGTATATAGTTGGCTATTGAAGTGACATTCCTTAAAGGGGTTGTCCAGGAATGGAATAAAGAGTGAAGACTCAGGGAGGTGAAACATTAAAAAAAATCATACTCACTTGTCCCTGGCGCTCTATTGTTCACTTGCACTGTCCATTCAGTCTCATGCTGTGCCCTTGTTGCTGGAACTCATCAGCCTCCTCAGTGGCCGCTGGAAAGGAACCAGTGACCTATGTGATTGACGTCACCGATCCCTTTCCAGCAACTGATGAGGTCATTAATTGGTCTCAGTGGTCATGTGGGGCGCAGAACTACCGACGAGAGAATGGTGTGAGACCAAACTGTACACAACAGAGTGCCGGGGACAGATAAGTATGATTTTTTTTTTCAGTTACACCTCCGCCTGCCTCCTTGGTGGTTTGTTCAATTCCTTGACAACCCTTTTAACGCCCCAAATACATTTCTAATTGCCATGTGAAGTCTACATGGCCACGTTCTGTATTAGCAGTCACCCAGATAAGCAGAGTATGAGTGAGGCGCAATATTTGAATCCCTCTTGGCACAGCGAGTTCCCTGCATCCTTTCATTCTCATTATTTCAGTGTGAAATCACTTCCTCAGGATATAATTAGAGCTGCTCCATTTATTGCATTAAATGATTAGTATGCACTCCAAATGATTCTCTATATTTCCCTTTATTGCTGATGATTTTTAAATATGAGACTTGTGTACTTTACAGGCTTAGTGCAGCTTCTCAGTGCTTGTGTGTCTATCATTGTCACAGCACTCCGTCATGTTACTTTTACTAGAATGGAATTTTGCAGCACTTGAACCACTCTTATGTGCATTGCCTTACTAATCTGGTTTTTAGATTTTTATACCTATTTTGTTTTTATTATACATTGCATGAAGAATTTATCATTTGATCCCAAATTTCTGCAGATCCACCTAAGTTTCTATGCTTTTATTTTACAACTATTGGGTCAGTCTGCTGTACAAAAATTTCACCGCCATGAACTAGGATAATGGAAATCAGTCTACTATTGGAGCAAGAGCATGGCAACTATGAGGATCATAACGTAGACAGTTTTACAGATTAATAAACTTTAGCTTTATTTTTTAAGAGCAGCCAAAAAAGTCACACATGGCTTAAAGGGTTTTTCTCATCTTAGGCCAGGGACACATGTGCATAAACAAATCTCATCCACACATTGTGGAAAAAAACAGCAGTGCAAAGTGATTGCATTGCCGGTCTGGAACCCACAGCATGTCATTATGGACAACTGCAGGTCGACAACTGCCACAGCAATGCAAAAGGCTGAAAATGCTGTAAGCACAGAGGTTTTTGCCAGACATTAAAGGCATATCCAGAATACTGTATGATGCTACATACAGACTGTGATTGGATGCAGAGCTGGCAGGACTATGGAAACAGTCAAACTCAGTTTGGAGACTCCATTGCAGTGCGCATCAGAAACTGTCATATGAAAATGTCCTGTAAGCCTGATTTTTTGTTTTTTGGTTTGAGTTAAAAATAAAAATGGGCATGCAATGGACCCCATTATACAACAGATCCAATGGTGAGAACCTATTGTTATTTGGGAGTTATAAAAACAGTGCAGTTGGCTGTGAAGTGCATTCACTTCTATGGGGGTTAAGAAACAGTGCAGTAGAAGGAGCTTGGCTGTTTCCATGTCCCTAGGTAGCCTGAGGCCACCTAGCCAGGGTAAGGGGACTTCCATTCTTAAATTAAAGGTGGGACTCATATCTACCAAACATGTATGTTGATATACTACAAATGCCTAAGATGAAAATACACCTTAAAGAGAATCTGTCACCTGTTCTGTAAAGCCCAACAAACATCTGATAGACGCTGTCATGCGGAGCATTTTGGTGTTTGTTTAGCCCCATCAATCCAGCAATTCCAAGTGGACTGTAACACTGTTAGATCACACAGAGACCCTGCACCCAGAAAAACCACAATGGTACCCCCCACTTAGCTAGTATACCCTAATTTGTCTTAAAAGGGCTTATATCTTTGGAATGGCTAAATGGATCTGGATAATCAAAACACCAAAACGGTCACGGTGACAGCACCTATCAGATGATACGTCAGTGGGCTTTTGAGACTTGGTGACAGATCCTCTATACACTGTGTTCCAAATTAATATGCAAATAATATTTTCTCATATTTTCCAAAATTACCTATATGAATTGCAGTCATTGTAATTTTCCAGTCATCAACTATTCGAGTATAATTGAAAGGTTTTTGAACAAACTTCCTATGATAACAGTATATTTAAAAAAAAAAAATAAACACTCAAAATGCATGTTTTAAATTATTATGCACAGCAGAATTTGCAACCTTTTCATTTTTATTAAGAACAAAAAAATGGTCATTGTGAAATTATAAGCATTAGCAGGTTATTACAAACTGAAATCAAACCGTTTTCAAGCCAAAACTTTATTCGAGGTGATGTTACATTTGCACATAGGACCCCTTGTTCGAAAGAAGCTTCTGAACTCTCTCGTCCATTGAATTTGTCAGTTTTTGGATGGTTTCTGCTTCAATTGTTTTGCATGAGGACAGAATACCCTCCCAGAGCTGTTGCTTAGATGTGAACTGCCTCCCGCCATCATAGACACTCCTTTTGATGATGCTCCAGAGGTTCTCAATGGGTTTGAGGTCAGGGGAGCATGGGGGCCACACCATACGTTTGTCTCCTTTTATGCTCATAGCAGCCAGAGATGCAGATGTGTTATTTGCAGCATGAGACGGTGCATTATCATGCATGAAAATGATCTTTCTGCGGAATGCATGGTTCTTCTTCTTGAACCATGGCAGGAAGTGCTGTTTAAGAAACTCCACATACATTATGGAGTTCATCTTTACCCCTTCAGGGATCCTAAAGGGGCCTACAATCTCTCTCCCCATGATTCCAGCCCAAAACATTACTCCACCTCCTCCTTGTTGGCGCCGTAGCCGTGTTTGCATGGGGTGTCCATCAACAAGCCATCCTCCACTCCATCCATCTGGACCATCGAGCGTTGCACGGCACTCATCAGTCTTCATGTATTGTTTGGCCCACTGGAGCCGTTTCTGCTTGTGTGCAGTGGATAGAGGAGATCAACAGGATGGCTTACGCACAGCTGCAAACCTCTGAAGGACCCTGCATCTTCTTGTTCGGAGGACGTTGGAGGCACCAGCAGCTTCAAAAACTTGTCTGCTGCTATGACAAGGCATTTTTGAAGCTGCTCTTTTAACCTGACGTAATTGCCTGTTGGAAAGTCCTCAATTTTCCCTTATCAGCATGCACACGTGTGTGCTGTGAATCCGCTACATACTTCTTGATTGTGCGATGATCACGATGAAGTGTCTTGGCAATGTTGATTGTAGTCATGCCTTGACCTAAACACTCCACAATTTGTTGCTTCTTAGCAGCCGACATCCTTTTTCTTTCCCATTTTGGCTGAAAATGTAGGTTGCTTAATAATGTGGGACAGCCTTCTTAAGTAGTCTTGCCTTTAATTGGACACACCTGCCAAACTAATTAGCACAGGTGTCTGCAATTGCTTTCAGTGATATAAAGAGCCCTGACACACATCACCATCAATGAGTTTAACTGACAAACAAAAAAAATTCTTACCTTATCACTCCTAAACACTTTTTGCATAATAATTTGGAACACAGTGTAAGATGAAGAGTATGAAGTCTAATGGATGAAGTCTTAGTTGCTAGAGATTCTGTGCCTATGGGCTCTTGACATCTCACACTGCATATTTGTCTAGTAAATCTGGTACCACATAACATATCACAAGTCCATTCATGAAATTTATTTACTATATCTTTTCTAGAATAGAGCATGTGCTTGCACATCAATGTGTACATCCAGAGCTGTGTGACTTGGGTTTCCACAATTAAAACTGGGTTCACATTTGTGTCTGTGTCTGTTCTGAGTCTCTTTTGCAGATCCATCAGAAATACAGGTGCATCTCAATAAATTAGAATATCTTTGAAATGTTCACTCTTTTCAGTGATTCAGTAATACAATCCATAATCAGCGTCTTCCATGATTGTGTGTCCTACTGAACCAGACTGAGGGACCATTTAAAGGCTTAGGAAACCTTGGCAGGTGACACACTGAATTTACCATACTCAACTTTTTTTCAATATTCAAATTTTCTTAGATTTGGGTTTTCATTACCTGTAATCCATAATCAACATTTACAGAAATAAAACACTTGAAATAGAACACTCTGTGTGTTAAGAATCTAGAAAATATATAAGGTCATTTTTTAATTTAATTACTGAAAGAAATAAACGTTTCGAAGATATTCTAATTTATTGAGATGCACCTGTATCTAGGTGAAAAAGCCCTGGAAGCCCGACTTTTTAGCCAGTGATTTCAATTACAAAGGATGGACATCCAACGGACACCCAATGGACCCCATTATAGTCAATGGGGTCCCTCAGGCTCCGTTTGCTGTCATCATAGAACAGATCCATTTTTCCAGTCCTTTGACCAACCAGAAGAACGGAAACACAGACGCGTGATGTGTGAACCTAGCGTAAGTGACCATAAAAAGGTCAACATGCAATATCTACTATGTGTCACTCTGATGCAAAGCACACTTCCACTAGAGTAGTGAATGAATACATGTTCTCTGGATTAATGGATGAAGATTCACTGTCAGTCTGATAAATGAATCTGAATTCATATAAGCAAGCATCAAGAGAACTTCTTTTAGAAGTCATAGTACTACAGTAATTGTAATGTTTGATAGAGGAGAAGAAAAAGTGGTCTGGGAGAGTTTCTTTTAGATGAGACACCTTAGTTCCAAATAGAAAGAAACTGAATTTTACACCAAGCAATCATAAGCATTCTTAAGAAATGTTAGTATCCTATTAAGACAACAATTTAGGAATTGGTCTTTCCAGTTTCAGCAAGACAAATTCCCTTTGTATAAAATAATGTAAATCCAAAATTGTTGAGTTTAATGTAAAACCATAAGAAATTGATCAGCCATAGCAAGAGCCAAAGCAAAATCGTATCCAACTACACCAATGGTTTTGCAGCTGAATTGGCCTGGATCCTTCTAGTGGAATTCCTTACCAGGAGAGTAGAGGTTATTATTGTAGAAACTCCAGGGACAAACTCCATATTAATACCTGATGTGTCCTTTTTTACCTTTCCTCTTGTCTTAACATAACCTGAGATGAGATATGCAAGATGACTAGCTTTGAAAAAAATATGATTCAGCAAAACTACGTTGGGAGTTGTTTATGCTATGTGTGTCTATATGTAGCCACCCAGTAGTTGTGATGTGAGGAGCAGCATGTTGAGGGTAGTATGGTGTGATAATGTATTGAGTTTGTAACATGAGGACAGTAAGGTTGGACACATCTGTGCTTTTGAAAGATGCTATAACATTTTACTCATATTAATTTAAAATGCCTAGATTCGCAAAAGAATACCCCAAGGACCTCATGACTGATGTTTACCCCTGCACAATGACATATCCTTACCTGCAGCTGCCCATGGTACTGATACTCAGGCCTATATAAGTGAATGGATGTAGAGTGATGTGCAGCCAACTGACCCGATGTTCAGGTCAGCATTGAAGTTCTCATCAAGCAGGGTCCTGAAGGTTAGATTTCCACTAATTACACAAAGATAGTCTAAGGTATAAGGATGTGTGTTCCCAAGAAAAAACTTTAATGTAATATGGGTGTATAAAGTTGAGTCAATGTACAGAATATGAGCATACGTATATATACAAGTTTCCTTTTCTGTAATTTTTTTAGTGTTTGTTTTTTTTTCAATAAAACAAAATGTTCAAGTTAATTTTTTAATATCCTCAATAAAAGCAGCACATTGTAGAATGACATTTCCTGCACATCCGCATATAAAGGATATGGTAAGTTAACAGTAGGATATAGAAGAAAGTCTAGGCAAGTCATGGTGTTATAAAATGTTGAAGAATTTTTATTACCTGTCATCCAGTTTCATAAAGTATCTATTGATCTTTTATTTACTAGTGTAAGTCTTTTTATACATTTATATATTTTATAATATTTTTGTTTAATGTTGGGTTATTTATCTTACATTATAATAATGACTGGTATACACAAGATATTCTATGTAATACTTGCCCCACAATGCATCAGTACAATAGTAGTAATATACAGTCGGTATTTTCAACTGATTCTGAGAAAAATTAATTCTTATAAGATCATGCATTAAAAAAATAAATAAAAAAGTTAATTTGTTTAAGACTTAAGATTTCATGTACAAGGCATTACAGATCTGTATTAAGGTGGCCTATACTTTACCTCAAATTTTAGGCAAATGCACCCAAAGGTTTTTTTATGGATTTTGTACAAAAATGCAAGAAAATGATATTGCATCCCATATTCTCCTATGATGGAATACCTAAGGGTTTCTTATAAATGTGCTTTCTTACCTTTCCTATTGACTTCCGATACTGTATGCTGTGATGAGTGGCACAAGATAGCCGACTTTGAAAAAACCTTGTGTCACTCTGTCGGACATTATTTATGCTATATGTGACTGGGACCTGGGTGAGAATGTATCAAACTTGAGAAACTTTTTTTTATTTTAAGAAAACCTCTCTTATTGTAGTGGGATTGAAAGTTTTACAATAGACATTGATTAAACCCTAAAAATTTGCACGCATAAAAAACTATGGGGGGAAATATCAAATCCTGCAGTCTAGAATTCTGTTGTAGAGATTTACAACCTTTTCAGATCATTTGCAACAATTTGCAACATTTTGCACTTTTACACCACTTACTCCACTTTTGTGATGGGGTATGGGAAAGTGGGCATGGTTAGCTTGTCTAGCTGTCTATAATTATGAAATGTGACTTTAAAGATGCAGAATTGTTGCAATCTCACATAAAAAGTAGTGTAACATCTCAGAACATTAGATGTTTAGCTGCACCAAATTTATCAAACAAAATGCAACATTTGATAAATTTGGGGCCAATTGAGGCAACACAGACTCCAGCAAAACTGACTTTAAAGGGGTTATCTGGTTTCCAACATTGATGGCCTATTTTTTAGATAGACCATCAGTAGGATAGGTCATCAATATTAGATCTGCGGGGGTCCAACGCCTGGAACTCCTGCAGATCACTAGTACTGAGAGAGCGCGGCTCTCAGTATTGTTTACATAGCACGAGCCATGCTGCTCACTTGCTATACAAACTATAGTGGTGAGTGTGGGTACTGCAGCGCTGTCCTACTGAAGTCTATGGGGCAGTGCTGCAGTACCCACTCTCGCCACTAGAGCTTATATGGCAAATGAGCAGCGCAGGTCGCGGTAGCTAGACAATACCGAGAGCTGCACTGTCTCTGCTAATATTGATGGCCTATCCTAAGGATGACCTATCTTAAGGATAGGCCATCAATGTTAGAAACTGGATGACCGCTTTCAAATCTCACCTCATCTCTCTTTATAATTCTAATAATCCATCAGGCCCAAGAAATACTATCATTGATGGAAGAATATAATTCATTGATTCGGTCTCCATAGATACCTTAATTGAGATTCTGGCTATTCGTTTGTATAATTGTTAGTACATTCCTTTTAAGGGAAACTGTCATGTTGATCAAGTTGTCAGATCGGTAGGCAGCAGGTCATAGAGCGAAATGTGTCAATTGATATATAGTTTTGTGGGACAAGCTTCAGTATAACTTATAAAGACATGGACAAAATTGTTGGTACCCCTCGTTTAATGAAAGAAAAACCCACAATGGTCACAAAAATAACTTGAATCTGACAAAACTGGAATTTGCCAAACTACATGTTGACAAGCCACAAAACTTCTGGGAGAATGTCCTATGGACAGATGAGACAAAAATTGAATTTTTTGGCAAGGCACATCAGCTCTATGTTCACAGATGGAAAAATAAAGCATATCTTGTAATGAACACTGTCCCTACTGTGAAACATGGAGGAGGCTCTGTTATGTTCTGGGGCTGCTTTGCTGCATCTGGCACAGGGTGTCTTATATCTGTGCAGGGTACAATGAAATCTCAAGACTATCAAGGAATTCTAGAGAGAAATGTGCTGCCCAGTGTCACAAAGCTTGGTCAGTCGCAGATCATGGATCTTGCAACAAGATAATGACCCAAAACACACAGCTAAAAACACCCAAGAATGGCTAAGAGGAAAACATTGGACTATTCTGAAGTGGCCTTCTATGAGCCCTGACCTAAATCCTATTGAGCACCTTTAGAAGGAGCTGAAACATGCCATCTGGAAAAGGCACCCTTCAAACCCGAGACAACTGGAGCAGTTTGCTCATGAGGAGTGACCAAAATACCTGTTGAGAGGTGCAGAAGTCTCATTGACAGTTACAGGAATCGTTTGATTGCAGTGATTGCCTCAAAAGGTTGTGCAACAAAATAATAAGTTAAGGGAACCATCATTTCTGTCCAGGCCTGTTTCATGAGTTTTCTTTTTTAAAAAATTCTGTTGAAGCATGGTTGAAAAGCAATGTCTGACTTTCATTTGTTCATTTTCATAGAATTTTTATATATTATTATTTTTGTCAGATTCAAGTTATTTCTGTGACCATTGTGGGTTTTTCTTTCATTAAACGAGGGGTACCAACAATTTATCCACGTGTGTATGTTATTATTTTAAATATTTGCGTAGGAGTCCAGTGGGCGGTCCTACTCAGTGGTTGAAAGCCTTTTCTGTATGACTGATACCTGTCAGTCACTATGTAGGACCACCCACTAGACTAAGGATAGAAAGAACAAGTTCTACTGAATCTTCTCCAACAAAACTATATATGAATCTGCTTATCTCCTCCTGCTCTATAATACGCTTCCCACACACTGACCTGTATAAAACATGTAACTAGTTGCCTCCAGTGATTCCCTATTTCCTCCATGTATCTAGATTGGTTATAATAAAACTTTAATTGGCTCTATCAGCTTCTTTTACACTTCTATACATCCAGCTACAATATCAAATATGTTCTATCACCTCAGAGCCCTGACTTGTGTAGCACCTTGGCCTACCCATATTGTATTCAATCCACCAGCCCTAGTCTTCTCCCTCCATTGTTTTCACTCCAGCCATCTACCCAGAAGACTTTGACAAATACACTGTTATTTTATAATTAGGATTTTCGGTTTTAATTAACCTGTGTAATAATCCTCATTAACCGATTTAGAAGAATGCTGCGACGACCAGTACACAATTTAACTCTTTCCTCCACCGCTGAGATGCGCCGTATCACTGATGGATGCAGAGAATGCACCGACTGTCATCGCCGTCTCTGCTGCTGAGGCTGGAATTTTAACCAGCTTAGTCCACCTGTGTCCAAGATTCACATGCACAGACATATTAGCACATCTGCTGCGAGTTATATATATTACCTAGCGCCAGACTCAGCTGCCTTATTCTCCATCTGCTTAGGAAAATGTTACACAAATTCCTATATATAAAGGAACTGCTCCCGAACATTTCATTAGTTTTAAATCAAATAATTTCACAGCTAATCTAAGAGGTTGAGTAAATATTTGCAAATTAGAAAGAGGTAAGACTTGTAAAAAAAAAAATCCTCTTAATTACCTTTTTCCAGCCGTGTATTGATTTTAGCTGCAGATTTCAACTAGAACTGAATAGCCCCTAATGAAGTGAATTGTTTAATGCAAGGTGCTGTTCTGCAGAGGAAGACGCTTTCCTGCTCTTCATTAATAGCAATTCAAGGCGAGTGCTTGAAAGCTGTCTGTATTATAAATAAAATCCAGATCCAGTCATAGCGCCTTCCCTAAACTAAATTATGTCCACTTGTATTGTCAAATCATTCCATTAAATGATGCCACAGCTTAATCTAAAGGACATAACATGTGGATTATGATCTGACTGATGAAGAATAATACCCACAAGACATTTCTCTCTTTTATTTAAAAGACAATATTTGAAGATTTATGTCAGCACTGGGGAAATCTTACAGATTTCCAAGCAAGAACGCTTTAATTATCTTTTTATTTAAAATAACATTTTTCTAATCCTTGACATTTTTCATTTCATTTTTTTTCCAACAGTGCCGATGATAAAATATTTTTTTAAAAATTACAGTTACCTTTCCAAATGTATAAAATGGGTTTTCATATTATCTTGCTGATCATTTGCTATCATTTTTATTTATTTTTATTTAAAAAAAATTATATATATTTTTTTATTTATTCAAACAAATTTTTTTTATTTTTGGAACACTTTGGGGCGATATTTTATCTAATAAAGTTGAAAAAAAATCAAAAGCAGATTAAAAAATAGAATCTGCTATTTTATTTAATCTTGGAATAAATTGACTTGGTTTGGGTTCTCTTTCCATTGCAACTGATGGTTGTAATAATGAAAAAAAAAAATGACAATTGTAGCAAGATTTTTCAAAAATCACGCATTGAAGGTAGAACCAATTATAAATCTGTGAATCTTGGGTGGGTGAAGAAGCCCACACGTCAAATGTATTACTTAGCTGTTCCGAGAAATCCTGTCCAAAATACATTTGTCAAGAGTAAAATGGAATATTCCGACTGTTCTGCTCAGACAGGCAGATACCTAACTGGAAATGTTCATTGATCTCCCAATTGTTTTCTTTATTTTCACTTGGTATCTGAGAATAACCAATTCAGCATCGTCCAGAAAAACATTGCCCATAGAGGGGGTTGACAATCAAGGGTGGCGGGTTAGAAACTGAGGTGGAGGGTTATAGCAACAATTTGCTGCCGTGTGTTAAATAATAATAAGGCAGTATTTCACAAAGGAGAAATTCGGACAAGTATTTTTTTTTTTTTTTTTATGCTCAGAGATTAGCGCTCATCCAGAACAAGCAAACAATTTGTTATCGGCTGAGAAATTTCACGGGAATAAACTGTACCTGCCTTCAGTGGAATTTAGCATTCGGCACTAAGCACAAGGTTTTCCCTGCGGAAAAAAGCTTGACCAGGGTATTCTCATTTACAAAGAAGCAGGTTAAACAGTTAAACGCTAGCAAATCCTTCATAGCCCTGTGGGAAATTCCACTTTAATCCTGAACTTATAGGAGGACAATCAAAAGCCAAAAGCCTGGGTAACAAATCTGATCCGTGGTTACAAGTATGTTCTCCTGGGATGGCAGGAGATGCTCCCTGCACAAGCCCAGGAAGGATAAATACCTTAATGATGAGACAGATAGTGGATGCGGAAGCAGTGCCTGGCTACAGACATTCGCTTCCAATTTAACATTGCATCATGAAAAGGCAATTGTGCTGGAACGGAGGGCGAGCCAGTCCTGATTACTGAAACTTGAAGTGTGGCTTTAAGGAATGATTAATGACAGTGTCAGAGTTAAAACAGTGGCACAATGAGAGTTATCTCTAATCCACCTGCTTGCAGACTGTGATTGTAAAAGCAGGACGCAAACAGACCCTCGTCTACTGTGATAACAAAACGAAAAAGAAAAAAAAAAATCAGACCTTAATACGGGGTAGAAAAAAATCAAAATACAAAGGTGGCGAGCTGCAGATAGGTGTTAATGTCATGGGTAAAAAGGTGCGTATGCGAGAGACAGATATTAAAACCTGCTGTATATTGCCTTGTCCAGAGATAGCATTTCTTTCTTTTTCATCTACAAGAGCGCGACGACGTGACATGGAGAGCGGCGATTCTAGAAGAACCTTTTAACATTTCTCCTTGTGTTTTCTGTAATGAGGCTTCCCCTCCTTTTGTTATGTTACAATACTCTAGAGATATCTGCTTATATTTCTAAGGCTTTTTAATCGCTTTTAAAAACGTCGCTTCCTCCAGCGCAAATAATGTTTTTTGTAGGGTTTTTTTTTTCTTCTAGGCCTTATTCCTGGAACGCTTAATGTGTTATTCCTAGAGGCTGCAAGTTACAAGCAGAAAGACGATATTTTTGTATTATACAGCAAAGGGGGAAGAGGGGGGGAGTTCAAAATTCCTTTTCGTTCTCGGCGACGCAACACAAAACCCCATCCACTAATTGTAAATATTTAAGAAATATGGCTGGAATGCTGCGCGAGAAATGAATGCCTGCTCTCTTGCATTTCTTTATTTAAAGCTGAATTATTTACTACAGTTCATATTCATTTCCCTTTGGTTGGAGAATGTAGCAGCCTTCTCTTCTCCTATTATTATATATTATTATTGTTATTATTGCCTGTGCTCTGTACAACATAATATTTGTAGAGGGGTTTAATTGTCTCGCCTTTTCCTCTAAACGGATCTTGTAGTAGATGCAATGCCAGACATTGTTAGAGCCTCCTAAAAGATTATTTCCTATATGGACTTCACATACAGCATGGGTATAGGGCTGACCTTTATGGAGAAAAGGAGGGAAGGCTTCCTCAGTCCACTGTAACAGTGATATTTATTTTAACTTTGATGTATATTTTAGTCTTTATGATGCCGTTATGTTGTTTATTAACTCTTTCAGTAGTCTACATAAAGCTCACAGACACTACATCGAGGGAATATGATTTATTGATACTGGAAAACTTGTGGGTTTTGAAGCGTCTTTTGTAAGTCTTGGAATATTAAACAAAACCTCTCGTCTGCTTCTTATTGTTTGCTCATCACAAATGACAATGCTGCCACACAGAGGAATGTGGCTGCCATGACACCCTGTGCTCACATTGCTCCTCCACTTTGTTTTAAAGGAGCACTACAGCATTATGTAAAAGTTGGGAAAATGCTGCTGATATTATTTCTAGGCTATATATATATATATATATATATATATATAAAAGATTTTTCTGGAGATTCACATGGCTGGAGAGATGTGAGATAAAGTAGTGATGGAGTGGTCAGATATCTTACCTCTAGTGTCCCCCCATCTCCTCATAGATTGTAAGCTCTAGTGAGCAGGGCCCTCACTCCTATTGTTTGATATGTTAATTCTTTGCCACATTGTAATGTCAAATACTGTCTGTTTGTGTGTCTTCTGACTTGTAAAGTGCTGCAGAATATGTTGGCGCTATATAAATAAAGTTATTATTATTAAGTTATTATTATATCTGACCATGAGCAATCCTATTCAAGAAGACTATAGTCAGGATCTGTGCAGCTTGAAATGGCTGCTTACAGAGAACAACAGATTGTATACTAAAGCACTGCAAATATATATAAGACAGACTTTAGGTTTTGAGTGTATTTAACAGTATAAAATGGACATAGGGCTAAAGGCAAGTTATATATACTAAAATATACTATTAGCAATAATAATAATAATGTTTAATAATAATAAATGGTAAATAATAATTTGTAAGAAAAAATAACAATGGTCATGACTTAAAGAGTAGGAGAAATCATACACAGCTATGTAATCCCTTGTGTTAAAGTTTTAGGGTATTTTCACACTCAGCAGAAAATCTGTGCTATTTCTTTGAATGGGGTTGTTTCTTGATTTTCTATTTTATGTATTGCGTGGCCTTTTTTGCAGTACTACATATGTGAAACTTTGTTTTTTTAAATGTAGTCACTGAAAAGAAAAAAACATCAACAATGCAACTTTGCTATATATATATATATATATATATATATATATATATATATATATAGTAGCCCTTTTTCTCTCAATGGCCCATGTAAAGACTCAGTTGCTAAACTATAATGATGGTTTTGCTAGTCGTGAATAAGTGAATAAACCGCATCTTTGTAACTATACTGTAGATCATTCTGGAGCCATAGGTTTGCTGCATACAGTATACGGCTTTTATGTGTATTTTATTAGTATGATGTATCATTTTTTAAAGGAAGAACACTATTTTTTTCTCGCATTTTTCTTCCATCAATAGAATCTGCTACAGAGAATGTGTACACTTGTACACATAGCCCAACATAGCTAAAAAAAAAAAAAAAACGCAGCAAAATCGCATTGCATTTTCTCCCACAGCATTTTTCATGGAGTTTTTGCTGCATTTTTCTCAGCTTTTTTCCATCCCTTATTAACTCTATATAGAAAACACTTGCGTTTTTTCAAAAATGCACAAGTTTTTTTAAAAAAAGCAGCTTTCCGCAGCTCTTTTTGTCCGCAATGTGTGAATGAGATTGATGAAATTTCATTAACTTTTCTGGTACTGTAAAATGCAATGGAAAAACGCAATGTGGGGCCTTAACCTAAGGGTATGTTCAAACCCTTAGTATGTTTCAGAAATTTTTGAAAATTGTTCCATTCAACTAAATGGGGATATTTCTGCAGCATGTGCATGAAGTTCTGCAAGTTCTATTCAGATGAATGAGAGACAGTCTCAGAAATGTCTGCAACAAATCAATCCCCTATGTGACCTCACCCTAAGGATCTGTTTATATGTAGTTAATACTGTCTCAGTACAAATTATAAACCAACCAACCATATGGCAACATTAATATCTGGAGATGAGTAAACAGAATTGGTTGCTATGGGCAACAAGGACAGTTTTTCTTTTAGACATGGTCCATTAATCTTTGTGATTGTATTATTATATTTGTCATTTTATAATTGCCTTGTTGCCCACAGCAACCAACCAGAATTTGGCTTATTTGCCATGTTATAATGTAGCTTTGCCCAGACCAACCAATCAGAGTGCAGCTCTCATTTTCTAAAACTACACTAGCAAAATGAACCATGAATGCTGTCTGGTTGCCATGGGCAACAAGCACACTTTTTCTTCTCTGGTTTTATGTGTATGGTACCTCTTCAAGGGAGTCTGTCAGCAGAACCCAGCATGTGAACCTAGCCCTGCAAATAGAGGTTAGGGTGACCTGAATCAAACAGTGTTTTCCCCTTGTGAATCACCAAGATATCACTGTTTTGTCTATATGCAAATTAACTCTTTGGAGCAACAAGGACACTGTTTGGCGAGCAATGACACGCCCTCCTTGCTCCAAAGAACTCATTTACATATTAACAAAAAAGGTGATACCCCAGCGACCATTGTATTCAAGTGACTCTAACCTATTAATCTGTGGGG
Organism: Leptodactylus fallax; assembly: GCA_947044405.1. NCBI lineage: Eukaryota > Metazoa > Chordata > Amphibia > Anura > Leptodactylidae > Leptodactylus > Leptodactylus fallax. Next base: position 80,153 of record CAMRHE010000130.1, on the reverse strand, counting down.
TGGATATGCCGGGTTCTGGTGTTGCTCATAGCAACCAATCTGACCAGCATATCAAATCCTATGGGTTGCTATGGGCAACATCTACAGTACCTGCACTGCACTAGGCTCTACAGTTTACATGTCAATGAATACTCCCATATATAACAATATGGGAAAAAAACAGATGTATATAGACGTATTGACTTCTAGTTTTAAAGCCTGGTAATGCATACGTTCGCCATGAATTAAACTAATATTTTCTGTAAGGGAGAGTGATAAACTCACAAGGCTGTGTATGAAAGTCAGGCTGCGTCAGCCCCTGGCTATATCTAATCCCCACCTATTAGTTTGTTGGACTCATTTATTTATATATAGACATTTTTTTAAGACCAAAGTGAAGAGAAATTCAGCTTTGTAAATACTGCAGAGCTGACGTGCTGTCAGAGCCGGGGATGAATGAAATGGGATATATAAATAATGCCGCATTCATGAAGTCTCTGGTTTGCTAATTACCAAGATTCTCTGTGCAAGCCGAGTCCTGAAAGGCTGCGGATAAGAAAGATGCTTTTATACCTGTCTGTCACACCGGGAATCTCAGCTGTAGACTGTCACTAAACTCCTCATGTCAAAGTCTGCAGAAGAGAGGAGCAGGAAGGATGAGGTTTTTTTTTTCTTCTTTTTCTTTTTTTAAGGCATAAAAAAGGAGATGTATTTTAATGAAAGCCTCTGCATATGAAACGTTTGAAACTGACACGGAGATGTGACCAGACCTGGAGCTCATAGCAGACACAAGATTTTACTTGTAATTGCAAACAGGGACCTGCAAATCTCATTCACCGTTTCCTTCCTAGTAAGCCAGTGGTCTTAAGGGTTAACCAGACAGAGTCCACATTAGAAATAGAAGGCCAGGTCTATGCGTCGCTTTATAGTTTTGGGATATTTTTCTTAGCCAAAAACATTGGCCCATATTTACTAATAGGTAGACAGTGTAAACTTAGACCAGGCAGTCTGAAAATGCACCAAATTATACAGGTGATGCTGGAAAATAAAACTGGTGCATCTTTAAACTTTCTAGTTTAAGGAGCTGATTTATTAAGACTAGTGTAAAGTACGCCAGTGTTAGGCTAAGGCTCCATGTTGCGTTAACGCAGCGTTTTTATGTTGCAAATTTTGCTGCAATTTTTTTAAGCCAAAGTCAGGAGTGGCATGAAAAGGTATGGAAAATAAAAATAAAGCATGTTTTCCTTCTGTTAAATCCACTCTTGATTTTGGCTCAAGAAAACACAGCAAAATCTGCAATAAAATAAGGATGCATTTCTGCAATGTGGGACCTTAGCCTAATCGTAGTTTTCATCCACAATTGCAAATAAAACTATGGACCCATTCATTTCTATGGGCACACAGCTGTAGTTGTTGCGGCTGTGTATACATGCCATATAGAAGGAATGTAAATTATGAAGCATGTACTATTTTTGCCCACATTGGCGGCACAGACAAGTGTAGGGGATCACACAAGTCTTTTTTGTGGATCGGGGATTGCGGCTGACATGTGGGCAAATATTTTGTGGATTACGAATCAGTATTTGTGGTCAGTAAAAACTATTATGGCCGTGTGCGAGTAGCCTTAGGGCTGGTTCACACAGATAAATTTGATGCCGAATTGTCAGGCAGAAAATTCTGTTTCAAGAATTTGATGCAGCTTTTGGGATCTGATTTTGAAGCTGATTCTGAAAATCTTCTTCAAGCTAGAGCCCCATGTAGGATTGCAGTTTCTCCATGAGCACATACCCTAAATGAACAGCCATGCCTGAGTGAGATGCCGAATTATTAAGAAGTGCATACCTAATATTGGCACTAGAGATGGGCAAACCGCTTCCTCACAAGGGTTCGACCCAAATATCCCAAACTGTTTGATTTTTAATTACTGAACAAATGGGGATTTGTCTTGGATTAACTAAAATGGCCACCATGACATGCTTTATGGTAATAGGTTAAGCCCCATGGGAGGTAAAAAAATAAAAAAACATTTATAGTAACTTCTTTTGGGCCTCCTCATGTCATCCGTCACTCTCCTGGTGACATCATGCACCCAGTGTTATCGCTGAAGCCTGTAATTGGGTCACAGTGGTCACATGGTCATACTGAATGTCATGACATAATGACGCTCGGCATGCCCAGTGGTGACACCAGACACATGATGTCACCGAGGAGACCAAGAGAGAGCACTGGACACTGCAAGGAGGCCCAAAAGAGGTGAGGGAAGGTGAGTATAAGGCCAGGATCCCATGTGGGGTAAACGCCACGGCAAAAAAACTACTGTAAGAATTTTACAGTCACTGCAAAGTGGATGGGATTCTAGTGAATGCCATCCACACATTGCATGAATGCCATCCACACATTGCAGATAAATACGCGCAACGAATTGCAGTTTTGGAAATCGCAGCATTTCAATTATACTTATGCTGACAGTTTCCCTATTTGTATAATGGGAGCAGAAAGCACTATGGGAAAAACAGCGATGCGTTTCCGCAGTGGTTTTTCCTGCAACGTTTTTTCACAGTGGCCCGCTATGTGGGGCCTTAGCCTAAATGTTTTTTATTTTGTACACCTCCCATGTAGAAAAGCTGTGTTTTTTGTTGCAGATTTTGCTGTGTTTTTTGAACCAGTGCTTATACTTCTCCCTCATGGCTTTTGTTCAAAAAATGCAGTAAAATCTGCAACAAAAAGATGCAGCTTTTCCGCAACATGTGGCCTCAGCCCTATAGTGTATTTTTTAGGGGAAGATGGGTGCATTTGATTTAAGATGTATTTGCACCCAAAAAGAATTAGGAGAATGCATAACTTTTTCTTCCGTCAGAAAAGTAAAAAAACATGACTGAATACAGCTTCCATAAAGTTTTGTACATTGGGATGAATACAGAAGGACACCTGACTGAGAAGGCTCTTTCTGCATCTGTCATTTAATGTCCATTGCTCTCATACTGTGACGGATGAGAGCAACAGACATTAAATAATGGTAGTGTGAACCTACCTTGAGGCTAAGGCCCCATGTTGCGGAAACGCAGCTTTTTTTTTTGTTGCAGGTTTTGTTGCGGTTTTTTGAGCCAAAGCCAAGAATGGCTACAAGAGGAATGAGAGATATATATAAAATACTTATACTTCTACCTACTGCACAATCCACTCCTGGATTTGGCTCCAAAAAACGCTACAAAATCTGAAACAAAAAAAAAGCTGCGTTTCCGCAACATGGGGCCTTAGCCTTATAGTGAATCATTACAGATAAAGACAGAATTTGCTCCACCTGCATCCATAATTATATTAGTTTTTCATTCCATTATTCTGATCCTATAACAATCTATTTAGCTGAAAATCTAAACCAGAAGCACTGTCCATTCTCAAAAAAATGCAACAAATGTAACAACTGGTGTTTCATTTGTCACAAATATGAACTGCACAACAATGGTATAAAGAAAATGAACACTGACAATTGATACAATGGGGCAGACTTACTATTGCTGTCCCATTTTGTGCCATCAAGTTATAGGACTTATTGGACCATATTTTAGATTGATTTCTGGGTTCTCTGAAATTGAGTACATCAATGAACGCACCAAGTGGCACCACAATTAGAATTTAAATGGTTATGCCAATTCAGATGGCATTGTTTGTACAATGTGCCCTTCACAAACTTTCCTTATACCAGAAATATGAGTACGTAACACCAGCTACTCCTTTCAGTTTCTGTCACATGGTCTTCCCAAGATGTGCCATAGTTATAAAGATGCCTGTACCGCTTGATAATTGTGATGATTGATCTAAAACCAGCAGACCTGGCTTGTAAACTGTACCTCTAGCGCCATGTTGGAAGGTAACAATCCTGTGAGTCAATGTCCGACCTTTAAACAAACCTTGCAATGACCAGTAGGGCCCTGTTCACACATCAGAAAATAAATCTGAGGCGGACATCCACCTTGGATTCCTCTTAATCAGAACTTAATCAGCAGCGAGTCTTCAGATGCGAACTCCACGCCTAAATCAGCCGCAGAATTTGCGGCAATATCGAGCAGGAAGCTTATTTTTTCAGCGTCCTACTGCAATCTCTGCCTCCCATTGAAAACAATGAGAGGCAGAATCAAGACGGAATCTGCCGCTGATTATGGGGCAGATTCCACCTTGTGAACAGGGCCTAAGGGTTATGTTACACAGTGAAGTAATATTCAGAACACAATTGTGTCCATGTTATGTGTATTTGGATATGTGGGGATTTCCTGTTTTATTGCTCAGACTGAGAAACATACATTTGTTTCATATAGAAATCTAAGTGTGCACAGGGTCAAAAACTAGACATTGAACACACACATGTCCGTAAAGAATGCTCCCAGGAATCTCTACATGGGGATCACTTGGAAGCAGGCTATATACTACAGGGTATAATATGAGCTATCCTTATGAGCAGTGATAAGAAATGATGGAAATGAATGAGCTTCGGGGATTTATCACCAGGAGAAGAATCAGTGTTCACAAGCGATATTTCTACATCATGATTATTATTAGATATTGTACATAATAGTATTTTCTATGTCAACTTTGTAGAAATGAACTGTCTAACTGAGAAGGATATATACACAATGGGGCCGATTTATCATGAGGATATTTTTCTGACTAGGCTTTTTTTTTGTAGTGACAAATTTATAAAAACATCTTGCAATGTTTCACAAATTTGTCAGTATTCTCTTGGGTGGAGAACTCCAGAATTCACAAAGGACTTTGGTGCATTTTTTATGCCAATTTAAAAGTGATGCGTGCTTGCGCACAAAATTTTTAAAGTCATATATAACGAATAAGGCGTACACTTATGTGTCATCTAAACCACTTCCACATTACTTGTAACTTTTGATAAAATGAGCGTTTAGGTGCAGATCACTAAAAACAAATAGCACACATCAGAGTTCTGCCATGGGCTAGTGATGTCACAGTACAAGGATAATGCATGCAGTGATATCATGGTACAGGAATAATGCACACAGTGATGTCATAGTACAAGAATAATGCATGCAGTGATGTCACGGTACATAATACAGAGTGATGTCATAGTACAGGAATAATGTACAAGGTGATGTCATGGTACATGGATAATGAACACAGCAATATCACAGTATTGGGATAATGCAATCAGTGATATCACAATACAGAAATAATTAAAACAGTGATGTCACAGTACAGGTTAACATACACAGTGATGTCACAGTACTGGAATAAAGCGTTCAATGATGTCACAACACAGGAATAATGCACACAGATATGTCACAGTATCAGGATAATGCACACAGTAATATCAAAGCACTGGGCTAATGCACACAGTAATGTCACAGTACAGAGGTAATAAACATAGTTAGGTCACGTTATAGAGATAATACCAGCTATGACATAATAGCACAGGGATAGGGCACATACAAAAAGATCACTGTTTACACTGTGGCATCACAGCATATGACAAAAGTAATTATAGTGATGTCACATGCAGGCATTATGATGTCCCAGTAAAGTGATGAAGGCACCTTCAGCTTTATACATCCCCTTCCATCATCCATAGTTATCACTAATTACACCCTAGGTCTTAGTGGAAATGGGTCTGCTTGGTTGTTCAGCCCCCAACTAGTAATGCCCATTATAGGTAAGTATATTACATATGATTTGATAGGTATATATATTATATATTTTTTTAAACAGGGGTGTAGCTATAGCGGGTGCAGAGCTAGCAGTTGCTACTGGGCCCTAAAGGAGGAGGCGGGCCCAAAGGCCTCACTACAGCATAGTAAGACACCAGTATTATACATAGCCGTGGGACGTGGGGACAAGTAAGGCTAGATTCGGAGGAGAGAAAAGTCCTGCAAGGAAACTTTTCTCTCTGCTGGAAAACCAACGGACACCAGGTGGACCCCATTATAGTCTATGGGGTCCGCCAGTAACAGACGGGCTCTCTGTCTTTTGGGTCCCCATGCAGACCTGAACGACGGAGAGACGAACCATAGTGTGAACCTAGCGTGTGTTTTTAAAGTTACATTTTTATTGTTCGATGGAGAAAATGCAGGTTTATAATGTGAAGTGTATATGTTCAGAAATATGTTTATTATGTATGTTTTCATAGGTATGTATATTATGTATATGTTAATAAATATGTACATTATGTGTTATTTACATATATGTACATTATATATCCTTTGATATTTATGTATATCATGCATGTTTGCATATGTATGTGTTCATAAATATCTATTTTATGTATATTTTCATATATATGTATATTATGTATTTTTCATATGTATATTTTTTATATATTTGTCCATTGGCATTGTATATTATTTATGTATTCATAACTATGTCTATTACTTTTTTATAGTTATGTATATTATGTATGTTTCCATTGGTATGTACATTATGTATGTGTTCATAAATATCTATATTAGGTATGTTTTCAAAGGTATATATTATGTATATTTTCATATATATGTATATTATGTATGTTTTCATGGGTATATATTATGTTGTTATTGATATTATTATTATTATTTATTTTTAGAGCATCATTAATTCCATGGTGCTGTACATTGTTATAGTAATTCCATGGTGCTGTACATTATTATATTAATTCCACAGTGCTGTACATTATTATAGTAATTCCATGGTGCTGTACATTATTATAATAATTCCATGGTGCTGTACAGTATTATATTAATTCCATGGTGCTGTACAGTACTATATTGTTCCATGGTGCTGTACATTGTTTGTTAATTTCATGGTGCTGTACAGTATTATATTAATTCCATGGTGCTGTGCATTATTATATTAATTCCATGGTGCTGTACAGTATTATATTAATTCCATGGTGCTGTACATTGTTATGTTAATTTCATGGTGCTGTACATTATTATATTAATTCCATGGTGTTGTACATTATTACAATAATTCCATGGTGCTGTACATTGTTATATTAATTCCATGGTGCTATGAATTTGAGGGTTCCCATACAATACACAAAACAAGTACAATACTAATAGTGACCAACTGGCACAGTGGGATAGAGGGCCCTGCCTGCAAGGGCTTACAATCTATGAGAGACAGAAGGTGGGGGTAGAGGCTGTTCAGGTGGTGGTGTGATGACAGTAGTGTTATCGCAGGTTCTAGGCCTTCCTGAATAGGTGAGTCTTCAAGGTTTTTTTGAAGCTTGTGATTGTGGGGGATAGTCTTATATATCATGGTAGCAGATCCAGAGTATGGTAGATGCACAGGAGAAGTCTTGGAGGAAGTTGTCTGAAGAGTGGATAAGATTAGAGTAGAGTAGTTGTATGTACTGTATGTTTTCATAGGTATATATCAGTGATGGTGAACCTTTTAGAGACCGAGTGCCCAAACTGCAACCCAAAACCCACTAAATTATCGCAAAGTGCCAACATGGCAATTTAACCTTAAATTAACCAGGATCTGTTTTATAGTGACCGTGCAATGTTATTACAGCCTGTAATAATATCACATGTGTGCTATAAAACAGATACTGTGTGATATAACTAGTGAAGGGCTCCCACACAATATTACAGTATATGCTCCAGAGTGGCCCCCATACAGTATTATATACCCACAGTGGGTCCCGCACAGTATTATACGCTCCACAGTGGCCCCCGCACAGTATTATATTTTCCACAGTGGGCCCACGCACAGTATTATATGCTCCACAGTGGGCCCCCACACAGTATTATATGCTCCACATTGGGCCCCCACACAGTAGTTTATGCTACTTACCCAGTATGGCTGCTGTCCCACGTAGAGCAGTCTCCTTCTTCTTCTGATCACAGGCACTGATGACTTGCGTTGGGGCAGAGGTTACACTCTGCAGTCAGTGTAAGCCACGGTCTGCATTTGCACATATAGCCAGAGCCGTTTTAACACATTGGTGGGCCCAATGCAAAGGTTTCATAAGCGCCCCCCCATCACCACCTGCTATTATATCCATCTGAAAGCTTCCAAAAACTGGGATTTTATATTGTGACATTCATTGGGTGACAATGTGTTACATGACTGATGGAACTTTTCTGCCTGTCAGAAATGTTTTACACATTCATCTCTAGTAATAATCGTTATTGCTATTATTTTAGCATGTAATGGATATCGCTAGAGATGCGGTCAGTGTATTTTACTCTATAAAGGTAGGGACAGCGTCAAATGTAAACTTTATTGATGACTTTGTGTATGTGTTGTGTATGTGTTTGGTGATACTCTTTTGGCACTGCAAAATAGACAATGGTAAACGTCTGGGTCACAGCGCCAATAACTTCCTGGTTATGTTATGTTCAGAGGGGTGTTACATAAAATACCCCTGTGATTAGGCTATGTGTGCCGCAACAAATTTAGCTCCACCCACTTCTATATTGACTCCGCCCATTTTCATCCATTTTATAATGTTCCCCTCCAATTGCCCCACAGTATGAAGTCTCCTCTCCTGGTGCCCCAGTTTAAACTGGGGGAAACTAGAGGGGGACATTAATCTGGGGTAGCTGCAGGGGGACATTAACCTGGGGCAACTAGAGGGGGACATTAAACTGGGGCAGCTGGAGGGGGACATTAAACTGTGGGGTTACTTGGATGGGGACATTAAACTGGGGGCAACTAGAGGCAGACATGTCCCCCTCCAGCTACCCCCACGGTTTAATGTCCTCCTCCAGTTGCCCTACCAGTTTAATACACCCTTACAACTTGCCCCCAGTTTAATGTCCCTCTCCAGCTGCCCCCAATTTAATGCCCCCCTTCATCTGCACCCAGTTTGATGCCCCTCTCCATCTGCTCCCAGTTTAATGTCCCCCTTCATCTGCCCCCCTAGTTTAATGCCCCCCTTCATCTCCCCCCCAGTTTAATGTGCCCCCTTCATCTGCCACCAGTTTGATGCCCCCTTTATCTGCCACCAGTTTGATGCCCCCCTTCATCTGCCACCAGTTTGATTCCCCCCTTCATCTGCCACCAGTTTGATGCTCCCCTTCATCTGCCACCAGTTTGATGCCCCCCTTCATCTGCCACCAGTTTGATGTCCTCCCTTCATCTGCCAACATTTTAACATAATAAAACACTAATACTCACCCCTCCTCGCTCCCCTGCCGCTCTGTAAGGTCTCTTCTCCCGGACTGCAAACGCGATGTGAGTGAGGTCATCACATCGCGCCCGCAGCTCCAGGGACCGGAGCAAACAAGGTTGTGCATCACACATAATTTTCAAATAAATTCTTTAAAAATCAGACAATGTGATTTTCTGGATTTGTTTTCTCATTTTGTGTCTCATAGTTGAGGTCTACCTATGATGTCAATTACAGGCCAGCCTCATCTTTGTAAGTGGGAGAACTTGCACAATTGGTGGCTGACTAAATACTTTTTTCCCCACTGTAGCTATATGAGGGATTCCATAACATTTATAGAAAGATATATGTTTTCACAGGTATGTATATTATGTATGCTTTCATAGGTATATATTATGTATGTTTTCATAAGTATGTATATTATATATGCTTTCAAAGATGCCTTCATGCATATTATATATGTTTTGAAAATGTGTGTCGTAAGTATTGGTACACGATTGTAGAAATGCAATACACAGATCTGTTATATAGGAGTCTATAAACTTGCTTGACCACCATTATAGGAGCTGTAATGATGATTACTGTTACTCCTTCCCCCCTGCAGTGCAAAGCTCCTATAGATCAGATAGGTTGTAGAAGTAGGACCTCAATGTCATGTTAATATGTTAAAAATTCATGTAGCACTGATAAAAAAAAAAAAAACTTGTGAAACTGCAAATAAACAATATGCAGCAAACACAGTCCCTGTATATTGTAGATCCCTAGGCATTCCATGTCCTGCCATATGGGGACCCTGTGAGGCTTTGTATTCTTTCCTACAAGCAATGCTGTAGGCTAAGGCCACACATAGCGAACTACAGCTATAAAACAGCGGAAACGTATCACCTTATTCCACAGCGTTTCTTAGCTGCATTCTGCAATGTGGAGCCTTAGCATGGGTTTACACTGTTGTTGTTAATGTCTGTTACTCTCATAGGATGACTGCAATGGACATTAACTGTGGCAGAGTAACGGACACAGACTGAGTCTGTGTCTATTTCCACTCACATTAATGTAAACAACATGATGGATACTGTCTTCTGTCATGTTTGTTTACTTTTGTAATGGAAGAAAAAGTCCTGCGTGCACAACCTTTACTTCCATCAGAAAAGTAAACAAACATAATGGAAGACAGCGTCCGTCATGTTGTTTACATTAGTGTCAATGGGAATGGACTCAGTCTGTGTCCGTTACTCTGCCACAGTTAATGTCTGTTGCCGTCATCCTATGACAGATGACAGCAACGGACATTAATTACGGTAGTGTGAACGCACCCTTAGCCTGAGTGATATTCTGGTCCAAACAACACTTAATCTAGATATGTATGTAAGACATGCAGGATTTATAGATTATACGGGCACTGCAGCCAGCACTGAGGCTGTGCATGTATAGGGTCATGTGTATATGGGATATCCAGTTTCCAGTTAGCGTCTCTATATGTAGATTTTTTTTTATTGCAGATGTTTTGGTCATCCTAGATCCTATAAGATGCCACCAAGGCAAGGAGTTTTTCTGTAATTTGTAGGCATCAGTTTTTGTATTACATTTTTCTTACCTATACTGTAGGTTCTTAAATAATAAAAACCCATGACCACTGGATTAACCAAGCGATTCACTTATAAGAGTTCAAGGAGATGCTCCTCAAGTTGTTTCATGGTACCCCATATCACAGCAATCCATGTAAAAACCACAGCCATAATACACAATGCAAAATACACAATGAATAAAAGAGATACTTGTAAAACACATTTCTTTTATGAAAAAAACAACCTCTTGTAATTCAGTAAAAAAACGACACACCAATTGTGATGTGAGCACATCTGATTTGAAATACTTTGACTGCCATCATGTGGCAGTAATGTAGTACTACAATGATCACTAGAGATTGCCTATTTAATGTCTATTTATTTGTTTTATTTCTATTTACTTAGAGTTTTTTTGCCATCAGAAGAAAACATGACTCTTAGATGTCGGCTGTCATTGAATGGGCAACTAGGACGTCTGTTTTTTCATTTTTAACTTTGCCTTTTGTTTAAAGTTCTCCCACCATACCAAGACATTGTACCATTGATCCTTACATTGTAAGACCAGTTTACATCTCCAATGCAATTTCTGACGTTCATTTTGATTTCAAACAACATTACTTAAAGGGATTGTCCAAAAGTCTTTTAACCACATTCATCTTTATGTTGGACCTGCAAGGACCTCTCTAGATCAATTAATGTGAACTGCGATGCAGAACATATTACATAAGCAGAGCTCTATGGCGCATTATAGTTAGGGCACAAAGCATCCATCACCATCAGTCTATTCGATCTGCACGTCTTTGGAAGTTCTCCTATGAAGTCTTTGAATCTCTGAAGTTAATGGTTATACTTCGATAGGGGTTTCCCACCCACTAAAAATAGATTTTTCCAGACTCAAAATTATGAAACAATGTAACAGCAGAAAAGAGGTTAATATATATTGACTATTTTCTTTAGCCAGTTAAGGACGCAGGGTAGTTTGTATGTTAATGCTCGTCTTCCAAAATTCATAACTTTTTTATTTTTCTGTCGTCATAGCTATGTGAGGGCTTATTCTTTGTGTGACGAGTTGTACTTTCATTTACCACCATGTTCGGGCACATATAATGTTTTCATTAGCTTTTATTTAAATTTTTGGGGGGTCCATGTGAAATCACACACAATTCTATCATAATTTTTGCCATTTTGTTTTTACAGTATTCACTCTGCATTATAAATGATATTGCAGCTTTGTACGACAGGTCCTTACGATTACGGCGATACCATATTTGTATTGGTTTTAGTAGGTTTTACCACTTTTCCAAATAAAACTTGAGGAAAGTGAGGTGACCAAAATACATTATTTTGCGCATTGGGTTATATATTTTTACGGCATTCACCGTACAGGATAAATAACACTATTTTTGGATAGTGGGGACTTGTGGACTAGATGGTACGCACGTGGGGATATCTAACATGTTTGTTTGTTTATTTATTGTTTACGTTTTGTGTTTTTAAATGTAAAGTTGTTTTTTTTTAACTTTTTATTTATTTGTTTTTTTTTAATTATTTCTTTTTAACTTTTTATTCTTTTTTTATTTTACTTTTTCTTTGTCCCACAAGGAGACTTGAATCTGGGATCTCTGATCCCCAGTGCGATGTACTGCAATACATAGTATTGCAGCACATCGCACGTAGGCTCCCTATGTGACATGTGCATAGGCAGTCAGGAGGTTGTTGCTCCTGGCTGCCATCACAACCCCTCGGAAACCGCAATCTTATCACGGGGGATTCGAGGGGGTGACGAGGGGGCGATCTTGCCCCCAGACCGTCGTGATCGCTATTGATCACGGTATCAAGGGGTTAATCTGTCAGAGTCGGAATATTGTCCGACTCTGCCAGCTAGTCTCAGGCCTCAACTGTATAACACAGCCAAGTGCCGGAAGTAATTCCGCAAGTACAGGTCCTGTGCCCACGATATTACAGCGCCGTACTATTATGGCATTAATTATTATGGTGTAATAGTACAGCGCAGAGCGGGAAGGGGTAAAACCACTTTAAGATAATATTTCTTGTTAATATACTGTTGATACCATGTAGTGTATGTTATGTATGTGTTGTTTTGTACAACTGTAGACCATGTTGTAGTGGGCTGGCAGGCTGTGGTGTGTGGTGGTGGCAATATATGCTGCTAGGAAACATGTCTACCATTATCGTTCAGCTGTTACGGACAGCAACCAGGCCTGATATTATACAGTGTACAGAGCCAGAAGCAGATGGCTTCATATACTGCATAGAGTGCAGAACTGCAGTAACACCACACAGCCACTATATACTCTTTGGAGGCATCTGCTTCTGACTCTATACACTGCATAGTACCAGACCGGACAGTGGTCCTAAACAGGTGTTGGCCCTCACCCAGAGGCGTAGCTAGGGGTTCAGCACAGGGGGGCGAACATGTCCAAGTGGGCCCCCAACTTGGACATGTTTGTATACTGATACTATCAGTATACGGTGAGCGTATAGTGGTATATAGCAGCTCTACACAGGGCTCTACAGACAATTTAGGTGAATACAGGACAGTAACATTTTGTGACTTACCGGTGACATCTCTGACTAATCCTTCACATTCCCCATCTCTTTCATCCGAACGGCCATGACCACTTCTTCCAGTCTCTGTAAAGTTTGCAACACAGACATCTTTGGCTTCTCACTTTTCCAGACACCTGACCCACATTGTCCTCACCTACACACCCATCCTGCTGTTACCCCAATTATAAAATATATAATATAACCCCCTATAATGAATAATACCCCCAAGTGCATCTTTAAATTAATAACTTCCCTGTGCACCCCCTTTAAATAGTGCCCCTTATTAATAATGTCCCAGGTATTTCCTAATTGAAAAGGGAAAAAAAAAAAACATGGGAAAAAAAATTATTGGGGTTCCAATACCCGATACCCCCAGGATCAGCTGTTTGAATGAACTGTGGTACCTGTGTAAGCGCCGTGACCCCTTCTCTATTTACATAGTGTCATTCATCTCATAGCGGCCATGTAATGTAACTACAGCCTCGTCCTATACACGTCTATGTGACAAGGCTGGAATTACATCACACGGTCACTATAATCAGACAGTGTGTGATATAAACAGGCGCCATAGCCCCTTCATACAGCTGATCAGTGGGGAATCACTTATCTCTTATTGATGTTTTATTCTGAGGATAGACCATCAATAAAAATGAGATGGAAAACACCTTAAGGCCAAGGCCCCACATGGCGTCCCGCAGCAAAAAACAGCTGTGGGAAAAAACGCGGCAGAGACGCATCGCGGTTTTTCCTGCAGCACTTTGCACAGAAAGTTCACAGAGGTTTCCTCTGCGGACTTTCTGCTTCAATTATATCTATAGGGAAACCGCCGGCGTTTCAGTAGGTATAATTGACATGCTGCGATTTCCAAAACTGCAACTGTTTTGGAAATCGCAGCGTTTCTGCTGCGCATATTTTACTGCAAAGTGGGGATGGGATGGGGCCCCTTGTGGCGAAAATCCACAGAAAAAAAATGTGGCATTCTAGCAAATCCCATCCACACATTGCGGAAAAATATGTGCAGCAGACACACTGCGATTTCCAAAAACGTTGCGGTTTTGGAAATCGCAGCATGTCAATTATACCTACAAAAACTCTGGCGGTTTCCATATAGGTGTATTGAAAACAGAAAGTCCACAGAGGAAACCTCTGCGGAAAAAACCACAATGTTACCGCCATGGTTTTTCCTGCAGCCCGCTACGTGGGGCCTTAATTTTAATAAAGCCCAAGTGCCACTTTCATTAAATTAAATTGACCCTCATATTATTCCCCTGATATAAATAATGCACCCCTAATGACCCCTTATATCAATGACCACCCCCTTATGTTCATAATGCCTCCTAATATAAATGATGCCCCCTAATGGCTCCTTATATAACTAACCTCCCCCTTGTATTAATAATACCCCCCAATAACCCTTATATAAAGGACCCCCCCATCATCATAATGCCCCCTAATGAATCCTCCCTTTATAGTTATATTTCCCCCTCCTAACCACCCATTATACTATTAACATACCCACAAAAAAAAGGCATACTCACCTACTTGCGATGATGATGAATGGAGCTGCCGGCACTTCCTCCCTGTCCACGCACAGGACGTCTGTGTCTGAGTGCGGGCGGCGCGATATTGTGACGTCATCGTGCCACCCGTGCTGAGAAGCAGACATCCGTCTGTGGTCTCAGCGTCTTGTAAACCGCAAGCCTGTATTGACTTGCGGTTTACAAGACAGTTAAGCACCAGGAAGCCTTTTAACTAGATCGGTGTCTGCAGACACCGATCTAGTTAGAAATAAAGGATGTATTAATGGCGGCCCCGGGGTAGGCCCCCAAAGATTCAGTGGGCCCGGGGCAGCCGCCCCCTCTGCCCCCCCCCCGCTAGCTACGCCTCTGAGTGTAGGGTTCAGTTTTGGGATTCACTGTCACCTGACCTATCTGATACTGATGACATGGAGAGGTCATCAGTATCAAATATCTTCAAAACTAAACAACTCTTTTAAAAGTGCTGAAAAGGGACACTGTTAAGATCACACAAATACAGGCTATTAAACTTAGTACTGACCACTTTTGAAACTGCAGCTTGGCCTAGAAGGACCCTGATGTGGAGGACACCCTGCAGAACGACCTGTTGCTACTTCCTGCAGTATCTGTTAGCACATAGAGCACAGGCAGGGACCAGGGGGCGGAGTTTCGGCGCGCTGCGCGTCACATGCCAACGCTCTGCTCTTATCAGTTGCAGGTATCATTCCCTGCTCAACCTCAGTCAGCCAGTAAGCGGTGAGCAGGATAAGTAAGCGCTGTAAAAGTCAGCAACGTGCGCTGCTCAGCGCTACACATCTTGGGCTGGTTCCTCACTCGGTTAATATGTCTTCCTCAGCTAGGGAGTGAGGAACCAGTCTAGGATGTGTAGCGCTAAGCAGCCGATGTAGATAGAAATCTTTTGATACCGTTAGTGGGCCCCCACCTTCTCACTGGGCCCGGGGCCGTCGCCCCCTCTGCCCCCCCCCGCTAGCTACGCCTCTGCCCTCACCAATCAGATAGTGATGGTCTACCCTTATAATAGCCATCAAAAATAATCCCAGAAAAGCCATTTAACTTTTAGAAGCTTCAAGTGTTTGTACCACTAACCACCAATCCTATAGTGCTACCTAGTATAAGTTCACAGCAAGGAATTTGGAACTGATTATGAGACGGATTTTGCCTCAAAATCAGCACCAAATTTCATTCTGAATTTGCCCTCCTTTCTATTCAGTGGGAGGTAGGAACCTACACAGGGTGCTGAAAAAAAAAAGCATACTGCTCAATCTCGCCATGGATTCTGCCACTTATTCAACCATAGAACCCATGGCGTCAGATTCTCTGCTGATCAGTCCCATTCATCTGAGCCTAATCCACAAGTAAAAGCTTCTGTGGAAAGCTGGACGACTAGAAAGTGAACAGGAATCTGAGTGAAAGATCAGCTAAATTTCCTCTATCCGCCATACCATGAACATACCAGGTATTTGTGCTAGTTATATAAAGAAGCAATGTCATTTGTTCAACTGATGTGTTAGGTGCGTTCTTCTTAATCTATTATGGTTTATAGATGGCAGAATGCAGCTGACTGTTTATTGGAGTCTAACTACTTTATACCATAATATGGGACATATGGATCAATACACACTATATATCTATGCAAAAGGTATGGAAAAGGAATATATGTCCTTTTCCATAACTGTACTGCCATAATACTTCTCATATAATTGTGCCTTGCTCTGCCTAAATAATGCCACCACATAGTGTCAAAAGTGCCACAAACACAATCTTCATATAATCTGGCAAAATTCATAATGTCTACCTACAGTATCCAAGAACCAAAGCTCAAATAATACCGAAACTCTCACATTAGTGTTAATCTGAGATGAAGGAAGTTTAGAATAGACATTAGAGGGGATGAGATTGTTAAAACCCCTAAATCATGGATGCCCAAGGGCACTGGTCTCTATTACCCATGCTATAATCCAGCCCAGTCCAAACAGACAGGTGTTTGCCACTGGCCCCTCTTGGGGGTTGAATATTCATGGATGCCCCTGGGAACTGGTCTCTATTACCTATGCTATAATCCATAATCCAGCCCAGTCCAAACAGACAGGTGTTTGCCACTGGCCCCTCCAGCCTCCTGGGGGATGAATATTCAAGGTAAGCAGAACCTACACGTTAATGGGGAAACTGGCTCTGTGACTATCTGCCCACATTGCTTTTGTGTATTTTTTATATTTTGTATATGAACTGTTTTACAGCATAAAAAGTGCAATGGGCTTAAAAGTAATGTAAAAGAGTAAAAGAGAACAAAACTTGAAATGGGTAAAACAAGAAATATGTTCCAAACTTTTAGTAGAAGTTGCTGTCAGTGCCTAGGATACATCAGATCTTCACAGTGACAGTATGTCCCCTAAAGCTACATATAATGTAAATATGTAACCTGTCAGAACCTGTACCTCAGAATGTACATCAGTCAACAGATAGTGGACAGCTCAGATTTCTCTTACGTACATTTAGCATTACGCTAGAGGGAAATGGAAGGAAAATACATCAAAGAGCTCAAAAAAAAAGTCAAAAAGGGCAATGTTTGACAGAAGAGAAGTTCTAGAGGAAGAGGTCACGTCCTGAAGCTTACAGAACTCAAGTAGTCTTAGAAGGTCTTCATTACTAAAATGTTAGTGAATACAAAATTCCAGCACCAGGAGTACAAAGTAATACAAAGGATAGAAAGGAGTTAAAGGGTTTCCGCTTTAGTTAAGATACTACTGCCCTTAGCAAGACTCTATATAACTCAATCTGTCCAGTCGCAATTCCATTGAAAAACATCAGTTTCAGGATATGAAGAGGCATCAAAGCTGGTCATTTCTGAATACATCCGTCCATAGATATAAGTGAACTGAGAATCTCTCCCATTACCATGTACATTTGGCACAGCCAAACATGCATATTCATCTTTCTATTTTAGTATCCATCAACATACAAAGCAATGGTTCTCAATCTAGTCCTTAAGCAGGATCTTTCACCACCTCTACCAGCTCCAACTCTTTGCATTATTTAATAGGCAGCTCTTCATTGATTTCAATGCTGTAGGCAATTTTTTCTCTAAATTTTTTCGTCCCCTGCTGTTCCCAAGCAATCTTTTCTGTTACATTCAGCCCAATTACGCTCTCTACTGTCAGATAGGCAATCTCTGTCTGTCTGCCCCTGCCTGATACCACCTATCTGACTGTAGAGAACATAATTGTGCACAAATTAACAGTATCAATTGCTCTGAAATTAGAAAAAAATTCCAACTACTCCAACTGCAGTCCTATGAGGTTTTTTTTTTTTGCTGCTATCTATCTCTATATATCCCCCCCCCCCTCACACACCTGTTATTGCTATTGCTAGTTTTACATGTAATTCTGCTAGGAGTAACTGTAAAATAGTGAACAAATAGCTGAGAAAAGCCCAAGAGAATATAATATAGGAGATCCCGTGGCAATAGACTCCAAATCCAGGTTATGATGCAGCTAAAAAGATCCCTGACAGATAAAAAGAGAGATCTGAGCATAATACGGAAAGCTGCTGGTCTTTGACTAACATCACATTAACAATAATACAATCAACTAGTCAGAATTAGGTAGACTCTCTCTGAGCTGTGAGAATCTGCAGGCTCTTCTCTGAGCAGTGGACAGGTGGGGGGCACAGAGCAACAAAGCTGTGTGCAAACATGTACAGACTCCATTTTCTGTGTTCCCATCTTGAGCCTGTTGCTTTTTAAAGATGGACCTTCCCTAGTAACAGGGAGTGAACTGGGAGTGAACTTTAGAGAGTTTTTTTAGGCATAAAACAGTAATATTTTTAACGTTCATCACATTTTGGTCCAGATTCATGTTCTGTATTAAATGAGACTAAGTAGCCTGAAAAGTTAGTGGCCATTAACCTTTTAGTAGCTGGCCTGTTTTAGCCTTTGATGACCAAACCTTTTTGTGTGTTTTTATATCATCACATACCAAGCCCTATAACTTTTTTATTTTTCCATTAATGTAACAGTATGAGGGCTTGTTTTTTGTGGGACAAGTGGTAGTGTTTAATGGCACTATTTTGGGGTAAATATACCTCATTGAGTAACTTTTATTAACTCTTTGTGGGAAGGAAAGGAAAAAAACAGCAACTTTGCCATTGCCTTTTTATGCAAAAATTTTGCATTATTCAACACTGGCTTATAACTGTATTCATTGGATCAGTACAATTAAATTGACATCTAATTTGCATAGTTTTTTTTTTAAAGGAAAAGTCCTTTTTGTATTCTTTTGTTTCCATCTTCATTTTCCAAGACCTATAATGTAAATAATTTTTTTGTTAATGAAATAATTGAGCTTATTTTTTTTTGGGGGGGGGGGGGGGGGGCAACAGACAAAAAAAATTCTGGCATTTTTTTTTATAATTATTTATGCCATTCATGATGTAGGTAAAATAACATCACAGTTGTATTGCTCGGGTCTTAGAGACGGAACCATACCCAATATTTGTGTTTTATTTTTATTTTGTATTATTTGATAAACATTTGGGGATGGGAGGATTAATGTGGTGTTATGTTTTAACTAATAGGATTATACAGTCATGGCCAAAAGTTTTGAGAATGACACAAATATTATATTTTCACATGATCTGCTGCCCTCTGGTTTTTATGTGTGTTTGTCAGATGTTTTTATCACATACAGAAATATAATTGCATTCATATTATGAGTAACAGAAGCTTATATTGACAGTTAGAATGAGTTAATGCAGCAAGTCAATATTTGCAGTGTTGACCCTTCTTCTTCAGGACCTCTGCAATTCTCCCTGGCATGCTCTCAATCAACTTCTGGACCAAATCCTGACTGATAGCAGTCCATTCTTGCAGAATCAATGCTTTAATTTTCTCTGAATTTGTTGGTTTTTGTTTGTCCACCCGTCTCTTGATGATTGACCACAAGTTCTCAATGGGATTAAGATGTAAGAGACAGCCAATGTTGTCCTAAGCTTCATTTGTCTGTATAAACTGTTAATGTTGAATGTATTTCTGTGATTCTGTTCCTTTAAGACAGCAGCCATTGTAATTGTGACATGATGCTGGAGTGACTCCCCCCCCTTTTATGTCAGCTTGCCTGTTCTGCAGACAGAATGTGAGCAGAGAAGCAGGAAGTGACGAGACAGAGAGCAGCAGCCATCTTAGCAAGTGTTGTATTGAACTGGTGTGGAGATTTTTCTGTACAGCTAAGCTGTATCTTGGTCCAGAGACAAACAGAGTGTAAAGAGACAACAGGACTAGTGAGTCCACGTGAAAGGAACTGTGCTCAGTGGCTGATCAGTGAGACTGACATTGTGACTGTGTATATGGATACCACAGATAGAGACTCGCAGTGCTGTTGATGTACTGGACAGCACCTGCTAAACCCCGGCTTACATCCCAGCTCAGTGTATGGATTCGGCAGGACTGTCAGTGTGCTGAGTGGAATCTGCTGTTGGATTACATTGCATTCATTGGGTTTCCCTGTTAAAGAGGACTTCATTTCTCCCAAGATCCTGATAACCGTGAGGAGAGGACGTTTCGCTATAAAAGAAAGGAACGACTTTGGGCCCCACCGCGCGCTTCTACAGACTGTAAGCGGTCCACCTGGACCACTGGGGAAAAGGGGGTGCACCCAAATGTGATGTCAGGGTCAGTTAGGGATAGTTTTGAGTATATTGTTCATTCAGTGTCCATACTGCAGAATTGGACAGAGTAAAAGTAGAAACCATTGCAGAATTTGCCTTGAAATTGTTCATGCTATATTGTATATTTTGCTTGTCTTTATCCCTGTCATTTTACCTTCAAATAGCCTTTATTAACTTATAGTAAATATATATTCTTTTCTTGAACTACCGCGTGTGCGTTCATTTCTGGTTGCGGAGACCAAACCACCTGCCTTGCTCTCGGTTCACAAATTGGCGTAGTCGGCAGGATCCGCTTACCAGAATGGACGGTGACGCACCCGTTCGGGAGAATGGTGCTGGAGGAAGAATGCCAGCAGGGGCTATAATGAGTCAGTTAGCTAAATTTGATGGCAATAATATGTCAGTGAGTATGTGGGTGGAACAGATACGAATGATACAGCGAATGTACCAGACCGCACCAGAAGTACTAGTAGAGCTAGCAATATTGACATTACAAGGGGATGCTAAGACCACGGTGATATTGAGGCCATTTGAACAAAGGCAGACATTTGAGCAAGTAGTCCAGATTCTAGAAACCATTTATGGAGAAACTGCATTGCTGGGGTCTCTGCAGGCTCGGTTCTTCCAGAGGGTACAACAGGAGAATGAAAGCCTTCCCCAATATGCAAATGCCCTACAAGAATTGCTCCGAGATATTCAAGTGAAGGAAAGAGGGGGCTCGCCAGCCTTCTGTAACCCTGATCGGACTCTCCGTGACCAGTTTGTCCTGGGGATACGTGACGGCAGTTTAACTGTGACTATGCAGGATTTTATACGACGAGAGACTGATGCTAAATTCCATGATGTACAGGTAGAGGCCATCTCCCGTGCCAATAGTATGTTCCCGAAGCCCCAGACCGCAGTTGGAGTTACTTTGTCACAGGGGGCTAGTTCTGGCTCAGAGACAGTAGAAAAAGGGACGGTTAAAGAAATTCTCACAGTAATGCAGAAACTGCAAGAACAAATGGAACACTTGCACACTCGTTGTGATGAGCAGTCTATGAAAATTGCAGACTTCCAGAAGACTGGAGATGAAAGGGTGAGCCATCCACACCCAGCAAGTCAGAATCACCCACCACCCCGCTGGAGGGGTGAGGATAGGACCTACCGAAGGGGTCCAAATCATTTAGTGCAGTGCTCAGGAGAAATCGAAGGGGCTTACCGAAGGGGCCCAAACAGATGGCCAGAACGACGGGAGATACGCTGCTGGGAGTGTGGACGGATGGGCCACGTTGCTGCTAGATGTCCAGAGCAGCGACAAACTTATGAGAGACCGCCGTTAAACTGAAGTCCCCTGCTGCTGTAGGGCGTGTAGTAGGGGAGACTGACAAGGAGACTATGTGGGGAGAATGCCCTAATGATGACCTGATCGCTGCAAGTCCTGTTATACAGGTGGAAATGGAGGGTATTCCGGTTACCGGGATGATTGACACGGGTTCCCAAGTAACGACCTTGAGTAGAGACTGTTATGAACGGTACTTCCAGCAACATGTGAAATATGATCCCCATACATTCGTACGAGTGGTCGCAGCTAACCAGTTACCAGTTCCAGTCGTGGGAGTGGCCTGGATGAATGTCCGGGTATGTGGCCAAGATCTGGGTAGGAAAGGCATTGTGGTGGTACAGGAGTCACATGAAGTAAAGGTCCCTGTCATTTTGGGGATGAATGTGTTAAAAGAATTAGATCAGATCCTCTTTGAAAAGAAAGGTCACGGTTATTGGAAAGAAACCACCACCCATCGGCCTACTCAAACAGCTTTCCAGCGGCTGATCCGGACATGTGGCTTACAGAAAAGTTCGGATGCGCAGCGTCCTCTGGCTCGAATTTCAGTTCCTTTGCATACAAAAGTTACACTGCCACCCAGTCGGGAGACAATAGTGTCTATGCCCGTAGGCACCTGTCGGAAACTAGAGGGCATAGCTGTGTTGGTAGAACCACTGCAGGCAGCCGAAGGAGGTGTTGATCCGCTAGTGGCCCGTTCCTTGGCAATAGTTCGCAATGGAAGAGTACCACTTCGATGTGTAAACACTCAGGACCAGAGTGTGGACCTGACCCCAGGGAGGCAGCTGGCTAACATCTATGTGACTCCGGAGGAAGTAAGGAAAGTAACTCCAATGCAGCTGAAGCCGACTGAAAGGGATGAGTGGACCGTAACTGTGTCCATGGGAGAAGATGAGGAACCCACCTCTGAATGGAATGGCCGTGCAATTCGAGAACAGATGAAGATGGATGCAAGTTCATGTTCTCTGGAATGTGTGCAGAAGGTAGATGAACTGTTGTGGGAGAACCGAGCCGCCTTTTCACGGTATGCTGAAGATTTTGGATGTACCACAGGGATCTACCATGAGATTCCCACAGGAGACACCCCTCCAATTAGAGAGCGCTACCGACAAATTCCTCCACAGTTGTATCAGGAAGTAAAAGAACTGTTAGCTAAGATGCTACAGGGTGGGATCATCCAAGAAAGCCAGAGTCCCTGGGCAGCTCCTGTGGTGTTAGTAAGAAAAAAAGATGGGTCCATCCGATTTTGCGTAGACTATCGGAAGTTAAACGCTTGCACCGTACGAGATTCCTACCCCTTGCCACGGATTGAGGAGTCCCTCTCAGCGCTGGGGAGAGCCCGGTACTTCTCCTCACTAGATCTGGCTAGTGGGTATTGGCAGGTGCCGATGGCCACAAAAGACAAGGAGAAGACGGCATTCATCTTGCCCATGGGACTATACGAATTTAACCGGATGCCCTTCGGGTTGACAAATGCACCCGTAACGTTTCAGCGGTTGATGGAGAAATGTCTCGGTGACTTCAACTTTGAGTTCACTCTCATCTACTTGGATGACATTATAGTGTATTCTGCGACCTTTGAAGACCATCTCCACCAGTTGGGGCAAGTATTTCGAAGATTGCGGGAACATGGGCTCAAATTGAAACCCAGTAAATGTCGGTTGTTCCAATCTGAAATTGATTACTTGGGTCACCGCGTATCAGGAGAAGGGGTGAGACCATCAAGAGACAAGATAGCGGCTGTTCAAGATTGGCCAATACCGACTACCCTGCGAGAAGTGAGGGCGTTCCTTGGAGTAGCCGGTTACTATCGACGGTTTATTAAGGATTTCGCCAAGGTAGCAGCACCACTTAATGCTCTCCTACGAGGCACATCCGGTGGTCCAAAGAACCGGTCCGTGAAGTGGGGACCTGAACAGGAACAAGCCTTCCAGGCATTAAAGGATGCACTGACAACAGCCCCAATCTTGGCATATGCTGATTACCACTTGCCGTTCCAGCTGTATACGGATGCAAGCCTGTATGGTCTTGGAGCAGTGCTTTCCCAGCTTCAGGATGGCCAGGAGAGGGTCATAGCGTACGGCAGCCGGTCTTTGAGAGATTCTGAAAGAAACCCCGAGAATTATAGTTCATTTAAGTTGGAGCTGTTGGCACTGGTATGGGCCATGACCGAGAAATTCTCTGAATATTTGACCGGTGCTGAAGTTTTAGTACTGACTGACAACAACCCACTAGCTCACCTGGAAAATGCCAAGCTCGGGGCGTTAGAGCAGAGGTGGATAGCCCGAATGACTAAGTTCAATTACCGCATTAAGTATCGGTCCAAGACAGAGAACCAGAATGCTGACGGGATTTCTAGGGTAACCGCCCAGACCCCCACAGTAGACGTGGATCATGAGTTGGAGCATGTGGAGGTGCCCGACTTCAGCAGATTTTCACAGGCCTTGACTGCCACTAATCAGTTTGAGATGGAGGGGACTGAAATGGCTCCTTTCTTTGGTCCCTCACGACAGGAATGGGCACAGATACAACAGACCCATGAGGGGCTGGCACAGATGATCAAGTGTGTTGAGAAAGGCCAGAAGCCCTGTAGAGAGGAAAGAGAACGACTGACACGTGAGATATTATCTGTTCTGAGTCAGTGGGAAAAGTTGGAGATGAAAAATGGAGTGCTATGCCGAAAGGTCTATTTACCTTCTGAGATCGACATTCGATACCAAATTGTGGTGCCTAGTGAACTGGCTCGCTCGTTGGCAGTTGAGGCTCATAATAAGAATGGACATTTTGGTCATGAGAAGACCTTTCGTTGGTTACAGCGACTGATTTACTGCCCTGGTCTTCGTCAAATGGTCGAAGAAGTATGCCGCAGCTGTCGAACTTGTGAGATCCATAAGGCAATAGAACAGAGAGCTCCCCTGCAAACCATCGTGACCCAGGAACCTTTAGAAATCGTCATGATAGACTATCTAATGGTGGGCCCATCCAATAGCGGACACCAGTATTGCCTCGTAATGGTGGATCACTTCACCAAATTTGCGGTGGTAACCGCCACCAAGGACCAGACAGCTGAGTCAGCAGCTCGTGCTCTGTGCCAAGATTTCATTCGAGTATATGGGTGCCCTAAACGCATCCACTCCGACCAGGGTGCCTGCTTTGAGGGACACGTAATGAAAGAAGTTCAACGTATCTACGGGATAAAGAAGTCGCACACGACTCCATACCACCCTCAGGGAAATGGGGCCTGTGAAAGATTCAACAGAACTCTGCTACAGATGCTGCGGACTCTGGAGGAAGACAAGAAGTTACAGTGGCCTCAGTTCTTGTCTGAAATGGTGTGGGCCTATAACAATCAGGTCCATTCTACAATGGGGTACTCTCCTTATACACTTCTCTTTGGGCGGTCTGGGCGAAGTGTAGGAGAATTACAGTTGGATGATGTGGATGGGTTCCCTCCGAGGGATCCAACCTCTTGGGTGCGGGCGCACCGGCAGAGACTTGAGACGATCCATCGATTGGTGCGGCAGCGCCTGCAAGAACATCCCCATCCTGATAAGACCCCAGTGCAAGAAGCACCATTGCAACCAGGCGACCTGGTGCTAGTTCGTGTCAAGAAACCCCAAGGGAAATTGGAAAGCCGATGGGAGGCTTTGCCGTATCGTGTTGTTGGCCGCAAGTATGCGAATGGGCCAGTGTACCAGGTCCAGAAAGAAAGAACTGATTGTGTTCGAGTACTTCACCGAAATATGTTGCGCCTGTGTCATTCTGAAGGGACAAATCATGATGGGCTTGCCAATGTGAATGAGCTCCCACAGTCAGAGAATGGAGGTGCGGAATGGGCCTCAGACGAGGAGGATGATTGTTGGCCGATCCCTGCTCCTGGGGATGTTCCACCTGTGACTACTGTATCTCCGGCCTGTGCCCCCTCTGGTGCGGAATCCGCTGGTCCTTCTCAGCCCATAGCTGCAGCACCCCATAATATACCACCGGTCCTCAGACGGACCACTAGGCCAAATGCTGGTATTCCCCCTGTTCGGTATGCGCAGGATGAGTTTGTTTGGCCTGCCATACATCGGTATACTACCACCCTGTGCATAAAAGTACAACCCTCTGGATATACAGTCATAGGCAGGGACTGCCAATCTTAAAGTGGGGGGGAATATGTAAGAGACAGCCAATGTTGTCCTAAGCTTCATTTGTCTGTATAAACTGTTAATGTTGAATGTATTTCTGTGATTCTGTTCCTTTAAGACAGCAGCCATTGTAATTGTGACATGATGCTGGAGTGACTCCCCCCCCCTTTTATGTCAGCTTGCCTGTTCTGCAGACAGAATGTGAGCAGAGAAGCAGGAAGTGACGAGACAGAGAGCAGCAGCCATCTTAGCAAGTGTTGTATTGAACTGGTGTGGAGATTTTTCTGTACAGCTAAGCTGTATCTTGGTCCAGAGACAAACAGAGTGTAAAGAGACAACAGGACTAGTGAGTCCACGTGAAAGGAACTGTGCTCAGTGGCTGATCAGTGAGACTGACATTGTGACTGTGTATATGGATACCACAGATAGAGACTCGCAGTGCTGTTGATGTACTGGACAGCACCTGCTAAACCCCGGCTTACATCCCAGCTCAGTGTATGGATTCGGCAGGACTGTCAGTGTGCTGAGTGGAATCTGCTGTTGGATTACATTGCATTCATTGGGTTTCCCTGTTAAAGAGGACTTCATTTCTCCCAAGATCCTGATAACCGTGAGGAGAGGACGTTTCGCTATAAAAGAAAGGAACGACTTTGGGCCCCACCGCGCGCTTCTACAGACTGTAAGCGGTCCACCTGGACCACTGGGGAAAAGGGGGTGCACCCAAATGTGATGTCAGGGTCAGTTAGGGATAGTTTTGAGTATATTGTTCATTCAGTGTCCATACTGCAGAATTGGACAGAGTAAAAGTAGAAACCATTGCAGAATTTGCCTTGAAATTGTTCATGCTATATTGTATATTTTGCTTGTCTTTATCCCTGTCATTTTACCTTCAAATAGCCTTTATTAACTTATAGTAAATATATATTCTTTTCTTGAACTACCGCGTGTGCGTTCATTTCTGGTTGCGGAGACCAAACCACCTGCCTTGCTCTCGGTTCACAAAGATCTGGGGAGTTTCCAGGCCATGGACCCAAAATCTCTATGTTTTGTTCCCTGAGCCATTTAGTTATCACCTTTGCTTTATGGCAAGGTGCTCCATCATGCTGGAAAAGGCATTGTTGAGCGCCAAACTGCTCTTGGACGTTTGGGAGAAGTTGCTCTTGGAGGACATTCTGGTACCATTCTTTATTCATGGCTGTGTTTTTAGGCAAGACTGTGAGAGAGCCGATCCCCTTGGCTGAGAAGCAACCCCACACATGAATGGTTTCAGGATGCTTTACAGTTGGCATGAGACAAGACTGGTGGTAGCGCTCACCTCTTCTTCTCCGAATAAGCTGTTTTCCAGATGTTCCAAACAATCGAAAAGGGGATTCATCAGAGAAAATGACTTTACCCCAGTCCTCAGCAGTCCACTCCCTGTACCTTTTGCAGAATATCAGTCTGTCCCTGATGTTTTTTCTGGAGAGAAGTGGCTTCTTTGCTGCCCTCCTTGAGACCAGGCCTTGCTCCAAGAGTCTCCGCCTCACAGTGCGTGCAGATGCACTCACACCTGCCTGCTGCCATTCCTCAGCAAGCTCTGCACTGCTGGTAGCCCCATCCCGCAGCTGAAACACTTTTAAGAGACGGTCCTGCCGCTTGCTGGTCTTTCTTGGGCGCCCTGGAGCCTTTTTGGCACCAATGGAACCTCTCTCCTTGAAGTTCTTGATGATGTGATAGATTGTTGACTGAGGTGCAATCTTTCTAGCTGCAATACTCTTCCCAGTTAGGCCATTTTTGTGCAGTGCAATGATGACTGCACGTGTTTCTTTAGAGATAACCATGGTTAACAGAAGAGAAACAATGATGGCAAGCACCAGCCTCCTTTTAAAGTGTGCAGTGGTGTCATTCTTACTTAATCATGACAGATTGATCTCCAGCCCTGTCCTCATCAACACCCACACCTGTGTTAATGGAGCAATCACTGAAACGATGTTAGGTGGTCCTTTTAAGGCAGGGCTGCAATGATGTTGAAATGTGTTTTGGGGGATAAAGTTCATTTTCTAGGCAAATATTGACTTTGCAAGTAATTGCTGTTAAGCTGTTCACTCTTTATAACATTCTGGAGTATATGCAAATTGCCATTAGAAAAACTGAAGCAGTAGACTTTGTAAAAATTAATATTTGTATCATTCTCAAAACTTTTGGCCATGACTGTACATAGGCAGCCCAGAGGGCCTTCATTTGGCCCCTGGCTGCCATGTAATGGTAATTAGAATTCTGCGATCTTGTTTAATGGAGTCCCCTCCAAAACCCCTTAGATGCCACCGTTACAATTGACTGTGGCATCTAAGGGGTTAAACATCCGAGATCATTGGTTTGCAAATACCGGGCATTAGGAGCAGGTGCCCGGCTGATGTAAAAAGTCAATTGCAGTGGAATAAGAATCATTAGTGACATTTGTAGAAAGTCTATACACCAATCACTAATGGGTTCAAGAGGGCTTAGCAGGAAAATGCCTGTAGGAAAACAGAATGGTTTAAGATGTATGTCAAAACTGGCACAAAATTCTTGTACAAAATAAGAAAGTTAATAGGTATAAAAGTAAACTAGACATAATGGGGCACATTTATTCACTCCCGTTCGTAGTTGTGAATCTGTCGTATGGACCTTCACAAATATGGATTGTTACTAGAAGCTCCAGAATTCTGGCTCACCATGAGACAAATATTTGGCGCAAAACATGTAGACAAAATCTGTAGAGAAATATCTTAACTTGCAGGCTGTAAGAAACAAATATTTGGTGCAAGCGTCCGTCAAAGACCCTACAAATCTTGGCATAACATATGCAGAAACAAATCACCTCTTGCTTATTGGGGAGACAAATATGTGGCGCATGATGAGAATTTATGGTGCACAAACTAAATTGTGGTAAATTCATTACACCACTTTAAACTTGGTCTACTTTGCACAGGAAATCTGCGCCATATTCGTTCTTTTTTGTTTCATAAATGTTTCGTAAAGGGAGACACTTCTAAACCACCCCTTGGGACACATTTATCAATCCAAGTCCGACACTTTCTGTCTACATTCGCGCTAAAATTCATAGCGCACAGCATTTACGGCATATTTATGAACAGTGTGCACCAGAAAGACAAGACCGACTTTAAAATGGTGTAAAGAATTTACGACAATTTACTTTGTGTGCCAAAAATTCTCGTTGTGCACCACATATTTGTCTCAATAAGCGAGAAATGATTTGGTTATGTTATGCCAAGAATTATAGGGTCTTTTTTGATGCGTGTGCCAAATATTTGTTCCTTACATCCTGCAATTTAAGATTTGTCTGCATATTTTGTCTACAGATTTGGTCTACATGTTTTGCACCAAATATTTGTCTCCATTTTTGGGCCAAATATTTGTCTCATGGTGAGTCAGAATTTTGGACCTTCTAGAAACACTTCATATTTATGAAGGTCTGTATGACAGATTCATAAATATGTCTAAAACTACGAACTGGATTCGTTGTTTAAGACAGTGCAAAGATAGACAGTATTGATAAATGTGCCCCAATATGTCGTAAATGCTGTGCACTATGAATTTTGGTGCAGATGTAGACAGAAAAGTGTCAGATTTGGATTGATAAATGTGCCCCATTGTGTTATTATGATAAATCTGGTGCATTTTTACACAGTCTAAAATTAAACAGGATTAGTAAAACAGTCCTCTTGAGTCCTTTAGGATAACACACAAAAGGTACCATCTTTTCAGATGATTTCTTCGGTTTTTATTACACAGATTATTAAGTTCAGAGACCCTGGCAATAACCGAAGGGATACATTTTTATCTGGAACATGGACTGAATGATCTCCTAATTATAATATGCCAAGAGAGCAGCAGAAGTACCCTGTAATCCTCTTTAATCTCTTTGGTGCATTTGATACTGTAGAGCCCATGGTATATTAATAGAAAACTACTGTAATTAGAAGGTTGTGAGCTGCATAGTATTGTACGCATTGTGGAACATTATTAGATATGACTTCCAAGCAATTGCTAAAGCACCTAGTTATACATATTGGGGGCAGCAATGAGAAAAGCAGACAAGACAAATACGGTCATACCAGGTTCCAAGTGAATGAGAAGACCGTTTGGATCCAAAAAGTCATAGTCAATGTTAAAGGGGTTGTCCAGCCATAGCAGGTTATCCCCTATCCATGGGACAGGGGTTAATTTGCTGATCGGTGGGTGTCCCACTGTTGGTCTCAGCTGGTCAGACAGGGCATGCCTCTCCATTCGTTTCAATGGATACTGCCAGAGCTAGCTGCTTCATTCAAAACTGGGGTGAAAAACACCCCACTTCTCTAGATTGGGAGTTCCACTGGTGAGACACCAACCAGTAAGTTACCCCCTATTCACAGGCTGTGGCTGGATAACCCCTTCAATGAAATTACCATTCTCTTGGGTGTCTCTGGTGCATGACACCAGCCTAAGGATGTAAGTATCTTAAGGGCTTCTGTTGGGTCCCTCGGAGGATGATAGTTAATGAGAACTTGTACAGTAATGTCGTGTTCTGAAATGCTTTAATACTTACATACAAAGGGTATTTGAATCCTGAAAATCGGATGGGGACACCAGGACCTCTTGTTGAGGGTGGTTAGGAGTGCGGTAGTGTCAAGCAGCTCCTGAAAGGGGTCTTAGGCTCTATTCACATGAATGTGAAAGACAGCTGTGTAATGACCATTTTTTTAAGGGTCCCCACATGATTGCACTAAAGTCAATGCATTCCTATGGGCCTATTCACATGTCTGTTTTTTTGACAGACTATGGGTACCGTCCAGCAAATAAAGGACATGTCCTGTTTTTGACCATTTTCATGGATCAATAGACTCAAGTCTGTGAGGGGGTTTGTGAAAACAGGTGCCACACAAAAGCAAATCGACTGTGAAAATGTCCTAATTGCACCACGGTTATGTGAATAAGCCCTCATTTTTATCTTTTCTCCGAGACCCTCTCATCTTCTATGTATGTAGACCCACATAGGCAGGTGAGTGCTGAATTTCCATATCTTGTCCCAGGGCAGATTGAAGGCCCGGAAGAAAAAAAAATGTAACGTCCTAAAATGGTACAATGGACAAACTGGAATAAGCAAATGGTTTTTGGTTTGGTGATTCAAAATATATAGTAATTAAAAAATCCTAATGTAGTAAAACTATATAAGGATTTTTGCAGATTTTGTTGCAGTTTTTTAAGTCAAAGTTAGGAGTGTATTTAACAAAGGGTAGAAATATGTCTTTTTATATATTTCCCATTCCTTTTGTATCCATTCTTGGCTTTGGCTCAAAAAAGCGCAACTAAATCTGCAATAGAAAAAGCTGTGTTTCCGCAACGTGGGGCCTTAGCCTTAATTTGGTTTCCAGTAATCTTAGCAATTTACAAAATAAAACACACAGTGAGCACAGTAAATACAAAACCCAAAAATCAATGCCAAAAATGCTGGGGGGAATTTCTATCGCCTCCCAACCACAAAAAAGATATTGGAGCCAGGGGATTTTTTATGCCACTTTTCTGACTTTTTTTTGACAAATTTATCAAAATGTCTCACATTTGTTGACATATTTGTCTTAGTTGTTTAGGGCGAGGACAGCAGAGTTCAGTAAAGATTTTTAGTTAATTTTTTAAGCTAGAAATGGAGTGTCCTTGTGCAAAACTTTTGTGACTTTTATGTCACAAATAATACATTAGACTTAAACCTATGCACCATGTAAATCCACATTGCAACACAGTTTTGGGAAAGATGCACTAGGCTCTGAACACTATAAAAATTGCAAGGCAACCATAATAAATTTGGCGCAATGAAGAAAAAAAAAAGTCACAAAAATAAATAACACATGCGAATGGTGCAAATTGAATAATAAATCGGCCCCATTGGGTCTCTATGTAGTCAGGCTTTAATCTTTTCTTTCTCTCTTTCTTTCTTTATCTGTCTGACAAAGACATTATTAAACCAATTTAAATTAATAAAAAAATAGATAATAAATAAAATTAAATAATTAAATAATATTAATAATTCCACCTCCT
This sequence comes from Leptodactylus fallax, assembly GCA_947044405.1. NCBI lineage: Eukaryota > Metazoa > Chordata > Amphibia > Anura > Leptodactylidae > Leptodactylus > Leptodactylus fallax. The sequence goes on along the minus strand of CAMRHE010000130.1, from coordinate 48,216 downwards.
AATTAAATCAGTATCCTGTATATATTGTCTATTTATAGACATTATATAATAATCATCTCAGTTATAAGTCAGTCTTGTCCTCGTTCCCCTTCAGTAGCCCTTTTTTAACGGCACTTTTTGATGGCTTCTTGTACATATTTTACATAGTGGACATGTTAGACATGTTAGACTGCAACACCAGAGAAGACTGTGGTGTTCCCATGTCCTATAAAATGTAGAGAAGAGAACGGTCATGTACAGAGACTACAGCAGCTTGTATTTCTTGCACATAATTACTGTATTTGCTTTCATGGATACAGTACTCAGGCGGTTTTATTTTCTTCCAAGAATCCACTTGACCTCAGCAGCCTGATGCTTCCATGACTCCTGTTTGCTTTCTAAGGAGCAATGTACAGGATAATACCTTCCAGTACTATCATTCATTTCCATGTACATGACGTGATATGAACAAAGCAAAGAACCCCATTTTATCCCAGTGAGTATAATGTGTCGTGTCTTCTCATGGGTAAAGTTTCAGATAAACTTCTTGCCCAGTGGTTGTGTATTACATAAAGATATGCTTACTACTGGACAGGTTCCTTGGCACTTAAAACTCTTATTGGGGCATGAGTAATAAGGGCTGCCTGTAAGAAAGAAAGTACTTTAGAAATAATGGGGCAAATTTATTAAGACTGGTGTTTTGTACGCCAGTCTTAATAAAGGCCCTGTCTGGCGCCGAGCACTTCACATATTAGGTGCACACCCGCGTGTGTATGGAGATCTATGCCAGTTAGGAACTGGCGTAGATTTCCAGTATAACTCACACGAGAAAACTGTTATGAGTTATAATAAATATATCAGGCTGAGGTTTCCCTGGCCTCCCTCATTCTGCCCACATTCGCACAATGTAGTAAGCGAGGCACAGAATGGGGGTGATGGTGCATGTTTGGCTCAAGAAAGGGCCTTGCTCGAATGTGTGCCACAGTATCATCCCTCTACATCAGAAAACTGATTCTAAAAAAATTGAGCTTTCAGAACGTACTGTACATGAGATATTGCAGGACAGGAGATTCTTTGCAGTCTTGTTGACATACTTGACGTCCTATACTTTGAGCACTGGCAGTTGTCCATTGTAACCAACAGAGCAATAATGGCAAAATTATACAATGCCTAAACCAGCACTGAATAATTATTGTTAGGATATTTACATTGGAAGCAACTCTAGATTCCTGAATCCTGAATTTTTTTTTCAGTCTGCTATAAGGGAGTTTAAAAGAGTAAAAAAATTATGATTTTGGCTAGAAACTGAATGGACCAACTGTCTTTCTCACAGGTTCTAAGATGGTCGTACACATTTGATCACTGTTGACTGGCCCATCCAACTTCAGCAGGACCAGCCAACCATCTAAAGTGTATGGGGCTATCCAGACCTCAGGAGAAAACCACATTCACTGCCCATTCAGAAAACATGCATACTCTGCTGAACCAACACTTTGTGTAGACTGGTCACTTTATTAGAGTCACCTGCCTTTTCACGATTGGAGCTTCCCTCTATGGACATGAGAGACGTGACCCCGAAGGGCAGTGGATTCTTTTAATAATAATAATAATAATAATAGTCCTTTAATAGTCCCACAATGGGGAAATTCAGTGTGTTACAGCAGCAAAGATAAGCAGATACAAATACAAATACAACATGTACAGGAATGTTCCAAGGTGAGAGGCATTACATTGATAGCAGACAGACAGATAGGACGTAGCAGAGGAGGGGGGGGGGGGGATTTAACAGGCAGAGAGATATTTCAGTTCTCTGTGTGTAATGATCTCCGCTTAGGTCGGTGTTGGTTGTACAGCCTAACCGCGGTGGGGAGGAAAGACTTCCGATAGCGCTCCTTCTCACACCTAGGGTGGAGCAGTCGGTCACTGACAGTACTGCCCAGCCCTATCACAGCCTCATGCATGGGATGGGAGTTATTCTTCCGCATGGAGCTCACCACGGACAGTATCCTTCTGTCACCCACCACCTGCACTGGGTCCAGTGGGCTCCCCAGGACAGAGCTGGCCTTTCTAATCAACTTGTCAAGTTTATTTCTGTCCCTGGTTGATATACTGCTCCCCCAGCAGGCCACTCCAAAGAAGATGGCTGATGCCACTACCGAGTTGAAGAAAGTTCTAAGAAGTGCCCCCCGGATTCCAAAGGCTCTCAGTTTCCTAAGCAGGTAGAGCCTGCTGTGGCCCTTCCTGTACAGGGCCTCCATATGATCTGCCCAGTCCAGCTTATTATTAAGGAGCAAACCCAGGTACTTATAGGTGTTCACAATCTCGATGCCCGTCCCCAGGATGTCCACTGGTTTAGGAGGGCTTCTACCTTTGCAGAAGTCCACCACCATCTCCTTGGTCTTCCCCGCGTTAATCTTCAGGTGGTTCCGGTGGCACCAGTCCACAAAATCCTGGTTCAGTTCTCTGTACTCCCTGTCATCATCATCTGTGATGAGACCCACTATTGCAGAGTCGTCAGAATACTTCTGTAGTTTTCAGTGTGAACTCACATTAGAATGGGAAAATTGAGTAACCTGAGCAAATTTGAATGCATGGTCATTGGTACTAGACAAGCTGGGACCAGAATTTAATATATTGGCCAACCTGTGGGGTTTTTCTGTGTAACAACGTGGATAGTATACCAAGAACAGGGTGATTGAGTTAAGACATTTAGCAAAAAGGAATCCGGTGGATGGAAACAGTTCAGAGGAGGATTCAAGAATTGATCTGATGAACAAGCAGTGCACAGTCAAGCAAATTGCAGGTGCATACAATGTTGGTCCTCCATCCAAGGCTAGGTTCACATCTGTGTTGGAGTTTCTGTACAATACTCCGCCGCAGATTCTGCTTAAACTTGGAGGAGAGAAAATTCTTGCAAGGAGGACTTTTCTCTCTGTCAGTTTCAGTGTCAAACTATACAATAGTCTATGGCGTCCGCAGGTTCCCGCAGGTAACTGCTTTTGAAGCAGACAGGGTCTCTCCCAAATGACGGAGACCCGAACATTAGTGTGAACCTAGCGTTATATGTAATATGTCTAATAATCTTCCTTAGCATGGATGGCAGATGACCAATTCAAGTGCCATTACTGTAAGGAAAACAAAAAGACAAAACCTCAGTGTGCAAAAGAGTGCAAGATTTCTGTTGCACCTTACCTAGAGAGCGTCAGAATTTGGGACAAGTAACAGGAAATGATGAAACTTTCCAGTTCAGGCTGGTAGAGGTGGAGTAATGTAATGGCATGTTTTCTCCCTGGGTCTCCTGATACCCGTGAATGATACCTTTGTATGCCATGATGAATTGCTGTGGTTCTAAAGGCCAAAGGAGGTCCAACACAGTACTAGATGGGTTGGGAGAAATATATGTTAAATGTGTTGGCCTCCATTAAGGAGATGAACAGTCTAAAATATCCTTCCCAGGAAGCGGTTAATACCCTATATCAACAAAGTGATAACAATCAAAATTGTATATAAAGCAAAACAGGTCTAACTCAATACGATCTGTCTTAACGTTTCCTCCTGACAAAATTCTTTCATTTGGGATAGGACCTTGTGCCGGACTTTGTTTGACATTGCATGATAATTCCAGAAAAGTGCCACATTGTCTGTGGAAAGAATGAAAAAAGAAAACAGAGTGTACAGGCTGGGTAGACTATGATGTCCTTTTTGGTGGACAGCTCGAGAACTTTTCTAACAGCTCAAGGATGCAGAACTGGGTAATCAAGAGATTAAAGATATTTGCTCTGCCAAGATAAATCACCACTGACATTTGTTATGGAAAAGGTCCAGATCAGCAGATCTCGCTGAACAACCTTGTGCAAATATAGTAGCTTTAGTCTGTGCCAAGCAGAAAGGCACCGGCCAGACGGATGAGAAATTAACCTGTGATTGTTGGACTGACGATAGATGAGCCAATAAGCCGCGCTGTTCAGGAAAGGCTGTATTGTGACAGCTAAGCGGTTAATGCAATCAGTTCCTCGGAATAACACAAATCTGGACTGCTAAAGTATGCAGACTGCTAATTATAATGTATTTGCAGATCCTAGACTCCAATCTCTGTATATTCTCCATCCCTGCCTCATTATCTCATTCAATGCACTGATGTGATGTGTTTCTGGGCCCTACCCTGTCCTGCTCAATCTTTCCATTACAAGGTCTCTCTTTCTGCTTCATTCTTGCCTATTTATTTTTTACTGTCATGCTTCCTTTCATTGATTCTTACATTTTCCTATCCATGAGTGTTTATTCTCATGAACATGGCAAATGGCTTGTAGTTATAATATCTGTGTTCTTAATAAAAGGTAATCTAACATATCTTCTATTTCTATTAAAGTCTCGTTATGTAAACTTTTTCTTAAAGGGGGTCTATCACCTCCTCCAAGTATATTCAGCTGTCACCACTGTGCTACAGAGCACAGTGATAAACAACTTAGCTTTGTTATGTATGTCATGTTTGTAGATTTGGAGGGAAACAACTTTGAAGTATTATGCAAATGAGACAGCTGGTTCATTGGGGGCAGGCCTTCAGGTCAATGGAGCACTACACTTGACCCTCAAGCCATCCTCCTGCTTGTGCCATCCCGGGCAGTGAGAGTTGATCTTTCCACTGTTATGACATCAGCCATCCTACTTGAGCAGTAACAGCAGGACTCCCAGAGCTGAAGGTCCCCCTCCAGTGCACCAACTGCCTCATTTGCATAAGACTTTAAAGCTGTGTTCCTCCAAGTCTTCAAAAGTGAAATACATAACAAAGGCATATTGTTTATTAGTGTAATCAGGGGCGCACTTCTAATGAGGTGAAGAGAGGCGGCCGCCTCAGGCAGTACTGTCCGTCACTGTCTATTTAACTAAACCAGCCCAAGATAGGTCGCTTAAAAAAAACAAAAAAAAACAAAGCTGAGTGGGGCCTGTCCTGGGCTGGCTTACAAGACCTCTGCATTTCAGCACAGGCGGCGATACAATGATGTCATTGCGCCTCCTACGCTGAGACGCAGATGTCCTATGCGTAGTACATATATACAGTACAGACCAAAAGTTTGGACACACCTTCTCATTCCAAGAGTTTTCTGTATTTTCATGACTATAAAAATTGTAGATTCACACTGAAGGCATCAAAACTATGAATTAACACATGTGGAATTATATACTTAACAAAAAAGTGTGAAACAACTGAAAATATGTCTTATATTCTAGGTTCTTCAAAGTAGCCACCTTTTGCTTTGATTACTGCTTTGCACACTCTTGGCATTCTCTTGATGAGCTTCAAGAGGTAGTCACCTGAAATGGTCTTCCAACAGTCTTGAAGGAGTTCCCAGAGATGCTTAGCACTTGTTGGCCCTTTTGCCTTCACTCTGCGGTCCAGCTCACCCCAAACCATCTCGATTGGGTTCAGGTCTGGTGACTGTGGAGGCCAGGTCAGCTGGCGTAGCACCCCATCACTCTCCTTCTTGGTCAAATAGCCCTTACACAGTCTGGAGGTGTGTTTGGGGTCATTGTCCTGTTGAAAAATAAATGATGGTCCAACTAAACGCAAACCGGATGGAATAGCATACCGCTGCAAGATGCTGTGGTAACCATGCTGGTTCAGTATTCCTTCAATTTTGAATAAATCCCCAACAGTGTCACCAGCAAAGCACCCCCACACTATCACACCTCCTACTCCATGCTTCACGGTGGGAACCAGGCATGTAGAGTCCATTTGTTCACCTTTTCTGCGTCGCACAAAGACACGGTGGTTGGAACCAAAGATCTCAAATTTGGACTCATCAGACCAAAGCACAGATTTCCACAGGTCTAATGTCCATTCCTTGTCTTCTTTAGCCCAAACAAGTCTCTTCTGCTTGTTGCCTGTCCTTAGCAGTGGTTTCCGAGCAGCTATTTTACCATGAAGGCCTGCTGCACACAGTCTCCTCTTAACAGTTGTTGTAGAGATGTGTCTGCTGCTAGAACTCTGTGTGACATTGACCTGGTCTCTAATTTGAGCTGCTGTTAACCTGCGATTTCTGAGGCTGGTGACTCGGATGAACTTATCCTCCGCAGTAGAGGTGACTCTTGGTCTTCCTTTCCTGGGGCGGTCCTCATGTGAGCCAGTTTCTTTGTAGCGCTTGATGGTTTTGGCCACTGCACTTGGGGACACTTTCAAAGTTTTCCCAATTTTTCGGACTGACTGACCTTCATTTCTTAAAGTAATGATGGCCACTCATTTTTCTTTACTTAGCTGCTTTTTTCTTGCCATAATACAAATTCTAACACTCCATTCAGTAGGACTATCATCTGTGTATCCATCTGACTTCTGAACAACACAACTGATGGTCCCAACCCCATTTATAAGGCAAGAAATCCCACTTATTAAACCTGACAGGGCACACCTGTGAAGTGAAAACCATTTCAGGTGACTACCTCTTGAAGCTCATCAAGAGAATGCCAAGAGTGTGCAAAGCAGTAATCAAAGCAAAAGGTGGCTACTTAGAAGAACCTAGAATATAAGACATATTTTCAGTTGTTTCACACTTTTTTGTTAAGTATATAATTCCACATGTGTTAATTCATAGTTTTGATGCCTTCAGTGTGAATCTACAATTTTTATAGTCATTAAAATACAGAAAACTCTTGGAATGAGAAGGTGTGTCCAAACTTTTGGTCTGTACTGTATATATATAAATAGGCTGTTACCTGCTGGAGTAACACCGACAGGTAATGGCCTATTTACTTACCTAACCCCCGGCTGCTCGTGGCCGCCTCAGCTTCCCTTTCTGCTATGGGACGCAGAAGGAGGGAGCAGAAGCGTCTGTGAGCAGGAGCGGGGATTGGTAAGTGAGGCCGTGGGCCCGCAAACCCCATCAAATACTACTATTATTATACTCCGGGGTCTTTTCAGACCCCGGAGTATAATAATCGGAGACCCAGGGGAAGGGATAAACATAAAAACCAATGTTATTCACCTCTCCTGCAATCCAGTGTTACTCCCAGCAGGCTTCGGCCTTCTTTGGTGACGTCCCAGGTGTCACGTGAGCCAGGACGACGTCATTATGTCGCGACGGCGGCCTTGGCCCACGCGATGTCTGTGCGACATTGAAGAGGTCTGAAAGCAGGGAATGACCCGGAGCCCAGGTAAATAACAGTGGTTTGTATGTTTGTCACCATCTGGGTCTCCGATCATTATACTCTGGGGTGTGAAAAGAAAAGACCCCGGAGTATAATAATAGTTCATGGGAGGGTCACTATGGGGCATAATAACGTGTGCAGGGACCACTATGGAGCATAATACTGTGTGCAGGGGCCACTATGGAGCATAATACCATGTGCAGGGGCCACTATGGACCATAATACCGTGTGCAGGGGCCACTGCAGGGCATAATACCGTGTGCAGGAGCCGCTGCGGGGCATAATACCGTGTGCAGGGGCCGCTGCGGGGCATAATACCGTGTGCAAGGGCCACTGCGGGGCATAATACCATGTGCAGGGGCTGCTGCCGGCCATAATGCCGTGTAATACTGTGTGCAGGGGCCGCTGTGGGCCATAATAGTGTGCAATACTGTATAAAAAAAAACACCTTCTCACCTGTCCCTTGTGCTCGATGTCTCCTACCGCGGTCTGGTTCTGCTGCTCCAGTGTTTTCTTCTGGCGGAAGTCCCCGCCGCACATGACCGCTGAGGTCGCTGACACGGGACGTCACAGTGCTGTGGGGAAGAAAACACTGGAGCAGCAGGACTGGAACGGCTGGGAGACACCGGAGCACCTTCCCCAGCCTCATATTAAAAAAGAGGTTATCCTGGACAACCCCTTTAAGGTGGCACTTGGGCTTTATTAAAGTGGCTTTCCAGCTCATTTTTATTGATGATCTATCCTTAGGACAGATTATCAATAAGAGATCAGTGGACCCCTCCTCTGATCAGCTGTCTGAAGGGGCTAGGGTGCCTGTTTATATCACACGCTGTCTGTTTATAGTGACCGTGTGATGTAATTACAGCCTTGTCACATAGATGTGTATAGGATGAGGCTGTAGTTACATTACATGGCCGCTATGAGATAAATGACACTATGTAAACAAAGAAGCGGTCACGGCGCTTACACAGATACCACAGTTCATTCAAACAGCTGATCAGTGGGGGTCTTGGGTTTTTGAGCCCCACTGATTATTTTATTAATGACCTGGAAAACCTTTTAATTAGGGAACCTATGGGGCATTGATAAGGGGCACTATTTATGCAGGGTACACACGGACATTATTAATATAAAGATGCACTTGGGGGTATTATTCATTATGGAGGGTTATATCATATATTTTATAATTGGGGTAGCAGCAGGATGGATGTGCTGGTGAGGACAATGTGGGTCGGATGCCTGTAAAAGTGAGGAGCCAAAGATGTCTGTGTTGCAAACTTTACAGAGACAAGTCACAGCTGGAAGAAGTGGCCATGGCGGTCCAAAGGGAAGAGAAGGGAAATGTGAAGGATTAGTCAGAGACGTCACCTGTAAGTCACAAAATGTTACTGCCCTGTATTCACCTAAATGATAGAGGATAAATACCTGAGTGATGGGGGTCTGTCTGCTGAGACCCCCACTGAGCTTGAGAATTGGGTTTTTTCCCCCCACTGCGTGGGAATTCAGCCTGGCCGCAGCCATATATAGGTGTGTCGCTTGGTGGATGGACGAACCCGCGGGGCTCTCATTCACTTCGATGGGAGTGCCAAAGATACCCGAAGTCCAGTACTCAGCTATCTGCGGCGCTCCTATTATAGAGAATGGGGGCCACGTGGGCTCGTCCATCCACCAAGCAGAAGATGTGTGAAGTTATCGTCATTGTTAATGCCGTGTTGTTGATCTGATACTGAAGTAATACAGGAAGAAGAATTCTTAAAAACTGTTTCATAAGTTTGTGTATGTTTATTGTGCAACGATAACAGCGTGTGACGCTAACAGCATGTAAACGCAATTTTATATTTTTTTTTTTTTGGGGGGGGGTGCTTTTCTATAGTCCGCCTCAGGCAGCAAGGAGGCTAGGTTCACCACTGAGTGTAATGTGCTCTGTAGCATGGTGGTGACAGTTGAATATGCTTGAGGGAGGTGGTAGACTGCCTTTACAAGGGATCTCTCAGAATTAATTATCCTTAAGAGTTTGAGCCCTGACACCCCACAGATTAGCGTTCAAAGCAACTTCGAAGCCTGTGTCCACTTCACAGGCCAGTGACATCATGCTTATTTGTCACATTGCCTGTTTTCAGATCAGCCCCATTTAAGTGAATCGGGCTGAGTTGTAATACCAAGGACAGCCCTATACAATGTACACTGATGAACAAAAAGGTAATAATGTTTTGAACTTTTGACTTTCACGCTCCATATCTCACCATTCACTACAGCTTTGAACGTGAGACTACCATCATTTTAAAGACAATCATCTTTGCTATCTCATACATAAATTTGACATAAATATTTAGCATATGATTAGTTATGCAGATTCTTGTCATGTAACTGCATTGTTACTGTTTTGCTTCTAGAAAATATAAATTTTAATTTTTTATATTTTGTAAATCCAAATTTGGCATACAACACTACCTGAATCCTTCTGGACATGCTCTCAATTAGATTCAAGCATGTCTCAACTGAAATCTGATCCCAGGTCCCTTCTACACGTTCCCAATGTTGGTGCATGCTGGTCGACTCACTTAGGTATGAATACAGCTTTTTCTTTAACTCAACCCACAAGTGTTTGATTGGGTTGAGGTCTGGGGACTAATCAAGCACCTCCCCTTCATTCTCATTGAACCATTTCTTCGCTAATCTCGATGTATGCTTCGGGTCATTGTCCTGCTGGAACACTATGTCGCACTTTTCATACCCATAGTACTAGGATACTCACATATAGCTCAGCATTGAGATCACCATTGATCCTAGTTAAGTATCCAACACCTTTGGCTGTGAAACAACCCCATATCTTCCTCCACCAAACTTGACAGTTCCTCTAGTTTCTGGGTCTGTTAGCCCCCTTTTCCCTTGTTTCTTTCAGACCCATTTGAACCCATCAGAGCCCTGTCTATTGATTTTCGTCTCATGGCTCCAATCTTCTACTGTCCACTTTTGGTACTTTTTTGCAAACTCGAGCCGATGCCTCTTATGACGCTATTGAAGTCGAGGCTCTTCACCTTTATTCAGGCAAAGCATGCATGTGTTCTTAATAGTAATAGAATTAGCCACTGCCAGACACCTCTGTGAGTGGCTTATCTTCCATGAGGACAAAGGATCTTGAAATTCAATATGTCCCTTCTTTTCCTTCTGGCATCATACACACGTGGACAAAATTGTTGGTACCCCTCGTTTAATGAAAGAAAAACCCACAATGGTCACAGAAATAACTTGATAAAATAATATATAAAAATTCTATGAAAATGAACAAATGAAAGTCAGACATTGCTTTTCAACCATGCTTCAACAGAATTTTTAAAAAACTCATGAAACAGGCCTGGACAGAAATGATGGTTCCCTTAACTTAATATTTTGTTGCACAACCTTTTGAGGTAATCACTGCAATCACACGATTCCTGTAACTGTCAATGAGACTTTTGCACCTCTCAACAGGTATTTTGGCCACTCCTCATGAGCAAACTGCTCCAGTTGTCTTGGGTTTGAAGGGTGTCTTTTCCAGACGGCATGTTTCATCTCCTTCCAAAGATGCTCAATAGGATTTAGGTCAGGGCTCAGAATAGTCCAATGGTTTCCTCTTAGCCATTCTTGGGTGTTTTTAGCTGTGTGTTTTGGGTCATTATCCTTTTGCAAGACCCATGACCTGCGACTGAGACCAAGCTTTCTGACACTGGGCAGAACATTTCTCTCTAGAATCCCTTGATAGTCTTGAGATATCATTGTACCCTGCACAGATTCAAGACAACCTGTGCCAGATGCAGCAAAGCAGCCCCAGAGCATAACAGAGCCTCCATGTTTCACAGTAGGGACAGTGTTGTTTTCAAGATATGCTTCATTTTTCCGTCTGTGAACATAGAGCTGATGTGTCTTGCCAAAAATTTCAATTTTTGTCTCATCTGTCCATAGGACATTCTCCCAGAAGCTTTGTGGCTTGTCAACATGTAGTTTGGCAAATTCCAGTTTTATCAGATTCAAGTTATTTCTATGACCATTGTGGGTTTTTCTTTCATTAAACGTGGGGTACCAACAATTTTGTCCACGTGTGTACAGTACAGACCAAAAGTTTGGACACACCTTCTCATTCCAAGAGTTTTCTGTATTTTCATGACTATAAAAATTGTAGATTCACACTGAAGGCATCAAATCTATGAATTAACACATGTGGAATTATATACTCAACAAAAAAGTGTGAAACAACTGAAAATAATGTCTTATATTCTAATTTCTTCAAAGTAGCCACCTTTTGCTTTGATTACTGCTTTGCACACTCTTGGCATTCTCTTGATGAGCTTCAAGAGGTAGTCACATGAAATGGTTTTCACTTCACAGGTGTGCCCTGTCAGGTTTAATAAGTGGGATTTCTTGCCTTATAAATGTGGTTGGGACCATCAGTTGTGTTGTTCAGAAGTCAGGTGGATACACAGCTGATAGTCCTACTGAATGGAGTGTTAGAATTTGTATTATGGCAAGAAAAAAAGTAGCTAAGTAAAGAAAAACGAGTGGCCCTCGCCCTCTAACCACCCAGATGCCGTGATCACTATTGATCACGGCATCTAAGGGGTTAAGCTGCCAGAATTGGAGTATTTTCTGAATGTGGCGGCTATTCCTGGGTCCCTAGCTTCGACATAACAGTACGGCGCAGAGCAAGAGCGTGTTAAAGAAAATGTCAGTTTATAAGTATCCAACACCTTTGGCTGTGAAACAACCCCATATCTTCCTCCACCAAACTTGACAGTTCCTCTAGTTTCTGGGTCTGTTAGCCCCCCTTTTCCCTTGTTTCTTTCAGACCCATTTGAACCCATCAGAGCCCTGTCTATTGATTTTCGTCTCATGGCTCCAATCTTCTACTGTCCACTTTTGGTACTTTTTTGCAAACTCGAGCCGATGCCTCTTATGACGCTATTGAAGTCGAGGCTCTTTACCTTTATTCAGGCAAAGCATGCATGTGTTCTTAATAGTAATAGAATTAGCCACTGCCAGACACCTCTGTGAGTGGCTTATCTTCCATGAGGACAAAGGATCTTGAAATTCAATATGTCCCTTCTTTTCCTTCTGGCATCATACACACGTGGACAAAATTGTTGGTACCCCTCGTTTAATGAAAGAAAAACCCACAATGGTCACAGAAATAACTTGATTCTTACAAAAGTAATAATATATAAAAATTCTATGAAAATGAACAAATGAAAGTCAGACATTGCTTTTCAACCATGCTTCAACAGAATTTTTTAAAAACTCATGAAACAGGCCTGGACAGAAATGATGGTTCCTTTAACTTAATATTTTGTTGCACAACCTTTTGAGGTAATCACTGCAATCACACGATTCCTGTAACTGTCAATGAGACTTCTGCACCTCTCAACAGGTATTTTGGCCACTCCTCATGAGCAAACTGCTCCAGTTGTCTTGGGTTTGAAGGGTGTCTTTTCCAGACGGCATGTTTCATCTCCTTCCAAAGATGCTCAATAGGATTTAGGTCAGGGCTCAGAATAGTCCAATGGTTTCCTCTTAGCCATTCTTGGGTGTTTTTAGCTGTGCGTTTTGGGTCATTATCCTTTTGCAAGACCCATGACCTGCGACTGAGACCAAGCTTTCTGACACTGGGCAGCACATTTCTCTCTAGAATCCCTTGATAGTCTTGAGATATCATTGTACCCTGCACAGATTCAAGACAACCTGTGCCAGATGCAGCAAAGCAGCCCCAGAACATAACAGAGCCTCCTCCATGTTTCACAGTAGGGACAGTGTGTTCTTTTCAAGATATGCTTCATTTTTCCGTCTGTGAACATAGAGCTGATGTGTCTTGCCAAAAATTTCAATTTTTGTCTCATCTGTCCATAGGACATTCTCCCAGAAGCTTTGTGGCTTGTCAACATGTAGTTTGGCAAATTCCAGTTTTATCAGATTCAAGTTATTTCTATGACCATTGTGGATTTTTCTTTCATTAAACGTGGGGTACCAACATTTTTGTCCACGTGTGTACAGTACAGACCAAAAGTTTGGACACACCTTCTCATTCCAAGAGTTTTCTGTATTTTCATGAGTATAAAAATTGTAGATTCACACTGAAGGCATCAAATCTATGAATTAACACATGTGGAATTATATACTCAACACACCTGTGAAGTGAAAACCATTTCAGGTGACTACCTCTTGAAGCTCATCAAGAGAATGCCAAGAGTGTGCAAAGCATTAATCAAAGCAAAAGGTGGCTACTTTGAAGAACCTAGAATATAAGACATATTTTCAGTTGTTTCACACTTTTTTGTTAAGTATATAATTCCACATGTGTTAATTCATAGTTTTGATGCCTTCAGTGTGAATCTACAATTTTTATAGTCATGAAAATACAGAAAACTCTTGGAATGAGAAGGTGTGTCCAGTCTTTTGGTCTGTACTGTATGTGGGGCATATACAGTGGGGAAAAAAAGTATTTAGTCAGCCACCAATTGTGCAAGTTCTCCCACTTAAAAAGGGGGCCGGCCTGTAATTGTCATCATAGGTAGACCTCAACTATGAGAGACAAAATGAGAAAACAAATCCAGAAAATCACATTGTCTGATATTTAAAGAATTTATTTGCAAATTATGGTGGAAAATTAGTATTTGGTCAATAACAAAAGTTAATCTCAATACTTTGTTATATATCCTTTGTTGGCAATGACAGAGGTCAAACATTTTCTGTAAGTCTTCACAAGGTTGGCACACATTGTTGCTGGTATGTTGGCCCATTCCTCCATGCAGATCTCCTCTAGAGCAGTGATGTTTTGGGCTGTCGCTGGGCAACACGGACTTTCAACTCCCTCCCAAGGTTTTCTATGGGGTTCAGATCTGGAGACTGGCTAGGCCACTCCAGGACCTTGAAATGCTTCTTACGAAGCCACTCCTTCATTGCCCTGGCGGTGTGCTTGGGATCATTGTCATGCTGAAAGACCCAGCCACGTTTCATCTTCAATGCCCTTACCGATGGAAGGAGGTTTGCACTCAAAATCTCACGATACATGGCCCCATTCATTCTTTCATGTACACGGATCAGTCGTCCTGGTCCCTTTGCAGAGAAACAGCCCCAAAGCATGATGTTACCACCCCCATGCTTCACAGTAGGTATGGTGTTCTTTGGATGCAACTCAGCATTCACTCTCCTCCAAACACGACGAGTTGTGTTTCTACCAAACAGTTCTTCTTTGGTTTCATCTGACCATATGACATTCTCCCAATACTCTTCTGGAACATCCAAATGCTCTCTAGCAAACTTCAGACGGGCCCGGATATGTACTGGCTTAAGCAGCGGGACATGTCTGGCACTGCAGGATCTGAGTCCCTGGCGGTGTAGTTTGTTACTGACGGTAGCCTTTTGTTACGGTAGTCCCAGCTTTCTGCAGGTCATTCACTAGGTCCCCCTTGTGGTTCTGGGATTTTTGCTCACCGTTCTTGTGATCATTTTGACCCCACGGAGTGAGATCTTGCGTGGAGCCCCTGATGGAGGGAGATTATCAGTGGTCTTGTATGTCTTCCATTTTCTAATTATTGCTCCCACAGTTGATTTCTTCACACCAAGCTGCTTGCCTATTGCAGATTCAGTCTTCCCAGCCTGGTGCAGGTCTACAATTTTGTTTCTGGTGTCCTTCCACAGCTCTTTGGTCTTCACCATAGTGGAATTTGGAGTGTGAGTGTTTGAGGTTGTGGACAGGTGTCTTTATACTGATAACAATGTCAAACAGGAGCCATTACTACAGGTAATGAGTGGAGGACAGAGGAGCCTCTTAAAGAAGAAGTTACAGGTCTGTGAGAGCCAGAAATCTTGCTTGTTTGTAGGTGACCAAATACTTATTTTCCACCATAATTTGCAAATATGGTGGATCCGCCAGTGTCCATGTGTAACCGCTGAAACAGCAGTCCGGCCCTCCGTTTTTCAGGTCCCCCAATGGACCCAAAGAACGGAAAGCACAACGCTAGTTTGAACCTAGCATAAATAACATGTTATCTAAATTGTGGCTAGCCAATCATTGGTCCATTTCAATATTTATAGAGCTGGTCATGTGCAAGTAGTCTAATACTACATTTCCTCTGTAGTTGGCCACTGTATAGCAATGAAGAGAATAGCAATCCCTGTAATGCTTTGATGACATAGGTACAAGCAGCATTGTTGAACTGGTCTACCTAATAAGAATGTTTGACCGGTATTGTCATCTTAGGTTTTTCCTGTTCACTTTGCTGGATAAATTGGCAACATCATTAAAACTATAAGGCTTAGCCGATAATACCTAGTGTTAGGGGTTGCTTAACCCCTTCATGCAAAATCACGTGAATATACGTGATTCGGCTTGATAGGGTGTATGGAGATGAGCCCTCTCCATACACAGCAGATGCCTCTGTATAACACAGTCAGCACCCGCCACTAACGGCTTTGATCGGTGCTGACACTGATCGCAGCTGTTAACACTTTATGTGCTGCCGTTAAACACAACCACGGCATCTAAAAGTACGTAGGCTCCATGGGCACTGCCATCGACCGATCGCCACCCTCTGGTCATCGGACGGCGCCGATCGGTTGCCATGGCTTGTCATTATATCAGTTCTACGGCCTACGGCAGCGTGTAATAGAAGTGAACGGATTTTCCTATACACTACAATATATCAGTATTGCAGTGAATAGTATGAGAGATCAGACCCCATAGGGTTCAAGGTCCCTAGGGGGTCTGAAAATAAAAGAAAAAAGGTTTTTAAAAGTATAAAAAAAACACACAAAAGTTCAAATCACCCCCCTTTCCCTAGATCACATATAAAAATAAAAGAGATTAAAAAAGAGACATTTAAAAAGAGATCAAACCATCAGAACTTCCCCAAAATGGCATCAATAAAAACGCCATCTTGTCCTGCATAAAAAGACGACATACCCAGCTCCATACACATAAATATTAAAAAGTTACAGGTGTCACAATATGGCGACACAATTTTCTTTTTCTATTTTGCAAAGTTTTACATTTTTTAAAAGGTATCAAAGCATTACAATTACTACATAAATTTGGTATCTGCGTGATCATACAGGTAACATGTCATTTTTACCACATAGTGAATGCTGTAAAAATGAAACCCATAAGAAATTGCCGCAAATGCGTTTTTTTCCCCAATAACACTTCATTCAGAATTTTTTTCCCGCTTCCCGGTACATTGCACAGGATATTGAATGGTGCCATTACAAAATACAATTTGTTTTGCAAACAATAAGCCATCATGTGAGTCTGTGAACTGAAAAATGAAAAAATTATGGCTCTTTGAATGGGGGGAGGGAAAAACGGAAACGCAAATATGGAAATAGGCATGAAAGGGTTAAAGGGGTTTTCCCATTACAGACACTTCTCCCCTATCCACAGCATAAGGGATATGTGTCACATCCCAGAGGATCCGACCACAGGGTCTCCCTGGCGATCAGAAGAACGGGTGACTGAAAGTCCCCCTACATCCTCCCAGTGCGCTTGAGCAACCCTTCATTCATTTCTACGGGTCTGCCGGAGATTGCAGTCCTAGAAGCCCCATAGCAGTCGATGGTCTCTGTGCCAGTACAGAACTGGACCATCTTAGGCTGCTAAAGTCCTGGAGTTAGCTGAGTACCTTGATCTAGACTTCAGGGTTCTATAGATGAATTTTGCTGTCCATTTTCAATTTCGCTTTTCCAGGATTGTCTGGTTTTCTGTATGATCAAGCAGATACAGTACACAATTAGTACAGCTGGGCCTCCAATTTGAGTCTGCATTGTAAACCATCTAATATCTAGTATAAATTTTGACTAAACAGTATAAAGATACTCATCCAGCATCAGTCACTTTGATAAATCTGGTGCATTCTCAGACTGTCTAGTCTACATTTACACTATTAATGAATGTGAGTCATTATTCTTCTGGCCACATGAGGGCAACATAACACATAATGAGAGCTTTTTTTTGAATTGTTTTAATTGGAAAACTAAAACTTATACATGTCTAATGAATAGTTAAAATTCCAAGAATCCAAGACACTGTAACTCTTACTATACTTTAATCTCCTTGGCATTTGTGACTACATTCCCCTCTATACCCAAGATTATACTTGAACATAATGGTCAAGTATCTTTCTCTCTTTTATTCTATATTAGGAATCAGCACAGCAAACCGATTCGTTTAGACCTGGATTTGACCCGAAATTTCCAAAAGTTTCAGGTTCGTCCAAACACAAAACTTCTTGGGTTCATCACCCATGAAACATTATTATACTCTGGGGTCTCATCAGACCCCAGAGTATAATAAGTGGAGGCCCAGGGGAGGTGAGGGAAAATAACAAACACTTATACTCACCTATTCTGGGGGTCATGATATTTGACACTTTCCATGTGAACACTGAGGTCCAATCACAGGCCTCATTGGTGATCCCAGGGTGCGTGATGTCAGACAGAGCCTGAAAGAGGTATGATGAAGGCGTTGGGGACCATGGACACTGTAGAGAAGGCCAGGAGAGGTGAGTATAAGTGTTTATTTTTTCTCACCTCCTCTGGGCTTCCACTTATTATACTCTAAGCTCTTAAATCTGGAAAGAAAAACAAAACATGGCTGATAGGGGCTGTTCACATGGCGGAAAATGAAAAGGAATTCCACTTGCTTATTAGGCCCAGGTGAATCAGCAAGGAGTATCGAGTTGCAGACTCCACGCATCCGCGGCACATTCAAGCAGGACTCTTATTTTTTCAGCATCCTGCTGCAATCTCTGCCTCCTATTGAAAAAAATGTGAGGCCGAATCTGAGCGGAATCCATTGCTGAAATAAGTAAATGTTCTTTTAACCCCTTCCACAGTACAGCAGTTGTCAAGTATTTAAACTGGGCACCTGCTCAAGAGCAGAGCGGGCGTCATAGCAGAAAGTTCTCTGCCTCTTTATACAGCAGAGAACTGGCAGTAGTGCCTGTTATTAGATATATCTCTGATCGCAGGCACTTAACCCTGAAGATGTCATGGATAGTTGCGATCACAGCATCTGAAAGGTTCCAATCAGTTTCACTTCCCCGAATGGCTCCTGCACAACGAGATAGTGAGAGCCATAAAAAAAAGTTTTTAAAATTTTAAAAATCAAATCAAAGTTCAAATCAACCCTTTTGCCTAAAATACATATAAAAAAAATAAATTTTACCACTAGGTGAAGGCTTTAAAAACAAAACCCATAAGAAAATGGCACAATATACTATATAAGTCCTCATACAATCTGTGAACGGAAAAATAAAAAAGTTATGGGTCTTGAAAGGCAGGGAGCAAAAAAACAAAAATGTAAAAATTAAAAAATGGATGTAGCAGGAAGGGGTTAAGCATTTTCCAGACACTCCTAGTTGCAAAATATAAGAGCCAGAACTCCTTTCTTTTCATATGGAACTCCTATGCAAAATTCTTCCTTCATTGCTAACTAGAAGTCTGAGAGCTTTCCCCCCAAAAGCAGACATTAGGGGACAATTGCTTTGTCCCCCAAACACAAAATTGTTGCTGTATTCTGTTGTCATTTATGGGGTCTGCAAATCCGACAGAGTCTCTGGTGCAGATGGTTATGCAACAGTCACATACTGTAGACAGAATATATATATATATATATACAGTACAGACCAAAAGTTTGGACACACCTTCTCATTCCAAGAGTTTTCTGTATTTTCATGACTATAAAAATTGTAGATTCACACTGAAGGCATCAAAACTATGAATTAACACATGTGGAATTATATACTTAACAAAAAAGTGTGAAACAACTGAAAATATGTCTTATATTCTAGGTTCTTCAAAGTAGCCACCTTTTGCTTTGATTACTGCTTTGCACACTCTTGGCATTCTCTTGATGAGTTTCAAGAGGTAGTCACCTGAAATGGTTTTCACTTCACAGGTGTGGGCTGTCAGGTATAATAAGTGGGATTTCTTGCCTTATAAATGGGGTTGGAACCATCAGTTGTGTTGTTCAGAAGTCAGGTGGATACACAGCTGATAGTCCTACTGAATGGAGTGTTAGAATTTGTATTATGGCAAGAAAAAAAGCAGCTAAGTAAAGAAAAACGAGTGGCCATCATTACTTTAAGAAATGAAGGTCAGTCAGTCCGAAAAATTGGGAAAACTTTAAAAGTGTCCCCAAGTGCAGTGGCCAAAACCATCAAGCGCTACAAAGAAACTGGCTCACATGAGGACCGCCCCAGGAAAGGAAGACCAAGAGTCACCTCTGCTGCGGAGGATAAGTTCATCCGAGTCATCAGCCTCAGAAATCGCAGGTTAACAGCAGCTCAGATTAGAGACCAGGTCAATGCCACACAGAGTTCTAGCAGCAGACACATCTCTACAACAACTGTTAAGAGGAGACTGTGTGCAGCAGGCCTTCATGGTAAAATAGCTGCTAGGAAACCACTGCTAAGGACAGGCAACAAGCAGAAGAGACTTGTTTGGGCTAAAGAACACAAGGAATGGACATTAGACCTGTGGAAATCTGTGCTTTGGTCTGATGAGTCCAAATTTGAGATCTTTGGTTCCAACCACCGTGTCTTTGTGCGACGCAGAAAACGTGAATGAATGGACTCTACATGCCTGGTTCCCACCGTGAAGCATGGAGGAGGAGGTGTGATGGTGTGGGGGTGCTTTGCTGGTGACACTGTTGGGGATTTATTCAAAATTGAAGGAAAACTGAACCAGCATGGTTACCACAGCATCTTGCAGCGGCATGCTATTCCATCCGGTTTGCGTTTAGTTGGACCATCATTTATTTTTCAACAGGACAATGACCCCAAACACACCTCCAGACTGTGTAAGGGCTATTTGACCAAGAAGGAGAGTGATGGGGTGCTACGCCAGATGACCTGGCCTCCACAGTCACCAGACCTGAACCCAATCGAGATGGTTTGGGGTGAGCTGGACCGCAGAGTGAAGGCAAAAGGGCCAACAAGTGCTAAGCATCTCTGGGAACTCCTTCAAGACTGTTGGAAGACCATTTCAGGTGACTACCTCTTGAAGCTCATCAAGAGAATGCCAAGAGTGTGCAAAGCAGTAATCAAAGCAAAAGGTGGCTACTTTGAAGAACCTAGAATATAAGACATATTTTCAGTTGTTTCACACTTTTTTGTTAAGTATATAATTCCACATGTGTTAATTCATAGTTTTGATGCCATCAGTGTGAATCTACAATTTTTATAGTCATGAAAATACAGAAAACTCTTGGAATGAGAAGGTGTGTCCAAACTTTTGGTCTGTACTGTATATATATATATATATATATATATATATATATATATATATATATATATATATATTCATTGAAATCATGTACAATCCTTACAGCTCAATTTTTGGTCATAGTGAAAGAACTAAATCTATAAAGCTCTTCTGCAAGCAGCACCCTATGGACATTTGGTACTTAAGGTCAGAGAGACCAGATCGAGATGACTCACCAGACTACTGTAAAAACAAGGGGTTTGCTAAAAATGAGCATTAGGAAAGCAGCCGATCAGATCTGTGCTGCATACTGATCTCTCCGAGTGAGTAAGTGATCTAGCCTGGAGATGAGCAAGTAAAAATACATGTGGAAACTGTAAGTGACTCAGGCCCACCATGTGTTCTTCCTGTGAGTCAGGTCTAGTGTCATCACAGAATATTACGTGTCTTTATTTCCGCCACATTTTATCAGCTGTATGCAGTGTCAGTCACTTAGCTCTGCTTTTATGATCTGTATGTGATGTCTCTACAATATTGCCGTGCTTGGCCATGTGCAGTGCCAGTACTTGGCGATCACTGTAAATATTCCTGCATTACATTTTTAGATCATTTACTCTACAAGTCCAGTTTTTAAGGAAAGCCACATTCAGACTGCAGGTGTTAGCTTGTCATGGGGAGTCTGTGGCAAGTGCAACTGCTGTGACTGAACCTTATGGCTACACCACTTGTCACCAAATTTAATATCCAGTATCAGCCACTGTGATAAATCTGCCAGATTTTGACAGGACAGGATTAGTAAATCTTCCCATGTCTGCAGAACAAGTAAGAGGAATGTGCTGCAGTGGGAATAGGTGGAGGTGTGGATAAGCAAAAGTACAAAAGTTGCAACCAGCAGTCACCCGATATACAGTTTTAACCCAGTTGCCAGGGGAGCAGCATCTACATGTAAAAAAAATTTCAGTGATGCCTACAATTGAAGCAAGTAAAATCCAATACACTGGTCCTCATAGGACCTGGACAGCACTACATGGTATACTAAACATGACATTATTGCATTGCAGTCTAAGAAAAACACTACAAAAACCACCCCATTCAGATGGATGAAACTCATTTTCAGCTGCAATAATTTCAGTGTTGTGTTGTGTTGTATGTAACTGCCCCGTGGAGTATATACGGTCAGTATCTGCAGAAGTTGTTATACTTTATAGTAGTGTTTTTATAGCAAACTTGGAGCACCCTTACTAAATCATTTTCATTAAAAGACAAATTTATTAAATTACCGTTTTAGGCTGAGGCCCCACATTGCAGAAGAGCAGCTGTTTTTGTTGTAAATTTTGCAGTATGTGTTTTTTTGAGCCAAAGTCAGGAGTGGCTACAAGAGGAATGGGAAATATATAGGAAGCTCTTATACTTCTACTTTCTGCTCAATCCACTCCTTGTTTTGTCTGAAAGTGCAGCAAATTCTACAACAAAATAAACTGCTTTTCCGCAACGTGGTTTATGTGATTTTCAGAGCAGTTTTTACATTTATAGTTGAAACATGTTAAATAAATTTGTTTCACTTGTAGAATAAAAAAAATACCAATGCAGTTTTAATTCAGTTTTAAGTGCACCACAACTGCAAAATGTAAATATACCTGTAAAGCTACACTGTCCTATACTTCTCACCCACCCCCACCCACCCAGCACATATCAAAATTCATCTATTACCATCACCCACCACTCACAGTAAATTTACCATAACTATGCTCCCATAGTCTCCCCCACACATAATAATGCTCCACAGTGGCCTCAACACATAATATAATGCTCCACAGTGGTTGCAGCACATAATATAATGCTCCATAGTGGCCTCAACACATAATATAATGCTCCTCAGTGGCCTCTTCCCATAATATAATGCTCCATAGTGGCCTCAACACATATTATAATGCTCCACACTGGCCTCAACACATAATGTAATGCTCCCTAGTGGCCTCTACACATAATGTAACACACATTGCAATACTCCGCAGTGACCACTACACACATGGTAATGCTCCACAGTGACCGTTACACACATTGTAATGCTCTACAGTGTCCTCCTACACACATTGCAATGCTCCGCAGTGGCCACTACACACGTTTTATTGCCCCACAATGGCCCCTGCACACATTTAAAAGGTCCAAAGTGTCTGCTACATATAACATAATGCTCCATAGTGGCCACTACACATATTATAAAGCTCCACAGTGGCCTCTACCTACATCATAATGTTCCACAGTGGCTACTACACACATTATAATGCTCCACAGTGGCCCCCTACACATATAAAGGTCCACAGTGGTCCCTACACACATTATAATGGTCCAAAGTGGCCCCACACAGTATTGTGCCATATAAATAAATAAAAATAATAATATGTAGCCCCATTCCCCTATTTTTCCTGCAGCTTTCCTCTTCTTTCTCTGCATCAGCAACAGCAGACTGAATGGTAGAGCAGGAAGCTAAAGGTTTCCTGCTTTCACATTGTATTCAACTGCATAATCCCTCAAAGATGGATACTTATAGTTCACCGTTCACCGTGAAACTTTAATTTGTTTGGCTATCTATATGCTTTATGAATGCACATCTATTTCCAGTATCTAAAAGAGGGGCATTTATGGAGCTAAGAGAGACAGAGGGACTTGGTTCAAAAGTAGGGACTCCAAAAGAGGGACACTTCGGATATAGCTGAATGAAGACATGCACCCATCTTCCCACCAGAGTGTCACATCATCCATGGTGAATTTTCACAGCACCTCAGTTGGGAATTGTTGCTTTAAAGTAATGATGTCACTATTTTTGACTCTGTGGCCAAATTCACTAACACCAGAGTCTAACCGATCAATAGACAACCCTGGCACACTGACCTGACTGGAAAACTGAGACGTGCCTCACGGGTTGCAGAATGCCTCTGGAAAAAAAAGGCAGGTCTACTTCTCCACACTAATATCTGCCCTATCCCGCAACCCCAAACAGCTATTCACTATCTTCAACTCCCTTCTCCGTCCTCCTGCGCCCCCTCCGACATCACTTATCACCGCTTATTTCATAACAGCAGAACAGATCTCCCAGTGGCCGCACATTTCTCCGGAGAAAACCACTCTATTGAAGATTTGTGGGTTGTGGTTTTAATGGGACATTTTAAGACGCAGGAGGAGAGGAAAGAATGGGAGTACAAGTTTATGCAAAAATTTCAAACTCTGCAATTTGGACTTAATATTCATGCCAGCTTCATGTCACACTATGTATAAACTGTGAGGGTCACAAATCATCTCCTGATAGCAAACAGATAACAGATCCCTCTGTCACGCACCACAACTTTCCAGATTGTTTATTTTTTGACCGGTTGTAAATAACTTCTCTACTTAGACTGCATTTTGTTGTTTTTTTTAAGGACACTAAAATCCTTTGAAGACCACGTGTATAGGGTATAAAAAATCTGTGAATTTTCAGTTCTTGTATAACACCATGTCTGATGAAGGAAGCTAGACTTCCGAAAGCTTACCATCAAATATACTCAGCCTCTAAAAGGTATCGCCTGATTTCTTCACTCTTCCACTACTTTCAATGGCTAACACGGTACAACATTATACTATTACCACCACTTATTTCAAAAGCAAATTTAACACCATCAGAGACAGTCTCACCCTACACCCCCCGACAACCACTCTACCCAACTGCTCGGTGCTCTTCTTCTTTTAACCTGTTTCTCCACCATCAATGATGAAACACTCTCCACCCTAATCTCTAAATCCTACCTCACCTCCTGTGCGCTTGAACCCATCCAGTCACATCTCATCCCCAAACTCTTTGAAGTCATTACTCCTGTCCTAACCCATCTCTTCAACCTATCCCTAACCAATGGATCCTTCCCTTCTGCCTTCAAACATGCTACCGTCACACCTATACTTAAGAAACCCTCCCTCGACCCGTCCTCTCCAGCCATCTATCGCCCCATCTCACTGCTCCTGTACACCTCTAAATTGCTGGAGCAACACGTCCACTCTGAACTATGCTATCTCTCGTCCAACGTGCTCTTTGACAGACTACAGTCAGGTTTCAGACCCCATCACTCCACAGAAACTGCCCTAACCAAGGTAACTAATGACCTTCTAACTGCCAGAGCCAAGCGTCACTACTCTGTCCATCTCCTCCTCGACCTCTCCTCTGCCTTCGACACAGTCCACCATTCCCTTCTGTTACAAACGCTCTCATCCCTTGGCATCTCAGACCTGGCCCTTTCCTGGATCTCCTCATACCTCACCAACCGCACATTCAGCGTCTCTCACTCGCACACCTCCTCGTCACGTCCTCTTTCTGTAGGTGCCCCCCAAGGCTCTGTCCTAGGACCCCTCCTGTTCTCCATCTACACTCTTGGCCTTGGCCAACTCATAGAATCCCATGGTTTCCATTACCATTGCTATGCTGACGACACCCAAATATATCTCTCTGGACAACAGAGAGGTAATGTCTGGTCCAGAGTCCCAGAATGTCTAGCAGCCGTAGCCTCCTTTCTCTCCTCCTGCTTTCTCAAACTCAACATGGAGAAAACGGAGTTCATAATCTTCAGCCCTCCTCACATGGCCCCCCTACCTGACCCATCTATTAAAGTCAGCAGAACCACTCTCACCCCAGTCCCACAGGCCCGCTGCCTTGGGATAACCTTAGACTCTGACCTATCCTTCAAGCCGTATATTCAAACCCTCAACACCTACTGCCACCTCCAACTCAAGAACATCCACCGAATCCGCTCCTTCCTCACCCCTGAAACTACAAAGATGCTAGTCCACGCCCTCATAATTTCCCGCCTAGACTACTGTAACACCCTTCTCCATGGCCTCCCAGCAAACACTCTCGCCCCCCTCCAGTCCGCCTTAAACTGTGCTGCTCGCCTAATACACCTCTCCCCTCATTCTTCATCGGCCGCTCCCCTCTGCCAATCCCTTCACTGGCTACCTGTTGCCCAGCGAATAGAGTTCAAACTACTAACGCTGACATACAAAGCCATCCACAGCCTGTCCCCTCCATATATCTCTGACCTAATCTCCCACTATCTGCCAACACGCAACCTCCGATCCTCCAAAGACCTCCTACTCCGCTCTGCTCTTATCCGCTCCTCACACAAACATCTCCAAGACTTCTCCCGTGAATCCCCCATACTCTGGAACTCATTACCAAGACACATAAGACTATCCCCCACACTCACAAGCTTCAAGGAGGCCCTGAAGACTCACCTATTCAGGAAGGCTTACAACCCCCAATAACAATACTGTCTCCATACCACCACCTGAGCAGCCTCTCCCCTCATCTTCTGTCTCTATCCCTCTTCCCTCATAGATTGGAAGCCCTTGCGGGCAGGGCCCTCTATCCCACTGTGCCAGTTGGTCACGGTTAGTATTATATTTGGTTTGTATATCTTGTGTACTGTATGTAAACCCTCAAATGTAAAGCACCATGGAATTAATGGTGCTATATAAATAAACAATAGTAATAATTTTGAGTGTGTAACTTCCTTTAACACTCTCTTTATCCTGCATATAGCTGTACAAATCATTCTAATTTATATTATCTTTTCCCAGGGTTCACACTGCTAACTAAAACAGTCCTGTTTTTATTTTTTAGGCTATGGGACAATGATAAAAACTAACCATTTATATCTGTGTATTTTTAGTTTTACCAAATTTCACCACTAGATGGTATCAAACCCTACATATTAACTTCTCAATGGGAGAATAACTTGGCTTTGTTCATACAGGTGCTATAGATGACCATTTCTCATTAGCCCCAGTAGAAAATTTATAGCTCAAAAAACATAGGGCATGTTTCCTAGAGGCAGATGAAGGATAACATGGGCTAGTCAGAAAATACAGTTCCCCTCCTCTTCCATTTATGCCAAAGATACCTGTTACAGAATAATGTCCCATAGCGGCCCCTGCATACAGTATAATGCCCCACAGTGGCTCCTCCACACAGTATATTGTCCCATAATGGCCTCCATACAGTTTAATGTCCCATAGTGGCCCCTCTACACAGTACAATGTCCCATAGCATCCCCTCCACACAGTAAAATGTCCCATATCGGTCCCTGCACAGAGTATAATGTCTCATAGCGGTCTCTGCACACAGTATAATGTCCCATAGCGCTCTTCCACACAGCATAATGTCCCATAGCAGCTCCTCCACACAGTATAATGTTCCATAGAGGCCCCTGCACACAGTATAATGTCTCATTGTGGCCCTCCACATAGTATAATGTTCCATAGCGGCCCCGGCACACAGTATAATGTCCCATTGTGGCCCTACACATAGTATAATGTTCCACAGTGGCCCATGCACACAGTATAATGCCCTATAGTGGCCCCTTCAGAGAGTATAATATCCCATAGCGGCCTCCATACAATATAATGTCCCAAAGTGACCCCTACGGTGTTCGTTGCAAATATTGCAAAAGTTTCAGGTTCAGCAGGTTTACAATTTCTGGGTTTACAATCTCCTTACTGCAACATCACTATGTTTGTTATTGTGACAGCACTGCGTTTATAATCTATGTAGTGTGACATCACTGTGTTTGCAAATCCTTCTTGTGACTTCACTGTGTGCATTATCATAGTACTGTGACATCACAATGTTTATTATCCTGTACTGTGAAATTTCTGTGTGAATTATTACTGCAGTGTAGTATAAAGTTGATGGTACTGCACTCTCTAGATATGTGGTGCTATCGTAGGGTTCTGCAACCCAATCTAACCAAGAGAAGGAACCACAGCACACACTTTAGTGATGCAAATGATCAAATTATTGGACAGTTTACATATACTGTGTAAGGCATATATCATGTAATATTCCATAAGATATAAACATAGCTGCCATCCTCCCTGTATTTATTAATTTTTATCAATTACCTATGGGCCCTTAGGGGTTCTCAGCCACGATTCTCCTTCCTTCTTATGCACACTTGTGTTATTTCTTGCATAGCTTATTGTTTATGGACATACATGTACATTTAGTTATTTTCCCCCAAAGTCTGGCATTGAGAAAAACAGGGATTGGAAGGACTAAACAAACTTAGCAGAATTCAATAGTACAAGTGAATATAAGAAACATTGTACTAAAACTTATCAGTAAAAAATGCTTTTTCTCCACAGGTTATTTTTTTCTTACCCATAACTCCTAAACCAGCATTTACCATGAAATCTGTTCTGAATCTGGTATAAAAGGAAAGTTCTATCTCACCCCAAGTACTTTATTTACATCACTACTACCCAGTGCATCACTATAATATCATTCATGTTGTTTCTGAGAGAATGAGAGAGAGTTAGGGAACATATTCTCTTGTTTTCTCTAGGTGCTATCTATGGCAGATATTGTAGTAGCTAGCCTCCATCCCCTAACTCTTGGACAAATCAGACATAGAGATAGTGCCTGCTTAAAATGCAGGATATAAGTCTTATAATGCATATAATGCAACTCATGTAGTAGTGTTACAACTCATGTACACAAGTGACAGTTTATCTTAAAAGGTCTTCAAAGGTTTAAGCACACTTTAATATGCAAAAGTAGTGCTCACATGGCCCCACAACCAGTCAGAAGTTCAAGACAACTCAGGTGACTGAATTTTCATGCTATACAGGGAATCTTTCACTGCTTCTCTTAAATTCTCCATATCAGGCAGCTATATACCATCACCCGAAAACTTAGAGAACTGTCTGGCTTAGCAAATATCCCAAGCCAATTGGCTAGCCATTACAGGGTAGCTAGTAGACATGGACGAACCTTGCAAGATTTCATTTTGGACCGAACTTGTTCATTCTCAATTTTTTCTTCAGATAACAAAGTCAAATATTAGAACCCCAACAGGAGGTGAGGAAAAATAGTAAACACTCATACTCATCTTCCTTTTCTCTCCTGGCATCCCTCACAATGTCTTATGTTCTTTCCTGGGTGTCTTCCAGCCACCTAGGAGAAGTCATTGGGCCCATCTCCCTGCTAAGGCCCAGTTACAGTCTTCAAAACGCCATGTCGTTTATGTGCCCCAAATGACCTCTGAGGTCCAATCACAGGCTTCAGTGGTGACTCTGGTGAGTATGATTGCTTGTTATTTTTCTGCATCACCCCTAGGCCTCCAATTATTATACTATGGGGTCTGAAGACACCCCAAACTATAATAATGATTTGTAGGTGGCGAACCCCCAAAAAATATGTTGATAGAACCAGATTTTTTTGGAAAATCCTTAAGAAGCCCAACTCATTAAGAATCGGTTCACTAGTAGCTAGAGAGACCGTTTTCTTGTGAGCTATTTTGCATACTCTTTCCCAGGAAGCATTGTAAAACTCTCTACACAAGCAGGCACCCTCACAAGAAGAAACGGCACTCCTAAGGAGCTTCTAAAAATTCCAAATCTTTGCCATCTAACTCTAGCTGATAGATTGTAACAATCTATCAGGTAAAATAATTCTCTGTGAGCTAAAGAGACAGTCAGCGCACATCCCTTGACTTCTCCTGACTGATAGAATATGCAAACTGAATGCAAACTAGAATTTTTCCATTCACTGACATTAACCAGAGAGCTTCAAAATGGTTATTGAAATACAAAGTATATTAGAAATCCCTACATTTCTGCACAGGGCTGAAGAATATGTCTGTGCTATTGAAAAACAGAGAAAAATTATAATTTCTATCATTGACATATACTCTGATTTACGGAAACCAGAGCAAAAACCTTGCTACAGACATTGAAAATGGCACAGTGCTTGGTCTCTGAAATAGATGTGGGCACTATAAAACACACTGGAGCTGGGATATGGATTCCTGGCAGGCAGACCTGAATGAGTAACAGATCAATAAAGCCACACCCAGCTGTCGCTGACCCAATTTTTAGATAAACAGAAGCGGTCCCAGCCTCGGTGGTACCCCAGCAACTAAGTAAATAGCTGTACTGGCAGCCACTCACTGCAGTAAATAGTATTTGACAGTGGTTGTGCGTAACCCCTTCACTGCTCCAGTGGGTACTCGAGTCATGAGGCAGTCTGTGTGTGGCATTGACTGTCATCCATAAGAACCATAATTGGTGATTTCCTTACTTCCTATTCTAAAGCTGTAAGGCATACATATAATTACAATTCTGCTTTTCGGAAAAATATAAATGGCAGTTGTGGAATATTTCAAGGCTGTAGGTTTGGGATAATGATAATGTCCTTTTCTCAATGTTCCTGCTGGAATATCATCCTGAAATGAGTGAAAAAGTGCTGATTACTTTGCTATGTGACCAAACTATTCATCACATAAGAATTCTTATTTAGACAGACATATGTATTGACTAGAAAAAAGAATTTGCTTTTCTTTCCTGAGACAGTGCCACTCTTGCCCACTGGTTGTATTTGGTATTGCAGCTCAGTGCCACCACAGGGATACTGAAAATCAGTAAGCTGTCCGTGTAATACATGAATGTGTAGGGTCCATCAATGTTGGAGGTGCTGTTTTGTAGATCATAAAAGAGGACCAGTCAGATCTCCTCTTCGAAACTACTTGTATGGGCCCATAAAATAGCATTTTAAAAACAGTATATTTTCTACGCATGCGCCCCCTCCCATACTTGGAAGCCAGAACAGTGCTGCCAGTTCACCGCTCAGTGCACGCTGTGGGGTAGACAGAGCAGTGAGACACATAAGAAATGGCACTCTGACTTCCGAGTGTGGGAGTGGGCACATGTGCAGAGACACCTGAAAAGTTGGCAGGAGTTCGGACAGAGGCAGCCATAACTGCACTTGCACAAGATTTCAGTCGCATTTAGGGAGAGAGGAGAGGGGACAACTGACATGGGGAAAAGGCTTTTGGGTGTGATGCAGCCTTGAAAAAAACACTCAGGTTGCATGAGTAGCAAGCTGAAGTGTCCGCCCACTGTGACTAGTTCAGGTACATTTGCATACTTCGAACTGGTTTTTAAAAAGTTATAACTTTGGATTTTGTAATTGGAAAGCTGACTTAGAAACATGATTGTAAAGTGCAGAACATGATGAAGTAGTTGCTGGGGCTAGTTTTGGGTCGGAAAAAATACCTGACAAGTTCCCTTTAAAACCCCTAGGTTCTAGCAGTTTGTTGCTGGTCATAATGTATATGTATGTCAAGTGTGCTTAATCCAGTAATTCTCTATGTTTCCAGTCTCTTGTTCTAGTACAGCTAGTATTCCTAGTCTTTTACTTCTAGTGGTTTGATCTAATTCCAGTCTTAGGTCTTTTTCTAGTTTACCTGTAGTAATCTGTTCCCCATTTACATACTGGTGTTCAGATTTTCTTAGTCTTGGTTTTTTGTCTCTGGGGCCTAGTACTCTACTGTTGTTCATGTTGGGGTCAGTATTTAAGATTACGGTTCCCATAATCTAGTGTTAGGGCCAAAATATAGGTTTAGATACAGGAAATATCAGGGTCAGTTATTGTCTGTTTAATCACCTGTGTACCATCCCATCCCTATCATCCATTTGTTCCATCATTTACTAGTAAGTTCCTATTCCCCTGTATTCTTGCTACCTGCTAATGTTTCAAAACACGCCTCATATTTCTTGTCACTTCGACTGCCTAGTTGTTGCATAATTTGGCCTTACTGTAAAACCTGAGGATAACTGAATACTGAGGGACCCTGTTAGTATCTGGGAAATGGGATGGCTATAGGTGAAATCCAGTTCTGTCTGGTATCCATACCAACTGGGGACCAGGAAAATGAGACTGGAGCTCATGTTTGGAAGGATCCTCACATTGGGTCCAATGGTATATTCCCTAACAAGATAGTGCCTCTAGCAAAAAAAAAAATTTATTTTGTTCTAGTATTGACTTATACAAGACTAACTGTAAGTCACTGTAGGACCGCCCACTGGACTCCTATGCAAAAAAACTGCAGAAAGCGAAATTAATACAAGTTCTGCTTTTTTCCACAAACCTATATATCAATCTGCTCAGCTCCTCCTCCTCTATAACATGCTGCCTGCAGATTGGACTGCATGTTCAATGTGACAGGTTCCCTTTAAGTGAATGATCAATTCCTTATTGTATCAACATCCATTGTTAGATTCTGGAGTAAGGTATATGACTAATGCATGTATATGTTATTTTTTTAGACAAAGGGTAGGTAAGGACTCACATTCCTCTGTCTTGAAAGCATTATTTTCTGAAGTAAGTGGCATGACCTCTGACATTCAGTGCAGCATTGCACACACCCTGCTTGTAGACATAGTCTTGTTTTAGTCTGCTCCCTTAATTTATTTATTTGTTTCTCTTAGGCTAGGCTCACACTTACGCCTGGTATCCATCCGGTGGTGCCAATCGGATTGGTGAAAAAACGGATTCTAATATTTACACAGCACATACCATAGTCCATCTTTTTTGACGGATTAGTCAATGGATGTCCGTCAAAAAACTGTTTGTTTTTGAAAAATCCGTTCCGCCCCCCTTCTTCATTCTGAGCATGTGCAGAGAAGAAAAAATTGGGAAAAACGGATAGTAAAATAGACACAAACACATTATTCTACGTTGGTAATCCATTTCTGTCCGCCTTTCATAGTCCTTAAGGTTAAGAAAAATGGATTGGTTGCTGTCCATCGTGTATCCTTATTTTTTGGACGGAGAAAAGAGTGGATACAC
Source organism: Leptodactylus fallax (assembly GCA_947044405.1). Classification (NCBI taxonomy): domain Eukaryota; kingdom Metazoa; phylum Chordata; class Amphibia; order Anura; family Leptodactylidae; genus Leptodactylus; species Leptodactylus fallax. The sequence goes on along the minus strand of CAMRHE010000130.1, from coordinate 16,211 downwards.
AACAGAAATGGTACAAATGCACGCCTGCGGATGGTTTTTAAAACCCAATGGGTTTTATAACAAACTGTTCAAAATCAGTTTTGAGGATTTTTAGACGTTTACAAAAATTGATTTCATGCGGAGAGACAAACACTGATGTGAATCCAGCCTATCTTGTATAGCACTAACATATTCCGCAGCACTTTACAGACATGGTCACTCACTGTCCCATATAGGGGCACTATTTCTGACAGTCTATCTTTCCCTTTACTACCAACATGACTTACAGGAGAGAGTCTCTCAAAGTGTAAAAACCAAGGAAGCAGAATTCCTTTTTTTCCTGAGTTATTATCAATGGGCCCTATTATTTCCCCTCTTTCTTTACAGCTCTGATAGATCCTGACAAATCAAGACTATAACTGTGCAAACAGAGGGAGAAACAGGGAGAGGGGGAAAGGGGGAGGGGAGGGAGCGGAGAATTTGCTTCCTATCTGCCAGCGTTCATCTGAGGTTTCAGAAACAAAAAAAGTGTCTGGGGGGTGGGGGGATTTTCGGGAAGTGGTTGTTAGGTCAGAAGCTGGCACTTCCACACTCAGACAGGCCTGCTGAGGCTGCAGGATGGCACGGCCACAGAACAAAGACCTTATTGAGCAGCCTTTCTGTAGCAGAGAGGGAAGGCAGCTTTGGGCCTACTCCGGCAGGGTGAGACTGCAAGGCAGCAGGGCCCATGTGGGACACATATTCACTGACCCCAGCAATTCTGCAGATGGGCCCCACATTTTGGGATAATTCAACCTCCAGCACACAAGGAACCCATTACTTTTCTAAGCAAGCATTTAACCCCCACAGTGCTTGGGGGTCTGGTGTACACAATTTCCAGATGAGTAGTAACGGCTGCATTTTAAGAAATACAATTAGCAGAGGAGCAGTAAAAACAACTCTTACCCCGAATAGCGTACACAACTGTATTAACATCTTTAAACATTGGCAAGTCACATGGAGCAGTATTTTTTATCTACCATTATAGGTAATACAGCCCTCGTCCAGTTAACTAGTACTCTGAGAATATGCTGGTTACTCCCAAAGTAACTAAAAACAGCTTAAGGATAAGGCCCCACATGGCGGAAACGCAATGATTTGGCTGCTGCAGAAACACATCGGAAAAAAACGCTATGTTTTACAGTACCAGCAGAGATTTCATTATTTTCATCCACACATTCAAAAAAAAAATTCAAGAAATTTGCATCATGTTAATTATACAATATATTGTATATGGGAAGAAAACAGCTGAGAAAAATGTGGCAAAAACTCAATGAAAAATGGTGCAGAAATGGGGCAGAAAAAAACGCAATGTGTAAGTCATCAGTATGTGATCTGTGCTGGTCCAACATCCGGAATCCGCACAGATCACAGATTAACTGTTCTGGCAGCCTCCAGGCACTAGAAGCTGGTGAAGTGGGCGGGGAGCACATGCAGGCAACTCACATTCAAGTAAAAGGAGCAAATCCACCACTATACAGTGGATGGCGCAGCAGTGCTACTCCTATTACTTGAATAGAGCCTACATGAGCCCCCCCCCCCCCCCCCCCGTCCACTTCAGCAGCTTGCCAGACGTGTCAGACCCCCAGAGATCGCATACTGATGACCCATCCTGTGGAAAAATCCATTTGGGGCCAGAAAACCCCTTTAATAAATAAAAAATATATACATAATAATCGCATAGCCCATAGTCTAGTATCAGGTGCAGTTTTTAAGGTGTTTATTAGGGTAACAAGAATGGGGATGGGTTACCATGGATGTCAGCTGGGCACCTAACATTCAGGGCTGTTTTAACACATTGGTGGGCCCAGTGCAAAGGTTTTATAAGTGGCCCCCATCACCAAAACTTACACATACTTGACCTTAGTGGCCCCCACATAGTTTAATACCTCCTTAGTAGCCCCATACAATATAATGCCCCTCATTGGCCCATCACACACAGTCAAATGCCCTTCAATTGGCCTCATATAACATAATGACCCATCAGACATTGACTTGTCCCCCCCCAGTGGCCCTCAGGCCCACAGTTTCATTTTTCTCTCCAGTTGCCCCCACAGTATATACAGTATTGTCCCCACCAGTTGTCCCCACAGTTTCTTGTCACCCTCAGTATATATTGTCCAGTCTCCAGCTGTCCCCACAGTACATATTGACCCTGTCCAGTTGCCCCCACAGTATACATTGTCCCCTCCAGTTCTCCACAGTACAATGGATCAAACAAATAAAAAAAAGCTAATACTCACCTTTCCTTGTACCCCTATTGTCTTCTGTCTCTGGTCCACCCTGGAGTCTTCAGGAAGCAACAGGTGCGACGTAAGTGATGTCACCACATTGCACCTATTGCTCCCGAGATACCAAGAGCAGAGACATGGGCCAAATGGTGAAGCAGAGAGCACCAGCAGGACACAGATGAGTTGGAGTTGGGACAGCACTCTAAATGTAAGGCTGTCCTATGGGGGCCAATGCACCATTGGCCCTATGGTTAAAGCGGCCCTGCTAACAATATTATTTGTTTATTGCACAAACTTGCTTGGAGTATATAGGGAGGACATAGGAACTTAATGTTACATTACTAATGCTTCTGTTTACCACGTGCATTCATTGAATGTTTTATTGCTTTTTTTATTAGTGACCTTATAGGACACATTTTGTGCTTCTTGTTTGTTATCTTTTACCCATACCAAGGTTCTAGCATTATGGAGGGATACGATTGTTTACTTTTAAAATACATGTTTCTGATTAATATTTAATTTAATGTATTTTTGGCATTTAATTTGTTTGTGTATGTCTTTTCTATGTCTTGATCATTTTTAATATTTTAAGGATTTTTTTTCTATATTGATTAGGATTTGGGGTTGGCCCATGAAGTAAAGTGAGCAGGACCTTTCTCGCGATCCACCTGAGTGCAGCCAGGCTGAATGTGGGATGGACTGGGGACGTTCTACAGTGTACCACTCATCTGTCACTCAACTACATGTTAGCATTCCCCTTGTTCGCGGGTCACTCTATACAATCTGATATTCTCAGCTCTGACCGGACAATGTTAGACAATGTGGAAACACACCCTAAACTGGTAACTCCCAGTTGTCAATGTAGAGGAATAACAGAGGAACCACACATTGCAGAGTAGTAGGATGCCCCAAAATTGCTATATCATGGGGAATCCAATTTTTTACTAAATGAGACATCTCCGGAAAGGTGACAGATCCTTTTTAAATCTGCATATTCAGGAAATCTTGGATTTTGACATATGTCTCAGACTTTATTAGGATCATTCGTGACCTCCTATGTTCATGCTGGTGGTTTCATACAACCCCCATTGTTTGTTCCTATATGCATTCATGGAATTCTTCTTTGTAAGAAGTTATCTGTACCCGCAGACTCTCATGAGACCCATGTGTAGATCATTAATTTAACACAGGCATTCCCTTAACTTGTTAGTATTTGAAACGTTTATATGTTTACATTTTTATGCTTTTTTTATGTTCTGAAATTCACGCTACCAGCAATGCAGTTATAGAGATTTCATAACCTTTCTTCCTAGGATTAAAGCCTATCAATCATACTGCTATAAGATTATTACATACAGGAAAATTACTCTTCATTGAAGTTGAGTTTGGTCACATTAGTTTGAAGCCTGGCAGTACAATGGTTAATAGAGCTGAATTCACAGCCACTTGCAATTAGCCTCCTTATTTAATGACCTTCTACAAATGTAACTCATTTCCTCTTCCTTAAACTTGACACCAAGTTTTGGTGAAGCTATTCAGAAACACTGGGCCATTGTAAATAGATAGATATGGATCATAAGGGAGAAGACGCGGGAATGACTTTGTACTTTGCTTGTGTTTTTTTCCACTTACTTGCTATATGTATATTGGGATATGCTGCAGAATGTGAAGGAAATATGCTCTTTGCATGCAAACTGCAGATAAATTTAACTTAGAAGTCCTAGTATAAGCTTATTATTACATGCATGGCAATGGTCCACTGAAGAAATACCCAGTTTTATAGAACTAACCAACAGCTTAATTGGGTTCTCTAGGACTACAATGTCAATGCTCTATTCTTGACGTGACCATACACATTAGATGAATGGCAATCAAATGAGCTGATTTTGGTGGGATCAGATAACCAATTTCTGTGTATGGTGGAATCCCAACACAACACGACCAGTTCTTTCTGGGTAACTTACTCCCCTTTCCCTATACAGAACACATGCATGCTTGTCTTTCCTATGTGAGGGGGCATAGATGTCAGCCAGTGTTCATCCAACAGCTAACTAAAGTGTATGGCTAGCTTTAGGATAAGCTATGTTTGATCTGTGAGGGTCTGACCATTGGACTTTTGGGCAAACATAGGATTATCCATATAAGTGGATGTGCCTGGTATCTGCAACATGTCCAATTTATAGGGGAGCCACAGGCTTTTGCAGGTATATTCAAGCCACTTCATAAAAAGCTGCTTTTGTGACAAATTTATATAACATTTTTTTGCAACTGAATGTGGTTCAAAGGTACAAAAGGTTGGAGACGTTTGGCCTAGACCAACACGAGTGGAAAAATGTTAATGCCTCTGAATCATTATGTGTCCAGTAACCTTGATAAGAACCTACTTCTTGTCAGCCATATTAGTTCCCATTGAGCTCTCATTGAGCATTGTCCACTCTTCCAGGTAACCAATCACTGATCTTTTTGTGCAGACACATTGTGCATAGGGATGAGGTAACCAATTCGGATAGAACCAGTTTCGACCAAAATTTTACAAAAGTTTTACAATCTAAACCTAAAACTTTTGGGGCTCGCCACCCGCCATTATACTCTGGGGTCTCCTCAGACCCTAAAATATAATAAGTGGAGACCTAGGGGAGATGATTAAAAATAACAAACAGTTATACTTACCTCTCCTGGGCATCCTCTTCAGGCCTCCTCCAACCTCTGGCTGACATCACGCACCACGCGATCACTGCTGAGGCCTGTGATTGGGCCCCAACCGGGGTGCCCCAACATCACGATGATTTGACCGAGCATGATGACATCAGCACACCCCAGGTGATAGACCAATCACAGGCCTCAACATTGACCATGGGGCACATGACATCAGCCAGAGGCTGGGAGAAGCCTTAAGAGGACCCAGGGGATCTCAAAACTCCACAAGAATGCCCAGGAGGGGTGAGGCAAGGTGAATTTAACTGTTTGATATTTGTACTCACCTGCGCCTGCACTTATTATACTCTGGGGTCTGAGAAGACCCCAGGATATAATAATAGATCTTCCAATTCATGCAAGAACCAGATGGCCGAACTTCAAGAACATTTGTCGAAATTAATCTCATCTCTTATTGCACACATCCTGAATAATATAAATAGAAAATCATTTTACTAGTAAATATCACAAGCCAACATCACATCCAAAAAAAAAAGTATAAAAATCATGATAACCAATATATGTGTCATCTTTCTCTCATTTCTTTGTGAAGCACAGGTGTAGCACTCCTATGTATATTGTTTTAGCCGTGCCCACTATTTTGTTTTTAGTCTATTCTTGGACCTTACCTGGCTAAAGAACGATGGATTGAATTCCTGGAGCCAAGGCCGCATGCAGAAATCGTAGCCTGACTGACCATGGCTTGAGTCATGAGGAATTAGACTGTAAGTTGTAGACAGGCAGAGGTTAGGAAGGGCAGCAGACAAGTAAAAGTGGTTAAAAAAAACAGCAGGAACCTAATGGACATTAGACCGCAGGAACCTAATGGATATTATTTCTCCGGCTTAGAGCCATAAGTTAGAGTCCCTTACAAAGACTGGGGCACATTAGCTGAGATCTAGGTGGTCTACGGCATACGGTCCCTTTAAGAGGTTGCATACAATCCTTAGCAGAGTGGAAGAATGCAAGAACAGAGTGGCAGCTGGGAGAAACAGCGCCATGCAGCACATTGGTAACTAAAATAATTTTTTTATAGACCATATGACACATACCCAAATGGAGGTTTGCATTTCAGAACTCAATTACTATTTTGGTAGAAAAGTTGTTGACAATGTCTCATTCCACATCAGTTTCACATATGACCCTCCTTGTACTAATGATGCATACAAACTTTGATGAATTATCAGTATATTTATTTGCGGATCTGTTATTTTTGTCTTGTTTATCTAGATTATTCATCTCATTTAGAAGCAAAGTTAATTTCAGTCACATGTGACCTACGGCAAATCATTTCAGGGTGACTTGAGGTCATTCTTCCCCATTAACTTGATGGTTAAGACCTTCTGCATCATTTAATTAGTGAAATGTTTTCCGTAGAAGGTAAATCTATAACAAGGTTTAACTTTACAAGGTAGGAATATTTTACCCTGAACCAGTTATCCAGACAGTTCAGGAAGGAATGAGTAAATGATTGTTCTGTAATGATGGCACGTATACCAGATGTAGGCCTGCAGTCACGTCTATGAGGATCACTTGAAAACTATTTAATAAAAAGCTTTTAATGAGAAGATTTGTGGGAAAACTAGTCATGTTTTGTGTCATTGAAGCATATGTATTATAAATGTGTGGCATAAATTAGTAGTACAAGGGAATATATTAAACTTTGTAATATATTGTAGTAGGGAAATGCAGCTGCTTCCCCACATTACCAGTATGCTTACCAAAAAATTAGGATGGTTAACTTCTAGCCCCGGACCATCCTTGGGACCACCCCTCAAACTGGCCGCCTCCTCTAAATAAGGTGGGACCACCTACTTTTGAGCAGGGTTTTGTAACTTCTGTTCTGGGGCTGGGAAAGGCCTGAATTTGCCAGGATTGTTTCTGGACACAATTGTGACAGCTATAGCAACTTCTCTGCTCCAGCTGCCTATAGAACCCGTTTTACGGCTGACTAGTGACTCTCTGCAAATGTTCAGAAAACTCCTCATGTTTCATAAAAAAAAATGCTTGTCTAAAATAGTAGATTAAAATACAAGGGGGAGGAGGGAGATGGTGTTGCAGATTCCCTTTTAGTGCAAGGGTAACTCCATGTGGGATGGAATTACTGCAGATTTTAATTGTGGATTTCTACAGCAGAATACATTAGCAGGCAAGTAAGTGAGATATTCCAGATCTTATTCACATGTGGCTGAAATTTTTAAATTGAAATTGACCAATGGTGTGGATTTTTTAGTGCAGAAGTAAATTTCTGTTGTGGATGTACACCACAAAATCAACCTTTTTCAATGTAGCAGGGGTGAAATCCGCAGTGAATCTGCAGTAAAATTCACAAGTTATACATGTGGTTTTTGCGTCAAATTTGCATTGGATTTGCGGCATAATCCTCAGTAGATTTACGGCATAAAAATTTTGCCATGGAACTGAAGAAGGCTCATGTGACAGATGTGACTAAGAAGAGGCTGCAGCGCTTGTCCAAGTGCAGCAACCTCTTCAACCAGCTGATCGGTGGAGATGCCAGGTATTTGACAACTACCCATCTAATACTGATGACTTATCCTAAGGATAGGCCAACAATATAAACATTCCACAAATCCCCCATATAAGAGTATAAGAAATATAATTGTCAAACTTTAGCTGCTTCTCTAACTTTCATTTATATTATGTTTTGGGAGGAAGTCCTCCTAAAACCTTTGCTAGCCCATTTGATTGTCCCTGCACTGCACATCTTAGCTGTCTTCCTGAAACCTGAATTATTTATCTTGAACAAGGTTTACTTAACTTGACCAGGTTCCTACACCTGCCATTCTACTTCACACCTGACATATTTGTATACCCAGGTGTCCCTATGGTAGAATGAGCTGTTATCTACTTTGTGCTATGCACCTGCTATATGATATCAATGATATAAATCATCTGTGCACTCCCAAGTTGACATATTTCAACAATAAAGTCAACCATAGCTATGAGAAGGGACTTATATTCACGTGTAGATATGATTAGTTTTACACTCTTTGATCTGGGAAGGTTATCTATAGGGTAAAAGAAATCTACAATCCAAATCTGTGATACATAGTAGCACCACAATTTCCACCCAAATTTACACTAGCAGGCATCATTAACCATAATGTTTTATTTGCAGTCCCTTCCCAAGCTACCACCCGCCAGCTGCCAGAAAAAGGGTTGGAATTTCTGAACTGTATCATAGGTCAAGTACCATCTGGTGAGCAGTTTGTAGGACGTTTCTCCAGTATGGTCCTTCTCCCAAGCTGCAGTTGAGTTGTATTATATGATAAAAAGTCAACCTCCTTTTATAAAAACTTTGAAACGAACACCTATAGCAAGAAAATCTAAATTTGGGTACAACAAAGAAATGTTTCGCTAGTCAAAATTGCTTCCAAGCAAATCTAAAAGAGGGACTTGTTTTGTTAGCATCACCCAGATTTTGAGGATCCAGGTGATGGTGTTGGAAAATTTTACAATATGACCAAATTATATGAGGCTTACACTAGTGCTGATGTCAGTAATATGGTTTTGGCCTTCATTCCACATAAATATTCTAAGTCTCTAGTGCTGCAAAAGCACAATGGTATCTGGAGATATCAGCAGCCAGGGAGATTAAGACAGGGCCAAAGTTAGAGGATTGCAAAGTAAACAATTGTGCAGGACTCCTGTACCTTGAGGGTCCTCAAAGATGAGAACTCAAAGGACAGTCTATACTGTAGTTACCCAGTATTATTTAGCAATATCTGTTGGTGAATAAATTGCCGTCTCATAGATATTAATTGGCACCAGAACTCTTAGTTCCTACATGGTTGATAGCGTTGTGCGTGTCTACCTTTAGGAAGAGAAAATGTCCAACTACACGTGTGTCTGGTGGGGCTGCCTGCTTTGCAGTAATAAAATTATGTCTGTTTCACCACATGTGCATAATGGTGTTTTTGTCTGTTCCTCATTTCTCAGCAAGTTCTCTAAATAGGACAAACTTACTAAGTGACAGGGTAATTTACAGTATGAAGGGGATTACCATTGTCTCACAGCACCATTACTACCAATGAGCTGCTATTTCTGTACAACCTAAGCTCATTAGTCTTTATTGGATATATACTGGTTATTTTTATATACTGGTAATTTTTAATATTTTTGTATTTCTGCATGTATATTATTACATGGCTCTTTAATTCTAGTCAAGAAGGAAAGAGGAAATGAAAAGGATCACACCTCTACCAAGGTTCCCATATACAAAAATTTCACTTTCAAACTTTCCATGTAGACTTTATGTTTATAGTATTTATGTATATGCTTTATTAAGAAGCTTTCCCTCAATGTGCAATTTCATGATGTTCAACTTATACCTAAATTTAGGAGCTTAAGATCAGAAGGTTATATACCTGTGCTGTGTTATAATGGGGAGCATTAAATTGTTGTAGAATTGTTTACATGGTATAAAAAGTGCCCCATAGCACAGATGAAAATGTCCCAGTGATGTGCATGTGCTTTACAGTCATAGCAGATTGTACATCTGGGGGCCCCACCACTGGCACCTGCACTAATCACTACAATGAGGCTTCCCCTCCTCTTGCATGGGGCTGATGGAAAACTGTCAATCAATATACAGTAGTTCCAACTATTTCCATTGGCTTCACAGACATTGAATAGCAATGCATGTGTGACCACACCTCTAGACAATCCCCTACACACTGCAGTCATGCAGGGAAGAGGAACGGGATGGGGGGGGGGGTTACCATTCCAATGATCATAGGGGTCCCAGCAGTCTGGCCCCAGTGATAACGAAACAAAAGATGGTGCATCTTAAAATCCATTACACCTAATCTTTAATTTCCCCTAGAATCTGCTATCAAGGGAGACTTGGGTAACCACCAATATCATTGAGTTTCGAGGACATATATTTCTAATGTGCATGGCCACCTTTCCTGGACTTTGATATTGAATCAGCACCATACATTTTGTAGCTACGGTGTTTGGTACGGCAGCTGCAGCTCTAAGTGAATGGGACTGAGCTGCAAGACCAGTCACAGCTATTACTTAAAGGCATTGTGCAGAACTCGAAAACATGGCTGTTTTTTTCTTCTCAGGAAGTGACATCATATCTGTTGGTCACTCACTGTCTTTGCATTAATGGCCTATCCTAAGGGTAGGCCATCAACATCAAAGTTTTGCAAAAACGTCTAATTTACTAATACATGGCTATTTTTTACATTCTAGCTGGACGTCCTTGAACATCCATGTCGCATACTGTACCTGTTTATCATTGCATCTGTTTTTTGCTGAAATCTTCACTTCTTTATTTTACTTCTACATTCCTTACATAGAAGGGATTTGAAGGAGAAGAAATGCATGGATAATAGAATTAAAGAGCTGAACTAACTTATGACTCCATGCAAATGTCATTCATTATAGTAGCAAGGAATGCCACACCATCTAGCCTTATGGATTTATATATTTACAGACATATTACACATAGACATGTATTGTGTGAAAGAAAGATACTCATCTGACCCTAAATTCCACATCATTTCCCACTTGAAATAAGTGCAGATCAGGCAACTTATGCAATCTTCTCAGACCATGCCTTCAATTGTCAGATGCCTCGCTCATTTCCCATAAGTCTATATTCCTGTTTACAGCACCACATACTTTTTTCCTTTCAGAATCAGCAATGTCCCATGAAGAATCGAGTGCTGTGGTGTTTGCAGTTATCCAGAGCAAATCATTTATCTTATGCAAAAAATGTCATTTCACAGTGAAAATTAAAGAGAAACTCCAGCACTATGGAGTCCTTCACATTCTCCGATGATACTTTCTTGAGTAGCAGACACTAATAGGCAGGGTTGGACTGGCCCACCAGAGCACCAGAGGATCCTCCAGTGGGCCCAGACTCTAACACAATAATGGTTCAGTAAAAGACACTCAAATTTGAAGAATACAACGGTTTATTATCTAGGGATGTTGGAGGGTGCATCACCAGAATAACTTTATCTGGTGGGGCCAAGGATCCTTAGTCCAACGCTGCTGATACATGGTCAGATCAACATGTCCAGTGGAAATCCAGCTGTGTTACCTACATAAGTAATACAGAGCTGGAAGCATAAATTGAAATGTGTCACCAACAATATAAGGAAGAAGACAGTAGCCAGTAAATCAGTAGTTAGGCATTAGGGATGAGGGTGGAAAAGAAGCCTTTGCCCAGATGTAGAGATGAGTGAACTTCGTGAGATTCGTTTCACAAATTCTCATAAGGTTCACCCACCTGTTATGTTTTGGTCCAAACCAAGTATAAGAATTATTATAATCTGAGCTCTATAATCTGAGACCCCAGAGTATAATAAGTGAATGCCAAGAGGAGGTGCAGAAACATAATAAACACTGATATTCACCTTTGATGGTATGACACATCTTAAAACTTTGCGGTCTGATCAAACCCGAAATTTTTGGAAAATTCGTAACTAATCTAGTTCATTACAAACCAAGTGGCCCATCTCTACCCAGGAGGAAACTGTCCAATAATCAACAGTTATCAACTATCCACATGGTAGGTGATCAATGCCTGATAAGAGATGGTTCTACCAGTGGGACCCCACTGTTCATGAGAATGGGCTAATTTAAAGTTTATGGGACTGACGGAGATAGCAGAGCACAGCACTCAGATGGAATGGATTGGCAACATACACGAGTAACCTACACTTCAATCAAACATAGGATACAGAACCACATTCTCAGGACCACTGAGGTTCCAATTGTGGGACTTTAAACTTTTGAAGCACAGACACTTGGGGCAACAAGAAGAATCAGTCTATACTATAGCCAATGTTAGAGGACATGAAAGGTCCTCTTTAACCACTTCAGTACCGGGCCAATTTCTGGTCCAGGACCAGACACATTTTCTGGTTTTTTTGTATGTGTGGTTTTGAGGGCTGTAACATTTTTATCAACTAATTTCTGCGTCTTTTTTCGGTGACACACAGGGCTTTATTTTTATGCTGTTTTTATTTCTGAATGTGTTTTCATTTTTTTTTTATATCTCGGAAAATATAACGAAAAGAAGAGGAAAAAGGCGTCTGTTTTTCACTTTTCATTTTTTTTTAATTTAATAACAGAAAGTGCTACTAAAAAACTTTATGAAATAGTTTTTCCTCTCCGTTGCGTTAATTTTTATTTTTTATGGTGTCGTCGGGGGTGGGGGTATAACCTGTAATAAGGGTGTGTTATTGGCGTATTTTATTTATTTTTTTAATTATTTTATTTACTTTTTTTTTTTTTTTTTACTTTTTCTATTCATTTTTTTATTTTTATTTTTTTACATTGTGTCCCCATAAGGTCATAATAGACCTTTGGGTTTTTTAATTTTTTGGGGAGGCTTTTTTGCCCTGTAACTGGCGCTGGTACATTTAGCCCTAGTTGCAGGCTGAATGCAGCCTCCTGCACCTTACTACAGCGCTGATCTGGGTCCTGGAGCCAGCAGCTCTTACTGACGCTGATCCTGGAGGATCATGTGACCGCCGGGTCAGAGGGGAGCCGCAAGATGGCGGCGCCCATGGAAGTGTATACAGCACTCATTAAGTGCTGTATACACAGCAATCGGGAAGGCAGGGAAGGTGATAAACCTTCCCTGTCTTCTCTGTGGGAGCTCCGGCTGAAGTTACAGCCGGCTCCCCGTTTCAGCAGCTGCACGATTTCATGCAGCTGCTGAGTTCTGCTTGGACATACCGGTACATTCTTGCAGAACAAGGCAACCACCCCTAGGACATATATAGTCTATGGGCAGTCCGGAAGTGGTTAACAAATCATTATATATAACCTAGCATGCTGCCTTCTGAAATATAACTTGTGCCACAAAAAACAAGCCCTGAAGTTTAAAAGGCTGCATGCTTAACAGGTTAAAATATGCACATTATGCAAACCATTTACATATCTCTTTATGTGCTATGTGGTCTATTTCACACATATATGAAAGCCAACATTCTACTGCTATGACTATCTTTTCAATGTTATATGAACAATTTTTGTTATGGCAATGTAGTACGTCTGACACAGACATACATGTACCATATATCCTAAACAGAAAAAAAATTCCCTGCATTTCTATAGAATGGGGAAGTCTTCCTGGTTAGTGTTGTTCTGAAACGGCATGTTATGACTTATCTGTACATGATTTCCCCGCCACCAATAATTCCGCTTTTTCCAAGCCACAACTAGGCTGTCTGCTTCCTTGCATGAGAGGCTTCCCCTTTCCCACCTCAGAAGGGTCCTCATAAAAGTTCTCTTGCCCGGGCATGTCATATAATGTGTCTAAACCAGAAGATTAAGAAAATGTAGAATAAAATACAAAAAATTTGTTGAAATAAAATGTAGCAAATAACTAAAAGTAACATAAACATGTGGCTTAGTGGTTTTGCCTCTCTCTCTTAGATCCTATTTTCGATGTTGGATTCCAAATTGACATTATCCAATTGTTAGACTTTTGACTAGAGGGCTTTCAGTATGACATGATATACTTCCTGTTTCATTACAATTTTTGTATGAGACTGCTCTGTATAATAAGAGACGGTTTTAGTATACAGATTTCACAGATCTACTATCTCATTTGACTGACATCTTAAATCAAATAATACTACTATTTCCACTTTCTTCAGTTTGGTAAATCATATCCGAGCTTAAGCCATCAGTACAAAGAGCAGCATATTACAGCTATAGGTCTGTACTCCTAGTAGCAAATACGGCACAATAAATGTTGTACTCTTTAGCTACTAGAAGCACTGCCAAGTATACACCTGACATGACACTTAGTTTTGAGTCCAGTGCTACATTACACACCTTTCCTCGAGCATCCATTTCCATCCATCTTTTGGCAGCTTTATTCTTCTGTATACAGGTCCCTGGCTGATGTCACCAGTGACATCCAATTTGGGTTAGGGGACATCTGCAGGCAATCACAGGCCTCAGTGGCGATCTCTTCACAAACGGCACATGATGGCGCAGACCATGTGACCAATGAGGTACAATCACAGGCCTCAGCAGTGACCTCAGGGTGCAAGACATTCGGTTTGAACCTGAAACTTTTGGAAAATTTGGGTCAAATCTGGTTTGATTCGCTCATCAGAAATAATAATGTACTAAATGCTTACACACTGCTCTCCTCCATCACATATAATATAGTGCACTATAGTATGGGACAGTAGATAATGAATAAAGTGTAGTGATAAACGCAAAGAAAATTCTCCATACTGTATATCAGCATGTAAACTAGCTACAGGGATAGCATCCTGACATGTCACTTGGCTGTAGGTACTCTTTGACTGTTTTTCTCTGCACTTTACTATAATTTACAAACATTTGTAATGTACTTCACTTATCAAGGGACTCAAAGCACAAGGATCAGTTGTTTCATAGGAAGCCAAGTTATCTATAAGTATATTTTTGGCATGTGGGAGGAAACCCACACAAACACAGAGAGAACATACAAACTCCACGCAGATGTTGCCCTTGGCCAGATTAAAACCCAGGACCCAAGCACTGCGAGATAACCAGTGCTAACCACTGAGCCACTGTGCTGTAATATATATGATACCATTTCTATGTTGTGAGCATATGTCAGCGTGTGGCAGGTTAATTCTAGATATAGCTATGAGTCCCAGGTAAACTTCTGTTTGTGGAAGTCATTGTTAACTTCTATTTTATTATATTGATGAACTTGACTAAAGATTATATATACACATATACTGTATATTTTCTGTACTGGCTCCTTCAACACTCATTCATTTTTTTTGTGTTGTTGCTCAGATTGAAAGTGGTAAGGTCACATGATACATAAGGAACAGAAGTTGTTATCTGCTCCTATGAATCATAGCATTACCCTGAATAACTTCAGTTCCTGAAAGTTCATTCATTCATGTCTATCTATCTATATATCTATATTAATTCATATATGTACCATTCTACTTCCTATGTCATTATTTTCCACTAGAGAAACGATTTGGTCAACCACCATTACGTGAACAGGATTACAGATATGATTGTGCTGTATACATACTATATATGGCTTATAATAAACTTCCTTCACAGATATGTTTATCATGTGAACTACTAACATCCAGTTCCTGTTTCTACTCAAAGGAAGATGGCATGGTTGTCCCACCATTATGGCATATATCAATTAAGAATGTTTGCCATTTACATGCTGTAAAAAATGAGCCACTGTAGAGTTATAAAAGCAAATTACTATGCAAAGTATAGCAGCACCTGGTGATAAAAGTGTATAGCAATGTGAATGTCCACTACGGAGATAAATTCTGGTGGTCACACATGCTCAGTCACGCTTCATACCCACATAGTAATCCTCTGTTCAATAGAAATTATGTTCTACCCTGTATGTCAGTGAAGGAGCAAAATCTCTACAGTAGCATGTCTTTATAGCTGAAAAGACTCTAAGGAACTATAAATACCAGTTGCCAGAGGTGGAAGGAGTGATACATTAAGGCAAAGATCATGAAAACTGTATTTTCAATGCTAGAAACGCTGTACACCATCTTCATTCCGACAGGCAGCTTCTCCAGCATGAAGTTGGGGAATTGTCCAAGAAGCACCACGTGCCAAGAGGATGCAGGCATCATACATGGGTGAAAACATAAAAAGCAGACAAACCAAATTCTCCATACATAGGAAAATCGACTGGGAGCACACAGATCATCCTATTACCATCATATTACAAAGGGTATTCCACTAGGGGCACTCTCTTCTCTGCTGTGTTCATTCTCCAGCACACTGTATCCACATATTGCCGGGTAACTGTGGGCACTTAGGATATACCCACACTTAAGGTGCTTCAGCACCAGTATTTACAACCAATATTTAAAAGGAAAGTGTTGCCATTTTATTTATTTATTTATTAAAAGCAGATAGTGAAATGTATCACTTTATCCTAATCTGTTTTTACATTCTGATTGTAGATTTTTTTTTTTATTCTATTTTCTGTGAGTATCAGAGCTGCCATCTTGCCTGAGCTTCTCCTTTGCTCTTTTAACAGCACAGTCATGGCCATAGGCAGCAACAGACTGGAGCCAACTCACTGAGGTCTATGGGAGAGTTTTCTAGACATGCTGTGTGCAGGGAGGGGGAGTAGATAAGCTGTGACATCCTCTATTGTCAGTAGTGGATACAATGATGGGTCACTATAGATGCTATCTTTAGAGGTGTGAACTTTTATCTGTCTGTCTTGTTTGTGATGTAAATGAAGTCACTGCTAAGTGAAAG